>JAOXNO010000001.1:165526623-165569222 GCA_028565335.1 Limnodromus scolopaceus
CCACTAGAGCAGGTTGCTCAAAGCCCCATCCAGCCTGGCCTTGAACACTTCCAGGAATGGGGCATCCACAACTTCTCCAGGCAACCTGTTCCAGTGTCTCACCACCCTCACAGTAAAGAATTTCTTCCTGATATCTGATTTAAATCTCCCTTCTTTCAGTTTCATTATCCCTTGTCTTATCGCTCCACTCCTTGAAAAAGAGTCGCTCCCCATCTCTCCTGTAGGCCCCCTACAGGTACTGGAACTAATCTTTAAAGGTATAAAAATGAATGTATGATGTAATCACAAAGTATGATTTTTTTTCCTTTTATGCTCTTAGAAAAAATGAGTTGCCTACATTTCACTTTGACTTTTGGTCTGCATTTTCTCAGTTCACTTGAAACAAAGCTCTAATACTTGTCAGTCCTTCTGCTCTGTCAGATATGTTTTTGTATCTCAGTTATTTCAGTGGATAATAATTCTGTAATTCTGGTTTAACTGGTGACAAGTCAGATTACCATCAAAAAGAAGAAAAACACAAATGAATCCCATCCTGACATTCAAGCACAGCTAATAGTACGGGTGTTGTCTTGAAAACACTCAAAGTTTCAAATGCAGAGAAACAGGAAACACATGAACTATGCCTACAGAAAGAGCTTTAGTGATGCTATTGGTTGTTTGATGAAAGCAATTAAAACCTTTCCAATGTTTGTATTTGCAATTCTGAAGGCAATGAAGAAAACAATCATCAAAAATATATTTTAAAAAGTTTGATCACATTATTCTGATTGGTCTTATGCTGAGGCCAAATTGGAGTTGATCCTGGACATGTGTGGGAAAGAGAGTGAGAAAAGATATTTTAAATAGACCCCAGCCATTCTCTGAAACCTCAAGTATCAGGCAGGAGAGTATGTGACCACAACTGCTTAGTCATTCAGTGAATGCTTACTTAAACTATAAAAGATTTGCTGAGCCCATTTCTGGTTCCAGATGTCCCTAATTCCTGAAGGCATTCTTGCCTTGTTACCTAAAATTTCGTCATCCCTCTTTGCCGGTACACAAACAGTTGACATAATATCCAAGCACCAATATTGTAGGTGTTCTTTTATGGACCAGAAAACTGAAGGACCACACAAATTTCAGATTGTTTGCTATAACGTCCTTAATCAGTGGGACACTTCATATCAAATCCCAGCATACTCAGTGAGTTTTCACATCTGCTTACTCTGTCATCATCAGCAATTAAGAGGCAGATCTATTAAAGGAGTCATACACAGTGTTTTTAATAGATCTCCATCTGATTTCTGATTAAAAGCCCTGAGCAGGATTATAGAAACAACTGTGATAATCCTCTATTAGTAATAGATTATATTATAAGATACATATAATATTTCTAAATGTGATACTAAATAAGTTGTACCTGATATCCTTCTTCAGTGGTCTCTCCCAGCTGACCTCCTACAAAGCATTCTGATCAACAGCTTCTTCTTCTGACATGACTGAATATGCAAACACCACACTAACAAAGTCTAGCTAAAACCTTAAGGGCATTTCTGACATAATCATGTCAGTATAGAAGAAGACAAAAACAACCGACTGCCAACTGGCCCTTCCAAATCTGAACTAAAAGAGTTGGTCTAGGATAGCGGGTAACAGTCAATGCTCAATGTTAATGGACAATGGCTTAATGTCCAAATGGAGATTGTTAACAAGTGGTGTCCCTCAGGGGTCTGTGCTGGGACCAGTACTGTTCAATATCTTCATCAATGACATAGACACTGGGATTGAGAGCACCCTCAGCAAGTTTGGAGACAACACCAAGCTGAGTGGTGCAGTTGACACGCCTGAGGAATGGGATGCTATCCAGAGTATCAATAGATCCTGAGGGATGAAGGGATTGAGGGTAGCCCTATCGAGAAGGACTTGAGGGCACTGGTGGATGAAAAACTAGACATGGGCTGACAATGTGCACTTGCAGCCCAGAAGGCCAACCGTATCCTGGGCTGCATCAAAAGAAGCGTGGTCAGCAGGTCAGGGGAGGTCATTTTCCCCCTCTGCCGCACTCCGGTGAGACCTCAAGCGAAGTACTGCATCCAACTCTGGAGCCCTCAGCACAGGAAAGACATGGACCTGTTGGAGCTGGTCCAGAGGAGGGCCACAAAAATGACCAGAGGGATGGAACACCTTTCCTATGAAGAAAAGCTGAGAGTGTTGGGATTGTTAAGCCTGGAGAAGAGAAGGCTCTGGGAATACCTTTTTGCGGTCTTCAGTACTTAAAGCAGGCTTATAAGGAGGATGGGGACAGACTTTTTAGCCATCTTTCACTAGGACGAGGGGTAATGGTTTCAAACCAGAAGGGGGAGGATTTAGACTAGATATAAGGAAAAAAATTTTTACAATGAGGATGGTGAAACACTGGAACAGGTTGCCCAAAGAGGTGGTAGATGCCCTACCCCTGGAAAAATTCAAGATCAGTTTGGACGGTGCTCTGAGCAACTTGATCTAATTGAAGATGTCCCTGCTCCTTGCAGGGGGGTTGGACTAGATGACCTTTAAAGGTCCCTTCCAACCCAAACTATTCTATGATTTTATGATTCTATGATTCTAATATATTAAGTATGTCAGGAAACCCACTGGATAAAGCTTAACATAATGGGCTCATCTGAATTTTGATCTGCCATCCACAGCTGCTTTACTGTCCCTGTATAAGACTTCATCGTGTATAACTGAGAATCAATAAAGAAGTTCTTTGAGAAAAGAGTGGCATTTATTCTGAAGCAGGGTGCATTTCCTTCCACACCGCTATGCTCCCTAATCAGTGCCAGGAGTCCTCATTCAGACCTTCCATCAATAATAGCCAAGGATGAAGGAACAGAAGAGCTCTGCAGTCAACTGTGAAAGCCAATTTATAGTGTGCCAAAACCAGTGTAATGCTTAGCCCAGAGGATTTTGGAGTTAAATGCAGAAGAAGAAGCTGTTAATCAAAATGTTTTATACGAGGTGGACTGGGAAGGATCACTGAAGAAAGGACAACAACTTACTCAGTTTTGCTTGGAGGATATGTATGACCCTGTAAACACTGCATTAACTTTTCAGTTAGGAATAATAGGCTTGAATCTCTTCACATAAGCTCTGCAACAGCAAATCATTTATATCAACATGCAGAAAAGCTGTAAACTAGCATTCCACTAAATGCCAATTCTGTCAGAATTGGGAGGCAGAAGATCTCTGCCGCTAGAAAGTAAATTAATAGTTTTGCCTTCTGCTGAAATGCAAAAATAAATCGATTTGTACTATCAAAAACAATTTAGAAAGTTTAAAGCCACTTCACCTTACCACAAGGAAAAAATTGTCATTACAGCCAAAGCAAGATCTGGCTGCAGTTACAACCACTGAATTATGGGCATGCCTACATGAGTTCTGTTTTAGTATCATTGCTTCCAACATTTTTTGAGTGACACAGGTGTCCTCCAAAATATTTTGGAAGTCTCCTGAAGGTCTCACTAAAAAGTGAAAGCAAATAAATATACATCACAATAGAAAAGTCACGCAGGAATACCTGGTGTGGGAGGCATACCTTCTAATTGTGGTCATCTAAACTTTAGTCCAGACTAAGATAATTCTCTAGGATGTTTCTAGTGGCTGTTTGGAATTGCCCATCTCTCTCCATTGACTGGGTTTCTCTGTTTCATGTAATGGGAAGACGTAATTGGCCAGTGTCTCAAAATGCCCCTACATTTTCTCTCAATTTTCTGCTCTTTGAAATTCTATAACATTACAAGCTTTATCACTAAATGTTCATTTAGGATACTTGACATGATGGTCTTAATTCCATAGGTTTGGAAAATTTCAAACCAATACCAATTTGCTCGTATTTTGTAAAGAATTTGAAAAAAAATTCTGTATCTTATTTTATCCACTCTACAAAGTTGCCAAATGTTGGTAGATAGAAAAACATGTCCTTGTTGCAAGAGAGAGTTAAAGTGCAGGTATTTGATGTGTTGTTCTTTCATGAGCTTTTATAATGAAAACCAGTAACACCATCCCTGGAAACATTCAAAGTCAGGTTGGACATGGCTCTGAGCTACCTGGTCGAGTTGAAGGTGTTCCTGCTTATTGCAGGGGGGTTGGACGAGATGACCTTTTAAGGTCTCTGCCAATCCAAACTATTCTATGATTCTATGATCTTGGGCCAAATAGGAATAACATTAAAAAAGAACATAATACAAACTTATTTACAGCATTGTCTACATTTAGTACTATCTGACAGGAGTAATTATAGTGGATTACCCTGTACAATATAGGAAAACCCTGTAGAGAACTAATATTCAGTGTACTGTACTTTATAGAAAATAAAATGCTTACGAGCCAAGAATATAGTGTCTGCCTAATTTTGTCAGAAAAATATTCTAGTTCCTTGTTTCTGTTCCCTAGAAATTGCCTCTCTCACCCACATACATACAAAGACACAGCTGAGACATTTTCTTCAACTTAACTCTGCTGTAGACAGCATGCCAAAAAGACATGCTTATGTAAAAATTTCTACAATATGCCATGCTCCTACAGACTAATAGTCATTCACTTGTAGCAGACAATCTCACTACAGATGCTTTAAGAGCTGAGTTCTCCCTCTAAGTTCTTACATAGCCCCTGTTACCATCACCTCAAAAGCTTCTCCTCTAGTATGTCTAACACAAATTCTGATATATCTATGCAAAATAAAAGACAAATTCATTACTTCTACAATTTATGAAATGTTGAAAATATGGCTTTCTGATTATTCTGCATCTTTTGGTGGTAGTATCTTTGTTACTCCACCAGTAAACGTGGCCCACTGTGCCAAATACTGTTACTTTCTGTATAGACCATATGCAAGGAAGCAGTGTAGTTGAATACAAGTGAACCCCATATAAAAGCATTTCCTAGAAATACACATTTTTGCTTCCTAATTATAATCATTAATGAAAGATTGACTAAAGCTGTGTTAAACACCCTCAGGATGTTTGAAGTGGTTTAACGAGGTTGCTCACAGAACACGGTTGTTGAAAAAATGCATTTTTTTAAACATCTGCATTTAGTGGTGGAAAAATCCAGAGTAAGAATCTTGGATTTCTTCTGAAATGGAAATAGAACACAAAAAGAACTTGATAAGCAATGAATAAAAGACCCATTGAATAAATCAGTAAATATCTCTGTATATATCCAGTGCAGTGCTCATATGCTGCTGCATTTGTAACATTCCAAGAGACCTGGTTTGAGGACAACCTATTATCCTCTGAAAAATACACAGTTATTAGACAGTGGTTATCTTTACTTTTTCTGCATTCTAGCCTACTTATGTTGTCTAGCCTACTTATAGATGCCCTAACTAAGCATGAGATGCCTATTCCATTCTGTTAATCGTCTCCAAAAGGTGGAGGTCCATATCTTCATGCTTCCAGATATGCTATATATATTATTGTATACTTTATGTTTTAAGGTGCCACATCTAACTGTTGTGCTGGAAAACAATGCAAAAAGTTGCTTTTTTATGTTAACAGAATCAGTGTTAGGCCTTGCACGGAACAGTACACAGTGAAGCTTACACTTTTAGCCAAAAGAGATAGTATCTGACATCCTTTTCTGGTAAATCCCTTCCAAAAGATTTTCTTTGTATTGCTGTCTTTTTAATAGAAAACCAATTGTTATTTTCCACTTATTTTATAGTGAAATTAATTCATTATGCCTTTAACAACTCTATCAGAATGCTGAGTGAAAGATGAATAATCAATTAAGTGTGACGTTAAAAACCATGACCTGAAAATCTTTCCATTCTAAGTGAAAATAGAGGAAATTAAAGGATGTAAGATAAAATTTATTGTAATAAATGTTGGTGCTACTAGAAATACTTTTCAAGTAACTGTTTACTTCCCTTGTGTGGTAAAATATTTTTTACCAAAGGTGTAGTATTTATATGACCTGTTTAATAGAAAAGAGGCAGTTCTGCTGACAGCTGCTTAATGCATTTTTCGTTAGCGTAAATTTAACTAAAATCTGTAGTTTTGTGAAGCTGACACAGCAGCAGCAGATGGATGACATCTGAAGCACCAGCCAAATGTAAAGAAATCATAGGAGGAGTAGAGAGGACTGAATTTTGCCTGCTAAGATTACAGGCTACTTATAGTTTATATACTGACACAAATAGCTGTAGCAGTGCAATGTTGCCATAGAAACTTGTAGACCAGTAAAATATTGCTCCAGCTCTCCGCCAATGGAGGGCCGGGAATACAAAGCTTGATATGGTAATGAGAGCCACGGGGGGATGATGAATGTGAACTGATTGAGGGTGGGGATTAAGTAAGACCTTAACAAGCCTTTAGGAGTGAAGGGCTGTGACTTCCCTAGTTAATACAGTGGCATATTTAATTATCTAAGATCTCCCATGCTTGTCAACAGGAAAATGTTTCACTGAAACATTGGGTTTTCCCTAGGGATAATAACACTGTCAGACATTTTTTAGATGTTTTTCTTAACTATTTTGTGATGGTTTTACATACTGGGGGCCTTTGGGGAGCGGGGTCAATATATAGATATGATATAATATCGACTGTGGCTTCAGACCTCAGAAAACTGTACATTATGAATAAAAATAAATAATATTAGATAATTTAAACAAATTTTTGTGTTTGCACCATTTAATATTTCCAAGCAAAGACTGAAAAATGAGCTATTATAATTCTTGGTGCATATCTAGAAATCTGTCTCTAGTTCACTCGCTTTTTAATTGCATATTCAGGCCTTTTATTCTGCTCAAGGTCATAAAGTCAATTTTTTTGCACAGTTATTGATGATTGTTTTGAAAAATATAACATCTCCATTAGTAAAGAACCTTACAATTTTCTGGATTCTCAGAGAAAAAATAAAAAATTCTATGTCTTTTCCACCAATAGTTTTCATGGTATTCTGTACACTTTCCAAGATATATTGCTACATATGCCATCTAACTCATACCACAAGAACAAGTCCATCTGTTTAAACCTACTAATTTTGTCACACTAAATGGTATATGTTGTTTTTTTACTATTTAAAATGTCAACACTGTAATGCACAAGTTGGGAACTTTTATATATCTAGAACTGTGTAGATACAACCTCTCCCACAATTTATTGAAGCGCAAAGAGAATAGACTATATAATCCACACTTCAGCAATTCATCTGCTTCCAATCATTTGCAGCAACTATCTATATGCTGCTCTTTAAGATGCAAGCTAGACAGACTGGAAGAATAAAAAACGAAACACCTGCCATAACTTAGCGAGTCAATGAGATGGAACTCAGTTTGTACTTATAGACCAATTGTTAGGATTAGACAAATCCTGCATTTATCACACACCATGACCAAATGAGCTATTAAATATGGAAATCAAAAGAGTTGTGTACTTAATATCACATTTGTCAATGTTTATAAAAACCCTGTTTTGATTATATCTACTTGTTACCTTGTTGTAGCTTGATCATCCCCGTCAGGCTTTGATTTCTGCGGGGTCACGTGTTCTGATGAAACAGCAGCCCTGCAATATGAATGGTGGAAACATACGTAATGCACAAGAAGGTATTTGGAATCCCATTATATCATTTTAATGGGTTACCATTGTAGATATTACATTTCTTACAAGTGTAACCACAGTGAGTTTGGATTTTCCTTGAGAAACTTTTTTCTGATTTTTTTCTTTACATGGATATATAATATATAAATATATATAATATATAAAGAATTATTTATATAATATATTTAAAAATATATAAATATATAAAGAGCTATGTAATGCTGCAGTTCATGAGATGACTGACTTCACTGAGCCTTTTGAAAAAGTATTCCAAGACTAGCTGTTTTGCTAGTATGGATATAGTAATAAAGTAGAATTTCTTTACTGTTTCAAAGATATTTTAGTGATAAAGGAATTTTAAAATACTTTTCTATGACCTACTAAATAAAATTTGCTTATTTAGTGAAAACTAACATTTTAGTTATTTAGCAAAGTACTGATTTTTTAAAAACTAAGTCAACAATTACACTTTCCTATTTTTACTTATTTGTGTGAACAGTTAGATTGGTCACTACACAAATACTAAAATTATAACAAAGTACAAGAAAGGGAGAAGGTGGATGATGCAGTTGGATGTGAGATTTACATGCTTCTTTAAAGAATATTTCTATTAGGACAAGTTTTGTAACTGTCTTAATTAAAAACCATGAAAATACAGGTTGGTTAAGTAACCTTTTCCTAATTTAGGCCATGTGAAATGTACATGTAGTTAACGATTTAATTTAATAAATTTATTTTCTAAATTAGGGCAACCTTTGCAGACATTTAAATAAGTTTACGTCAATTCATCTTATGTTAATGCCTTCTATTAGAAGCGTTTGCAAGTGCACAGCTTTCTAATTTACCACTTTCTTTTTCTTCACTTTGCTCAGGCTCTCTTATTCACTCTCTCTTTAGAGCACCAGCTTAGCGTAAAGGAGTATTTGCATTAGCAACATATATAACCATGGAAGTAAAATCGTGAAGCAGTTTTTAATTTTTTCCGCAGTTACATTTGGTTTTTCAATTTGAATAGATAACCAATTAAATTTAGTGCTAAGCTATGTGAAAATACATTTCACATAGGAAGCAAGTTGTCTTCATGTGCTTCTGTGACAGTGATTATGGAGAAACCCTCCCAGGTAAATTATACAGTATTTGTATTATAAAAAAATGTAAAATAATAAGGTTTGTACACGTGAGTGTGTCGCATTTCTAAATCTATTAAGAAGCAAAGTAAACAAGACGTACGTCGTTGGAGCCTCTGAATTTTCTGAAGTGGTCCTAGAGAAAGGAAAGGATAAACATTTCAGAAATCAAGTAGCAAAATGTTAGTATCGAAGCACTTTGCAAGATTTTAGATCAATCAACATCAATTAATTTTACTTTTCCTTCCTTCCAAGATGGTAGTTTTCTTTGTTTCTTAATGTGGAGCATAACATGTTTAACTCAAGTAACATAATACTAAATTCTAATCATATTCTTTATATGTTATTAAGGCAACCATTCTTCAATTAAGATTCTCCAGTAAATCACTCTGATCAATAGTGTTTTGTTTTCAGCACACAATTCACAATCAAAAAACTCAATTGCTGTTAGCTGCTTATATTCTTAGCTTCAATTGCAATTTCTTTTAAGTACTCTGTAAATGCTTAATCAGCTTGGAACTGAGGCAAAGCACTCTAGAAGTTTATGTCATGCTTGACTATAAAAGGCTAAAATTAGGTCTCAGGATCAAAAAAGGTAAGTAAATAATAAGCCCTGACCAAAAAAACCCACAGACCCATGATTGCTGAGCTCCCTTCCTGAGGAAAGCAGAACAACTTGCTATTCTCATATTTGAAGAAAAGGCACAGCTCTTTGCTCCACCTGTCATTAAGACTGATAGTGACCTTATAAAACTGTGATTAGTATCTATGCATAGCACTTCATTTCCTGAAACTCACAGGCGGGTAAAAGGCTTTGCTTTGGTGTCTATTATTAGTTATAGTAATATTCACAGTCTGAAATAGCTTTCACATCTTCAAAGCACTTTTAAAAGATAAACAAATTAATCATTGAATGCCCATCACTGTTTAACCAACTATCCTTTGTGACCCAGGGAAGGGTCATGAAAGCTTCATAAAAAATATGCCTGTATTTTGGCCTTCTCTGGACTATGAGAGTAGGGAACCAACTGACTAATTAGTGTTGATAAGGAAATAGGAATCCCAGCACTTTGTTAGAAGCTGGGCAGATGTCATATAGAGGATGCATCCTATCCTATGCTTTCAAAATTATCATGATCATAGTGAGATATTGAAATGAAGTCAAATAAATTCATCACAGTTGACATGTTAAAATATCTAGTAAGCACTGACTTAAAAGAAAATAAATTTCAGCATCTAGGAGTGATCTTTCAGCTGGGTGGTGAGTGACTTTGAAGCTTGGCCAAACAGATGGACAGTAGTAAACACAGAATAAGACTAAAAATAATTGCTAAGCTTGGTTTTAAGGATTCATCTTAAAGTCTTCCAGTGACAGACATTCCATGAACTCTCTAGGCCATGGCCTACCAAGGAATTCTACCTAATACAAGAATGTGTCCGTTCATTTCTGTTTCATTTAATTTTCATCATTGATATGCATGAGACTCACATTGGAAGTTTCCCAGATTAAAACTAGGAAAGCACAAGGCCATGCTGCAGCCAATAGGGGACTTAAGACTTTTACTTGAGCAAAGAGTATCATGAAAGTTCATTCATGAATATTTTAAACCGTCTATATTCTGCTTTTAGATGAGAGCACAAGAAAAGTCCTCTGTTCTCTTTCTGATCTGCCAGAAAGCAACCAGAACTTTAGAAATATATGTTAAGCATTCTTCTGCAAGTAAATTTAGCTTGAGCTTTTCTTCTAAACTATTTCTTGGACACTTTCCTGAGAGCTGGCTAAGCAGATCTTGAGGTTTTGTCCACACTGCTAACCAAAAGGTCCCAAGGATTAGCCCCTGGCTGCCAGGCCACATGGCACCAATAGTTTCCTGCCCTTATGGCTAGTCATTCTATAGCAGATTTGTCTTGTGGAGAGCTAATTGGAATAGTCCAAAGCAAAACCACAAAGAAAGCATGCAAGCATTGTAGAAAAATTTTGGGAGCACTGACGTAATCTCAAGTCACGGGCACTTCCCATACTTAGACCTCAGTCAATGCTGGGCATCAAGCTGCTGAGAGCCCAAGTAAGTATTTAGGCACAGGGTACTTTCTCTTCCCTTGCTGTCTAACTCATCAGACTCAGTTGCTCAAAGAATTGTCCTGTTGACTCATTCCCCAAACCAGCTGTAGCCAAGAATTAGGAAAGAACTAGTGATCATTAGTACTTACCGTTCGGTTTCCACTGTTTCTGCTGTGGTCTTACTACTCGAAACCGGGGGAGGCATCCAAGATTGCCTGTCAGGGTTAACAAATAAATTCTTTAGTATAAGTTTAATACTATTGGGCTGAACAGCATACTATGAATGTTAGAATGCCAGAAATGATGTAGAAATACCTGGAACTTTAGAAAAAATTATTAATATTTTGAAATACTGCATAGAAATTCTTTTTAGATCATTTTTTTTCAGACAACTTAATGGAATTGGAAATAATATAGTAATTTTAATTATTGCTGTGAAAAATGTATCTTCTGACTCTAAGTGGTTTTTTCTATAACCTGAATACTACAAATAAATGGATCATTCATAGGAAGGACAACCAGATATGATGCACAAGGTAAAGAGTGGCAAATATCAACCCAAGAAACACATTCAGGCTAGTATCAGGGGTCACATAAAGCTAGCTGTGTATCCTGGAGAAAACCTCATTGTGGTTCATGTGCACCGCAGTAGCACAGGGCCACGTTTGTATCAGAGATTTCAGCTGGTCGCAACTACAGTGAGGTACAGTGCTTTAAATTTAGACACTGAAAAGGCGTATGCCAGCTGAGTTAGGGGCTGCAGCAGAGTTAGCACCTGTTGTGCTGTGTCCACCATGCTCACCAAACTGGCTCTACAGAGGCAACCTTCCAACCCAGTACTCCCATGGAAAAAGCCAGAGCATGTAAAAGATGAATTCTTGAAGCTTGCTGAGGAGTTAGAATGTGCTAGAGGAAAGAGTTAGTAATGGGTTTTTTTAATATATAATTATGATACATCACTGAGATTTAATAGAATGCTAAATATCCTCTGGAAACCAAGCAATGGTGGTAATGAATACCTTTTTTTCTTGATTGGAGAAGTCACAGTGGTGTTTGTGGATGGTGCATTAGGAGTCCAAGATTGTCTGTTACAGAAATATACTTAATTAATTCATTAATCTTCAATAACTGTATCACTTTAAACTAAAGAAAAAAATGATAAGAGATCATATTTCTACTATCAGAATGATACAACTGTGTATAGTAAAATGGTCTGACTAAGTTTATATATGCCAGCTGAAATTTTGGAATTACCTCAAAGGACACAAGATTTGGGGCACCCTAAGGGATTCTGATGCTTAGAGAACAGATGTGTCTTTACTTGACATCCATTTCTGACTTCTTAAAATCTTAGCTTCTGTACTTATACTTCAGTCTGCAACCACTGAAATACTAATGTCTTTTTCATACTTTAAATTTTATGTTTCTTATTCAATTCTGTCAATGCTGCTCTATTTTATGATATGTCTGTAAAAGGAGCAGGTATTCCTCATACTCCTAACTGTATCAATTCCAAGACAGTGATTTTTCTCATAGTTTATCAAAAAGTTATTGTCTTGTCCTCTACATTTCTAAATGTAATGAGAATAACTGAAGATCAGAGCTTTGCAAAACATTGTATTGCTTTCTGGCAGGAAAACGTATATACCATTTAAGTCTCGCTTAAGTCCCACTTCATTTTTCTATTAAAAAATCATGCCTGGACAAAATAACATAAAATCCAATTTATGTGACGTTTCATGTGTCATCATCACTGTGATTTACAACTTAATGGTGTAAAATCATAATTTAAAAGAATGACCTCACTTGAACTTCAAATGCCAGACACACTAATTTGCTCTTCGGAGTAATATCTCAACGCTTTGCAAGATGACATTTAACTGCCGTGCTCAGTCTTCACTAGCAACTACATTCAGTGTAATTTATTACTGATAGAACACTGCTGACATTGATGAAGGCACACAGCAATACATTCGTCCCTTTACATTTGTTAGTATGCTGGTTGAGGTCCTCTGACTTTCATTTTTTAAGTAAAAATTTCAATTAGGTAAGAGCTGGAAGTTCTACAGAAAACGAATTTTCAGTGTTGTGTAGTCATATTACATACATAAAGTGACCATGTCTGATTCTTAACAACGTTTTTAATAACATGTCAAAGATTTTCTACTAACTGATTTTAAATTTAAAATTGCTTTCAACCTGTTTTAAACAGAAGACAGACCTTCTGACAAAAGAAAAGCTTTCCACTGGAAAAATCAGTTAGCCTGACTATCAAAAAAGTACTTTTATGTTTTGGTACTCAAGTTTTCCATTGGAAATGTTCAATGGCATTTCCTAGTGAAAACCTTAATTGGAATTTTTTCATGTAGCCTTTCCTCAGAAATATATTTGGTAGAATTCATGCAGAGAAATGTAGAGCTCTAGAACATACCCACCCTGAACTGTTTTCAAAACACTCTTATTCTTTCTTTTTTTGTATTTAAAAAGCCTGTTTCTTAAATTATTGCTATGCTGAGTAAATGTGTAATCTGAGCTGGTCTCTCTTTTAATCTATATGGAGAAATAGTCATTTTTAAGGAAAATTCCTCTTATTCTAAAGAAAATATCCGGGAGACATCAGATGAGTTGTCCTCTAAAAGACGCTTTTTCTCCTCACTGGTTGTAGAAAGAGCCAGTGATAACCTAGATATGGATGTCTGCATTCCAGATGTCAGTTGGTGAAATAAAGCCTGCAATTAGGCTGTATGTCATACAAATTATTTCTCTATATATTCTTGACATGTACATATAATGAAAAGTTATGACAATATATAATACTTAGATGATAATGCATGATGAATTATAATATGTAATACTGAGAGAATAAAGTTTCCAAAACTCATACCTGTTGTGCTTATTATCCAGAGTCGGAGACTTATTTATTTGGTCAGCGTCACTTCTGGCTGGAATTCTGCCAAAAACACAGAAATTATTTATAATACAGGTTCTAGGTCTTTTATAAACTGAGGCTATAGATACAAAATAATTAATCCTAAAACTATAATCTAATATTATGTACAAAATGTTTTGTATCTTGCTGTCAGCCAAGTATCACAGAATACTGTTGTATTTAATGAAAAGCCTTCAAAGAACATCTGGGACACAATCTACACCAGGATGTTCTCCGTGCCCTTTTCAAATCTTAAATTTAATTGTGCAAATAACTATTTCATATCATAGGCAGATTGTGACTCTGGCAGATACAGTTACTCAAAAGATCACTAGGGGTCTCACTAAACTTACTAGCATTACTACAGATGCAAGCATAAGTGTTTCTTCTAATTCACAAGTATCCAATGAACCAGCATTTCTTTCGCACTTCATTTCATATTTTCAAAATTTCAGCATAATACTTTAAGTAGTTCTGTATTTGTTCCATTTAAAGACTTAAAGGGGTCCATCAGTCATCCTACTCCACTGCTGCCCAATGAAGCAGAAGCTTTGAAAAAAGTGAAAGAAAGGTAAGTATAATGTTAACTTCTCCTTGTACAACTTTTTGGCTTCTGATAAGCAGTGGTTGAAGAATATTTTCTGTTTGCACCCAGAATGATGTCTCCAACAGAAACCTTGGGATCGATGATCCATCTACCCATCTAATGTTTTTCTGAACCAATTTAAATTTCTGACCTCCACAATATCCTGTGGTGGTGACTCCTACAATTAATATATGTGTTAAGGGAAAATCAAGGGTTCTTCTTATTTTTTCCTTCTTTCTTTATTTTTCCTCTTTTTTTTTTTAATCATTACCTAAACGTTTCACACATTATCTCCTCATTCTTACAGTGCAACAAACAGAAAATATTCCTTCCTTACTCACTTTCCCTCTATCACTCATTTCCAAGCTGAAGAAACTTTGTCTCTTCAGACATTCCACACATGAAAGCTATTCCGTCCCTGTGATCATTCTTTTTCACCTTTCCCTTTATCTTTTTCTGGTTCTATTGTAGTTTCTTCACATAAGTGAAATACTGCAAAACAGGGTCATACCACAACTGAGCAGCAATTTCTGGTTTGCTCCTAGTTAATTTTCTAACAATTTATACCATTCCAAAGGATTAGATTATTAATAAAGCAGACAATGAAAGTGTCTCATTTGTTTCAGTCCCATCTCTTCAGATCTGATTGCTATAAATGCAGTTAGGATTTACTCTTCCTGGAAGTTATTCTGGACTTAATAGCATTTAGTACTTGGAAAAATAACATTGTCACTATTTGATTTTTAAGGTCTCTCCCATCTATTGTCAAATGTTTAGTTAGTTGCTAACTAAATACATGAAAGAAATAGATGGATAAATGAATTTCTTCCTGCCACCTAGAAAGGCTGTCTGTGATCATCTGCACAATGCAATTGTTGTCAGAGTTATGATGTGTAGATCTACACGCCAGTACAAGTATATGTGCACCTACTGCCATCAAGCATGGATTTCTGTTAACCACTTAACTGCGTTTGGTATTTTCTTGTGCTTGCAGCAAATGGTGCAGTTGCATCTACCAAATATCTCTCCCAGGTCCTTAATACTAAAACTTATGTTCAAATTTTGTACATATTAGATAGGTAAAATTCATATCAAACGATACGTTCTTTGAACATGGATATGTCAGTATCCAGGAAGCAAAAAGCTGTACTTAAAATGGCTTCTAGGTATGTTTTCACTGTCACATTTACACATGCAATGAAGA
The DNA here is from genome assembly GCA_028565335.1 of Limnodromus scolopaceus. Taxonomy (NCBI): domain Eukaryota; kingdom Metazoa; phylum Chordata; class Aves; order Charadriiformes; family Scolopacidae; genus Limnodromus; species Limnodromus scolopaceus. Next base: position 165,542,097 of record JAOXNO010000001.1, read on the forward strand.
ACTCAAAATTACTCATATACTTCTAAGTTTATTTTAGAGTTATTTTTTATCATTAGAATTTTAATGACGTTCTGCCATTTTGAAAACTTGCTGTTGTAGAGACATTCATCCAGACAGATCCAGATTCTTTAAATCCTTGTCTTCTGGGATGTCAGTCATGGCCAGAAGAGATACAAAGCAGAATTCTGGAAAGATGTTCCAATCTCTGGTTTGAAAACTGGTATGTCCTAAAGTTCATTTGCAGAAGACTACCACTTTATAGCATCTTTGATAGACAAAAATTATTTTCCATATAGGCAATATGGCTTAAAATAATTCTGTAAACAGTTCTGAGGGATTTCCTATACAAAGGTCATTCTTCTCAAGAACTGTCTACTAGGAGCAGTCCTTTGAACTTGATTCTACATTCCAGGAACACGCTCCATTTTCAACTCTCCCTTTTAGTTTTGAACAGGAAAAAAACCTGAATGGCTCTTTTTCACACAGGCGACTAAACAATATAGCTGTTCTGCAAACTGATCTGTTTTAAGCTTGGAGAATTCTGTACTGTGGTTGTGCTTGCCAGAAATAATTTATAAGAAAATAAGGGAAGTGTACCTGGTGGAGAACATCCTTCACAGAGGAAGCGGAAGTATCACATTTGACTGCAGGCTACAAAAAGGTGCTAATAGAAAAGAAATCACCACACCCTTTTATGCCTTGGGCTGCAAGTTTGAGGAGATGCAGAACACATGCTCATCCCCTACAGAAGTGCCTGCTGGCAACGGGGGTGCACAAATTAATGCTGGAATGGCTATATTCCACAGTTTTGAGATCAGTGATGAGTCAGGAAAAATAAAAACAACTTGACCGCAGCTTCCACAATGTGATTATTTCAAGATAGAACCATCATTATTCAGTCCATTTATGGACATACTCTGCATTAGTTATCAGAACTGTATATTCACACCTATAATCCTTTCTTTGTATTCTCTCTCATCTCTTGCATATTAAGAACCCTTTATGTTAGATATTTGTGTATAGGAAAACACAAAGTCAGCTTACAACCTAAAATAATTCAGACACCTTAATATCTCAGGGTAAAGCAAAAAGACATAGACGGAGTACAAAAAGACAATGCTGTTCAGTGACACCGTAGTAACCGAAATTGTCCTATGACTTCCAAATTAGTAATCTTCTATGCATGAAAATCCAACCTTAAAAATTGTTTTTAAGTCAATGAGCATGTGGATAAGGGAGCCATAGCTGATACATTCTACTTGAATTTCCAAAGAACTTCATAGAAATTTGCTTTAAGCACTCTTAAATAAACTGTTCTCCTATGTGGTAATAGAGAAGGTCCTTTCATGCATAAATAACTGGTTGCAAAGTAGGAAAGAAAGGTTTGGAACAAAAGACAATTTTTCAGAGTGGAAGGAGGGATCTGTACAAGACTTGTGTTTTTCCGTATGTTCACAAATTATCTGAAAAAGAAGGAAAGTGAGATGATGTTGCTTGCCAATGACACTAACTCATGTTAGTCAAAACAAAAGCCGACTGGCAAGGCTTTCAGAAGTCATTTGCTAACATGTCAGGTTTCTAAAATGGCAGATGACACTCACTTTTCTTAGATAGAAAATAATGCCTGCCAAGAAAAACAATTGATCTCTGAACCAGCTATTATCACTCAGGAAAGAGGTCTTGGAGTTATATAAGCAATGTTATGAAAATGAAAGCTCATTTCTCAGCAGCACTCAAAAGAGCAAATTCAATATGATGAAGTATGAGGGAAAGAATAGCAAATGAACCCCATTGTTAGACTCCTCTATATGTACAAGGTGTGCTCCCATCTAAAATACCTGAGTGGAGATTTGGACCCCCAGATCAAAAAGACTAATGTGAAAATAGAAAAGATACAGAGAAGAGCAATAAGTAAAATGAGATTGTAGAATGGCTTTCTTGTGATGAGTGAACAAATACAGAAGGACTCATCAGCCTGTAGAAGAATTGATGCAGTGATGATATCGCACAGCTCCGTAGCATATTCTGTTCCAGACTTCTATGGAGAAGGTAAATTTTACCTAACAATTTTTTGTTGTTTCTTACAACATAAGTAAGGAGCATTGAACAAAATTGCACAACGCTAAGATGCCATCAAACAGGTCCACTTTTTCCACACTGTGCATTTAGGGGCCGGTACTCATAGCCTCAGCATGTTGTGAATACCAGAAGTTAATGGGGGCTGAATTTTGAAGATGTGATGGAGAAAGAATGTGCAAACACTCTGCATGGTAATGTCTTAACTCAACAGAGATCAAGGCTGGAGAGGACATACAAATTAAGCACCTGTACGATAAGCATAGGATTCTGATATTCATACTGATCATGGTATGAAGCAGCAGCAAGGATTTGCAAAGAACTAGGGGTTTAACTATTGGAGAAAGGACTTTGAAAGTTTGAAAAGCAGGAAACTGGGGAGGAGTGGATATCAACTATGCAGAGACACTTGATACTTATATTTGTGAGGACAATATATAAACAGAAATTGATGCAGAAAAAGAAGATGTCAAAAGAACCTTTTCTCAAATCACATTGCCATTTGTCTCATTGACAATTAATGCAAAAATCATTCAGTCTTCTACTTAGATGCTAAATAAACTTTAAAAAAAATGTAAAAATCACTGATTTCATTCATGCTTGGATTTTTTAAGGCCTCTCACAGGTATGAGAATCACAAAATACAATAAATGCAGAAAAAAAGCCCTACCTGTCCAAGGTAGTATCAGACCGGTATCGTCCAAGCGCAGCTTTCTGATCTTCCTTTTCATTTGTGCTACTGCTACAAAAATGATTAGAAATACCACTTTGGTCACTATTTTTATTAAACTATTAATCACCAATAAAACAATATATAAGACTTGAATTAAGGTATCATACAGGATTTCAAACTATCATCAACAGATCCAACCATGCATCCATTGCAATCATCGACTTGGTTACTGACATTTATAGATATTTACAGTAAAGACATATATGCACTAAAACTGAACAAGAAAAGCTTTTGCTATAAACAGGATATAGTAAAAGGAGACTCAGTTTTCTTTGGCAATGTAATTAGAAAGGTGTTCAGATATTCTACTGTACCTGTGTAGGCTATCTTGGGATTTGTATTGATTAAGCACAGCCCTTCCATAGTTTTCATCAGCACTTCAAGCAAAACAAAGACAGCAGTTAGTTAAAATTTGAATATTAAAAATAGAAAATTGTTTATTGGCAAAAGATTCCTGTCCTCGATCAGCTTTCACAGCTGTCCAATAGCACTGTAAACACACCAGCTTCAGGACTCTGCATTAGATAACTCTAGACACTTTGGAGGAAGAATTATCTCTTCTCACATGGACCAAATAGTGAAGAGTTGGTCTAAAAGTGGAGTTCCTACTGTAATACAAGTCCTATTTTGTATTATGTTAAATTTCAACTGATTCTCACTTAAGGTCCTTAAAAGAATTTCTCAAGATTTATAATCTTCATGCTTGTAAAAAGAAAGAGTCAGATCACATTCTGGCAACCTAAATACATTAAACGTGAGATTTTTCTTACAGAGCAGAAGCCTTACAGCTCATTAATGCTCAGTGTTCAAAAGTCTCAATGAAAAACATAGTCAGTGGAAGTCTAGCAAACTAATACTTTCAAAAGGTAATCAACACCTCATCAAGATAAGCAAATAATAGGTATTTGATGAAATTTATGTAATTCTGGTTGCTACCATTCATGAAAAAATAGGCATTCCAAGAAAGTGTACATATCACACTGAGCTAAACACAGAAGAAATGTATTTCATATCTTTCTTACCTTTCCTCTTCAGGCCTCTTCTTTATCCAGCTGTTATCTTGCAGAAGGGTCCGTCGTTTATTAATATCATGATTAGCCTGTTGTCTGCTTTTAATTGCAACAGAAGGGCTCTTATTATCTGCAAATGCAGGGAAATGTGTCTTGAAAATGAAGATATGGGATAATTTTGGAAACTTAAAGTATAATTAGAAAGGTTGAAATATGTAAAAGTTTAGCACAGACTGAATCTTCAGCTATTGCTCCTGTTTGGTGCAGACCATTTCCTTGAAACGTTCAACCTTGAAGGGACTGCAGAAGCCCAGTTTACCAAACTAAATTCAGTTTCGTCCTTAATATGAAACAGCTTAATATTTTTTTAATGTAAACAAATATCATAGATCTGATAAAGGAATCATGAAATATACAAACAACAGTAATTCCAGGGAAGTCAAACTAATGACTCCTATTTCCTGGGGTGTTGTCTGTGGTTTTTATATTTTTAGATGTATGACAGGATGCAAATTTTGAACGAAAGCTAATCTTGAGATGATCACATGGTCCTCCACCTACATCCAGCCCAACGTGTGGATTTTCAGGTTTCTCAAAAGGGTCAGACTCCATCTGAAGCTTTTTCCTCAGTGCCTGAATGAACAGGGTCTCTTCTAACCAGCAACCTAGTTTTACTGAACTTTTAATAGAAGCAATGCCTTTAAGGTCTGTGTCTTTATGTTGGATTTAACTCAAGTTGGTGTACGGTTTCAAAGGGTATTCGGAGGGGCAGACAGATACAAACACCCACATGTTGTATGAACACGGAAGCCTTATTTAGTTAGGAAAACAACCTAAAATATCCTTGCCCAACAAAGCTAATATTTAGTATATTTAGGAACTAACTAACTAACTAGTTTACTTGATTTGTGAGAACATATATTCCTCTCTGTTAGAAAGTTTCCCTTTGTGAGGGGGTTGACGCAGAATCAAACAAAAATATTCAATTACTAATGTCCAGTATTGTCAGCTCTTTTTTCTTCCCACCTAAGTTTCATGTCTTCAGCCTGTCTGAGGTGAAGGGGAATACTGTTGTGCCATTTTAACTTTACCTTTTAAAACAGAAGACTAGAAGTTGAGCCCAAATAGAAACTCAATTTTTTTGAATTATGATATTTGCCCCAAACTTTACCAGACAAGAGAAGGTGAAAAATTAAATTTGCAAAATCTTTGTCAATAGCATCAAATTAATCAGCAAACTGACTTATGAAGAATACTGAGTTTCTCAGTTTTCCCTTTAAAGACATTCGTGATTTTTTCCATGAATTCCTCACTATCTGAGCATCCACACAAAAGGAGTTCAATACCACCAGATTTCAGGAGACCTCATTATCTCGTGTTCAGTAAGGACATTTGACCATAAATTTTGTGTATAGAAAGACCACACTTCACAGAAAATACGTGCAGTCAGTATTTTGTCATTTGTCAGGGCTGTGTTTTGGCATTCTGCTGTGATTTATAAGAAAATGTAGCTCTTGCTCTTAATCCAAGAACTTCAGCTGTAGTGATAACATGAAAAATGACAAATAGCTACAGTGAATGGAAGACCAAATCATAACAAAGCACCAAAGCATTTATTATAAGTGACAATGGCCAAGACTGATTTTTTAAACACATATTTCTTCTGAAAGAAAAACATTGCAGTACAAAGATATAGTTCTGTCTTAAAATGTGTATCTGACTGTAACCCAAACTGTGTCTGCTCTTATCTGTTGCAATTCACTGTAGATATGTCCATACTGCCAAATAAAAGAAGGCCAGTGAAGGAATTAAAGGATTGGACTCATCATTCATGTTTGCCTGGTTGCAAATGTTCTTTGGCTCCATGTTGGACTTGCTGTCTCCAAGACTGAGCTGCTAGAGAAGTGACAAACATTTAAGTAACATGGCTGTGATAGCGTGTTGCTATCTTTTGACCCTGATGCCAAGGTTTTGCTTTCTTTTTTTTTTCTTTTCTATTTGAGCAGCATAGATGCAGTTCTTTGAGACCATTAAGAAATGAAAAGGCACATCAAATATTAGAATCATAGATCTGTAAGAATGTGCTGACAATCATGGTAAATTAAAAATAAAAAGAAGTCTGTCCTCACTGCATGTTTTCTGCATTAGCCTGTTCACTGCCAATTGAGATAGTTTTTCTCTTAAAAATATTTATTAAAATCATACTTTAAAGACTTCAAAAAAATGAAGACATCCCAACCTCGCCTGCATATGTCCAGTAGTTCATTAAAATATCTATTAAAATAAACACTTATTTCAAACTGAAAAGAGGAAGGACCTCCATCAGTTTAAACAGCAGCATTGTCTCGTAGTCACTGTCAAGAAGGGAGATAGTTGTAATCAGCCAACAAGACTACACTAAGTGCATTTGCTCTAGATATTTACTGTTTTGAATATACTGATAATACTAGCAATGACTGCAATGTAACAGGGACTTGGATGAACATACAGAGCTAGAAAAAAACTTTGCAACCGTCAGTAATCAAGGATTTGAATGCAGGTCCAAGAGCAAAAACTATACCTTTCCATTCTCATAAACGTTTAGATATTTTTAATTTGGTGCAATCATTTGCATTGAAAAAAAAAGGTTAATTTTCAAAAGTAGGAAAAATTTGAGTTCAAGTATATACATTCCAGAGATAAAGCTTCTCTACAGCAAGGATAGCTGATGGCAACTACAGGGATGGAAATGATTCCAGCATTCCCTTCATACTAACATTTTTAGCCAAAGATCCTTTCAACTGTCTGCAACACATTTTAATCTGTGCTCTACTGTCAGCCGTAACCTCTTCTGAATCTTGAAGAAAAACTCTTCAGTGACACAAACATAACATAAACATTTCTATACATTCGAAAAGTACTCAGTATATATCCTTGCATATGCAATATTGGCTGTTTTCCAATAGCATTTTAGGAAAACTGTTATCATCTACCCAAAAATCACTTGGATTTCACAGAAAGCATGGCTTCCTTAATTGCTTAGTGCAAAAAAATGTTTTGAGACATCTCCTTTAAAGGCAGTAGCCAAGGAATATATATTGTGTTTCCTTGTCAAGAAACATCAGAAGCACTTAGCTAGTGCATGAGGCCTTGGGTTTGCGGAAAAGTACTCATTTCTGGTCTAATGAATTGTCTCCCAAGTTTCAGCTGAAAAATTAAATATGGATCAGATACAACAGTTCAGGTCACATGAGCACAGGCAGATGGAGCTTATCCCCTTCTTATTTTGTCAGTAAAAGGTTTATGTCCTTAACATGGTAGAGCCAAGCTGCTCCCCACCGTGGCTGTGCTCATTTTGGTGTGCTTAGGCCTGGCACAACCCACCCAAACCAGGTCCTCATGCGCCTCAACACCTTTCAGTTTTTAGCATTATTTTGCACGTTCGAGGGAAATGGAAAATTTCATTATGTTTCCAGTTTGCCTCTGGTCATTTCTCTGCACAGGAAGCAAACTCCAGCCCTCCTCAAGTTTTGTCCCTCCAGAGGAACAACCAGTCCCATCTCACAATGATTAAATTGCTTTTTCTCTCCCCTCTTCCCTATTCTAATGTTCCTCAGCTTCTCCTCATTTCCCCGGAGCGCACCAAAGAGACAGTGCGGAGGGAGATGGATGCCTTGTCTGCCCTCCCAGCCGCCATGCTCCTGTGGGGTTTCCCCAGCAGCCACAGGCCTCAGCGGAGGGAAGCGCCATCTTGCACCAGGCTGCCCACCACGCTGCACTGCCCAGTGCTGTGTTTTGGCCTGAATCTCTGACAGCAAAAGCTTATGCACAACACGGCTGAAGCTGACCCTGCTGTGAATCTAATAACCAGCCTGTCACCGCCAAAAAGTGCCGGCGTGGCCCTGCGAGGGAGCTGAGCGACCGTCATGGCGGTGCTTGAAAAGGAAGGGGGGGCCATGCCCCAACATCTAAGTGCCCTGAGAGCAGAAAATGAAGGAGACACAGTGTTACCGCTTTGACTAGGAGGCTGTTTTCGTATGCTGAAAGCTGACATTGTGTTCCGTGGGGTGACCTTCTGCAGGGAATCTAAAAAGAAAACATGGTAAAAAAGAAGAGATGAGGCTAGCAGCGAGGTTAGGAATCAATTTTAGTTCATTTGCCACTTTGATCACCCCCTCACACAAGTTTAGTCTGGCAGGATGGAATGACTTAGTGCTAGCTTGCAGCCCTCTTTGAACTGAAGCTCAGGCATGGTGGTGGCTTTTCGGTCCCTGATGATAAGTATGTGTGCTCCTGCCCTGTCACACCCCCGCTCCCTCCTTTTCCTTGCTGGGAGCTCCTTCCCTGAGAATGTGTCGGGTGGTGAGAGCCTTCGGAGGAGAAGACACAGTAATGAAGGATGGGGTGAGGCGATTAGCTTAATGGGAAGACCATATCAGCAGCGCCTCGAGCACACGTGGGCTGACCTGACCCCGCTGACGGGTCTTGCAGCTTTGGTGGCCTGCAGCAAACGTCGGGGTCTGGGACAGAGGTGGTTCTTCTGCCCTGCAGCAGTTTTCCAGGCACTGACGGCTTCCCTTATCTCAAATCAGGTTACAAAAATGAGCCTCCAAGACGACTGATTTGAGAAAAAAATAGTTATTATTTGGGAGTTGCACTGCTCAAAAGATTCCGTGGTATGCTTTGAAACTGGATTTTGAATATCAGCCTTCCTAGAGAAGGCATGAAACAGAACATAATGACATTTCAGTGGCAAAAAATTCCCCCTTGGGAAAAAAAAAAAAAAGCAAGAAAATGGAATCCTAACATTGACTTAAGACTGTGGACAATACTGACCTTCTTAAGCAAAAGGATTCCTTTTTGAAAAGCAGCATTTTCCAATAAAACAATGTTAAGCTGGAAAGCTCCCAACCAGCTCCACTGGTCAGGCTGCTAAAACTTACAGCACCAGAAAACAGGTTTTGTGACAGAAGCAATCATTAAAAATCAGAACATTGCCAGTTATGTGGGTGACACAGTTGTCCTATTTATTTGCAGATGTAGAGTGTATGGCTCACTCACCTAAGAGTAGATTGAGAGATGAGAGCCTGTGGCTGTTTCTTTATTGATGGAAGGTGAAGATCTTGAATTTTGGCAAAACTTTAGCAAGAATACTAAAAGTAATGCTGACAGCAAAGCATGTAAAACTAGTAGATACCACAATGAGCTGCGCTTAGAGTGGATTTTCATTTTTCATGTTTTTACTGCCAGACAATCACAAAAAGAGCTTATGATTACCAAGAAAAGAAAGCAGGAAGCCAAAATCTGGATGTAAACAAATACAGATCTTTTTAGGAAGTAAAGATATAAACACAAAAATAATATCGGAAGCCAAAACTCCACATATATCTTACCCGGTTGTGAAATTCCAGATATTTATAAGAGTTTAAAATTCTGCCATGTTGACTGGAAGGCTCTGTCCCACTCTTCTTTCTTTTAACCTTAGTTGTTGATATCAAGCAATCATTGGCACAGTGTGCGTTGAAAACATGTGACTGCTGGATCTGGTTCCCACCCAATAAAAGTTTGCTCGGGGCTATGGTGAGCCTTATTTCTTTTGCAATAGGTTATAAAATATCTTTCAAAATTACTGACATAAGGATTTAAGAAGATATGCACTGAATTTCCTAGAAACTGTTCAGGTAGGTTATCAAGCAATCAATTTTAGATGATAACCAATCCTGCTATAAATTTTCCTGAACTGTCACAAGACGATAGAGAGGACTGATTTATTTATGTTTTCAGCTTAGCAACAGATAGACATCTGATACTGGTCTTGGTTTCAGTCAGTCCCAGGATAATAGGAAGCTTGACATTTCAGTATATTTCACAAGCAGTGAGTGCTGGCACTTCTTCATCTGGAGAAAAAGCAGTAGTTTTGTAAAGAAAGAACTTAGATTTATTTTCTAATAAAGACTTTAAAAGCCATTTCCTATGGGAGATGAATCATAAAACTTTGAAAACAGAGCCTTCTTTTGTGGAAATTAAATCAAATTTGGTCATTCTAAGGCTCAGAATATCTTGTTAAAAATACACATTTTGCAATTTAAATATTTCTCATTAAAAATAACAGGAAACTACTATGCAGACTTCATGCTATATATAGCCTTGCTTTCAATAGATTGATGATGGGAACTGAAATTTCTCAGATAGCTGGCCAGAAATTACCATATGCCTTTGGTACAGGTAAACAAGAAAGCCTCAGGCATTTGTTCTGAAATATACATGATCTCCAAAGTAAAAAATCCATACATTTTAAAATCTACAGAATAACTTCAAGTACAGTAATGACACTGAGACCCTGTAAAAGCGACTGGAAAGCACATTTGCAGCTCCCACTTATATCCATGCATGACAAAAGAAATTCCAGCAAAGAACTAAAATCAGCCCAGAGCAAGCGTATTTCATTCATCCTCCATCACTTAATTGAAACAGTGTTTTGTCGCTTGGCCTATATTTATATCTTAATGTTTCTAGGGCAAAACAATATTTATGTTGCACATGTGTACAACATCCAGAATAAACTACTACGTAGTCTCCAAGCCTGAAAGCAGTATGCATAAATGAATATAAGCAACAGGCACACTCCCTTTTACAGTCAGCACTGAAAATGTGCCAGGTATTCTGAAATTTAAAACCTGTGCATTTTAGTCTTACAGAATACTGGCACGTTGTCCTCAAGGTTTACTCCTTACTTCAGAACTTTTAAGTTGTATATCAAAGTTTAATCCATTAATATTTAAAACGCAAATTAAAAAAAAATCCTACTTTAATCTCTAGCACACTCAATCAAGAATCATCATAGTAAGATTTAAATTTCAGGATCCTACAAATTAAAAGAATCTTGCATAAAGAGGCAGAAGACAACTCATCAAAGCATTTTTTTCTTAGTCTTCACTATTGTGAACTAAGTGTGCGTATGTGTATATCTGTGTATGCTGAAAGGAGAACGGACAGGAAACTGTGAAGATCGCATTAGTTTAAAAAATTCAGCTCATAAAGATCTGGAACCATGACATTGTTCACACGTCATTGAACTGTTTATCTTCAGCCCATGGTTCAGGGTAGAGAAAAAACCAATTTTTAACTTAGTAAATTAAATTGTGAGAAGGAGAAGCTATAGGCTTCTATAGTATAGTAGTAAATTATATTCAGGCATTCCTAATAAGATCTCAACCACTGAAGCAAAACAACTCAGCTGGAATGCAAAACAAAAACAAACAGGAATGCAGCTCCAGTGTAATTTGAAATTAAAAACAGCGTCGGGAAACTTTAAAAGAAAATTAAAACTGCCCCAGCCAGTCCATTGAGAAGTTCCCCACAAGTCTGAAGACATGCCAATTCTGAATTCAGACCCTCCCCTGTTTTTTGGAAAATCCAAATACAATCCCAAAGAAATCCAAAAAAGACTTCAGACATGACTTCTGGGCAAGTCAAATGCCCCTCCAATCTGGTAGTAAGTTATTCAGAAAGCAGCATCAGTCTCCAAATCTATTTTTATCACAAATAGCCATATTCACACTTCTATGTGTCTTTTCCATGTCCTGTACCGAATGATCAGCAGAAGACCTCAGGCCTGCCTTAAATTCTCAAAGCTAAACATTCTAGTTTTCAGCTAGTCTGAACATACCCATTCTTCTAACACAGAGTCCTCTTGCCTTTCTTCTGTTTTTGGCTGTAGCATTCTACATAATTAGGCTTCACGTATATGTATTGCTGTATTTAAAAAAATACATAACAATAATACAAACATTTCCTGTAAGAATCATGTTTTCCACATCCGACTGAACTAGTTGCAACCAAACAAAGTCTTTGTTCTTTAGCTTTTGGCTATGACAGTGATTAAGACCTTATTTATAAATATTCAGATTATATGTATTTTGCTTTTAATAAACAATATTGCTTTCCACAGCTTAGAGGTACCACATATCATCACGTTGTGTAATAAGTAATTCAACATATTAGATGTTGAGGGAGTGTCAAAGGAGGTACACCTTCTTCTCTTTAAAGTCAACACACTCGCTTTTATACTGAAGTTTTTCATATAAAGCATTGCCAAATGTGAATGGCTGAAATATCAAACTTCCTACTGTTATTAATTAACTGGGTAATACAAAAAGTTGTAGATGCGCAAGTAGTTTAAAACAGAAAAGTTTCAGAATTTTCACGTCTTCCCACTTCTTGTGCTGCTTTGCTAAAGCAGCCTGGATTGTAGAGAAGCCACGGAGTTTGGCACGTCCACACAAAAAAGCCAGCTGGAATAAACAAGTTCCTTACACATGATTCTACATAGCCACAGCTTGCTGACTACTGTTTGCTACGCGTCCTTAAGGTTCCATTTTCAAAAATGTCTGATATCTGCCATTTGAAAAAGAAAATGAACAGCCACTCTGTTCTTTCCTTATCCCAAATATGAAGCTTTCCACCAAAATTTCATCTTCTTGAAGGACCGTTCTGCTCTGAAACAAGCTGAACATTCAGTGTCTTGTGAGTAATCAGAGCTCAAAATTTTAGAATTATTCCGATAGAATTCTAATAAAAGGTTAGGAAATTAATTTTCCACATCCTTTGTGTTTTAATCCATTTGCTTGTTTTCACTGCAGCCCAGGAGAAATTTTGCGTAGAATAAGTATTTGTAATGAATAAAATGAAAGCTTACTTCTGCTTTACTTTTTGGTTGTTTTGTTTTTTTTTTTTCCAATTGGAGCTGTTAATACTAATTCTATACTACATGCATTATCTTTCATTTATATGAGATGAATGTGGAGAATATAGTATTTTTTAAAAAAGCACATTTGATCCTACTTAATCACAGTTTCAAACCACAGTACAGTAATTCCTTCCCTTCAGTTAACAACTTTCATGTCAGGTCAGTAAACTTTATTAATTTCTCCATTATTTCTCTTGAATAAAGTAAGACCTAGATATGTGGGCAAGCAACTGATTTAAGTCATTCTGACTTGATACAGGATAAAGAACTCCAGGCCTTAGAAATAAGGCATTGGGGAGACACAGCATCATAGTTGTTCTTCTAGATAGACATCCATATGTGTGTGAGGTGAAATCTTGCTGGTTGGGAAGTCAACATCAATTTTGCTGTTCTCTACATCCATAATTTCTCCCCTGAAATACCAGAAGCGCTGTGACTGTCTGTCAGACCTGGCTACCTATACTTCAACTCAGATAAGGGTTTGTGTTTCTAAACATTGCTTCTTATCTTGATTGCAGATAAAGGCTGTTTTTCAAATCACCATCACAGCTAGAACCAGCCAAGGCTGTACCATCCTTCACATATCCAAACACACGGTCTCCGAAATAGCCTTAAAGGCCCACTCTGCTAGGTGCAGATCTGTATGTATAACTGGCACCGCACTTTCTTTCTCCCAAAATTGTCACCAGTATCCACTGCCATGGCTCAAGAGCGTAGTCAGGACATGAGACAGAAAGAATAATGGCGTTGCTAACTCAGCGCAGTACCAAGTGTGTAGTCAAACCTTAACGTACAAACACTTGGGTATCATTTATACACTTCAAAATTATAAGGAACAAGGTTCTCTTTATTTGGCAATTAGTTAGTCTTTTTGTCCTTTTGCAGAAAACTACATGTAAAAATACCTACATTTATTTAACAGACATTAAAGAACAACAAAAACATGTTCTTGGGATGTTTTTTTTTTTTCCAGGAGTTACATATCAGAGCAATAGCTGTGTAATACATTTGCAAACTTCTGGAAATACTACCTTGTGTTTAAATAAGTATTTTACTATACAGTTTAGGCCACAGAATTGGTATCAACCCTTACAGAGAACAGGAATAACACGTGTATGTGAGTAAAAGAGAAAACAGGCAAGGTTAGAACAGGCAAGGTAGGACTAGAGAACACGTGAAGGTACAACAGAAATCATTCATCTATGTGTAGCAGAAAGAGGTCTCCAAACAGGTTTTGCAGGACGTGGGCGGAGGAGATTCTGTTTTGAAAGAAATTAAGCTTTGGAATTGTCAGTAATGTAAAATTAGCTGCTCAGTCAGAACCTAAATTTGTACGTGTTTTCAAATTAGAAATATATGATCAGTTTTAAATGGAGCTTTTTTTAATACAGTGTAGAAGGGGGGGTGATAATTTTAATTTTTGTTATTCAACTCTTTCCTTTCACTTTTCTAGATTTTAAATGAAGAACCTTCCTGTTTATACAGGAGTACGCTTCATGGTACAGATAAATCATTGTATCAAAGCAGAAAGAGTATTTTTTGCAACACCTTTTGCAAAGGTGGAAATGAAAGCAAACTGTTGCTCATTATTTTCCAAAATCATATACTTGAAACAAATTCAAGTAAATGAGATTTAGTACTCTTTAAATTTCAGATAAAAATTCCAAAGAAAGAATAAAGAAACAATAAAATGAACCAAAGAGCAAAAGTGACATTAAAACAGCCGTTCATGAAAAGTGGTCTGAACAGTGAGTTTCTCATCAGAGAAGTAACAACTAGCATAAAATACAATTAGCAATATAATGTAAATAACAAAGTAATTAGGATAGTACAGCCAAGAGAGGTCCAGGGAATCTGAACACCTCAACTGAGACACTTTAAGAGCTGGGTTTTCATAGTCAAGTTCTCCACACTTCTTGAAAATGAGGTGCTTTGGGATGGACTCCTTAGTTGGAAACTAGGAAATCACAGAACATCTGAAAACGTAAGACTTTCAATACTCGGTATATATAAAAACAGAAAAGTAAGCACCCTCACCTAGGTAGCGTAGAAGATAGTGTCCTGGCGTGGCTCAGTGTGGTAAGTCAACCTGGAGACACCTGGAAGTGAGGTACAATCAAAGCAGACAGCAGAGCCCTGAACTGCCGTTCCCCATCCAGCTGTCTGAAAAGCCAAGAGGTTTCTCCTTCAGAGGCTGAGTCACTTAAGGAGGAGGCAGGAGGTGTGGAAAAGGGTGGCACCTTGTAGAAATACCAGATCAATGAAAAGTACTGGTGAGTTGTTATACTACTGTGCTTGCTGTACTTCTCAAGTGCAGTGGGGCTGGGTTTCACCAAGTTAAATGCTCTCACAGACTTTGAAACAGAAAACCAGGCAATTACTGTTTGGAAAAATATGCTACACTCATTTGGATTTCCCACAGAAGTACACGTCACCGAGTTGCAGGGCTGCCTCTCAGCTAGAGGGTTTCGGGTATTTGCAGTGGTGAACATGAAGAAACGCTGTATTTCATCAAAGAAGAATTCTACAGAAGTGTTATGTGGGGAACACACACTGGAATCTGATATGGACTAAGTATTTGCGCTGTTTGAAAATGTGGGCAGAGGCAAAAGATCTGTGGGGGAAGACCCTCCCACGTGAGATCTTGTTGCAAGTCCCTCTTATCTGTGCACATTTGCATTCTCCTTCAGCACAGAGATCATAAATAGAGAGATAATAATAGTCTGTAATAAACAGAAAGGAGAGAAGAGGCTGCCTTCACTTCTTTTTCTTTTTTTTTTCCCTTTACAATTCCTGCAATACCTTTCTCTGTAGACTAAGATCTGCCTTACTATTAATGACTGCAGTAGCATGGAACACCATAAACTTCCTGATAGGGATGCTGCAAACGACCCTATGGTTCTGCTTAAGATAACAGCGTCTGTTTTTAAAGTATCTTATACAATCCCATGCTTATTTTATATTTGGGGAGCTTTTGTTATGAAATGTGTAAGATGTGGTTATACAAGATTTTGAGTAACCTTTAGTCCTATTGTCTTTTGTGAAAATTAAGATTTTCTTTCAATGCAAAAGAAGCAAACCGACACAAAGTAACTTACTAAATTACTCCTTCACCATATTTCTAGTCCTTAATTTTGCTGATGGTTACCTCGTCATAGGTTTGGTGCCTAGTAGCATGAAGTTATTGTCTAAACATTGGTTATATCTGATGAAATACAGCTGATGAAGCAGCGTGGCAGACAAGAAAATGCCAAGTATACACTACTAACTACCACAAGTTTCAGAATTAATGAATACAAACAAGCAAACCTTTCTGAACTTTGTACATCTCATCTTCCGGGTTTCTGCAAGTGAGAAATACTTAGAGCAGTCCTGGCATGTTCAGGTACACCGTACTATATGTTTATCTTTTTACGATCAAGCAGAAAACTTTGCGAACGCATTCCTTCACAGTCATATTACAATTTTACAATTTTAACACAAATGCCTCCCGAATGAAACAGATATGTCTTTCCTCATAAGCAATGCACAATAGGAATTAGCTTAAAAAAAATAATCTACATACGCTTTGAGTTGAAATGGACATAGAGCTTTGATTTATAAAAGCAACACCTGAGACTAGGAATATCTTTTTGGTTTGAAGCCTTTTTCTTTCATAATCTAGGTGCTAGACAATATTAATTTATCATTTTATGCTCAACTGGAAGAGTTCTGCTCGCATATCAGAGATAAACTTAACCTGTCTCACAGTGCTGCCTTTTTTACCCAAATGTTTGAGAAACACAAATTGAGATGCAAACACTAAAGTCTGGAGAAACTATATTTTTCTGTATTTATAATCTGTGGACACAGAGAAGAAACTATGGGGCACAGAAAGCTAGTTCTGCTACCCAGAGGCTTCTTCTAAGACAGTCCTTAATAAATCTTTGGTGGCTGACACACAGAATAGACACTCTAAAGCTAAATGCAAAAATGTAAGTAATTCCAACAGTGGTACTGACCTCAGCTGAAGAATAAAGCAGGCCAGCTATCTTTTAATTGCTGATCTGCAACAACCAATAGATTCCATGGATAGTGAATTTTTGATGTTAGCTATGCTGACTACTTAGTATTTCAAAATTGGAAAAAATAAAAACCAAACTTTTATTTCAGATTAAAGCAAATCCAACTTAATACTAAGCATTCTGTCTGGTTTTCTCTGTGGTAATGACATACAAGTTTTGTACCTGGTGAATACAGAATATATGATGCAGTGCCATGTGTCAGGAATAGAACATGTTCAACGTAAGCATACAGTGAAAGTGCCCCGTAACTATTTTCCATGAACAAGCTCCCCATACTCTGGAGAAATTCAGCTTTCAGAAATTCAGAGGAACAGAAACTTTGCCTCTGTATCTCAGTATAACAAATAAGATGTATCAAAATCCAGCCATCCCTAGACTGTGTGAACTGTTCTGCAGTCAGGTTTAGAGAACAGTTTTGTTTTCATTCTCTAGTTTAATGTCCTTATTTAATTGAAGGTGGGACAAAAATATAGATACGGTGAAATTTAGCTGCTCAGAGTGAATCAGAATTTGAATTATACCTCCTTTATTCCCTTTCTCGCTCACAACACAATTCCCCAGTTCTAGCACAAAAAGCATTCTGGACACAGATTTTTCATCAGTGCCAAAAAAGAGCAATGCAAAAAATACAGGCGTATATATGCCCCTGTATTGTCCACCAATGACTTTTATCAAAGAATGTAATCTATCTAATTTACTGGTTCTCCGCATTGGGCCATGATTTACTATTCATTTATAAGAATTGAAGGAAATTTTTTTTAGTTCAAACAGTGAAGTGTTTTGATGACATCAGAAACTAATTTCATATCTACCTATCATCAACATAATTTATATGAAATCTGCTTGTTGGGAGTTAGGTAAGTGGTCTGCTTTTGCTTGCCATTCTTGCAAGGAAAAAGAGGAAAAACTCCGAAAAATAGATGCAAACATAAATGGCCACATCCTCAGCTGATAAAACAGGATATAGCTCCACCAAAATAATTTGGACAGCTTGACTTACATTAGCAGAGTGCACGGCCTGACATGATTTATGAGAAAAAACAAGAAATGTCTTAGAATTCCTCCCTACATTAACTTTTAAAATAGAGTAGCGCTGGCAGAAAAGTGAACATAACTAGTTCAGAAACGCCATCATTAAGATTTGAATGGTTTATTCAGTGTTATTAAAGTCAAATGCATGTAGCCCCCTACAGTGGCAAAGCATTATCGTACTTCCCAATTCGCAGCTTTCTCTGAACAAGATGATTGTGTTCTGTGTACTTAGCTTTAGTTTATACTTTTCTCCAAAGTCTATGTCCCTTGGTTGCTAGTAAGATGCATTTCCTCTACATTATTTTCTTATCAGTTTTTGTCGAATTTCCATTTTTAAGTCAAAAACATACTGCAAAATATTGTTCTACCTCCACATGCATACTAAGGTGTATAGGATGGCCGTCATATGAAAATAACATAATGTAGCCTAGCCCCGTTGAGCTTTTATGTAGATTCGCAAAAGAAAGATGGGCATGAGCAATGACTCAGCAGGCAACTTTTTGGACAAATACCATTCTGTGACTCCTCCCAAAAAGGGAGGAATACATTACTGAATATATTTTTTCATACACTCGATCGGCCAAAAGAAAACTCCTTTAATGCTCCAGACTTTGCAAGTAGGACTGGTAAACTATTGTGTTCTGGGTTAGAAGATGTTATTGTTATAACTGGTGCGTGCAAAAGATTTAGACATTCTAGCAAGTGCCGTTCAAATTTTATAGTTTCGAGATACAGAGATGAAACAGCTACATTTATCCTGTTTAGTTAAGCATACCAAAGCCTGGTCTCTGGCCTGAGGACAAAGGGCACAGTGGGGTTCGTGTCTATAATGTCAAACCTCCTTTCCAAAAAAAATTGTGTGGCCTCATCCATACTCCTGTTGGAAACAGTCCGGGGCTTGTGCTAGAGAGATTCAGGCTCAAGGTTTTTTTCAGAGATAACTAATTGACTGGAACTAAACTGTGTCAAGGAGTGTGCATGATAATGGGATGGATGATTAGAGGATATTGCTCAAGCCCAGGTCCTACCCCTCCTTAGTTAACTAGCATGGTCCTACTCATTGGACCTGATTTTTCCAAAGTGAATTGCGTTTGACATTACTCGTGTCAAAAGATGACTAAAACTAAACACTCTGTAACGTACAGATAGGTGTCGGCACCAGACGATGGCCAGCATATAGCAGGCTGATACAGCTCATTAATGTAATGTTTATTTGGGAGGTGGGTTGCACATCTGTGCCACCAGCACATTTTTCTTGCTTGAGCTTGGTCTAAGATCACCTATACACATATGCAACAGTTCTACAGGTTAAGTCAAAAGGGGAAAGGTCATTTAGGGCAAAAAGAACCCAGTGCAGCGAATATAATGCTACTTAACATAGAAAAGGAAGTGGCGCCCACTTATAGGGTGACACCTTTTCTTGAAGGTGACTAACACAAGGACTGCTCCTCCCTTAACTCTCAGTCCAGCCCTACATGAAATAAGGGGATGCTTGGGACTTGTGAGAGAGACTTTTCACCCCATGTCAAAATAATTAACCAAGGGAACATATTGCCTATGGGTACACCCTTACCAAGAGGTATGTATGACTCAGAACCAGGCTAGAAACGGTTGTGTGAATCCCAGTAGCATTCATGACCTCAACAGAGAGGAGAGGGAGATGTAAGGAGTATGACTTTTTTTTTTCCAAGGGCAGGCTATTCTATCATTAGAATCCCATGGGATTTCTGTAACTTTCCCATGAAGATTCTGGACCTCCTGCTCCTTGACAGACATCTCCAAGTAAAAAAGACTACTGATTTGATGTGAGATGGAAACCCCCTTTCTCCATGGGCATCCTAGCTCATACTAAGATGCGAGTTTTAAAGGTAGATAAGCAATGTCCTGCTCAGCCTTGCAAAGGCAGTGCCAAGCACCTGGGGTCCTTTTTAACAGCTTTGTTCCTCCCTTGTTTCTCAGAAAGTTAGAACTCCTCTGCCTAATCCACATGTAAGGCTCACCTCCAAGCATGCTTAACCCTGTGAAAGGACAGGATGAGAAACCAACGGCCTACCAATTAGAAAAGTCATTGAGCCTATGGCTAAACCCAAGTTCAAACCATTCCTCCTTTTGAGGTGCAGACCAGCAGACTACCTTAACCACTGTATTATAAGATATTTTTCATGGAAGGGAACACAATTAACAAAGTTTTTCTACCTCCCTAAAATTTAAATATTCACTGGAGAGAGAATAACGCTACAGCCCTTCTATTATGACATACATAAATTGGTCCCACCACTGTCCAAATGAATACACATTACAGATGGAATTCTCCTCTTTTAATATATATTTTACTTTTCAGAATTTTATCACTTGGGTGATGAAAATAGGTAGAGAGAAAAGTAATTTTGTGATATCATGTAGCAACAGCTGTTGTGCAGAAGCAGAGCACCTTAAAGCCGCTTTCACTGAGTTACGTTACCGTTAAAGTGGGGACAACATTTCAGTAAGTCTGACATGAAACACCAGAAGGCACCAGGAGTAATGGTGCGTTTTACGGGTTAACTTTTGCCAGCCCAGCTTACAATTCCCACTGCTGTCGCAGGTTGCTGTTCCCGGGGAAGACCTTCCAGCTGGTTAGTGTAAGGTATGCAGTCTGGTTGTTTAACCACACCTTCCCGAGTACCAGAAAGAAGGAGCACTGTCAGAGCTCTTTCATATGCATTTTTTCAATGCTAAGAAAACCTTAGTGACAACACAGAGGTATTTGGCAGCCCATTGTTCTCCCCAAAGGTGTGGCAAAGTTCATAAACTAAAGAAGGAAGGAAAAATTGCTATAAATAGTATGCAAAATGTCTAAACCTTTTCACCGCTTCTAGTTGCCGCAGAAAATGGCTGAGCAGTCTCCTGTTTTCCTTTCTAAAGGAAAAGGAGATCTTGGCATAGCAAGATGCTAATCATGGCAGATGCCACCACATTTCATGGAGATACACAATCTCCAGTGTCAGTGGGCTTGATTTTCACACGATTTGAATACCTCTCTACTCTGCAAATGAGTGAAATATCTTGCAAAAGTCCCAGAAAGTCTGGTCCATGTATGCTAAACTTGTGTATCTTGATCTTGCACCACTGCTACTACTACCTTAGCTAAATAACACAGTGAAAATCAGTTATCTAAGGAAAATTGTGCTGAAAATCTGGCTAAGTCAAATGACGTCTGTGTGGTACGAGCTGAACGGCTGTAACCAGTTTTGTAGCTTATGTTATTGATAAATAGCTTATTTGTTAACGTGTTACCAACATCTCAATTCACAAAGAAAATTTGTATGGGTGGCTAAAAAAATTAAAATTAGACTCTGGCCAATAGTAGTGGGAGTGTGAAAATTAAGATTAGATGTGCTTTTTTTCATTAAAGAACAAGAAAAACTTAGTAATATCCCCATTACCTAAAAATCCCCACTGAGAGAGCTCTGGGAAAGAACCAAGAATGCTGATCTCAGGGAAAGCCATCTTGTTAAAAGATGTTAGAGAAGGAGAAGTTAAGGGGAGGAAAATTTCTTCCTGCTCACTATCTGAAATTTTCTTATAGCAATTAATTGGTTAAGGGCACTGTAAATACATAGGAAACACCCCCCCCAGCGTGTTCTTTTTATGATGCAGATAAGGAGATGCATCTGTCCCATAAAAAGATATCCATGTGAGCAACTTCAAATTATACTTATCTGATAGATTGGGTTTCTCTCCTTGTCCTGGTATTGTGCTGGGATTATCTGCTAGGGCTAAGCAGCCTTTTCTCTTGTAATGATGATTCTTTCTTTTACTATTTGAGTCAAATTAGTTGATTGAGAACTTGGTAGTCATTTGAAATTCTATATGAAAATTTTATATCAATCAAAAAACCCCAGTGAATGAATATTCCACCTTTTTAAAGAAATCTTCATTTGACAGGTGAGTTCCACCCTGGTGTTATCAGCACACGTAACTGCTGTGCTTGCCAGCCAAATGTAACAGATTGTGATTCTGTTCTCTATCCACATCAAAGCTGAATATGAGCACGGAAGAAAAAGCAGGTTTTTCCCCACTCCTGGAAGACACTGGCTGTGGTACAGCTAGCAAACAAGAGCTTCTTTAAAAGAGTTCTTAGAAAATGCATTCCAAAATCAGAAACTGGAGAAATAAGACAAAGGCCAAAAATGGGAATCAAGAAGGATGAAGTTGAACTGAAAAAGGTTCAGAGAAGGACAAAAAAGATGATCAAATTGCTTCTCCACACAAGGAACAAATGCATCAACTAAGACTCTTTTAGTGTGGTGAAGGGATGTCTGAAAGCAGGTATAAGTGGTCTAAAAATTACAAACAGTATGAGAAGGGTGTATTTCAATTGTCACCCAGTACAAGAGCTATTTGGCATAAAAATTATGCTGTTATGAAGAAAAAAAAAAAAAAGAAAGAAAGAAAAAGAGGTGTTTCTTCCTACAATATGTATGT
Organism: Limnodromus scolopaceus; assembly: GCA_028565335.1. Classification (NCBI taxonomy): domain Eukaryota; kingdom Metazoa; phylum Chordata; class Aves; order Charadriiformes; family Scolopacidae; genus Limnodromus; species Limnodromus scolopaceus. The sequence continues at coordinate 165,564,207 of JAOXNO010000001.1, forward strand.
AAGCTGTCCTTGCTGCAGGAAGCTGTGTTTCCAATAGTTTATGAAATGCAACAATTCATTTATATACGTGTATATCTGTAATTGTGTGTGTATGTGTGTGTATGTATATCAATGCTTATATATGCATGTATGTGTACCCATACATAAAACAGTTCAATAAGAAACAAGACAAGCTCGTGGAAGAGAAATCCACTGATGATTACCAAGTAAACAGAAACTACATTTGGCTAAGAAGGACCATAACATGCAAATAGATGGAGACTGTGGAGACTGTAAGGGCATTTAGGGAAAGCAACTTATATGCTTTCCCTGTTCTTCCACTCTTCCCTAAGCAACTGCTTTTGGCCACTCTTGGAGACAGAATATTGGACTAAATAGACCTTTGAGCTGGCCAAGGATTGCCACATCTATGTTAGGCCCCTGTGGTCAAAATTTGTACAAGGCACGTAACTAAAATTACGTTAAAATTGCTTCTTAATTCTTTCATGTTGATGTAAACAATTAGCAATAGAATCAAGGTGATAAATATTTTTACAGAATGTTGATGCTTTATGTATTAAAATAAGTCAGTCTCGTCAGTGAAGAGGCTGTCATTCAGACTCTCAGCTGAGAGTCATTCAGCACTGTTATTTTAGTTTCTTCAGACCAAATTTCTTCTCTAGTTAGATGACAAATGTGGAGAGTACGTGTATATGTAAATAGGGAGAGCACTCTATTTTGTTAGCACATGTTTAAGACCCTTTCCTTACTCATAAATACCTTTGCAGTCAAATAAAATTGCTCATCTGTTCAAATAACAGATAAAATAGCATGGCAGATTTATGATGTGTGTTGAAATGTAGGTCATCTGCACGAGTAAAATAGAAAATGGCATCACAGAAGTGGCATCTGCCCTGCATGTTCCCCTCCCAGCTTCTCTGGAGAAGAACTCAGCTGTCCCTTTTTCCTCCCTTGTCCACAGAAGCTGAAGGATTAATAGCATTTCCAAGTATATTGCAAGGAATAAACTTCAGGTGCAGACTTCAATCACGAACAGAACTATGAGAAAGAACGGAGAATAAATTTCCTATATTAACACACCTGCGAGTAGTGCTTCATGGGCTGAGAAGCTGAAGAAACAGCTGAGCTCTCTTATTGCCTTTACAAAATATTTGTCCTTTGATATGAACTGGCCAATAGACTGTTACAATGCTGAGGAAGTTAGTACATTTTAAATATCAGCTTCTCCTTCCCTTTTATTCTGAGTAAATTATATTCTCCTGAATAATTGCTTTCAAAACTGTGAGTACTTTGGAAAGAATGTTGGCATCTTTTACATGAATTTTAATGTTCAGTACACAAAGAATTGAGCTGAAGGGTTTTTTTCATTTGTTTTTGTTTCTGCTGTTGTTAAGTGCAATGAAAACAAGGCCGGGCTTTAAAACAGGAAGATTTCAAAATAATTTGGGTGATATTACAAAGGAAAAAGTCAGAACAGAATTATTGTAATTATCTGGATGTAATCATGGAGTCCAAGATCATTTCCTGAAGTTCCAGATCCTGCCATGGTACCATAGGAGCATAACGTGAAGAACCCAGTGATTTCAAGTGTGGGCTGCTCTGGATCCTCGTGCAGGCTATTAGCCCGAGAAAACTAAGTGCCAATTAATGTCTAAGTAAATAATCTGAATTCTTCTCAATGAAAGGGGAAGCCAAACTGGTGACAGCTATTTTCAAACCCTTCTTTCCTCAGAGCTCGGCAAGACTTTCCATCACAGGCCCTATTTAACAAAAAAGCTAGGCTACATCAAAAGCTAGGCTCCTACCTCTACATTTGTCACTCAAGACACCCCTAATGTAATTCATTTCGCTCTAATGTAGATGACTAAAGTAGGTCAGAGCACTGGGCTCCAGAAGTTACTATTTCTCTCCACTGTCTTGAAAGCGAGCCTAAAATGACAAGACAGATGTAGGCATCTACACTGTAAACACCTAGACATGAATCCCATGTAATGGCAGGATTTCAAATAAAATTTTTCCTCTTGCAGAAAGCAATGACTTCTTTCCAAATTAAAAGGAAAAGGAAACAAGCATGCAGCCTTTTTTTTTTTTTTTTTCCCCTCTGTGTCTGGCCAAAATCACAAAGCTGATTCTGCGGGCTCAGCAGTACCACCACATCAAAAGTGTGTCTCATTCTCAAGCAAACTGCATGTCCTGCGACGCGTTGTAGAAAGCAGCTGCCCTACTGCACTGTGGCCACTTACACAAAAAGTGTGACAAGGAAGCTATAATCTGGCCTTGTGGGAGTCTGACCCACAGAGAATCTGCGAGACTAGAGGAGAGAGAGACACCAAAAAATCATTGTGCTTTGCTGGCAGTTCTGTCCCTTTCATTCACAGGCACAAAGGAAATATTACTTCTATATTGAGAAGGAATATGTCAGATCTTTCTGGATTTGAACCCTCTAGCTATAACAAAATCAAGACTTGATTTTTTGGGTTTAGCTGCCTTACTTTTAGTTTACTGCATTCACTCTGTTCAGATCCCTGAGCTGCAGAAAAACCAGTATAAATGGGATTAGACATCTTCTATGGACTTGTGAGGAAAACCTCCATACTGTTGTGCCTAAATCACAATGTTTGAATTCTTAATCTTTTCTTAATTTTCATTTTGAAATATGCAATTCTGCTACAGAATATTCTAAACTCATGAACTCATAGTCCTAAACTCGTTTTAGGTTGAAGCAGAAAGCTCCGAGCTAGCGAGTTATATTGTGGTTTAATTATATGGCCAGGTTGGGTGTGTGAAAATAGCCACCGCACACTGGAGAATAAATTGCTGGGTTTGGTTTTTCTTGATTTACAAGTTGCTATAAGAGGTGCATGTTCCCAGGGAGTGGTGAAAAGTAGGGGTGTGTTAAAACAGGTTTAAGGACATTTTAAAGAGACACCGTCAGGTTTGAGACATAGTAGATTCGGTGTATACTTCCTCCTTCCTTCCAAGTAACTTTTTCTCTTTCTGAGGTTACAAACAGCTGAGGTGCACCCTGCCTCTCTGGTTAAGTGATACCACAAAATCTAGTGTAGCAGTTATGTGTCACACTGGTCGCTCTGTCTTTTTTCTTTTCTTTTTGGTTTGGTTTTTTTTTTTTTTTTGCCATCAGCCAGGAAATGAAACTGCTAGAACTGCTGTTCTTCGCTCCTTGGAGAACAGAATTCACATGCTATCAAGTCCAGCCAGTAAAATCTTGTGGTTTTCTGTAAAAATAGCTGTCGTGAAGACAAGCAACACTTGATCAAACTATTTCTCCACTCAGAGCAGCGCAGAAGTTATTTGCTATTGTTTCTGGGGCCGCCACTTTAAGGTCTGAAATTTCCCAATCCAAATTCTGGGCTGCAAATTCCCAGGAACCTTGAAAAAAGCCACATAATTTGAAGCATGACTTTTCTTGTTTCTCAGAGGTTTTACACGAAGAATGAACATAATTTGAAAACTTCTATAGACATAACATTGGCTTTGAGCCTTGGCGATCTACTGGCTATCCCACTGGGACTAAGGATAATTCCAATTGAAAGTGAGAGCAATCTTCCTTAAATGGATTCCACAAGAGATGACTAGAATATCAATCTCAATCACTTGCTTAGTATAGGAGAATAGAATCAGCAGAGTATGATGTACATACAAACTTCAGCCTGCTATTATTGCAAATAACGCTGAAGTCTTTGTTTGGATGGACTGAAGCTCACTCTCTAGGAAACATCTTTAAATCACTTTTCTTTTCCCCCTGCTGGTAAATATGTTAAAATTTTGGTCTCTCCCATGGCATTACAGATATACATGATAGCACTACTTACAGTGCTATCTGACATTCAGTATAATAGAAACATTCTCCTTCTCTGCAGATATTAAAAACCCATCTGGATGTGTTCCTGTCCAGCCTGCTCTAGGTGACCCTGCTTTGGCAGGGAGGTTGAACAAGATGATCTCTGAAGGTCCCTTCCAACCCCTACAATTCTGTGGTTCGGCACCAGAAGGTCCAATTGAGAAAATACATATTTTAAATCCCCCCTTCCAAAGGTAGTAAGAGAGCACCATGATGCACAGATACACACAGAAATCATTGTTAGCAAAACCAAAACTTAGTTCATGAAAAGAGCATAGTGGGACACGACATGCAAGTGGCACTGTTTGGAAGTAGCAGAGCAGATGGAGACTGAAATTTGGAAGTAGGTAGCAAAGTAACTGAAGAGGAGCTGAAATAAAAATGAAAGAGGAAGATGTCAAAGAGAAAATGGAAGCAAGCAGAAAAGGATCTAGAAGGTCAAAGATCAGTCTGATCTCATATACTGACTGCAAATCCTACAGAGATGCTCATGAAGGATTTTGAGAACTGTACCTTTTTATATGAAGATTAATGTTTCCTACTGGTTTTTAAGCAATGACAGAAGTGATGATAGTATTTATATAAAAAACAACTCTTTCCCCAGGAATCTTGCATTTTAGAAAAATTGCAATCAAATGAAGAGAGACAGGATGAGCAGTGATGTTGCATGAGAGCAAGAATAATGCATGGCATGTCAGTTATTCCTTCCACATGGCTTGTGACTGGGACAGATTAACATCTGAACTATGCTGCAGAAGGAGCAAATAAAGGCAAGTACACAAGATGAGAAAGGATGGTTGCTCAGCTGCAGACAAGGGAACCAGGGAAATTGAAGAGGATGCCACAAACAAGCAACACTCGGAGGTTCATGCAGAAGGGCAAGTTCAGTTATAGCCTCTTTTAGTACTATTTTTCTCAGGGTTTTGTGAGGTGAGCCTCCTAAACAGTCAAAGGTATAACTGCAGGGACTACCCATTCATTGCCCTGGGAAACCTGGTCTAGTTGGGGGTGTCCCTGTGACTGTGGGGGGGTCGGACTAGATGACCTTTGAAGGTCCCTTCCGGCCCAGATGATTCTATGATTCTATGATTCTATGATTCAGGAAACGTCACAGAGATTGTCATGAATCAGTATCTGCCTTTTATCTAACTGTA
>JAOXNO010000001.1:165571063-165586679 GCA_028565335.1 Limnodromus scolopaceus
GTGGCTGTGTGGTGTTCAGCTGCATTCTTGGGGTTAACCCACAACATACACTTTAATCAAATAATAGGATCAATTCACAGAATCACAGAATCACAGAACTGATGAGGTTGGAAGGGACCTTTCAAGACCTCATGGTCCAATGCCCCTGCTCAAGCACAGTCAGCTAGAGTATGTTGCCAGGATGGTGTCTGGTTGGGCTTTGAATATCTGCAAGAATGGAGAATCCACAACCTCTCTGGACAATGTGTTCCAGTGCTTGACCACCAGCACAGTAAAGAGTTTTCTTGTGTTCAGATGGAACTTCACGACTTCTGATTCATGTCCATTGCCTCTTTTCCTGTCAGTGGGCACTACTGGTGCCTCTTCTTCATTCCTTCCCTTGACGAGATCCTCCTTAGCCTTCTCTTCTCCAGGCTGAACAGTCCCAGATCTCTCTGTCTCTCCTCATATGAAATGTGCTTCAGTCCCTTAATCATCTTTGTGGCCCTGCACTGGACTTGGTCCAGTAAGACCATATCTTTCCTGTACTGGGTAGACCAGAACTGGACACAGTACTCCAGATGCGGCCTCCCCAATGCTAAAGAGAAGAAGAATCACCTCCCTTGACCTGCTGACAATGCTCTTACTCATGTAGTCAAGGAGGCCATGTTTTGCCATGAGGGTGCATTTCTGGCTCATCTTGTTGCCCACCTCCTGGATAACTTCCATTCCAAGGACCTTCTCAACAAAGCCACTTTCCAGCCAGTGGGCCCCGAGCATGCACTGGTGCCTGGGGTTATTGCTCCCCAGATGTAAGACTTTGCCTTTATCCTTGTTGAAGTTGATGAGATTCCTCTCTGCCCTGTTCTCCAACTTGTCAAGGTCCTTCTGAATGGTGGCACAACCATCTAGCACATCAACCAGTCCATCCAGTTTTGTATCATCTGTGAACCTGCTGAAAGTGCGCTCTGCTCCTTTGTCCAGGTCATTAATGAAGATGGTGAACACTGCTGGCCTAGTATTAAGCCTTAGGACACATCACTGTTGACTTAACCATCTAAAGCATAGACCTTCCTTCTTCTTAGGACAAGTGACAATTTCTCTCCTCCCTAAGCTGTATGTACACTATATAAATTGCTACTGCCCCACAGGGAAGACCAAGCCAGAGTTAATAACTTTGAAAAGCAGTCCACGCTCACTCTGTAATTATGTGCATCTTCTCTTCATGGGACACTGCTAACCTGTTTCCTTCCTCTTTTTCCCCCATCCTTGCCACATCCCCTCCCTGACAAGCATGGTAGGTAAAAAAGATTAAGGGCTTCCTTGAACTCTTCATTTAATAATGAACGAGAAGGAAGGAGATAATCACCCATACGTTGCCAACTCTATAATTATAAAGTCAATGAAATGTAAACTCTCTCCACTTCTGCCTTCTAATTAATTTATTGTAATTACTAAAATGTACTGATTTATTTTCATTCTTCTGTTGCAACAGGGATGTCTATTAAAAAGATTGCAAAAAGAAAGAATAGTATAAGCCCAAAAACTGAAATTCATATATAGCAGGCTGTTTAAATGTAAATAAAAATTTGTATTAGAAGCCAAGGAAGTGAATGTAATAAATAAGCATATTATATTGCAATGCTCCCACTGAGTCAAATAAAATTTAATCACTTATAGTTTTGTGTGAGTAAGTACTAAAGGTGTTGCTCTGTGATGAACACCCAACTTAATCTAAATACACAGACACAGTATCTCATAAGCCATAGTACTATGAAAGGTTAAATACGTAACAGCTTTGATTTATTCAAAAAGGTACAGAATATGTATTCAGGTAAATATATGACCACGCCATAGAAGCAGACATCTTAAGTACTGTACAGATGAGGGAAACTTTAACCACTACTTTATATATTTTAATTCCATGATAAATTTCATGTTTGTGAAAAATAAAAATTACTTTACTGAGCTTAAATATGGTCATGTACAAAGTTAATGTTCCAGATGACAAGCTTTCTCTATAGTTGTCATGAGCAGTGTGCCAGCAAAACAGGAGGAGTCCCAACCCTGGCCCTGAGCTGCTCATGCAGGGTTTAGGAACACAAGGTGGCCACGTGTTCCTTGTATTACTTTCTCCTCAATTTGTGTTTAATGGAGAAGTCCTTAGCCAGTACTTTGAAGTAAGCATAGTGGACATCCATCTGTTTCTGGTTCCAGATGGATAGATCTCAGAACAAGATGCCAGCAAACCAGATGTAAGACATCCCCTGCCCTCAATGTTTTTGTATTGACACTCCTAGGTGACTGCACAAAAGGGAAAGGGAATTTCAGGTGTCTCCATGTTCAGGGGTTTCTGACTTCATGCATCATTTAAGGCAGGTGGAGGTAGCCTGACTCAGAGATTTGCATTCCAGTCTAAGTGACAGACACCTCACTCCACCCTCTGGCTATGTCTGACTTTCCCTGAACCACTCTAATGCTCTTGTTAAGTCCTCCATAAACTCTCCCCATAAATCCAGGGAGAAACTTGTAACCAAGAATAAGGACAGACGCAAGTTCCGAAATCCTCACAAAACCAGCATAAAACACAAGGGCTTAGATTACTCCCCTGTAACAAATACAAGGAAAGGATATCCTGAGGGTCATGGGTCAGGAGAAGAGTAAAGTCAGGACCCTGAATTTTAGGACAGCAAACTTGCAGCTCTTCAAGGAGTTAGTCAATGGGACCCCCTGGGAAACTGCCCTCGGGGAGAAGGGAGCAGATGAGAGCTGGCAGACCTTTGAGCACACTTTCCATAGAGCGCAAGAAAGGAGGGCAAGAGACTGGCATGGCTGAGTGAAGACCTGCTGGTCAAACCAAACGGCAAGAAAGAGATGCACAGGCAGTGGAATCAGGGATGGGTATCCTGGGAAGACTGTTTGGTTGTGTAGAAAAAGGAAGGTCAAAGAAAGCATACCCCACCCCGATGAGCAAGACTGGTTAATTTCTAGCAACGGACAAGGAGAAGACCGAGATACTTAACTTTTTTGCCCCAGTCTCCACTGACAATCTCTGTCCCCACACCTCTCAAGTGGATGGACTGCAAGGAACTGTGGCAAAAAAATCCCTCCCACTGTAAGAGATCATGTTTATGACCCCACGAGGAACTGGAACATATAGAAATCTAGGGGACCTGACAAGAAACATCCCAGAGTCCGAGGGAATTGGCTGATGTAGTTGTCAACCCACTCGTCATGGTATTTGTAAAGTCATGGCAGTCAGGTGAAGTCCCTGCTGACTGGAAAAAACGAAAGGAGGTAGAAAGGAGGACCCTGGGAATTGTAATGGTTTTAAACCAGAAGAGGGAGGATTTAAATGACATATAAGTAAGAAATTTTTTACAATGAGGGTTGTGAAACACTGGCATAGGTTGCCCAGAGAGCTGGTAGATGCTCCATCCCTGGAAACATTCAAGGTGAGGCTGGATGGGGGTCTGAGCAGGCTGATCTTAGTTGAAGATGTCCCTGCCCATTGCAGGGGAGGTTGGACTAGATGACCTTTAAAGGTCTCTTCCAACCCAAACTATTCTATGATTTTATTCTATGATTTATTATCTTCATGCTAGAGGGTGAGCACTGCCCTTACTTCTGACTGCAGGTCCTTGCACCTTCCTCTGAAGCATCTGGCTGTGGGCTCTGTCAGAAACAAATTACTGGCCTGGATGATGTGTAGGTCTAATCTAGTACGTCCATACCTCTATAATGGAAAACACTAAAAGCAGAAGACCCCTTCTTGCTACTTACCTTCACAATAGAAAAGAGTAATTCAAAATTTGATATTGGCATTACCAAGTTGCAAAAATTCAAGTCAGGTTCCCCCTCACTTTTAACTGTAATAATTGATTTAATTTTCCACACAATCTCTCAAAAAACATAAATACTTTCATCCAGAAATACACATTAGTCCAAAGATCCTAGGACAGGATCACAGATACAAGACTGAAGAGGATACATAGTGCTAATTTAATTTAATCACAATCTATTAAGTATTTACCTAAATACAATCCTCCAAGGAAATCTGGTTATATTTTGCCAAGAGCAGTTCCTTCAAGGATGATAGGGTAAGAAATACTACACACATTACAAATAATTACTTAGAGGTGAATGTAACAATTTTAATTATGTCAGGTAATCTTGAGGAGTTCTATACTTTCAAAAAATCATTTATTCTGCTTGCACTAGTTTATAGTTTTAGATACTGGCAGTACTTTTTTTTCTCCTGTAACCAAGCCCTGCCTTCTACCCCCTTGGAAGGACACTGTCTCAGTCCCACTCTACCTGAAGTAATATAAAGAGTCAGATAGTCTTCATCTGACAGGGCAACTGCAGAGAATAAAACAGCCCCTCACCTTACCATGATACAAGACAAGAGCAGCTCTTCCAAGATGGGTGGGACTTTCCCATAGGTGTCACGTGTAGACCCTACTCTCTTCAGATGTAGTGCAGAGCTGAATCCACAGCAATCCCTTCCCTAGTTTACGTCTCCTGTCTGATGATTTTAGGACTCAAACCACAGCAAATCTATTCTTCAATGCAAGAAGCTCTCTTTCAGGGACACAGCTCTTAGGTAACAACAGGTGATATAATAAAATAATGCTGTTCACTTCTGCCCCTCCATGTATGCTTCATTAAAAGCACTCTTCAGTTAATATTATTTCACAAATAAGGAGAATTTTACTCTAAATAAAATTCAATTTTGCTATTCAAGCAAGAAGGTTGGATAATAGAAACTGGTGTAGACTTGAGCCATTCTGTAGCTCAGAGTTCACAGTAATGTTTACAGTGATAAATAATCCAGTATTTTAACAAGGCGGTTCTGCTAGAAAACTGCTGACATATAGTGCTAACCCATGCACTTAGTCTTTTGAAAGGTTAAACAAATTGTTCTGCAAAATGAAATTTAAATCCAAAGCTGTAGCTCTAAAAAACCCCAGCCCAGCTCCTGCCTCTCTCTAGAAACACATAAATTCCATAGGCAGGTCATTGTGTTCAGAGTTCTCTAGCCGCATACATGTATCCCTCTGTGTAGGCATCTGCCTGGTTTGGAGCGAGCATTTGGTGTCCAGCTCACATCTAAACTGGGTGAGGAGTATCCAGAGGTGATACTGCCCCGACAAAGACCTGAAAAGAGTTTGGTGCAAGATATATTTTCAGAGGTTGCCTAACCCAGCAGTCGGTGCTGGGCACTTTAAAAAAACAGAGTTGTTGCAAATGTTTTTTTACAAAATAAATGTGACCACAGCTGGTGTAGTAGCGAGGGACCTCTCTTGTTTCATTCATAGTTCATGACATGCTCTTTCATTTGTGATTGGTGCCCTGCTTGTATCCAGGATAAGAAAGTGGGCACAGCTGTGCTGCCTCCTATCTAATAAACCAGCAGTGAGTACGTTGTCTGGAGCTAAGGACACTGCAGTTTCTTAGTCTGGGCATTAACTCATTTATATTTTCCATGTGCTCAAAGAGAGGGCACAAGAGAAAAGGAGGAGCTGATGCCTTTTTCCTAAAGAAAATGTCCAAACTACATCTTCTGAAGAGAGGGGGTTCCACCTCCCTACACATCAGATGCTCAGAGAAATAACCTTCCTGTGTTTTTCAGATGGTGCCTGTGGTGCAACTAAGAGTCATTTAGCTATTTTGCACTATTTACAAGAACAGGTAAATAAAGAGAATTGCTGCATCTAGATTTTGCTACAAATATGCATGAATAAAAACCATCTTTTGCTATCAAAATTATTACCATACTTGTGTTGTACAAAGTGGTGTATGAGATTAGCAATACCAGTATTCTTTCACTTTTGGTAAGCATATATAACACAAAGTATAAAAGCAATTTATGTTGTGTTAGAGCATGAAAGAAATTTAAAACATCACTTGTACTGTCTATATACACTTGTATCCATCCATAAACCTCCTGCTACATTTCACAAGGTAGATCCATAAATTGTGTCTTCTAGCTATGCTCTACTCAGCCTCCTGAAAAAAAAAAAAGCCTAAAAATTCATAGCCCAACACAAATGTCTCCTTTTTTCTTCCTGCAACACAACCGAGTTTTTGAATTCTCCGTCTCTGTTACTAAAGTGTTATGGTTGTTATAAAGTGTGAAAGGTACTTTATAGGTCAACATATGTGGGGAAAGACTGTACAGAGGGGTCCACCTCAAAAATTCCAGATGGTTTAGCTACCCCTTTCTAGACTTCATCCTGAGCACACACTTGCCTGTGCGAGGAATGACTGCCTCTCAATGACTGTGGTGTGGCCCTCTTTACTTACATGCACTCATTTGTCTTCAATTAACAACAGAACTCACACAAAAATTACATTCACAAGAGGGATTCTAACATTTAAACCGAATAGCTGATAATCTTGTTTCTGAACACATCATGCAGTGAAGACCGTATTAGATACTTGACAGCTTTTAGTCTGAGAGCTAGTGCAAACACCTTTCTATATAATAAATATTTAATATTACTATATCCACTTGTTTATTTGTAAAGCAGATTCCCTCAAAACTGAGACTGATACTGATCTGCAATTATCGATTCCAGAACATACTTAGGATTTAGTGCAATTTGCAGTTAGAGCACTAGGTGGAAACAGAGCAATGAAAATAAGAGCTGTTACCAAATCTTCAGTGCAACAAATGGAAGAGCTTTCTCCAGCATGACTGAAATCCCAGAAGTGAGAAATGACAGCTTAAGCCTGCTTCATTTTATTAGGGACCTCTATCATTCTTGGTTCTTGTGCACAAGCACAAGAAAAAATATTCTCCCTACATTTCTTAGACTTGACATTTTTATTTTCTTTCCTGGCTGACTTGCTTTAGATTTTGGGCTACATGTATTCAGAGTGCTCAGATATATTTCTGTTGGTTGTTCTTCAAGTATTTCAGTGGAAAATTAGTATCAGAATTAGACATATAGCAATTTTTTTCCTCTATTGCTTTTGTAGTTCGTAAGACCTTAGGTCGAACAAATACCTAGCCCGAGCTGCTTTTGTCTGATGCCATTTGCTTGTCATAGATTCTAAACAAATAACAGAGTGAAAATAGAAATGTAAGCTTTTCACATAAATTGTTGCATGTGCAACAAGAAAAGCACAGCTAGAAAAGGCACACTCATTTTACTCCTTCCTATAACTGAGTTCTAGGAGCCTCTTTAACATAATTCTAAATTTTTTCAGCTCAAGAAAGAGAACTGAAATGATATTTAGCTTTGGATGATAGCCATCTTGTAGATACGCTGCTTGTGGAAAACTTGGCTCCAGAAAAATCCATATGCAGAATGCAACTGCAGCAAAAGCCACAGAAATAAGGAGGAATGATGGAGCACCTGGTTGGAAACCACAAAGCAGAACTGAGGAGCACAACAGCAGTGCTGGTCCAAGCGTGCGTGGTCAGGATGGGACATCCAGGTATTGTCATTCTGCTTCTAGAAAATTACTAATCTTAGTGTAAGACCATCCACTTGAAATGATACAGTCATGATTTACACAGCCTCAAAAGAGACTGGCCTAGTCATCCCTCCCCCCTTTCGATATTGTTTGCAGAGCTTGAAGGGTCTGGGTTTAGACGCTGGTGTAGTAGCAAGGGACATCTCTGGTTTTATAGTTCATGATATACTGTTTCATTTGTGATTGGTACCCTGCTTGTATCCAGAATTAGTACATAACAAACCATGAGGTTTCCTGCAATACTTTCACTTCTTCCAAATTCTTCTAAATGTTTTAATTAATACGTTGGTGGTCCCCAATAGCTTGCTCTATTTCTTTCTGCATGTTTACCCAAGCTCTGCCTGTTTGCCCACCTTTCAACACAGTAAGAGTGCAGATGCCAGTATCTCAGGCCAGTTGGGCAAATTGAAGTGGATTTCAACTGCCCGAGGTGACTTAGTCAATCGGCTCAGATGCCAGAGCAAGTATTCATACCAGTGGAATGCAAGTCAAAAATCTTAGCTGAACTTGAAACCTGTCGAAGCTTGGGGAATGACTAAGCCTATTGTTTGCGATCCAAGTAAATATAACCTTCTATCTACCAGGTATTTCAATTCAATATGTTAGATTAAGCGATTTTGAGTGCATTTTCCAAACTCTGTAGGAACAAATGCTAAGCTGAACTCAAAGAGCAAATATCAGGTAAGTGCATAAGACTTACTGTCTGCATTCCTGAAGAAAATTTGTGTGTGGTGGATGCAAGGAAGCTTAGTTCGGGCAAGATACAAATGTAATTATAAAGTAAAATCTTCTGTTTTGGAAGGGGTTTGAGGAAGTCAGCATCTCACCTACCTGTGGGGCCCTGTATATCTCTTCAGTTTTTTGAAAATTAAAAAAAATTAAAAATTCTGTGGAACAAGTAATGTCTAGTCTAGATGGTCATCCCAATCCCTATCCTTAAGGCCATCTTTTAGAGGAAAAGCCAGACATTACATAACAGGGGAATCTCCTTGCAATACGATAAAACAGTGTCAGTCATCCTTCACTTACAATTGAAAGGTAATGAACTCCTAAATAAAATATAGCAATTATTAAATGCAAAATGCCAATACATCTTTAAGAAAGCAGGTTCCTGTGTACATTCAGCATCATCTCCACTTGAAACAGTGCTAGAAGATGCTGGCATGTCATCAATTTGTCCTGATATTCCAACTCTGCTAAATATGTACAAACTGGATTTTATATACATAGGACATTTTAATACAATCTAGCTACTTGACTGAACAGTTTCCTGATGCCACCTTAAAAAAAGTCATGTATAAGCACAGAGCTGAGAATAAAAAAGAAGTTTTCGTGATGACCAGAAAGCAGATTACACATTGCAGGAGCTCAGGGGAAACACTGCTTGTAAATCAAGCACCGGTTATATGGAAAACACTGAAAATAAACCACAAATTTTTTTATTTTTTTTTTTAATTCAAATTAATCTCATTTCCAAGTTCCACAGGTAAGCTTATTGCTATGGCATGGACTTACCAATTTTGACACGGAAGAGTGTAGCTAGGGTCAGCTTTCCAGAGGCAAGAACTTCCACTGCTTATAAAGCCGCTGATTTATTGATCACTGCATAGAGGGAATAGGCTCCTAATGTGCCTCCAATTAGTAGTTCCTACAGCTAAAACTCCTCTTCCACCAAGATTCAAGTTTCAGGTTAAAGCAGATTGAAAGTTTGTCTCTGCTGTTATCTGCTCATGCTGGCTGGCAGTTGCTGAAAGTGTTACTAGGAGTGGTTTTGGCTTTGAACGGGGTAGTCGTGAGTCAACATGTGGGATAAATCCAGACATGCCCAGCTTTCCTCCTGCTCTGTAAACAAAGTGATCTGATACAGAAATCTGTCTTTGATGATCCTTAGATGCAATAAATATATATATATATGCAATAAATAAATATATACACAAAGACTGTCTTCATACTGAGCCCAATAGGCATGTGACACAAACTATTTTTGAGGCACTCTAAATTGCAACGACTTTCTTGCCTGCAAGGTCAAGTATGAGTGATAAGCATCAAGAGTGATTCCTGGCTGCTCTAAACCCAGAAACAAAATCCCATCAATCTCAGCAGAGTGATGGCATTGCCCTAAAACACTGCAGACCACTTTGGAGGTGGCATCCCACAGAGCCCATTTTCTTCCTCTCCATCTTACTCTTCTGGCCACTTCTTTGCATCTTCTCCCATCTTTGCTTCCAGCCAGTTTCCTCTACCAGAAAACCCCTCACCACAAATTTCCCTGCCCTGTTTCCTCTGTTTTCCTCAAGCAGGTTGCCTTTATATTCTAGTTTGGTTTTGGCCAAGGTAAATTCCAGCTAACAGCGTAATCTGAAATCTTTACTCACTAAATTTTTTTCTAGGTGAATAGCTGCGTTGAAGCAAGAGCCATTCAGCTGAGTTCTTCAGAGCATGTCTCTGTGCTACATGTCATGGTGATAGTAATTTGCTTTCCTCGGTTAATATCACACATCACAAGTCTTGGCAGTGTGGAATATTTTCTGCAGACAGGCAGGACTTTAAGCAGGTGACCAGCAGGATTCTGTATTCATTCACTGTAGCTGCTAATTGCTACTGTAAAACTGGAATTGCATATAAAAAAAATTAAAGGAATATATTCAATAGACAAACTGGAACTGCGCTTTTGCAACACAGGACATCAGGAATCTGTGTTTCAAATGTATAGAATTAAGCTGGGCAGAGACAAAAAAGGACACATACAGCCACAGACTGTATCTAAGCCTGCTATCTCAAATAAACTTAACAGAAATAAACACAGTTTTCAAAATGTTTGTTAAGAAAATTCAAGGAGAAATGAAAATATAGAATTAAAGAAATAAGAAGATTGACTCAAGTGAAGTCAGGATTTCTCCATAAGTGTTACTTATATCACTTGCTTATTCACTAATGAATCTGCATTTTTTGCCCTTAAAATACTATAGAACCATAAATTAGAATAATGAAAGAGAACACTTTGATCTTCACTCTGACATCTTGTAGAGGCCATTGAACTGCCTTGAAGTCTGTTTACATAAGAACATCTTCTTTCACATAAAGTGGATCATAAATTATAGCATAGTATACATTCTGTTTTCTCACAGATAATAGAAAACTGAATCTCTGCACCGATACTGCAACTGTAACAGGGTTATTTGCAGAATCTGTATGCAGGGCATATCCAAATGTGCTTATTACTCAAATTAGGCCATCAAACTGGCGGGCCATGGAAGAATTCTCAAATGGTCCTCAGATCATTTTCCATCATCCTTTAACACTGTAAAATTTATTTGCCATCAGATCCTTGAGTAAACAGCTATAAAGTAATTTCTCCCTTAGTTGTCAAAAAGTTTGACAGCCCTTGATTAAAAAATAAGCATCTTAGATGCAGAGCTGCTGCATGTAAGATACTTTTAGAAATACAAGCCTTATCTAAAGACAGAAATAGATTATCGGTGTGGTTTGCTTCACTTTTGGGTGCTAGTCCTCATCTTCACAATTAAAAGGTGCTGAAAGTAATTCATTATGAGCTCTGTATACACAGATGTACGCATGCATGCACATACTAACTACTCGTCTACATACTAACTACTCTAATTCAGTCTCTACATCAAAACTATTTTAGGTTATTTAAATAGACTGATGGACTGAGTGATATTATTATCAGTGAATCTTGGACAGCATAAACTACAACGATATTGTACAACCAAATAAACCAGTACCTGCCAATACTCAGTGGACAGTTTTGAGAATACCACTTACGCATTAATATGTTAGGTTGACACAATAATTTCCTATCAAAGTAGTTCATAGCTAACAATAACTTGGAATATTTAGCATATTTGATCATCAAATCATACTGAATTATTAAGTAGCAGTTTTAACAGCATTTTAATAAGACAACAGAGTCTATTTAATGTCAGTTAGCAATTTTATAAAACATTCACTGCCTATGAGTCTGTGATTCTTGGATAGCAATTCAGGAACATGTTAATTTTATAATGTCAGTCCTCTGTCACCCGATCAAAACCTTTGATTCAGTGCCCCTTGCAAAATGGCAGAAGTTCAAGAACATAGCAAGGAGTGGAGAGCTTGAAACACGCACAGTTGCTAACAAGTATTATCATGCACTCAGAATAATTGCTACTAAAAAAAGCCAGCAGCTATCAAGCAGCATTTTAATCTTAATTCAGAATAACCACAGTGTATTAAGCCCCCCTCTGCAGTTTCTAAGTGGAGATAATTAAAAATATTTTCCTTTCCAGCTGGAATTAAGGGAAATATTGAAAAACTCTTATTGACTGGTGTTTCCTCAAAGTACTAAGGAAATCACAACAGACTTTCAGTTACAGGTAAGCACAACTTGTCTTTTGTTGTATAAAACAACAATCTAAAAACAAGTTGGGTTTTGACTGCTAACACATCTTCTTATAGCTATGTTTTAAAAAGAAGCCTATTTGGCATGTGAAAAATGATATCTGGCCTTCCTATGTGCAATGTACAGAAGTGTGTGACTTGTATCTTCAGAATGCTTTCAGTTCATAGTGTTTTGTGTTAACCTACTGTACTGTGTCTTCTATGGCTCTAAAGAAGACTAAACTCACATTATAGGCATGCACACTATATATAAATTTGAATAGAGTGCTTTTTGGTCTTGAATAAAGAACTCATAAACTCAAGTAGTCCATTACAATGCAGCATGAACACATGGTACTTTAATAGAGTAACAGAAAAAATGGAAAATTTGACTTCAGGAGGTGGGATTGTTTCTTTCATAGAAAGTAGCTCAGCAATAAATGCCTGCATCCATTCCTCAGGATTGAAATGACACGTCCTAAAAAATTCCAAGCCAAAAAGGGCAAGTGCCAGCCTTAAAGATGGCAAGAAATTCTTGTAACATCTGCGGTGAACAAAGCCAGCCCCAGTAGCTAAAACAGAAGGGAATATAATGTAATTACTTCCAGTGTTCTCAGGGGCCTTGCTCATATTCGTAACCGTGAGAATTAAAGCTATGCATCACTCTTCTCATTAACTAAGCTGTTTCTTTCCACAGGTGGGATGTAAGAAGAAATAAAATTTTGGAAGCATGAACTGTCTTCAGGAGGACTGTCACCAGGTCACTTAGCCTCATTATGCAGAGGGGCTGTATGTGAAAGCTGCTTGTTCACAAAATAGCAGGGAGAAATGTCTCCTCTCTTCTTTTGCTAGTGGGGAGCGTGCAGGCTAGCAGACAAAGAAGTCAGCTGGTCACTTCAGCTTTGCAGAACTGGTGATCTCACCCTCTCCTCCCACTGTTGCAGAGTGAAGAGCTGCTACGGTTTGACTGATTGGTTTTCATTTTATTACCTACTCTCCTGACATACGAGAGAAGTTAACGCCCAGTTCTTGGCCGCTTAAATTAATTTGGAATTATTGGACGCAAGCCAGCTGATGATGACAGCGCTTGGGATTTTCTTCTCCCTATAGAAAAAAGAAAATGGTGCTGGACAGTTACATCAGAGCTTTTTAGCAAGGCATTAATAAATCGTGTGAAGATGACTGATACTGATGACTACTCATGAGCAATACTTTAGACCTCATGTTCCTGAAAAGAACCAGGTGCCTAAAAATATGTATTTCAATGGTTTTGCTGTGGGTTGAGAATATTTACCTTCTCTGTACTGTTTGATGATATGAAATTAATTAATCACTTACAGAAATACTATGAAAACATTGCTTGATTCAATGTTATGTTTGCATAAAAGTAGAACTAGTATGAATAGAATCTGCTCCATTTTGAGAACTGTTACTCATGAACAGAGTGCATAGGTTTATTCATTGCTTATTTAATAATGGAGTTTAAATTTGGCTAGCAAGCAAAGAAAAATGTTGGTAAAATAACTTGTTTCTCAGTGTTGTGGAAAATAACAACATTATTTTGTCGGTTGGACTGATTATCTACAGAATTGAGAAATAGATGCTGAAAAAAAATCTACATACACAAAATCTATATAGGGAATTTGAGAACAAAAATGGGAAGAATGTCTGTTGAATAAACTATTTCAGAACTGTGTTACTTGAGCTACCTGGCAATGTTATTTTGCACACTAGCAAACTGTTGAAAAAACATCTTACACAGTTTGGATCTTCTGTTTCCTCCTTGCTTTGTGGTGCTATATCCAACCCTGGTTGTTCTGCCACCCTGTTTTTCTCTTGCTTTAAACAAAAGCTGGTGCTTTGATCATCTGTAGCATGTGCCAAGACGCAAGACAGATGCTCCAACGGTGCAGTTGTGAACCCTCAGAAGAAAGCTTCTTATTATTGGAGGAAAAATGATCTCTGCACTTGAGATTAAAGAAGGGATTTTCTTTTCCTTTGTTTATTCTTCTGCTCCAGGCAAAGTGCAGCTGCACAGAGAATGGCCACATACTCATAATCAGGAGTGGAGATGTGTGATTAATACAAATGATTGGGCAGGAGATACAGAGTTTTATTCTGATCTGCCACTGTCACCTGGGCAAGTTCCCTAACTGTGAAATGCATTGCTTGCACTCGTTAGTGGAATTGAGGATGATAAATCTCCATTTATGAATGAATGTAAACAGAAGCTTTAGAAACAAAATGCAAATTCATGATTGATCATTTACTGTTTTCAAGGGACATTTTCAAGTAACTTCCAGTCGTCCTTTAGAAACAAAAGGATTTTGTTACTTTATAAAGAAGAACCTGTGAGGATGAACAGGAAGAACACCATGGCACACCTAAACTCCTCAGGAGACAGTGCCCATAGCAGGTATCAAGCTACTTGTTAACGGCAGGGGAGGTGGGAAAGGGACTGGAGAATTTCCACTGGTTGCAGAACTGAGAAAATAAAGGCAATGTCACCTCCTTCCCAGCCGTCAGGAAGAAAGTCCCATTAGAGCTGTTACCACACTACGAAACCTGCCTTTGCTGCCAAAGTGTTTTCAAAGGGTAGCCTTACACTAACGTGCTGGCCAGTGCATCCAGAAGCTATTCTGGGAGGCCTTTTTATCAGTGTGGATTTGCAGTTCATCTATTTATTTATTATTGATTCTCTTACCAGCTTAAGACCAGGCACTGAATTAGTCTCAAAAGGTAGCTCCTCACTGCTAAATAAATAGGGATAAGCTGTGGGCTCCTGTTCAGGATCCTCCACCGCCCATGTTGCCTAACTTCTCTTCTCTGGGTGGGTGCACTGTGGACCACACCAACTAGCTGTCTCCAAGGCAAACCTGTTAGAGAAGTGACAAGCCACAGGCAGTGGGGACATGAGCCAGTCTGTGGCAGTTGACCATGGGGTCAGGAATTGGTCCCTTGCCCTCTCCTTTTAGCAGTGTAGATGTAGCCAAGGTTTATGTGTCAAACTATGGCCAAAGGTGTTGCAGTCAGAACACCCTAACGCTGGCTGTATGATCAGCTCTGTATTACTTCAGCAAAAGGAAAAACTTGCAAGATACTTGAGCTTTTGGGTTGCCCAAATGAACTGCAATGCTATGGGATCAGTCAGTTGCTGAAAACAGAGTCGTTATGGAGAGCGAGAAGAGCACTGTGGGTTATCCAGGTTTTAATCTAAGCTCTTCTCTTCTCTGGGCACTTTATCATCCTATGATATATCTGGGTAACAGTGATTGAGGGACAAAGGAAATTTTCATCTGGAGTAAAAGTTGTGGGGACCATGCATGTGAAATGACATAACTGACAGATGGCATTAAAGCAAAGAGCTGTTTAGACCTATCATGAAGCTGTGAGTATTGTTTAAAGGGAGGTGGAGATACCACCATTTCACAGCAGTGGTATATAGCACTTGGTCTAGATGTCGATTTGCAAACAAAGGAAACCTTCTACAAACAGTTCTCAGGAACGCAAAATGTGCAATGAACTCCTCTACATGTAAAAGTAAAATACAGAGCAACACAGATGTGGCAACTCTTCTTGATGAATAAACATAACACAACTAGAAAATGGGTACAGCTAAGTGCTAAAATAGCCAGCTTAAAAGAAAGATAGACTATAGCATGCATTCACTTTTAAAATTCAGTGTATAATGGAGGGAAGGGAAGGGAAGGGAAGGGAAGGGAAGGGAAGGGAAGGGAAGGGAAGGGAAGGGAAGTGAAGGGAAGTGAAG
>JAOXNO010000001.1:165590193-165614591 GCA_028565335.1 Limnodromus scolopaceus
GGACCTGCCCCTCGTGAACCCGTGCTGGCTGGGCCTGATCACCTGGGCGTCCTTCATGCGCTGCATAATGGCACTCGGGATGATCTGTTCCATGACCTTCCCAGGCACCGAGGTTGGACTGACAGGCCAGTAGTTCCCCGGATCATCCTTCTGACCCTTTTTGTGGATGGGCGTCACATTTGCTAGGCGCCAGTCAGCTGGGACCTCCCCAGTTTGCCAGGAGTGCTGGCAAATGATGGAGAGTGGCTCCGCAAGCACTTCCGCCAGCTCTCTCAGTACCCTCGGGTGGATCCCATCTGGGCCCACAGACTTGTTTATATCCAGGTGTTGGAGCAGTTCCCTCACCACCTCCCTTTGGATTGCGGGGCTTCAGTCTGCTTCCCGCCCCTACCTGCTAGCTCAGGGGTCTGGGGACTCAAGGAACAATCTGCTCTACTACTAAAGACAGAGGCAAAGAAGGCATTAAGTACCTCAGTCTTCTCCTCATCCTCTGTACTTAAGATACAGAGGTACAGAGGTACTTTAGGTACTGGAAGGCTGCTACAAAGTCTCCCCAGAGCCTTCTCCAGGCTGAGATGAAATGCTTTGGAATCCTAAAGCATCCCATCTCTGGTATAAACTCACAGGCTATTGCAGGCAGGGACCTATAGTAATATAGCACTAGGTAAGAGCAAAATGTTTTAAAATGTGCTTAAACAAAGACAAGTGTGAAAGGGAAATTATTTTCTAATGGAAAAGATTCATTTCCCACTGACATTTTGGTAATCAAACGGAACAAGAGAGATACATTCTTAGTTTTTAATTTGCCTTTATCCAGAACAATTCATATTGAAATAAAAGAGATGATAGATTGAATTAGAAAATTTTCTTTAAAAAAAACTAAACAGAACTGTGTAACGACTTACTTAAGGAGTTGGCCCAGAACTTTGTATAATGCAGTGTTGGGAAACTGAACATCTATGGTTTTATATTTCAGGGATGATGTAAGATTTTTCAACCTTTAAATTACAGCTTGTGCAAGCAGTACTCTGTTACTTAACCCTAACAGATACGCAGATGTGTCCATCACCAAGGTAATGGGCATTGCATTTCTGTCATTCAAAAAGCTGAGATTAAAAATAAATCAAAGAATGAATTAATCCCATCATCTCATTCTCTAAAAGCTTCTAAACACTACCTGGAGGGGTTCTAACAGAGATAATAATAGATTTTTAGACAGATACTCTTTAAAGAGTTCACAGAAAAAGGTAAGAATTATTCATCTCTATTTTAGAAACAAAAGACACAAGGGGGCTTTACTTGAACCAGTCACACAGGCAATCACTGCCAAAGCTTAGTATAAACCTAGATCAAGGTCTAGGCCTTGCCAACTATATATACTCCCCTCCCCCTCTGCCTACCCATGAAAAAATCCAGTAAAGCAGGACAGACGGACAGAATAAGAGAAGAAGGAAAGAGGAAAGGAAGGGAGAAAAAAAAGGAATATTGGTTCTGGAAATTTAGAATTCATAATATTTTATGACAAAGTTAGTAGGTATTTTTCTTTGACTATTGAACATAAGACTTATGAAAAGCTGCGTATGTTTATGACTGATAATATCTGCAGTGATACAAGCTAAAATAACAGTTCTTTCTCAGGGATAAAGGCTGAGTTCAATGAAAGGACATAATGTTACGTGTGTACAACCACTGGGAAACACCGGCTGGCATTTTCTCTTCTGACCTGACACAACAGTGTCACATTCCAATGGAAAACACTGCCAAGTCTCAGTTCAGCATAAAAAACAACACTGAGGAAAATATTCTGTAGCAAACAAACAGAACTAAAAATTGTTTCAATAAAAATAGAGCCAGTCTTGGAGCCAACAACATCTCTGAAAGTCTGTTTATTCTGCTGCCTCAAATCTGACAGGCTCATGATGAATTAAATGAACTACAATTCAAAGAAGTGTTTGGGGTGAACTAGAAACGCTTTGTTTTCTTTTTTCGCACTAGGACTCAGCTGACTTACATACCTCATCACAAGATGCAAGGATGTGACTCTGCCCTTCTTACTGTGTGACAAAAACTTAAAAATAAAGGCCATGATAAAATTAGAAATAGAAATCTTAGAAGCTCGATATTATGCAAGCTACTCCTTAATACAATAAAAAGATTTTTTTTACACTTCAGCTTCATGATTTGGAGCTTGTGGCTGTCAGATTACGGGAATAAATTGCAAAGGAGAGTCAGGCCTGCGTAGGGCTGAGATAAATTGCTGCCTCAGCTCTCTCAAAGACCTCTTTGCACTGGATTGGGAAGATCAGGCAGGTAACCTGCGCTTTCTGGAATAAAGGAAATAATATCTCTTACTTGCAAACATGTAAGATTTTACCAGATTTTAAAAGGTGTTAGTTGAAATTAATCTTCTGAAAACAAACCTCTCTGCAGTATTGTTTTCCCTCCTGAGTAAAAATTTTCAGGCTCTCCTGCTGCTCCTCCATAAAACTCTGACCCCTGAGAAATTCTTGTTTTTTCCAGGAAGGACAGACAATAAACCACTGTTTGTAAAAAATTACTACTACCCCTATACTGCAAAAACCAGACTTATCTCCCTTTTCCATGGACAGGACAAGAATACTGAGAATTGTTTTCCGAGGGGTTTCTTCCTCACTTGTACTGCCTCTGCCTAGGCTGGGAGGGGAGAGACAAAGATTGCCCTCTTGGAGGAGCCCCACTAGCTTCACAGGAGACTGTGGATCCAGGAGATCCAGGAAAATCCTTGAAAAGAAATCCACTTGGTTATGTCTATTTTGGCAAACTGACAGGCAGGCCCTGATACTGTTATATTTTGCCATCTCTTCTTGTTAAACAGCTAGAAAAGGCCCTGGTACGGTTCTGGCCCTGACGGGCCAGCAAGTTCCCACACAAACCCCCAGCACAGATCCAGAGTTAGGAAAGACGGGAGACCATTTCCCAGTAGGTAGCTTGAGTGCAGCAAGCTTGTTTATGAGACTTCAGTAGTATGAGCAAGAGTAGTCCGTGCCAGCTGGCCAGAGGATCAGCGTACGGATCCTGGCACTGCTGAATCCACGAGTAGAGGGGTAGTTCTTGTGTCTCATGTTGATGAGATAAAAGCTGTTAGGTTTACTGCTAGGAATGGGATTAAATCAGTGTAAGTAAGTCCTAAAATTAATAGCACTCGTGGAAGGGCCAGGAGACTTAGAGAGGTGAAAACCCAGCTTGCATCTTTTAGTTCGGTAAGGGTTGATGTTGATTTGAGAAGGGACGAATGCAGGTAGAGCGAATGGATGTGCTTTTCCGAGGAGATTGAGGAAACAGGGGCCCCTGGCCCATTTTTGATACTTAAAGGCCCAGAGTTTTTTTTTTTATCCTACATTGTTTGCAGTTTTGTTCATGATTTTCAAGATTCAAGATTTTTTTGATGTTACTTTCTATTTTGGCCAACAATATTCCATGGCTTTGGGAAGTGTTTGCATTACAGCAAGACAAAGTGGGTTTGCCAAGTCATATGCTTTTGTTATACATTCAAAACACTGAGTAAACTCCCGCAAACTTGCCAGTTTTTTAGACAAATGATTGTGATGCATCAAGGGCTAATCAAGCAGAATGGAACGGGACAAATACACACCCACTGTATCACTTAAATGAAAACATGAAGGTAAAGTGATGTAATTTTAAAAAAGGTGCAAGGTAGTCCTAGCAAAAAATATGTATATGAAAATAAGGATAATAATTCATCATTGCTACATATTTTCTTCACTCAGAAGATAATATAGAGACCAGTTTTTATAAAACTGAGTATCACTCTTTAAAATCCTTTAAAATGGGCTTACAGTATGTAGTCAAAATTGACCATCAAGTTCAGGAGCAAAAACAAATCCTCTTTAATAATTTGAATTTGCTGGAAAAGTTCCCCTCCTATGAAGCTGGAGTAAGAAGTCAAACGAAATGTTGAGCAGTTAGGCTGGCAAATTTTAATAATTGCTTTTTCTCTGAGGAGGGAGTAGTAATTTTATATCATTACAACTTTTTTTGAGATTATCCAATTGGCCAGGTTAAAACCCTGTTTCCATTCCCTTCAAAAATACTTTGAACAAATAAGGATTATTTCAGTTGCACTTTTAAATTTAAAAAAACCAAAACAACACCACGAACTTATTTAGACTCATTAGTTTTAAATCCCTTCCTTCTATCTTTTTTACCACAAGTAAGTCAAAAGAGGCAATTAGTCACTGCTCCTTCTTTAGGAATTCATTAAGATAGATGAAATGCTATGTTTTGACTTTTTCTCTCATTTAATTAGAAGGTAAATTTGGTTTTGGTACACACTGAATCACTAAAGCATATTAACAGCTATTTCAGCTAGGTGTTAATTTAAGCCCTAAAACAGAAAACATTTTGCATGTCCCTGAGCCAAAACTGATGTGGATATTTTCCTTTTAAATAGAGTGAGCTAAGCTGAATGTTGATTTTATCCTACATCTACTTTCACTGACGTTTCTTCATTTCCTGTATGAACCTGTTCTGCAATGGCATTTGCACTAATAAATAACACACTAGATTCTAATGAAAGATAAAAGATCTTAAAGCATTTCTTATTGCCGCATGAAATAATTGCTTCACCCATAAAACCTCCTCACAGCATCTTGATTAAAATGCCACACCCATATAACAACTCATAATGACATTTTAGAGCCCAAAGAATAGACATATTTAGGGAATGTAGGTGCCTCTAAGCAATTTTTTTTTTCCAGCAGAAGTCACAAGAAATGGTCAATCTGATAGAGATATCTTGAATGTGGATTTAAGGTGGTCAGAGGTGAGAAAAATCTCTGTCCTGGTTTGCCAGTGCCACTTGACGTGGCACCTGCTGCCTTGATGGGAGCATTGCTTTTGAATTCAGCTCTACAGGGACGCCTTCCCACTGAACTCTGGAGCAGACCAATCCTGACAAGTCTAAATCAACTCATGATTTCATACCACAGGAAGCCAAGGTGTGGAATGATGGCAGACTACAAGGTGCCATGTACCACAGATACGCCAGAGACATTATGTGAAGCGAAAGATGAACAGAGAGACATGCTTCAGAATTAATGAGTTTTCTTTCTACCTAAAAAAGGCTGGGGTGGAAGCAGTAGTTTGACAGAGTGTGTGCCTCTGTATCCAAAACTGCAGCACCAAATCTGCTGCTTGACTGTGGTGGGTTAACCCTGGCCAATCACCACGTGCCACCAAGCCACTCTGTCACTCCCCTCCTCAGCTGAACAGAGAGGAGAAAATATAGAAAAAGACTTGTGGGTTGAGATAAGGACAGGGAGATCAAAGTCACGTAGACTTGCCAGTCGCCTTCTTGTTTGGCTTTAATGTCCTTTATAAGGGTTGACCTTTCATGCATATCCCAGGTGTCTAACTATGTCTATCTATATATATATATATACACTAACTATAACTTGATAACTTTTGGCTGCCTCACATCCCCAGAGGTCCCAATACAGTACTTGATCTAAGCATAAGACCAACTGCAATAAAACGAGCAACAGCACCCTGCAATTTTTATTCATGTACCCTCCAAGGGCAAAGATGCTGATGGAGTTACCCACTCTGTGTCAAATTGTATGAAAATTAGGTAACTCACCAGGACCTGGGACACAGTTCTGCCTCCCTCCTGAATGCAGTGGAGGCTCAAATCCACATCTTGCATCTCTGAGAAGGTTACTTAACCGTTGGGCTACGAGTCCTGCAGAGAAATGAACAACTGGCAGCACTGCACAGTAGCACAGCTCCAAAAACAGTGGGAAGGATTTATGTAGGAGATGAAGAAGGTGGATTTGACCTCTGCCTCCCTCAGACCTAAAGCAGAGGAGGGACCCAGATCCCAGTTTCCAAGTGCTTGGGCATGGGCTGAAATGATAAAACAGCAAGAGACGCAGCTCCATGTTATGATTTCAACCTTTAAAATGAAAAAGTGTGTCCAGTCTGAAGGAAAAAACTTTTGTTTACAGGAGGTGAATCTTAGTGGTGGATCACAAGTAGGTAGAAGTACTTATTCCTGAGAGAGCATACACCCCACATGGGAGGACTTTGGGTATATTTCTCTGCTTCTGATATCTGCTCCCTGCTCACATCACTGGCTACTCTGGATCCTATAGTGAGACATTTCACTATTTAGATAGACTATGCACATAAAATTAAATCCAGCAGTGTGCCTGAAATTCAGGTATTTTGCCATCTTCACGTCTAAATTCCTAGGACCTGGATTCACCCTACATCTCTAGGCATTTAACTGATGTGCCTACAGGTTTTTCATAGTCTATTAATAGACTCAGCTCTTTCAAGTGTCTCAAAGCTGAATTATGATCTGGAGATGCCCCTGGGAATCCATTAGAGTTCCCAGGCTTAGGTGGATGCCCAACCTCACACATCCCAGCGCCAAGACAAGCAGGACACCCAAGCAACTGCCTGCCTTGATTTCCAGACAAATGAGATAACAAGTGCAGAAGCCAGAAGGGAACCACCGTGTGCTCCAGCAGCTCTCCCCTATCTGGCCAATCAAGGATACAGGACTGCAGGGCACGCTAACTCATCTCCCACTGCTGACTACAGAGGTTGCTGACAGCCCTTGATTCCTAATTTAGGCACTTGTAAGAGGTCAAAGGGAAACGGCATGAATAGATGCCTTATCAGAGCAGTTTTTATCAGATCTAGCCCTCCACTGGATTGTATCACTCAGTTCTGTATCGCTGCAGAATTTTTTGCATTTCCGTGCCTGGTACGTGAGCAAACATTTCCCTGCCTGGTACATGAGCTGTATGAACAAATGAAAAAAAAATCCCTGATTATGTGAAATTAAAAAGTCAATGGTTGCAAATAAGGTTACAGAAATATTCTACTAACGCTTTATTTTTCATTGTTCTCTAAATACTTATGGCTGGGAAGAGGACTTCCTTAAAAAATAGTTTCTCAACATTTTTTTCTCACTGTTACATAAATTATCATAATATTATTGATGTATTACCAGTTTTGAACTGAAGATTCCAAAAGTTATTGCCTTACTAACAGAGAGCTACACTTTGCTCAGAGGTTTGGAAAAATTAGAGGTAATCAGCAAGGCGTCATCTTATAAAAATTAATTGTAGACATGTTCAAAGAGGTGAACTTCGACCAGTCAGATGACCTAAACCCACAATTTAAACGGCATTACTGAAGAACAATTCACTTTTAAAGTTCAAAATGACAAGGAACACTAAATAAGTCCTAAGACCCCACTAGCTCACAATGGAGCTGGTGAGAATTTCAGAGTTGTAACCAGGTGAATTAATGAGGTTGCTGAAATATATGGTAGTATGAGTAAGACCACAGTGATATGAAAGGCCTTGCACTGACTTTATTTATTTATTTCATGGCAGTACTGTTGAGACTTGTGATTCTGACATCTACACTACATATTAATTGGTCTTGTCAGTCTTGCTTTAAATGCTTGCTCAATGCAGAACCACTATTACTCTTAGGAAAGTAACGTAAAACCTAGAGCACCTCAGTTGGTAGAGACCTTTGTGCAGCTGCAAAGGCGCCAAGAAACTCTTGAACCACAGTGCACAGAGGGATGTTTTTAGTCCGTCCTCCATTCTCTGGTCCCTCCTAGATTTCCTCCAGCAGAGGTGCAAAGAAGGTGCACAGTCTTCTTCCGCCCCTCACCTCTACCTTGATGACCCTTCTGGTGAGCACTTGGGGAACTCGTCCTAGACACAACGCATTGTGACGCTGCGAAGCGTTATTACTACTAGGATCCTTCCCTTAACTTATTTAATGCTAGAAATTCTGCCTTTTAAAGCATAGACATAATGCCACTGGGTAACAAGATAAGGAATATTGTCAACTACTTATTTTTATATTCATATTGTTCTGGGTCTGCATCTTATTAAATGATTTCTCTCCAAGTTTGATGTATACTTATTTACATTCCATAGGCACATGGGAAATCATTGTAAATATTTATGATCCTTTGGATGAGGAAACCTGAAAATTAGCAGAAAGAGGGTTTTCAGTATTGCAAGAAAGACTGTGAACACTTGCTTTCCTTGATGAAATGTGCATATTTTCACTCTGAAGGCTTGCCAGGTGGTAAAAGTAAGTTAAAGTACCTGGCAAACACAAGTTCTGGGTACATCTGGGCTGTCAGTTGGGCTTGCTCCTATTGCCCGTGTGCACATGCTGAATCCTTCATGGGGTGGAACAACTTGGTATCCTCCCAGCTAAAACCTGGAACTGACCCAATGATAAAACCATCTCAGGGCCTGCTTCAATAAGCGTGGTGGGTGGAAGCAGGCCAGCTCTCACCACCTCCACCTGGCCTAGCCTTCAAACACCGTCCTCACACAGGTGGTGAGCTGTCATAATACATAACTCCTTATGCAAACACACCCTTGGCATCACGCACAAACACACTACTGTTACAGACGCCTGTAAGTGGCTGCAAGGGATAGCTGCTGCCTCCGGGACATCCATCCGAGCGCTACGGATAGGGCCAGGCTGAGCAAGGGGGAGCGTAGAAAGTTGTAGGACCCAATTCGCTGGCTGGAGAACTGGGAATCCATCCCTGGAGCAGGTGGTGATACCAGCACAGGCACAGCCATCCTTTCCCGGCTGGAGCCTTACCGACAGAGGTTGTGCACAAGCCAACCCTAGCGAACCTGCAGCCGAGAAAAGTCTGGCGATGCCAACTACTGAAGCTCGTGTGAAGCTCATTTCCTCCTAAGTCTTTGCCTGCGAACTAGTATCAGCTGGTCATGCACTGAATGCCCTGCTTACCTGATTGCCTTTTTTCTTTTGTTTTGTTTTTGTTTTAATCACAGAGGTGGCCTGTGCCGAATGCTGCAGATCAGGTTTGGTTAACCAGCTTTGCTCCAGGGCTTCATGCTGTGTACAAACTCCTGCGGTGCACAGCCTACTTCTTGTCTGGTGACTCCTCCCTAATTAACTGTCCACTTTCACCCCAATGCCTGTTTCTGTTTTCTGTGGTTTTGTCCAAATGCCTTATTACTTGTTTTTTTCTAGGATCTGAAAGCAATTTTGTTATATTTATCTACTTTTATTACTAACTGTATTTTTCTCTTCTTTATGTCAACTCTGTGATTATCTACAACACCCTAGCTCATAAAAATACAAACATATTTTTCAAAGGCGGGTTTTTTTTAGGTCATTAACCACTGTATTTAGATGATAACACTGAACTCTACAGAAGACTAGTAGACATCACCTAAATTCAATACATGGCCCCAAACTGGTACTCTTTGTAGTTTTATGAGATATTTTTCAACCTCTGTGATAGAATTTATAGCAAATTGCATTTGGAATAAATATTTACAATAAGAACGGATAATTGCTCAAATAATTTATTTAAATCCATATAAGAACTATGCCACTTTTTTTCCTTTCACCCGGTAATTTGTTCCAGCAAACTTTTTCTTGAATCATTAGTGCAATATAAACTCACTGTTTGCAATACTTTTCTTTCATTTTCTTTTATCTATATTTTTTTTCTATGTACTAGTTCCATTAGTACTGGAGGTTAAAAGATAATTAATTGAAATTATTTTCAAAATGTCTTACATCTTTATTTTTTACTGAAAATAAATCTTTTCTGATTTTTTTAATGAAATAACTTACCCTTTTGGCATTTTAATTTAACACAGATTTATAAGCCCTTCCTGCTTTTACAATATTTGTAAATTTGGGGGCTATATTTGGAGGCTTTGGGGCAGTTCTTGTCTCTGCGTCAAAAATCAGAGCAGCTACCTCTAAACTTTTTTGGTTGTCCATGTCATTTTACAGGGTAGTCCCAGATCTTGGATTTAATGAAGAACTCTTCCAATCTCGTGCCTTGTGTTGTCTCCCAGGGGAATTATTTGTGGGTTTTTTTTACTATTTTCTTCTTACATTATTAAATATACTTTGCTATAGCTGGATACATTTTTTTTCTTTTTTTCCCCACTTATTAGCACTATCATAAAGAAGCAGATGAAGATCTTAAGCATTCAATAGATATTTTAACATTTATATTCTAAAACTGTTTTCTAATGTATCCTACAAAGCCCATCCATGATGCTATGTTATCCAATGGCAGCCAAATTACCTGAGATTCTCCCACAAGAAAATTATGTTGTTATTAAATCTTTCTTACTCCTAGTGTGCTATAGTCAAACTCTACTGAAACTTGTCCCATTTCTCATTTATTTTATCTTTCCCTACACAACTTCCCAGTCAGGCTTTACTTTCACTTCATATTTCATCGGTACTGCACATGACCCTACCATTCTTTCCACCTTGCACCATCTCCTTTCTCTTACATCATTTAGCCAACTGTAATAAAACGTGAAAGCCCTGGAGTGACGACAAGGTATTGATGACCACCTGTACTGGTGGATTCAAAACCAGGCACTAGTGTTATGGCTGCGAGTTACACGAGCCAGCAGTGCACCTTGGCAAAAGATGGTAAAGATTGCCAACAGCAGCTGGAGCTGTATTAGCAGGAGTGCAGGCAGCATTTGTTAGATCACATGAATAATATTGCATCTATTTTTGGGCCCTTAGTACAGGAGGCACCAATAAACTTGGATAAATTCAGTAAGGGCCACCAGGATGGTTGGGGCTGGACCACTTGACCTATGAGGAGAGGCTGAGGGACTGGGGCTTGTTTAACCAGGAGAAGAGATGGCTCTGGGAGGACCTGACAGAAATCCCCGGTACCTACAGGGCAGGTAAGGAGCAAGGACATCACAGAATCTTAGAATCATGGATTCATAGAATCATTCAGGTTGGAAAGGACCTTTAAGACCATCAAGTCAATTGTAAACACTGCCAAGTCCACCACTGAACTAAGTCCCTAAGCCCATCTTTCAAATACCTCCAGGCATGGTGACTCAACCGCTTCTCTGGTCAGCCTGTTCCAATGCTTGATAATCATTTTGGTGAAGAAATTTTTCCTAATATCTAATCTAAACCTCCCCTGGTGCAACTTGAGGCCATTTCCTCTTGTCCTATCACTTGTAACTTGAGAAAAGAGACCAACCCACCTCGCTACAACCCTCTTTTCGGGTAGATGTAGAGAGCAATAAGATCTCCCCTCGGCCTCTTTTTCTCCAGGCTAAACAACCCCAGTTCCTTTGGCCACTCCTCATAAGACTTGTGCTTGGGAACTTTCACGAGCTTCATTGCCCTTCTCTGGACATGCTCCGGAAGCTCAGTATCTTTCTTGTAGTAAGGGGCCCAAAACTGGACACAGTACTAGAGGTAGGGCCTCACCAGTGCCAAGGGCAGGTGGATGATCACTCCCCTGCTCACCACACTATTCCTGAGACAGGCCAGGATGCTGTTTGCCATGTTGGCCACCTGGGCACACTGCTGGCTCATATTCGGCCGGCTGTCAACCAATACCCCCAGGTCCTTTTCTACCAGGCAACTCTCCAGCCATTCTTCCCCAAGCCTGTAGCGCTGCATGGGGTTGTTGTGACCCAAGTGCAGGACCCATTTCTTAGCTTTGTTGAATCTCATCCCATTGGCCTCGGCCCATCCATCCAGCCTGTCCAGATCCCTCTGTAGAGACATCCTACCCTCAAGCAGGTCAACACTCCTGCCTCCTAACTTGGTGTCGTCTGCAAACTTACTGAGGGTGCACTCGATCCCCTCGTTCAGATAATTGATAAAGATGTTAAAGAGAACCAGCCCCAATACTGGGCCCTGGGGAACACCACTCATGACCAACTGGATTTAACTCCACCTAACCCCACCACTCTTTGGTCCCAGCCATCCAGCCAGTTTTTTACCCAGCAAAGTGTACACCCATCCAAGCCATGGGCAGCCAGTTTCTTCTGGAGAATGCTGTGGGAAACACTGTTGAAGGCTTTAGTAAAGTCCAGGTAAACAACATCCACAGCCTTTCCCTTATCCAAGAAGCAGGTCACCTTGTCATAGAAAGAGATCAGGTCTGTCAAGCAGGACCTGCCTTTCACGGACCAATGCTGACTGAGCCTGATCACCTGGTTGTCCTGTACGTGCCATATGATGGCACTCAGGATGATCTGTTCCACAACCTTCCCTGGCACCAAGGTCAGATTGACAGGCCTGTAGTTTCCCGGATCCTCCTTTCAGCCCTTCTGTAGATCGGCATCACATTTACTAAGGTCCAGCCATCTGGGACCTTCCTGATTAGCCAGGACTGCTGATAGACGATCAAAAGCGGCTTGATGAGCTCTTCCGCCAGCTCCCTCAGTATCCTTGAGTGGACCCCATCTGGCACCATAGACTCGTGTGTGTCTATGTGCTGTAGCATGTCCCTCACCATTTCCGCTTGGATTATGGAGGCTTCATTCTGCTCCCCATCCCTGTCTTCCAGCTCAGGGGGCTTGGGTACCTGGAGAACAACTGGTCTTACTATTAAAGCCTGAAGCAAAGAAGGCATTAAGTACCTCAGCTTTTTCCTCATCCTTTGTCACTGATTCCTCATGCATCCATTAAAGGATGGAGATTCTCCTTAGCCCTCTTTTTGTTGTTAATGTATTTACAGAAACATTTTTTATTGTCTTTTACGGTAGTAGACAGATGGAGCCAAGTGTTTCACAGTGATGCATGGTGGGAGGATGAGAGGCAGCAGACATAAGTTGAAATAAGATTGGTTTAGACAGGATATGAGGAAAACCTTTCCCGTCTGTGGGGTCAATCAGGCAGTGGAGCAAGTTGTCCAGAGGAGTCTCACCTCCATTCATGAAGCAGGTGACTGGATAAAGCCCTGAGTATCATGGTCTGACCTCAGAGCTGGCCGTGCTTTGAGCAGGAGGTTGACCTAGAGACCTCTGAGGTCCTTCTCCCCCAAATTATACTGTAATTCAAAGATCGCCCATAGAGTAGCATTAAATATCACATAGTATTAGTCTCATAGGTCCTCTTATTAAAATTGTTCAGATTTACGATTAACCTGGTTAGCATGAAGACTAAACTTCATCACTTGTAATAGTAATAGCTGATGGTGAGATCTGTAGCTGGGGCTCATTTCATATACTCTTTGCTATTGTGTAGAGACACTAGAGCACATTCATGCTCTTGTTCTTTGCCTTCTGTCTCCTAGCAACTCCATCTGCTGCCTTATTTTGTATGTTGGAAGTACAAGTCAGATATTTTTATTTTTTTTTTATTTAGGGAAAAGCTGCTCCTTCCCTGCTTCCAACGCAGCTGAACACACAGTTTTATATTTAAGATGCTGGAATCCCTTTAGTACAAGTGAAGTTCATTTCATCCTGCACTTTGTCATGACCAGACCCTCTTTTCCACAGATCTAGGCCAGTCCTTTACCCATGGGTTCTTGGCCACACGGGAATTTCAGTGACTATTGTCATTTCTCTCCAAGACTCATTAATCCACCTTTGTTTTGAGGGAATGTTTCTGTTGTTTTTTACCCCTATTGTTTGGTCTTTCATGAGCTATAATTAGACATTCTCTGGCATCCATAATTCTCACAAACCTCTATTACTCATTCCCCAGCACATGACATCTTTTCTTGCCAATGCTTGTGGAGCACACTGTGAACTGAGTGGCACTGAGAAGTACGTAATAAAAAGTGCTTACCCTGTACATGCCTCTCAGTTACACACCCGTTAAATTTAACTCGTCCAGCTCCACTGTGATATTTGTATCCTTGACTACAAGCAATTAACCATCACAGCAACAAAATCTCTTATCCATCCAGTGGACAGATCATCATAGTATTGGGTGATGGGTAAAAAAAGGAGGGAAAAATCAGTCTGCACTTGGAGGATGTGAGAGTGCCTCAAGAGAGCACCAAAATATGAAACATTTCACCCTTCTTGAAATATTTAATTATTTATACATGGAAGGGTGACTCTTATCTACAAAGTAACACACTGAACCCTAAGCCTTCTTTGTAGCCTACAGAAAAGTCATGCTTAATTTCAAGTATTTTAAATGGAATTGAAGAGGAACCTTTTGTTTTAGAGGTCACCGGTTCCTTAGTCTGAGTATTCCACCCTTCAATATCTTCAATGCTTTCCATAGTGTGTAATTTTTGTGTAATTTAGTCATCTCTCCAAAGCTCCCTCATTGATCTCTAACCGCTTCAGGGATTGTCTTTGCTGATATCAGCAAAAAATATTGTTGGGCTGCCCATTTCTGGAGTGGAGTTTTGCCTAAAATTTGAAAAGATGGATTGAGAAAGAAAAATAGTCTGTCTTTATTGCATGCAGGTTGGATTGTACCCTAAAACAGAATCTGAAACAGGAAAGCAGCAAGTGCAACAGCTAG
Organism: Limnodromus scolopaceus; assembly: GCA_028565335.1. Taxonomy (NCBI): domain Eukaryota; kingdom Metazoa; phylum Chordata; class Aves; order Charadriiformes; family Scolopacidae; genus Limnodromus; species Limnodromus scolopaceus. The sequence goes on from JAOXNO010000001.1 coordinate 165,604,507, forward strand.
AAAAAAATTTTTTTTGGTGAGCATTTATGAATTTTCAGCTTTATAAATCATCATTTCTAGGACTGTCTCTCTTAAGCTATAGGACTGAGTTGTGACACTGAAAGTAAATTGGTGTATGGATTCTAGCAGTTTTAGAACAGATTAAAAGAAATTGTAAACATCAAAGTGCATAATGATATAGGAAACTTCCTTTATATGACATACAGGCAGTTTAGCTGTAGTCCAGCAAAAAAAATTATTTTGACTCCTTTATATTTGACTCCTTTATATATGACTCCTTACAAGGAGGGGTGAGTTTCAAGAAAACCCACATACTAATGGCGTCCAAAATTTTTATTTTTAAAACATTCCTAAGCAACAGCTAATGGCCGATGGCTAACAGTACAGCTGATCACTGGGTTGGTATATAGGTGATGTAGTAAACTACAAAAACCCACCTCATTCCAAAATTCCCATGTGGAGACAAGCTATAATACAGCCAATTGGCCCACGTGTCTTCTTGGAGTCCATTGAGGCTGTCACAAACAGAACCAATAATCCCCTAATTTAACAGAGGAAAATTATGACAATGAGTTAATCCTCCCCAAGTGCTTTGCTGATGAGACAGTAAGAACTAGAAAACAAGCCTGGAATGTGCTGGCTGTTTGTGTTTACTCCTTTTGTAGTTGCCACTGGCAACAAGACAATTAACACATTAAAAAATATAATAAAATATATATTGATTTTAATTGACAAAGAATACATCATTTTGAAAGTAAACAAACCTAGCAGGAAAAAAGATATAATGAAAAATATGACCTTTTTAAGATTTCTTTTTTAATTTGCACAGCTGCAGTCTTCTATCATAGTGAACTAAAAGAACAGTAAATACTATGCAGCTGACACTTAAATCATTATATATCTTCTAGTTTTCAGCTCAGCATCTGCTGCATCATTTCTCAGACTTCCAAGTGTCTGGGAAGAGAGAACAAGGATAAGAAAAATACATCTTTTCAACTGAAAGCATATATTTTTCAATGACAAAGGACTACAGGCCATATTCCATTACTATTACACAATAGAAGGGCACTCTGAAACTCTCGTTTTAATTTGAAGAAAAAGCTACCTTTACAATAGCAATTTGGAGGGGGGTGTGAGGTGGTTACAGGAAAAAGCAAGTTGACTAGAACCTGCCAAGTTTTCATGTTCAGTGAAAAAGAACATGTCCATTTTTCCAAAAGAAGTAACATCGTAGTGCAGACAAGCTGTTTCCGAGTCGGAGAACACCCTCAGGTACCTCCAGAAAACAGTTCAGGAAAGCAATTGTCTTTCCTGTGCTGCACTGATTTTCGGTGCTAGAGGAGATTTCTGATTTCAAGGATTTCCTCCTTAAAATGAAAGGGCCTGATTCTTCTCTTACCCCTATGCAAATCAGGGAAGAAAGACAATAGAGTAATACCAGCATTAAAGAGGATAAGACACAAGAGCTTGAGTATCGCTTTATTTATCATCCCTTTCATTAAAAGGAATTAGAGTTAATTAGCTCAGCTTGTAGCGAAATTAGATATTGCATGCATATCCTATTTAATCTCTCTATTATCTTTTTCTAGGTTTTCTCTGTATTTGTCAGAGCTTCTGTAAAGGAGCATATTAGATGACTTCGGCCCACATCATTAGAAAAATCAATATGTTTTAGTTTAGAATCAGATCAAAAGACCGTAGCTCCAAAAAATCAGAACTGTAAAGCCTTATTTAAAGCCTCTCCTCTGCTAGAGGAACTTACACATTTTTCAAAGTATTTTTCAGAAGCCTCCGTAGTATATTTTAAAAAGACTGAAGAACTAAGATCCTATCGAAGCCACTCTGCTAGCCACTAGACTCCTAAGCGGTGCCTGCTCCCTGCCTCTATTTTTAACGGCTTTAGCCAAAACCATTTTGCCATGGAGAGAGCTAACCCTAAGCAGTATGGGTTTCAGCCAGTCTGTGTCATTTGACCCAAAGGCCAGCAATAAATCCCCAAATCTCCAGCAATCGGTACTTCACAAAACAGACATCTTCAGAGACTAGAATTTAGAGACCGGGACTCAGCCTCAAAAGGGGATGAAGTGCTGTAGTATATTTCTTTCCTACACAAGTGCTCATGGGCTCCCCATGGGCACGCTCTAGTATGATGTGGTCAGAGTACCAGTTTTCATAGAGTTTTAGGAAAAAATGATGACGTTACTGAGACAAAAGAACGGGGATGTTTTTTCTTCCTCCAAACTGCCTGCTGAAGAAAGAGAGTGATACCCTCGTTTGGCTGTTCTTCCAGCCAGACAAGGAGAGGTTGAGTCACAGCTGGAGCAGGTGCCTCTCTCTGGTCAGAAGTCATCACCAGGAAGCATTTGCTGATTCCTACAAATGAAAAGGATGTCTCAAAAGTCATTCCAGTTTCTCAAAATACAGCTGGAGGGTAGTGAAGCTGTGTCAGGTGATGTTGGCTCCATGCTCCACATTCCTCAAAACCATTTCCATTTTTCAGATGGTAAGGCGGCTGCCCTGAAAACAGGGAATACCTTCAATCTTTCATGCTGAATCTTTTCTGCATTGAATAAAATGATTAAAATGTGACAGGGAGTGGCAGCCACCACAAGAATAAAGCCTGGTCATTACAGGCCAATTATATTAATTATCCTGGATCCTAGTCTAATGAAAGTACTTCATGTAACCCGGGGTTAAATTACTGTCTTTTTAAAGATGTCTTTATTTCCCTGTAAGAAATAATCTTACTGACTAGTTGCAGTAGCCCTTTATTTGGCTTGCTGGGGCTTTATGCTCCCCATTCATAAGCCCTAATTCTACACACTCATGCAGATGTACATGCACACACAAACACATACGCACATAAATACCTCTGCTGGTGTGCGTGGTAGTCTCACCCCATAGCTCTACGGAGGGATTTCATGAGGTAGCAATGCGCTTGCAAGGCATGTCTTGTAACAGCACATTTTTCTGTGAATCTAGCCCTGGTGTAGGAAGCTAGTTAGGTGTTTGCAAAACGTTAGTCATGTTGCTTGGTTACAACACACAATATTTAAGAACTTAGACACAATAGACCTAAGTAACCTGGTGCAAGAAATCATCTAAAAAGAAAATTCAGTCCAGCCTACAACAGAACCTGGACCAGTACAGACTAAATTCTACAGAAGGTGGTATTTTTGTCATTAACTTCAATAAAACAAGGTTTTCATGTTACAGCCTTGTTCACAATTCAGCAGCTTGAAAAGGAAACATGAAAACTCCTTTCTGAAAAAGGTTAATTTGCACATTGATTTCAAAATCATGAAGCACAAAGTTCTTTCCAAGAATACATGAGTGGTTTTGCTCCCAGTGCGGCAGAACTTACCACTCCTTTTCTTATGATCTGTGTTCTGCCGTTAAAAAAGATGCCTGGGAATCAGAATTCACTCTTGCAGCGCTAAATAAACACCAACAATAAGGAATCTAAGATGATTGGTTTTGACAGCTTATTTTTATAGCATTAATTTACTAGGTTTTCCTTATGAAATATCAGTATACTAGGCACTTAACTAGGATGTTCATAATCATTCAAATATTGATACAAACCTCTGTCTGTTGCTATGATACTGCACTCATTTTATATTCCCATTTAGGTTATAAGAACATTTGGTCTGTTGTTTACTACAGAAAAAGGCAAGACAAAAAATGGCTAGTTTTATTTCCTCTCCTATTTAAGGAGAACTTAAACCAACTCATTATACCCCTCACTTTGCCTTTTGTTAGAATTACAGGGCTGGGACATCACGTTGGAAATCAGCACTGAGTGTGCCAGCTTACTGTTTTTAACCTAGTTACTATAACATTGAAAATGAATTTAAAAATATACGTGTAGGCTTATATGATGAGATATACATGTCTGATAGGGAAACAGTATAGAAATAGTTAACGATGGTTCTAATTTCCTCTTCCAGCTGTGCCCAACCTGACAATTAAAAGCAGCTGGTAGAGGGGAGAGTCATGGGGATGGCATGTGTGAAGCTTGTCTTGTATTTTGTTGGCCTTGCAGATTAAGAGGAAAAAATAAAAAGGGGAAAATGACAAAGTAGGGAAGCTAAATAAGGGTCAGATAAGGTGCTGGTTTTTTTCTTCTTTTTTCCCCATTTCTTTTTTTTACCATTTAATTTTAAATTCTTGTCCTCTGGTTTGAAATAGGTTCCAGGACTGGTTCTCCTATATGCTATCCTGCAGCTATTTTTAGGAAGATGGACTGTTTTGCCTGTTTCCGAGCTGGAGATGGAGCTGTTTAAGCCTGGGAAAGTGTGTCTGCCCATGCAGTCTTCTGTTCCTCCTGAGGAGGAAATGTGTAGAGGACTATCTACAGCTATATGATGGAGCTCTGGCTTTGCTGTGATTTACCTCCTTTCATTCTTCATTGGGGTAGCCTTGTCTCTTTTGCTCTTTTCTACAGTTTGAGAAACTTTGGAGGGTGAAAAGCAGTGGGCAAAATGGTTGTCCAGATCACCACAAGAATGAGAAAGGTCTGAAAGGGAGCAGTGGCCTTGGAGAGGAATGAGGGAGGCCTGCCTTTTCACAGCATCTCAACCCTCTGTTTTCTGGGTATCCAGGAAACCCTTTAGTTTTCTTAGAGCTCTACAGATCTTCTCCCACCCCCTCTTACCCCCGTGGGACCCCACCAGCTTCCTAGAAAGCTGCTTCTCTGCAAAAATTGTCTGCACTGCCAAAAAGGTTTGAATTAGTTCTGGTCCTTAGCCAGAAGGGAAGTGGTGGCTTTGGAGATAAGGGAGCAAAGGGCTCCGAGTGGAGAGGTCAAGGCTGACCATATAATTGCCCAGATTATATGGTGGGCATATACAACTTCAAATTCCCTGTTGGATGGGGATTAATCCCTGAATTATATTGACAGGAGGCATTCTGGGTGCCTGTGATAAGCCCATCTAGAGAAGATCTCATGGAGATTCTTGGACCTCTTTGTGTAAACATAAAATTGAGTGTTTATTCAATGAGAGTGCCAGAGAGCATGCAGAAGGACACTTAAACTACATAGGAAATAATCCTGGGCAGGGAGGACTTCTGCAGGCGTAGCAGTGCAGCCACCTGCCATATGATCATACTTTCAGAACAAAGGTGCTGTCTAAAATGGAGAAATTTATGATGTAACTATTCTGGCATAACAGCATTAGCAATGGGTTGTTACACTGGTCTGATTATACGCTCCTATAAATGCACTCGTGAATTTTTCTGCGCAAACAAGCCTCGTAGAGGAAAGTGCAGTATCTTTTATTGTTCCCTGATGAAAGACCGAAATGTAAAAAGAGCAGCTTGCACAATCTGTCCTTTGAAAGGAAAAACAGCAGTTCTGAGTGTCCCTCTTCCTCTCAGGCAGACACAAAGGACTTGAAGGCAAGCCTGTTGTGTGGCTGCTGTAGTGCTCTCTGCCCCTCGTTTTAATTAATGCATAGCACTGAGCAGGAACTAAATCCTGCTTGTTTTACCCAAGCAAGTGATCCCATTGACTTGAATTAAACTACCTGCAGGATTAGAAGTAGAAGGATTAAGACTTCAGTGTAGCAAATTCATTTCACTCTTTTTCAAATGCAAATAGTCGCCTCTCGATTGTCAGCTTGATTGTCTGTTGGTTGTGTAGCACAAAGAGGCCCTGATTCCACTCCCCGATTGTCTCCCCCAGGCTGCTCTGTACCACAAACATGCTCAGCCTCCACAGAATAATTGGGATGGAAGTGGAAAAATAGGTGCCTTAACAATTTTATACATATATATATATGATATTTAAATATATCTCAAAGAAGACAGAAAACTTTCTCATAGGGACTTTGTTACATTGGTTAGTCGAATCCCTGAGCTTCCAGTTTGCAATGTGATTTTATACCTATTTTCCCTTTTACCTAGACAACCTTTTGCTCACCTCTCTGCCCTCCCTGTGATGCTGAGGGAGAGATGCTGGTACTTGATATGCAGCATGGGAAGTCTCACATTATTTTACAACTCATGCAACTGTCTTGTGAAATCACTTCATACCTGCTCTCATTAGAACGTCTCCACCGAGTTAAATAAATTACTCAATGTTAACTCAGCTGTAACTGAGAACATATTTTGATCTGAAATGTCATTTTAATCTGTAGCCTATCATTTTAACATACTTAACTGTTGTTTTAGGTGGGGGCAGCATTGGCAGGTTATTGTTGATTTTATTTAAATTATTTGAAAAATCCAGTAAAAGAGACTATTACTATGTTTATCAGATGTCTTATAGTGTCTTGAAACTCTGCCAAATTATTCCTAATTGTATGATGCATACCTTTTCTTTATCTTTACAGAAAGCCTGAAGCTTTCCAGAACTCCTCTTTGATCATCTATTTGATCTGCCACTAAAGCTAGGTTTTACCTTCCTGCTGAAAAAAAAAGCACATTAAGAATTCTCACTAGGTCAATGTTATAACTTCTTTAATTTTGTCAAAAAATATTTAAAATTTACATTTTGTATCACTGAAAATTACTGTGAAAGGAAAACAGTGATATGATATGAGGCTATATATCATACTAAGGGGTTGAGTTTCAAACAGAAACTAAAAAATGAAGAAAACCAAGAAAAAAAATGCAACTTAGTAGAACACAAATAAGTGTTGAAACCATTTTTTAAGAAAACATAATCTGTTCTTCATCATTTAGAATGTCTCAAAATTATATTTTTAAATAACACACTTTATTAGAAGCAATTCTGACTTTGTAGCTAGGATCACTGGATGAGTGTCTACTACCTATATTAAAATGTTCAACTTTCTGAATCTAGAAATTCTGTGAAAAATGGAGCTCGTTAGAAGCAGCGTATTTTGTTTAACCCTCAGAAACCAAAGGGTTTTGTGGTTTTTTTTTACAGAGGGTTTGGATATCAGGTTTACAGCTATGTTTGCTTACTCTGATCCTCTAAAAGTCAGTACCCCCAGGTATGTGCCATCTATACCTGCACAATTCTAGTTGAAGAGTAAGAACTCAAAATTTGGCATGCTTGCCTGAATCAATACTTCAAGTCTTCTTTCTTGAAATTTTAATGTTGTTGGATTTTTTAATGCCTTGCCAGTACAACCCTCCCGACTTTGGGTTTACTGTTGTGTCGTCCCAATTTGGCAGAAAGACTCCTTTGAGGGAACAGAGCCAGCGCACCCTTTAGAAGATAGGAATCTAGGATGCCAAATCCTCATCAAGTTTAATGAAAGAATAGGAAAGAACCAATAAATTATCTGGCAACTCTGACGTAGCAGCAAGGAAGGTCCTGGAAAAAAAATTATAGGTCAATTACAAAGTCAAAAATACAATCTGGCTTAAAAACATCAGAAGCTTCTGTAAGGAGACATAACAAATATGATGAAATCTGGGGTTGAGTCGTGTATTTAACATATGAACCTTTAGAAAGATGTTTGACATAGTAATGCAGCAGATTAATAAGTAGTCAGGTACAAATTAGACATTTGTTTTCACTCTTTATAGCTTGGACTGAAGACAGACAGTAGTTAACCACAGTTGTTACAAGGTCATGGTGCAGACGAAGACTTGCAAATAGGGTTCAGTTAAGTGAAAAATAAATTATCGTCCTGTTGAATACAACAATGTCACACATTGCTTGTTAAAACAATAACATCCTTCCCAGTAACTCTGTTAAGATACTCACGCAAGTCTTTACTGTATCACAATAAGCATTTTATAGGTAAAATGCACTGTAAATTAAACAATTCAAATGCACTAGTTCTTTAATCATAGGATTGTTAGGCACCTGGCTCAGAGGTTTAAAAAAGCTGCTGAGCTTAAACAATACTCAATATAGGCTCAGGCAATTGCCATTAAAAATCTACTGCCAACCTGCATTTGATAGTAACTAAAATTTTCTCCATTGGTTCTTGAGTGACCAACATAAAGCATATCTGGCCATGTTCTCAAACACTTAATGGTTATCATAAGGTCAGAAACCAAATATTTGTGAATAATGGAGCAGAGCGTCCCCTGCCCACAGGTGTCATTTCACGAGAGAACAAAGCAGGAACGGAATTCATTACTGAGGTCCTCCGATGATGCTTCATTTAGCCCCCAGCTCGCCACCTCTGACAGCAGTGTGATTGCACCTCTGTTCAGCACAGGTTGTGTTACCTCATAATACAGCATATGTGTATGTTTTTGGAAGGAGCTGGGATTTTGTCTCTTTGACTGCTTGTCAAATTTAATGGTAAAATATACTTGAAATATAATGACAAAAGCAATATTGTTCCTTCAGAATGATGCTTAACTTTCATTTTGCATAAAATCATTTATATTAAAAGGTCAGAGCAGATCATTTTAAGACTAATCCTGTGAAAGAAGTTATATGCCTAAAAGTTCTGTGAATAATAAAATGTCTCCTTAGAATGATCTGCATTGTCACTGTACAGGGAGACATCTCAGGATGGAATTGAAAACAACCAGCATGCTAAGCAGGCAAATGTCTAGACTTAACCAAAAGACGTCTGAAATCCCACTGCTCTCTAGAGTTCAGGGCCTTTTGATCTGCATAATGTCCTTTTGAAAATATAGGGGTTTAGCCTTTCTTTCAACGAACTTTGTAGGACTTTGCAAGTGACTTTTTAAGAGCTGGTAGGTGATGTCACTACTCAAGAAGACTCATACTTACCTGACTGCTAAAAATAAAATCATGTCAGTCTTGGGGCACAGTAGTCAGATTTTGCATCTCCGGTGATTCTTCTGAGAATTTATATGTTGTAATGTTCCCTTCTCTGCTATTCTCTTGCTTCCCAGTACTTTAAATTGCTTTTGGGTTTGACATGGAGCAGTATAGAGCCTGCTGTTAAGACACTGCCCTGAAAATCGAAGACTTGAACTCCTTCAGACACAGCATTGAATCATGACCACAGGTTGGGCAGATGGTATCCCTTCTGGGTTATGGCAAAAGGAACCACACCTTCCTCTAGCTCTCTTCTAGAGGAAGAGATGTTTTCAACTAAGTTTTCTGAGGAACCAGATTCATTATATGCGTTGGAACCGCTCCAAAAGCTCCTTTGGGATTTGAGTTCCTCAAAGGACTCAGATGCTGAGAGAAATGCCTGGTTGCTGGTTCTCAGTCAGCCCCCAGTGGATGGAAGAGGCTGAGCTGTTCGGAAAAGGCAGGTGGATTAAATCGTGGTGCTTAAGCTTAAATTGCACCAGTACACGTGGTATATTGCAACAAACAGTCATAGATCGTGTGCACAGAGATTTCAGTAGCAGACTTGTATTCTTTCAGACTGGTTCAAAAAGCTTTTTCCAAATTCAGAGAGAAACATTCTGCTGGAAGACTTCTGAATGCCACAAGTGACAAATGTGACAAAGACAGGAAGTAAATTTTTGGAGAGACAGAGAGAGATGCCAGAAGTCTACAAAGCCTTGCGTTAGTGGATATTCAAAGGACAGGACACCCCACATTCTTAGGCCCCCCGAGTAAGGTAATGAATTCTGCTTAGCGTAACGCATGTCAATGTTAAATGGAAACTATTTCTAATCAGGTGGTTTGAGGCAAGTCTAGGGAATAAGGAAAAATATGTGTGGGCATCTAGATATATGCAATAGTACACTTGCATTTAAAAAAAAAAAAGTTGGAAGATTTTCCTTGAGATTGATTTATAGTGGAGGGATGTGATACATATTTATTACCAAAACATCTAAGAAGATTTCAATCGTAGTTATTTCTAACAGGGCATTATGAATGTGATGGAATTAAAAAAAAAATGATGCAAATGAAAAGAAGAGAAATGCAGGCACACAAACATGCTCATAAAGTAAGATTTATTCTCTGTAGAGCTTACTCGTGATTACACTGCCCTACTATTTGTCTAAATTAGTTTCAGTAAAAAAATATAAACATCACTTACCTTACCATCTGCAAAACTTTGTGGATGCTGCAGTGATTGTAACTAGAAGAGTAATGTGTTTTGGTGCCGTTTCTGGAAGTGTTTGATGATAACATGTAGATTTCACAGAAAGAGTGGTCGGGCATTGGAATAGGCTGCCCAGGGAGGTGGTTGAGTCACCATCCCTGGACGTGTTTA
>JAOXNO010000001.1:165625452-165658725 GCA_028565335.1 Limnodromus scolopaceus
TTAGTATTATTGTTAATTATTTAGTCTTAGTCTATTAAATCTATTTATATTTCAACCCTTGTGTTCCTTTTCTGTTCCTCGATTCCCCTTTCCGGGTGGGGAGGGGTCATCGGGTGACAGAATAATTGTCTAAACGACAATAGATTGTTATGGGTTTTCTCAAACCATAACATCAGGAAACTAGTTCCTTCATAGAAAAATTAAGGCCAAGCCAGCCTTCTCCATCTTAGACTTCTGGAGTTGATTCTTTTCTGCCAGTGTGTAAAACCTTTCACTTGTCATTATATAATTCAAACATAACTATTTCAGTCTGACTGACTGAGTCCTGTCAGTCAAGATCACTTTGAATTCAAATCCTGTGCCATCCTTAGTGTTTGCAGCCAGATTCATGTCGCTTGCAAACACAGTAAACATCTTCTCGGCTCTTGATACAAGCCATTAATGCCAGCACTAAGTAGTGTCCAGCCTAGGGTAGGACTTTGCCCAACCTTGCTTGATACATCCCTACAGTTTGACAGCAAGCCATTGAAAGAATTCTTCTGAGCTTGATTTTTGCACCTTAGCTGTGCAGCCACCTTACAGTGGGATCATCTACATCCCCAGCTTCTGCATGAAACTGTCATGTGAAATGGTGCCCGAAGCCTTTAAGTGGTCAAAATAAATCATATCTGCTGCTTCTCCTTTATCCATCAGCTTGTTACCCTGTCATAAAGAGAAATAATTGGGTTTGACAGGATCTGTAATGAACAAATTGATGAGAGCTGTTATTTTTCCTCTTGCTTTCATTGAGTTTGTTTGTTACAGTACTTTTACAGGAATTTAACTTAGGCTATATTGTATATAGTTTCCTGGTCTATTTCCTTCCCCCTGGTTTTCAAGGATTAGTGCTATTTTTGCCCTTTTACAGCCTTTTGGAACGTCACGCATTCTGCATGAGTTCTCAGATAGAAATGCTAATGGTTTTGAGATGGTCTCATTCAGTCTGCTGAATCTCCTACTGTGTATTTTACTTGGCTGAACGGATTTGAAAACGACTCACGAGTCTTTTCCCACTTCTTTTGCTTACACTACGATGATTCTTACCTCTATTTCCATATGTGTTAATTATGTTAACCAATTAGACTATTTAGTGAAGAACAAAAAAAAAAGACATTAAACACTTCAGATTTCTCAGGGTATTTCACTATTGGATACCCTTTCCTATTGTGTAGAGATCTTTCTTTGCTCTTCTAAATACCAGTAGGCTGTCAGAGTATTTTATGCCTCCTAATAACTGTTTCTTATTTTATACTTTTGTGATTTTGTCTCTACAAGTTCAGGTGTTTCTTTTATATTCATTCCTAATATTTTCTGAGTGATTCCTTCTGGTGTTTGAGGTTACTGAAGAGTTCATATCCCAGTTAAACTCATTGTTTAGTGTACTTCCTGCCCTTTCTTTGCACTGCGTTTTAAATTTGTGACCTGTATGCCTTTTAAGAATCTATCAGACTTTGTGATCTTCCTTCCTTTAAATCCACTTTCCATGAGTTCTAAACTAGCAGTTCTCTGAGCTCGTTGAAGTCTGCTTTCCTAAACTTAATTCCTATGAGTAATTTTCTCCATCTTATCCTCCTTAGAACATCATCCATGGGGCAATGAAGACAAAGTCTCTCTGCTTACAAGTCTGCAGCTGCATGTTTTTATTTAATTTATCTATAGCTATCCAGGCTGTTATCAATAGCTAGGGGCACTGAACGCCAGCTGAGATTTCTCTTTTGCTCCAAGAGCTATGTAGCCACTTACCTGCCTAAGATCTCTCCCGGCAGCATCCTTACAGCCTATGACCCATGGTAATCACAGTCACATGGGTGTCATAACCTTTTCCTTAGCTTCACAGGTTCTGTCTCCTGGAAGGCAACACACTTCATAGCTGTTAAACCAACTGAGTAAACGGATACCTTCAGTATCTTCAAAAGCGTGTCACTGAATACCCCCAATATTTTTCCTCTTGAAAGTGGTAAGCATTAACTTGTAAACCTTTTGGACACGCAGTTCCTCAGCATCCATGGTTGAGAGCAGTTCCTCGCTCATTCACGGGGCAGTGGGTCGGTTTCTGATCTAGGAAAATGCCTAATTGGTTGACGGGCAATGCAGAGAGAACCAGCAGCCAGTTTCCACTCCAAAGTCATCCCAGTCCACCTATCTTTGTCAGCACTGCTCCTATCCCTTCTATTCCTTTCTGTATTCTCCACCGTGGGATGTTTCTATATCTACCCCATTGATCAAGGTTTCACAATAGCGGATGCACCTTCATCACCGTTCCTAGGACAGTCTGCAAGTAGATGCATCCACCCTGGCTGCAAGTTCTGTAAATCAAGGCCAGGACTTTGGGTAAATGAATTAATCTGCTTTCCCACCACTATTATTCTGTGGTTCCTGCACATTATCTTCTCCCTTCTTCCTTGCAAAAGCACTATTTCCTACTTAATTTGAAAAATTTTACCTACCTCACTGCTCCATCCCACTCTTAATCACATCTATTCTCTTAATTTTATCTGATGCACATAAATGTACTCAACATCCCAAATGGGATATAATTTTCCTGTAACATTATGATTATAAGCACTCATGGTACATGATTTATTCAAGAACTCTTACCTCAAGATCATGCCTCTTTTTCCCAGCTGATCAAAACTAGCCCTTGATTTTTTTGTAACTTTTTTCCACAGAATTCCTGGAGTGAGTTATACTTATTCAGATTTTCAGCTGACATTCATCAATCTGATTTCTTAAATGCCCTATTTTTAGAGTACTATCTTGTTAATATCATTAGCAAACCCACAAAAAGCTCTCAGGACGACCACATAAATACTCAGTCCAAAGACTGTCATGGTTAGATTTTTGCATGACATTTGTCCATGGCTTCTTCGTTTCCTAATGCATTTCTGACCGATCATATCCATTCATATATTGCTAATAAAAATTAATTTAACACACACACACATTTAAAAAACAGTGTTTCTTGATTACAATAATGGAACATGTTTTTATAGAGTTTAATTGCTCAAATCCTTTAAAAACATTTGGTTTTTGTAGAGTTTATTTGTCCAGCTTTTTTCATTAGCTTTCTCTGGTAGCAACTCAAACTGAAAGCATGCTTTTTTTCCCTACTGTATTTTTAAAATAGCTCATTTCTCTTATGGCCACAATCATCCACAATCTTTTCACAAATCCAAGACACTCTCAGAAATCATTTTGCACTATTCCAGTATTATTTTAATTGAGTTTTCACCTCTTACTATGTTATCCAGGTACACGGTCCCAAAGCTGTTGAGGTATCAATCTTAAATAGCAGATGAGTAGCCTTACTACAATAATTTTCTTCCCGCTGCTGTTGCAATATACTGTCATCTGAAAATGTTGTTGAAGGGAGCAAGCAAGAAAATATAAACCAGCAATGGTTCTAGAGGAAGCACAAAAGAAAATTAGTTAGAAAATTAAGAATGAACACTTGAAAAATAAAAATGTTCAGGAGACAGATTTCTTTTCTCACATGGCTCAAATCTTATTGAGTACATATGCACTAATACGCCTACACAGTCACAGCTTGTAAGCTGTATACACATGAGCAATATTGACACCAAAAAGCAATCAGATACTTCTTGATAACTTGTTAAGAAATGTTAAGAAAAGGAAAATTAGAAAAAAATTAGGAAGAGATAGAAACAAAGAAAGTGAATAATTTCAAAGCTAGTAACTTTTCAATGTTCACCTTTTTTTTTATATAGTTCCCTGGAAAATGACAGTAAGCTCCCCAAAAAGGTCATGCAAATTCAAAAGGTGCCTAAATATTTTTCTGTGTTAAGGAGAACACCCACTAAGTGGTAACAAGTTGAGCGTATCTCCATTTGCAAGCATGATTAAGAACAACAGCTGAAACTGAAACGCAGTAATGACGGTGAATGTCACGGAAAGCTCCTTGTTACCAAATACATGCTATCCTATTAATTTTATTTGTATTATATAAATAATAAATAAAACAAGCAGCATTAGGCCCAAGGAAATCTCTTAGGCTAGGAAATAAGGTTGCAAGGAAGCCAGGTATAAGCTCCTTCACTGAACACACTAAAATGCTGCAACACAAAATAGTAAAAAAATGTTCTAATGGACAGTAAAGTATACTAAAAGTTTCACTATGAAAGGTCTTTTCCATATCTAATTTTTATGAGTGAAGGATCTATAAAACTGATTAATTTCCTGGGGATGTCACCCCCCTCTTCGTTCACCAGTAATTTCTATTATCACTGCAAAATCAAAGTGACTAATAAGGAAACCAGTGACATTTTGGTAGTTAACTGTAATTAAAATGCAGATCTTTTATTCTAACGCTGCTAAAATTTCCTAAAAACACCCACTATGATTTGCATATAAAGTTATCTAAGTAAAAATATCTTGCAATTTCCATGTTTCTCTGTAGAAATAAAAATAAAATTGAAAGTTAATACACTTTATTAGTTTATGTTCTTATCCTAATCTAGTATGAGAATACAGACCTGATGCAATTCTATCTTATGATTAGATTATGCAAGGCCAAATGTCTTCTGTTTCATTATTAAAAAAACCCAGGGAATATGCTAACTACCAATGGTTTAATATCCCACATTTCTGTGAATTGACTTTATAGCTGCATATACAGTCATTTAGAATTTGAAAGTTTAATTCTATATCTTTGTAGTAAAAAAAAAAAAAAAAGAATACATTGAATATAGCTTTTTCTCAGGCAATTTAATTGCTCATAATAATTTTGATCTAATTTGGGAGGTTTTTTTAGGGTTCTGCTAAAGTTATGCACAACAACATTATTTTTCTATTACCCATTAAAAGAACAAAAATACATTAGTATGTCAACTTTCCACAAATTGTGAAGAAACCAAATAATTAATTTTGAAATAAATTAAAACTTCGAAGTTGCAGGACAGAAATATCTAAGTCTGACATATGATACCATTACAAGCTAGTTTCACTCACAATGTGGGTAGAAAGGTGAAAAATAAGTGGGAACATCTATTTTATTCTATACATAAAATCAGTACTTGTTAACTTGAATTTATCAAAATATGCACAAGATTTGGTGGGGCTTACTTGGAATGTGAGCAAATATAAAGAATAGGATGAGACTGATGAAAACAGAGGCAACAGAAATTAAAAACTAATTTCCATGTGAAAGTTCAAAAAGATATGCTAATAATAAAACATTCATTTTAGGTTGTATTCCAATCACAATATTCCAATCATAACTAGCATCTTGTAGAATACCAATTATCAGAAACACGAACAATTAAAAAGTATTAAAGAGGGTGAAATTTCCTTTTTTGCATAACATCAAGGTTATGTAAGGTTTCTCATCATTCTCATGAATGCAAACTCTTTCAAGCAGGTCAAATTTTTGCCTGGCTTCACAAAGTTTCAAATTAATTTTATAGCTGTGTATCAAATACATAAAATGTTCAAGTCTATAGGTAACTTTAGGAATTATAAAAATGTAACAAAATAATTTTAAAAGTGATGAAAAATACTTCTTTTCTGTATTGAAATTTCTGTTCTGAAGTTCTCATGGGCACACTTTCTTCTAAGTTTCCTTGTTGCACTAAGCACCTTTCTTTTAAATATGTCTGTCTAGTGATGTAAAGAATGAGAAAACTATACTTCAGTTTGTGTCTTGAGCTTGTTTTTTATCTTCCACCTTTCCCTACCAGTGCTGCGGACCACACTCATTCATTGCTATTCTCAGCCAGAAGTTTTATGCTGTACTTTCCCAGTGTCATAGCTTGTCTGTGCTATTGTTTGTATTTTTAATTGTAGGAACTGATCTTGCACACACCAAGGTCATTGGGAATTTGTGCTGAACTAACAATGGAGTCAGGACTTGGAAAACTGGGCAACAGTCTTGCATTAAAAATTTTAAATGACACTAAACGGTACTCTCTTGAACTCATTTGGAGTTGAGGGGTTGGCAGCAAGACATACATGATCAAAAATAGACTCTGAATGGGGAAATGAGACAAGTCAGAAACAGTGATGGAGAGCAAAAAGAAAAAGAAAGAAAAATCACAAAGCGAGGAAGGAAAGCAAAAAGAGAAAGTAAGAACTGCAGGGAGAAGGAGAAGAAGGAATATAAAGTATTCTATTAAATGAGTTAACACTAAAATTAAGGAAGCTGTTTTATTTATAACCAATTCATTTTTAATTTTTATATCCTCTGGTTTAATTAAAATGCAGGAATCCTAAACCAGCAGCCTTAATCAGTTCCAACTAATGAAGGAATTTTGAGAAAGAATTTTTTTGTTACTTGTTTTTTTAAGCTGAAATACTGATATTGCTTGCATAAAATGTTCTAATTTGATAATGTTAAGAAATCAAAATTTAGTATCACTGAATTTAATACCAACCATTAAACCTATTTTATAATGAAGGCAAAGTTTCTTATATAGAATCTACAATTTTCTGGTTGGTTTTTTTTTGTTTGTTTGGTTGGTTGGTTTTTTTTTGCTTTACCATTCATATTATTTATCACCTTGTGACCTATGAAGAACTTAAAAAGAACTTGTTAATACTTCTATTCTGGAAGGTATATTGATATTGGTAAACAAAGTGTTGCCAAGGCAGCCAAGTTAGCTGTAATGAATGGATCAATCACATTGAATTAAAGTTGAAGAAGGCAGTATTTCCAAACAAAAACAATTATTTTGTCTAATACAAGGGTGGTTGTGCAACCAACAAAAGATTACTCTCTAATATCTGGATTAGGAAAGATATTTTGAATAACTTTTTGATATTAACTGTTTGTCATGAGTCAAACCTGCAGAAAAAAAAAAAAACAAACCTGAATGGTTTAAGAAGTTACAACCTTCAGCTGTCAGTTTAAGGCTACATGACAATACACTTGAATGATAGTATTTTAATTACTTGAGCTAGTCTATCCTAGTTCACTTTAAGAAATCTTTGGAGAAGACACTGCCGTTCACGTGGCTGTCGCTCCATCCCTCTATCTTCTGAATAGCCTGAAAAAGTGAATAAAATAGTGCTTTCTTCCTAAGCAGTACCATCTCCCATCTCAGAAGACTATTAGACATGCATGAACACCAAGGACTAGCCCACACCTTAACTAATACCCATAAGCGATTCAGTAAGTGGAATACCAGGCCCTCCGAGGTCCTAGCCAGTCTGCTACATTCAAAATCCCTCTTGTATTTATTTCTCAGCAGCATAATGGATCTTGAATTATTTTCTGCCAAGTAGTGCAGCTTTGAAAGAAATGCTTTTTGCCACCATCCTCCTCACATCCTGACAGTGAGGTCACTCTTCAAAAATAGGAGCTCTTGGTTTGAATCAGTGACTCATTGAACATGAAATCTGAGACAGCAGTACCAGCTAAGGTGGTGAAATCTGAGGATGATTCTTTAAGACATACACGCCTATAACTTTTGCTCAGATGTGATGATACTAGCTTCTGAATGACTCACCTTCCTATCTGGTGGTAGACAGATATATATATATATATATTTATATAGATGGATAATGATATAGAAAAGTATTTGCAATACAACATATTTTATATATTTCTTGGTGAAGAGATTTATTCTTTAAGTAGAAAACTGAAAAATATTAATGTAATATGCCATAAACAAATATAATGATTTTCTCTTTATGACAGTACATTATATGTACTCTAAGGCCTTGTAGTAGGATTCAGCCCCTTTTCAAATCTCACCTACCTGTAATTAAAGTAAATACATCTCCCGTTCTCCAATTAAAATTCGTCTCAGCTTTCTTATCACTAGCTTGGTTTCTAGTTTATAACATAGATAGGTTTTGACTCTTTAGTAGTTCACTTCCAGATGACTCCAAAGAAGCTTTGTTTTGCTGTGAGGTCAGTCCTTTTTATCACTTCTAGATAAACTGAGAGGTCATTTCTGATGACTGCAACCGTTCATAGTACAAAGCACTTTCTATTTCAAAATGTGTGACTAATGAACAATCCTATAACGGCATTATATTTCCCCCTAAATGGTAACATATACTTGATAATGAGATTTTGCAGCCTCACTGACTATGAGAGGATCCTCCCACACATCTCTTCCTTGCAACACTTGATGTTTTATATTTTAAGTTGTTTATTTACTGTTCAGCTTTCTCAACAGATCTTTTACCCTTGTTCAATTTCGAACAGCATCCTGAATTGGAAGATGATTGCAGATCCAGACGGCTCCCAGAAAAGCATACCAGGAATTTCTCTTAATGACACCGGATTAACACTTGGACCTTCACAAGTTCTATAAATTAAATGTCTTCTGCACTCATCTGAAATGGTATCTACTTGCTCCTACTTCTTTGATCAGCCTCTTAGATATGACATGTATCCTCAAAACTACAATTAAAAAGTATCATAAGTTGCGAACAACAACAACAACAAAATCAGCATCTTGTAAGCAAGAACATGGATGGCTGTGCATGGACTATAGAAACCGCAACTGTGACAACAGAAGTGGTACTGTGACATTTGGTTTTCATTTTGATGGTCATTTCAAAAGCTACGCTGCTTTACCACATATAAAAAGATGCTACTTAAGCTATGAAGATAAATCCATCCGACTTAAATTTTTCTGTTTCACTGGCCTTGGATATCATTGCAAATCATGCCTCAAAAGACAATAGCGTGAAATAATTCAGCCTGCACCACTCTTTTTAAACAGAACATGACTTTTACTTGATTTGCAGGAAAAAATAAGATATTAATTTTGTCTTTTACATGGAATTCAAGTCTATACGCTTCTAGCATAAGAAGACATTTCTATGCAGCCTCTGCAGGGCACCAAAGCTTCAGAGAAGAGCAGAATTCAGATACAATTCTGAATTATAATTTCTAAATGCCTGTTACTCTGTAGTGGTATGCTCCATGAACTCAGATACACTGGCTCCCATTCTGAAATTCCAAATTCTTTCCTCTCACAGTACAAGTCACTAGCCTAGCTTTCCTGTACACCACTTGTAGGTGCAGAAGCCTAAAAGCATCTAGGACCCCTGACTTTAAACAACTAAGTTGTTTATTGCCAACAACCTTTCCCTGCAACAGCTTTTCCTTTCAAAGCCCCTTCCTTTCCATAGAGCCTTAACATCGTAAGCTATTTTGTGAGCTTCACATATTACAGTAATCCTGGTTTTCCATTTATTCCTTCAGGAACACTGCCAACTTTCTTTTCTGGTAACCCAGTTGTCTAAGGAAATGCATGTTTTGATTTATATCTTATGTTTTATATTTTCTATTTATATCTTATGTGTTGATGCTGATAATTAATAGGCTGAGGCTGGTCCTTTCACACTCTCAGGGATTATAGAAAGTACATTAAATCTTGGAAGCTTGCAGAGTTTAGCAGGTCTGCCTCCTGTTACTGTCAGATCTGTTCATCCCAGAAATCAATAAAAGTTTGAAGAACGTCTTTAGCCTGAACACACACGTGCAAGCTTATGAACGAGAAACAGTTCTAATTTAAAACTGTGCCTTCAGATAGATGCCATTAATTATTTTTAGTAGTTACGATAACATCTTGGGCAGAGGCCTAAAAAGCACTTACATATAAACTTGTACATATAAATCCAAAACTGAGATTGTCAAAATCTTCCTTCAGTTTCTGTGTAACTGTTTAAGCTCTGCAGGTTCCTCAAATGTTTTGAGTTTAAATGTATGCCTAGAAGTGCAACAGTCTTAAAGAGCTAAGTAACTTGGCCCAAGTCTGACCACGATCAGCAATTAAGCTCTCCTCCACCTTCATCCATGACAGGCTCAGTCTCACAGGCAGTGTAGATAGGTGTAGACACTGCACAAAATGCAGGTGTGGCATTTCCTGTCTTCTGAAATAGGTCAGTGAAAGCGGCTGTTAAATCTTACACCAGGGAACAGCTAATTGATAAAAATATCTGCCCAGTGATAAATGATGGGATCAGGTTCTTCACAAAATGGAACAACATTCCTTGTAAAACAATCTGACGGCCATGTGGTTTTCCCAGGAAGAAACTCAATCACCTTTTTATGCTGCCATAAACTTGCTGCAATATCTGGCACTTCTTTGGGAAATGAGATGGAAAGCATCTGCTCTCAAAACAGACCGTTCACTGTTTAGGCTGACTGTCTAGAGATATAAATTTGAGCTCCTCAGGGAAAGGGTGATGTTCAACTCAACCACTTATTTTTTCCCAAATGCTCCAGTATCTACACTAGTGTGTGAATGGGTAACATCACATGACAGACTCTGCCGTAAGAGTAAAGAGAGGCATCACTAACAACTCTCTGCCTCCTCAAGGTCCTTCTATTGCATTATGAGAAGGGGTTAATTCTGCTCGTGTGTGTTAGACTTGCTCAGGGCAATTGTAATTGATTAGGCCAATGGGGACATTCAACAGGTGAGATTCAACCTGCCCAAGCCTACATTTCTTAATGTAGATGGTCTAAATCTAAGAGAAACTTGAGGGCTTCTATTACTTCAGTAGAGAGAAAATTGGTCCAGTCAATGGACTTTAGAAAGCTATTAATCTCATCCTAGGGTGGACACTCACATTTCATTGTCTGAATATCTCTCCAGCTCTGGTTAGCTATCTATTATATCTAGCTCTAGATAGAATAAAATTAGATCTAAGACACCTACTTCATATAGGCAACGGGCCTAAAATTAAGAAAGGCTGTATTAAAAATGTATCCGCATTAAAATGTAATGTATCTGCACTTAAAAATACGATGGAAAAGAGAGAGCCATACCCATGAGATTGGAGTCACATGACAACAGGTTCAACATTTCTAGTTGAAAAATATCCTCAGCAGGTGTATACGTCTACAATGATAGAGGCAGAGCATGGAAGCCTGAGAATCAATTGTACCCATTGAGTGAACTGAGTTCTGATCCTGGAATGGAGAATCTTTGATTTCATAGAATTGCACAACTTAGGAGTATGGCTCCATTATGTTTGTTTAACGATTACTTTCTTGGCTTGGAGAATGGCCCCAAATTAAAGGCTAGCCTCTGATGTACCTGACACTGAATTTACTCTTATTTGAGCCAGATAAACCCAGAGCTGTTCACTGGCTTCACATCAATGCTTTCCAGCTCTCACTTTCTGTCTGTGAGAAAAAGGTTTTCAAGTTTTCCAGAAGATTGCTGACAACCCATTTAAGACTTGAAAAACCAGTCAGTGAGTCAAGTTTGGTGTGATGCTAATTAGTAACGATAATTACTGCTTTATATTGCCTTTTATCTTCAAAGCACTTAAGAAATGCTGACTTAGTGTTACCTTGCTAAGTATACTAACAATTGAGCAGCTGATTTAAAAAATAAAAGAGAGAGCGCATCCCAGTTTCTAGTTTCTACCATTCCTCTGTAATATTCAGAGAGGCATACAGCTCCTGGGATTGGTTCCTACTGTGAACAGAAACTGTCCGTATCAGAAGTTCAGGCAAAGCTGGATAAATTCCCTAAACTTACAAAATTATATACCCATCATGTACACATTTATGTTGTGTACACATTTCACAGTGTGCATCCACACACTGACTTTTATAACTCCCTTTCTTAGGTGCCTGAATAGTCCAGAACACCAGACAAAGCATAGGCACCTTATTCACGGGCACAAATTCCAGTATTTATCACAGAACCCAACAGCTAGATGCTGTGAAACACAATTTATTTTTTATAGATAGCCTTAAAAGATTCATAGAAGTGAAGCTCTGGAAAGAACCTCTCTCTTATGTTCTTAGGGAAGATCAGATTTTATATTTTTAAACCAGAAACAATTTGATCAATTTATCCTTCTAGAAGCGTTAACAGCAGAGGGAACTTCAAAGCTAGATCAGGTTGCTCAAGGAAACTTCCAAAGATGGAAATTTTATTACCTCTCTTGGCAATCTGTTCCAGTGCTTAACAATTTTCACCCTGAAATTTTCTTCCTTATATTCAGTTACAATTGTCACTATTGCAACCTGTGACCAATACCTCTTGTCCTTTTGCTGTGCACCTCCTACAAGAGTCTGGCTCTGTAAATCCCTTTCAGGTCACCGAAGACAGCAATTTGATCCCCTTTTAACTTTCTTTTCTCCAGACCGAGCAAATCCAGGTAACTCGGCCTCATACGGAATACGCGCCAGCCACTCAACCTTCTTAATGATGCTTTGCTGGACTAACTTTGTCTAGTACTGGGATGCACAAAGCTGGACACAGTACACCAGATGTGGCTTTCAGAGTGCCAGGTAAAGGGGAATAAGGACTTTACTTGTCTTGCTGGCTGGCTACAGTCATTAACGTACCTCGGTAGGAGATTGGCCTTCATGACCACCAGGGCACACTGGTGATTTGCATTCAATTTGTTGTGCACCAGCAACCCTAGGTCCTTTTCTGCAATGCTGCTATCTCAGCAGCCTGTATTGGTGCATGTGGTTGTTCTGTCTCAGATGCGGGGTTTTGCATTTGGCTTTGCTAAACTCCATGAGGTTCCTGTCAGTCCACTTCTCCAGGATATCAAGGTGGCTCCGAATGGCAAGCCTTTCCCTTCAGTGTATTGATCAGTGTTGCCCTCTTCCCTCACTGCCCACCCCTCCCCTTGCCATTTTGGTGTCGTTCACAAACTTGCACTGTTAAAGGTTTCATCATCCAGGCCATTGATGAAAGTATTAAACAGAATCAATCCAAATACTGGCCCCTGAGGAATATCACTGCTAGTTAGACCTTTATCTGTTGACCACTACTCATTAAGTCTGGTGTTCCAGCCAGTTTTTCATCCAGTTTATAGTCCGTCCACTCTGTATCTAGGCTACATGTTTGTTACGGGAGACTATGTCAAAGGCCTTGCATAATTCAAGGCAAATGACATACACCACTCCTTCCATCAAATACAAAGAGCCAGTAATATCATAGGAGGCAATCAGTCAACCATACTTGGCCTTGGTAAACCCATGTCCAAACATATTCTTGTCCTTCCCATGCTTGAAAACGGCTACCATGAAGTCTTTCTCCATAATCTTCTGAGACCCTGAATGGAGGCTGACTGACCTACAGTTCACTGTACCATTCTTCCTGACCTTTTTGAAATCTATATAACATCTGCTTTTTACCAGTCATCAGGGACCTCCTTCAATCACCACGACTGTTCAAAGATAATAAAGAGGGGTCTCACAGAGGTATCGGTAAGCTCTTCAAACTTTCTTCATAGATAAACATTTCTAACCCTCTTCTCATCCTTTTGATTTCCTCTCAATTCTTTCCAGTTCATCTAAAGCTTAGAAAAACATAGTGACCAAAACAGGACATGGCGCTCCTACTATTGCATACCAGTACACTCTAAAATGAAAAGCAACATCGTGTTGTTGAAAAATGCTGTAGTTTTGGTTCATGATAGCTCCCACACTAGCTAACTGGAGACCACACTGACATCTGGTAAGGCAAAACAAAGATATTTTTGATTCATAATATAGCGTTCAGACTACCAGGCAATGCCTTTTTCTCAGGAGAGATTCAGGTTTCTACGATATTGAGTTCAGTGAGATCTGATAATTTATAGCATCCACCATGATCAGAGTGACAAGATTCAGTGTCCTTGACCAAGAATTTTGTGATGCAGAATTATTACAGATAAGCTAAAGGAAAAAAAAGTCACTTGTTATATTAGACTTATTGTGTATGTCTGCCCTACCATAAATGTGAAAATATTCTATTGCTTCCCCAAAGTAGGTCACAAAAATATTTTAGCAGCTCTATTTTAGTTAATTTTGCATCTAATGTTGAACACATACACTGAACTCCAAAGTCTCTCAATTTCTGCAATATAAAATTTAAATGCTTCAACACAAAACAAAACCATACCAATAATTAATAATAATGATCGTTGGACAATAAAACACAAACAAAATTAGCATTGACCATCATAATGACTGCTGAAATACATATTTAAAAAGTAATTTATTTTGACTTGCAACATTGTGGTGGGTTAACCACGGCTAAGGGCCAAAAACCCTCCCAGTTGCTCACTCACTCCCCCTTCTCAGTGGAACAGGGGGAGAAAGTGGGATGTGAGCACTTGTGGGTCAAGATAGAGATGGGGAGATCACTTACCAGTTACTGTCATGGGTAAACCAGACTTGACCCAGGGAAAATTAATTTGTTGGCAAATAAAATAGATTCAGGTAGTGAATCTCCCTTTCTCAGGCCCAACTTCACTCCCAACACCTCTACCTCTCCTCACTCCAAGCTGGGCAGGAGGCGTGGTGAGATGGTCAGTACGTGGTGGTTTATCTCTGCTACCCCTTCCCTCTCACATATTTCCCCTGATCCAGTGTGGGCTTTCCATGGGCTGAAGTCCCTCAGGAATATCCACCTGCTCCACCACGGTCTCCTCATGGCTGAAGGGGAATCTCTGCTCTGGCACCCCCTCCCCTCCTGTGACTTTGGTGTTCCCTCTGTTGTTTCTCACTCTTTTTGTTCCCTTCTCCTCTCTCTGTCTTGTGTGTTTTTTGCCTTTTCTTAAGCATGTTTTCCCTGTGGCACCACAGTCTTGGCTGATGGGCTGTGCTCTGTGGTGGATCTGTTGGAGCTGGCTGGAACCAGCTGTGTCTGACACAGGGCCTCTTCTCACAGAGGCCACACCTGTGATCTGCTGCTGCTGCTGATACCTTGCCATGGACACCCAACACAACTTATACACATTTTGTTAGAAGGAACATTTAATCCTGTCCTATCACTCAGCAGGTGCCTACTTCAGATGTTCATCTGACCATCTAGTTAAAACAGAATTTCTATTTCTCTCAGATACATACTATCAATGACAATATATCCAATAAATTATTTGACATGGTCTTTGTACAAGACAACTAAACAAGCATGCTGTCATAATCTTCAGGAAGGGACCTCAAAAGATCATCTAGTCCAACTTTCCAGGGGAAAGGGAGCCTAAATGAAATTTTCTAGTGCTCTGTCCAATTGCATCTTGAAAAGTGTTAAATTTGGGGAATTAGGTTTTGACTGTTTATTAGCTAGAAATTGTTTCACGAGCATTTATGAAGAAATTTCAGTGTTTTGACAGTTATTTTTAGTATGACCTACATTGTATTGTAATGAGTTTCATACTAATGTCAGATATTAATAATTTCATGTTTATTTTTAAATAATTAATTTGTAAATGTACTACCGGTTGCAAGCAAAAATGAAATTCAAACAGACCTTCATAGTCAATAAAATGATCCTTAGAAAATCTCTTTATTTAAGGTGTAGAAGCAAACTCTACAGTCTACATTCCTCCAACCTTCTATTCTCATATGGTTTCTAAGGCAGTCATGTAAGAAACAATCTGTAACGTATTTTGTATGATATTGAAGTAGACTGATATGAGACCTATACTGTTTATCTAGTCTCCCATTTGCAGGTGAGATAAACTGATAAAAAGCTGCCATCTGAAGGACTGTCTGCATATTGGGAACATCCTGGGTCTGTATCCTCCATAATCATATAAAAGCCCACCTGCAATTTTCAAAATAATCTAAACAGTTAAAACACTTGGAAAAATCTCAAACTTTGATTCTAAGCAGTCTCTCCAATATATGCTATTGTGTCTGGCTTTGATAATATCAAAAAAACCCTGTAGTATCATGTTATTAGAAATCAGCAAGAACTGGGAACAGTTCTTTCCTCTCACTATTCAACAGCAAATTGGCAAATCCTTTCACATATCCATAGCATAAAATTAGAATCTCTACACTACAGGTAGATCAGTTTCTGAGGCAACTTAGATAAATGAAAATAGTTAAGCTTTCAAAAACAAAGCTGTTTTTTTGGTTGTGGGTTTTTATTTTTTTTTTTTTTTTAGAGTTCTTCATTTATACTAAATCATTTTTCAGCCATAGGTTTACAGTGGGAAGGTTCGAGAGCAGAAACAACGATCTCTATAGCTGCTGAATTGACAATGTGCACATCCCCTCTCCTGTACAGCACCAAAGTGTCTCTCTGGCTTTGCCAAAGCTGAAAAATATTAAAAAAAAAAAAAACCCAAACTATTGCTATGCAGCTACCAACATATTTGGGGCATACACGCATACCCTAGTCCTCTCTGTGTCACAGGGTTCTTTCACTACTTTAACACCACTTAGAAACACACCTGATGCAGAAAGTGGAGAGGGGCTGAGTTCACACTTAGACGATGGATGCCTCTGCCCTGCTACGTTGGTCTTTATTTTAAAGTCATTTTCTCCTGAGCTCCAGATAAACTATCTTTACCAATAAAATGATTTATTCTCTGTGTTTTCTTATTTCTAAACAATGAGTCACAGCAGAACCTGAAAAATTAAGTGATATTTTGTGCTGCTTCATTATTCACAGCTGTGCTTGGCCTTAATATTTAGAATAGTTAGGAATACTGTTTTCTTTGTTTGTAACGTAACTTTTGCTGTGTGAAAACAAATATATGACTATTCCTGGAAGCCTTTCCTGGCAGGGATTGAAGGCAAGAGTCACAGGTAAGCAATAAAAAAATGCATCTTTTCCAGACATAAGAGGGATGCCATTTTTTTGCTCTGTGAAAAAATAGTCAATACATTATCACCATAGCAATGCTCGCTCTGAGCTTAACAGTTTCTGTGAGGAGAGGAAATACACGCAGTGGTTTGTCATGGATGAAAAATTACTTCAGATGGGTCCCCTAAGAAATATAGCACCCAATGCTACATCTTTCTTTGTTCCTCATGATATTAACAAGAGAATAGCGAAACTTGCCGGGGTGCTAAAATTCACTGAAATCTTATGCATTATTTAAATACCTAAATACTATGATAACTTCTTCTTTCTCTCTTCATATATTTAGTTTCTCCTTTAGCACAGATGGAGGAAATATATCCCTCAGACAATGAATTCACTGAAGAATCTATTCTTTAGGAATTTCTGTGTTCTTTTGTACTGAATGAGAATGAGATGAAGGATATTTTAGCAAAGAAAGACAGCCATTTCCTTCATTCCAGTACCACCCTCCAGTTCCAAAAGGGCAAAGAACTAACATTTCACTTAGGAAAAAGTCTGCATTTTGTGCTCTTGGAACTATGGAAAGCAAAAACCCCTACCAAAAGCAGCATTCCTTTATGAAATTTTCTGAAAAAAATCCACTCACTGCAATCTTTAGATGTTCTATTTAATTAAAACTCACCGGAATCTATGGCATATAACATGAATGAATAAAATTGGACTGTAATTAAGTAATGTTTGCAACAAACACTCCACTCCCATTGTACATGATTATATGGACTGCAAAAATACCCTGAAAACATGTTCCTGGTAACTGTTAACATCGTAGCATTGTCAGTGTTGTCTTTTCTAGTTATGAGACAACAATTTTCTTCGTAACTATTGACAAGCAGTATGGGACAGACATTACTCACCAATAATCCCAATCTTTCAGCTATTTTGGACCCAATTACCAAGTTCTGGACACAGTCTATGGCTTCAAACTGCAAACAACAACAAAGGCTGAAAAGGTTGTGATATTATATGACATTATGTAGCTCTTCACTGTAATAGTGCATTTTATGTGCAGGAAGTTCAGATCTTTTTGATCTCTAAGACTGTATGTTTACTTCCCATAGGCACTGAGATCCATCACAGTTCTCCCCATTTTCCACCCAAGACATGAGACAAAGAGAAAGAAATCAAGAGAGTTTTACAGTAAGGGAAATGATACATCATAGAATTTAGAGGCGAAGGCAATATGTACAAAACTCAAAGAATAATTTTTTAGTTAGCTAATATGTTTCTGCAGGTTTAATATCTTCTAGGAATAATTTGGGAAAAAAAAAAAATCCACAGTCTTCCAGGTCTATTAAAAGAGAGATATATAGCATCAGTGAAACCCTCATTAAAGAAAACACAAAAACTATCTTGTGACTTGGACCATGGTATTCTGCCATAAAAGTGAATGCCTTATACCTTAGGCTTCAAAATTAAATATCCTTCTGCTATTTTTACGTGTCTCTTAAGAAAGAAATTTCTCTTCAATTTTGAAGAGTATCCCCATATCCAGTCTTTTGATATATTCTCCTGGGAAGTTTTGGTTTACAGCCTTTTCAGCTAGAGGAGGTAATAGGATATAAGTCTCTCATTTCCTTGGCAACTGTGCTAACCATTAGGTTATTCTATGAAAGAAAAGAGTGAGCCCAGCTGAGCTCTCCAAGGAAGAGACTGTTGGTGCTTACTTTCAAGTAAAAGCTTTCTTTCTCAGGCACTCTGCACTGCTCTGTAAGCTTTGAGTCTGCTAAATACATTTTGCTGCAAGTGGATAAGAGGATAAGATAATGGAAACCATAAAAGAAGCTACAGTATATATATATATATATATATATATATAATGTATTTGGCCTGGTCACTAACAGAAGATCATTTAACACCACTGTTAACAGCATTTAAATAAATATATTTAAACAATAACTTGGCCCATACTGTTAACCTACATAAAGAGCCAGGAAGCCAAGGGCAAATGGCACCAACCATCTCGGATCTGCTCTGCCTAGTGCTGGCGCCTGGATGAACAGATATGTCTTGGATGGAGGTAACCCAACACAGAGACAGCAACTGAGCTAACAACTAGGTCGTATGCTCAAGATCACCCTGTGGCCCTCTTTTTTTTCAGCACAGATATACAAGAACACCGATAAGTCAGAGCTTATGTTTTCTCAAAGTTTTCATTTAAAATCTTATACAGGATTCAAAAAAATTTTGAGTAAGAGTTAAAGTTAGAAAATTCTTAGATTTTACTTCAATCCCTGTCTTTTTTTATTTTGAAACCAGCAGTCTCACCTGGAATAAACTCAGAGCATTCTGGTTCATCAAAGGGCTCCACAGTCAAAGGATGACCTTGTAACTGAATACAGCTACACCAAAGACAGCATCAGTTCAAATGTTCCCACAATGATAAGCTAGAAATGTGGTTTTCAACCTGTTCTACTTTCAGAAGCTTAGCCATTTTTCAGTAGCATATAGAACATTTTAAGCTCACTAAAAAATAATCATCCTGCTTTTCTTAAATACCTGGGTGGGGTTTTTTGCAGTCCCTGGAAGTCTAGGTATCACAGGTTAAAACCCATTATGCTGGACAAACATCTCTGCATCTCATTCTGCAGTCCTTTCTCATGCATAATTTTCACTTGCCTTTCCTTTTCATTTAAATGAGAATTCTGCTTGATGCGGGTTTTGGGTTCAGTTGATCTCCCATTTCCTAATTTTATTTTTTTTTTAATGGAAAAGGTGTTTCCTCACAAGTTTTTTCCAGACGGTGGCTGAATTTGTCTCTTATTTCTAAGGGAAATACTTTCCTAAAATCTGTAACAGGAAAGCCAACTGACAGATGTGCATAAGATAAAAGCATTCGTCTCTCACAAACATAGCAAATTAAAATTATACAGGAACCTATATTCACCTAGGTTCACTCCACCTTTAAAATATTCTACCTTGCATTTGATTTACTGTCAAGGTAACATAAAATTACAATTACATTTATTCTGAAAAGCAGCTGAGTAATGAGTCAATATGAACTACACTGAACTACTCCGTGACATTTATTCCATCATTTTTACTAGTTTTAAATCTAATACAGTCTTCAGCATAACAATTTCTTCCCAGTCTTCTTTTAAGAGGAAAAGCCGAGATTTTTCTATGGCTGAGGGATGTCACTTTCACAGGGAAAAAATGTAATAGGCATAATAGAACACAAAATCTACCTGACAGTTCTTTTAGGGAACAAAGCTGTAAATAAATTTTAAAAATATGAACTGTTCTCCAAAAAAAAAGGCGACAGTGGTTGCTTATTTGTTTTTCTGGGAGGTATTACCAGGGAATCCAGTCATTAAGGAAGATACACTTAGCAGCAGTGAAGTAATGAATCCCAAAGGGAAACAGGAAAGGGACAAACTCCAAAGAACCTACCAGCCTGAGAAACTTGTCCTAAATAAGTTTATCTCCCAACAAACAAGGGAAACATTTTTTTAAGGAAGAATTCTTTGCCTGTACATGTAGAACATTTTTATTGTCCTTTTTATCATGCTCAGACTTTGTTTTAAAATTTATTACAAAGTATTGACTTCTAAAAGTCCTTGAAAAGTTATTTGATTTATGGAGTTTAGACCAAATCAGAAGTACAGAGTCAACATTAAACTCCTCACTACAAAAAGAAGAGTCACCTACTGGGCTTCAGCCTGTAATCTACACATATCCTCTAAATTAAATATCCAAGTTTAGGATCAGCTTCTGAATAGAGCTGAGGCTAAAATAGAACCATGTAGACTGGACTCGAAAGGTGCTTGCTTTCACAGACATTGACACCAACCACCCTGTTGTTTCCTATGTACATTCTTATGAAGAAATCAGTATTCGGTCCCAGCTCACTTCTAGCTATCCGACATTAATTCTGCCTTCCAAGTGGGGCACAGAGAATAAGTGCCTTGCACAACAGTAGTTATAGTAGCCTCCTACAGTCTCTCCGCTCTTAATGTTACATGTAGAGCCCAAAGCATTCCCTTTCCCCCTCTTTGCAATGCCCACATAGTCTGACAGCTGTATGTGCAATTCTATGTCCAGTTCTTGGTATGCTTCCAGTAACAGTCCTAAAACCACCTATTAATCTGGTCGTTAATGTCCTAATTGCATTTTGGCATTTCAGGAAAGGGAGAGGTTATTTTGGATGAGACTTTGCACCTTCTTCAGTAAAAAATATTTTACCAAATTTGTTCTCATTTAATGTTTTAACACTCCTTCAGAAAATATTCTCCCTTGGGAACAGCCTCTGACTCATAAATAGATCAGGTGCCCTTCTCCATTAACCTTCCAGGATAACACGTGCTGTTCCTTGACTCTGAAGTGACTGTCTGTAGGACAAACTCATTTGGAAAGCTATATACAGCTGTGACAGGACAGCATTTCAAAGGTTTCCTAAGACTTTGTTGCAGACTTCCCTCTATATTAATTCCTTAAACTGTCATGGTCAGCCAAAGAAGGAATGAGGATGCAAATACAATCATTTCTTTTATCAAGAGGCTAGTTATGTATTTTTCAAGCCTTTCAGCAGGATCTCCCTTAAGATATGAGTAGAATTGAAAAGTCCAGCAGGATTATTTCAACTTTACCCCTGAGTTGAGCTTCATGGTGTTTGTCTGGGTCAGAGAACAATGCAGATGATTGCCAAGCCAGGAGCAGCTGGCTTCCAGCGGTTGCAAGATGCGTGACTCACTGAGCGTCCTGACTCAGCAGGCAAAGTAGAAATGGGACATGCATCCACGTGACCGAATTAACCCCGGGGTTTTTTGGGGATACAGAGTGAGAAGTCAGTGGTTCCTTTTCTCCTTCGCATTCCTGGACAGCTGTTGCACAATTAGAGCCGTGGTGAAATGATCAGATTGACCTTTTCAGCCTGCTAAGTGGAATGAAGATACTGAGTAAACTGTGTTCAGACTACTAAACCCCACCATTGAGCAGTGCTGAGATGAGTAGTTTCAGACAGCCCCTGGCAGAGTCTCAGAAAATCTGTGTTAAATTTGCATTGGGCTAGACAAAGGGATTCCCCACAAAGGACTGTCACGAGATCATTAGTATCCAAATAGCCTAACCTTTCGGTTTCTAACTGACCAAAAACCGTTAAAATTGTCTGCTCTGTGACTTCATAGGCAACTTGTGTTTTCCTTTCAACTATGGAGCAATCTGCAGAGCATAAAAGTTAATAAGTCAAATTACTTTATTAAGACCTCTTACCTCACACTATGTTATCTGGGAAGATAGCTCCAGGGAGAATCACTTGAAGCATAGTTAGCCCAATGCCAGCCACTCAGTCAGACTTCTGCTTCCCCATCTCTGACATATTCTGAATGATCTGCTGGGTCCAGAAAGCATTTCAAGAGACCATTTCCACTTACGACAGAATCTGCTGTGTCAGCCCACTAATTTGAGATCCATCCTGAATGCGTATGCATTTCAATGGTCAACATAGACCTGATTCAGTCGCCTGAACAAAGGCACCAAGGGTACCTCCCTGCCTCCGGCTGCCACTGAAGAAAGGTGCAGATCTCTCACAGGACTTAGAGAATCGTAGAATGGTTAGAGTTGGAAGGGACCTTAAAGATCATCAAGTTCCAACGCCCCTGCCATGGGCAGGGACACCTCCCACTAGACCAGGTTGCTTGTGTCATAACCTGCTGGTCCTCTGTATAGGATATCAAAGGCATCCTGAATTCTCTAGGGGATCTCAGATGACACTGGTCAGTTATGTTTGGGTGATGTGTTTCTGCCATGAGACCAGAGCTAGATAATTTCACTCCTAGCAAAGGCTGTCAGTTCTTTCAGTACTTTTGCAGTGGAAGGGCTGTTCTCCAGTCAGATCTCTTGATCTGATCAGATAGCATCTCAGGCTATCACTTAAAACAGCTGACTTAAGATTAAAGATGAAACCATGACAAAATCTTAGAGAACATGTTATGAACAGTATAAAGGAGAATATGGGGATCCAAGCACATGCATCGTTTTATGATTCTGCTGTTTCCTCTCATGTTTCTTACAGAGGTGACACAGTTAGATGAACTCATCCCCTCCCCTCCAAATGGAGCACTAGGCACAAAAAACAGTGCTGGGGCGAATCTGGTCTTTACAACTCAATACAGGACTACAGAATCTAGATCGTAGGACTCTCTAGTGATGTAGCTGAATCCATTTTATATAAGGTGTGAGAAACTGTATTCAGTTGCAACAATTATTGCGTGTTTCAGCAAGAATTCCCCATGTGCATAATCTGTTTTGGAACACAGACTCATCATGCAGATTTCCTCATCAACTCAAACTCTGATTGAAAAGACAGGATTCACAGAATGATATGGGGTTGGAAGGGACCTCTGGAGATCATCTAGTCCAACCTCCTTGACAAAGCAGGTCCACCTAGAGCAGGTTGGGCAGGAACGTGTCCAGCCGGGTTTTGAACGTCTTCAGAGATGGAGACTCCACCACCTCTCTGGGCAGCCTGTTCCAGTGCTCTGCCACCCTCAAAGTAAAGAAGTTCCTCCTCATGTCCAGCAAGATGATTTTTGTTGTGATATTAATTAAAAGGTGGCCCCATTTATCAGACCAAAATTTTATCTTTTTACTGAAATGTGAAGATCCTGTAGTCTGAATGACACCAGAAACAGTCTGTGGATTTACTCTAATACCAGGCTTGTAATTTAGGTCTTCATAGTCTCCATTTAAAGACATGGGAGAAGAGATAGAAGACTCAGGCACGTCCTTATGTACTCTCAATAGCAACTCCAGATGGCAAACTAGCCCACCTATCATCTGAGTCAACCACCGACTGTTGAAAATCAAAGGCAATTACATTCCTGATACTGGAACTTCAGTTATTTGCCTAAAATTAGTGTGGAAAAATATGCACTCTAAACATTTTCAATGTAGTGGCTGATTAAACTGCTGTTGACTCTTACAGAATGACCTGCAATCTGCAGAGCAGAAAGCAGAGCTGGAAAACCACAAAAATATCTATATTTCTTCTGTATAAGCAAACCAAATAGTGAGATGAAGCACAGTTTCAAATTCAGCAGTCCTAAGAAAGCTTTCCATTCTTTTGATGACCACCAATCTTAGCATCTCAAAGGATTTTTTTTAACAAAACTGCCTTAGATTTTGCCCAAAGCAGTTGAGCTAATCTGGTTTGCGACTAACTCCTTTGGTTAATTTTATCAGACTGACTGGCTGATCTCTCTTTAATTTGCTAATATTCTTAACATTTTACTAATCCATTTCTCTGTCTCTTCTTAGTCATTGTTTCTTGTTGAGTGTCCTTGTTTCTTATTATTTCCTATAAATTATGTTGCAAGGCAGGTTTTCATGGTTTTTAAAAAAATTCTTGCATGCTAGTATTTGCGAGCAGTAGCTGTATCGTTGGTACACAAATAAGTCACTTCCTCCTTCATAAACCAACAAGAGAGGGAAAAGGAGTGTGATGAAGGCTTGGTCTCCATAGAATCATAGAATGGTTTAGGTTGGAAGGGACCTTAAAACATCATCTAGTCCCAACCCCCTGCCATGGGCAGGGACACCTCCCACTAGAGCAGGTTGCTCAAAGCCCCATCCAGCCTGGCCTTGAACACTTTCAGGGATGGGGGATACACCACTTCTCTGGGCAACCTGTTCGAGTTTCTCACCACCCTCAGAGCAAGTAATTTCTTCCCGATATCTAATCTAAATCTCCCCTCTTTCAGTTTAAAACTGTTACCCCTTGTCCTATCACTCCACTCCCTGAAAAAGAGCTCCATCTTTCCTGTAGGCCCCCTTTAGGTACTGGACATGAAGCTGGAATGCAGCTGGAGTTTGTAGCTGAACCCAGACCTTGGGATATGTTTTACCTTCCACAGTTCAGATTGCTTTAAGTGCTACTACTATAGCAGAAAAGAAGTCAAATAAGAATATAAAGAGTATAAATTTGTTTTTCTTATGAGGCTTCCTGTGACCTACCTTTCCAAATTAAAGTAATGGCTAATCCCTCTCTTCCCAGAACCAAGGTTTAAAACTCTAAAATTTTGGCTCTCAGTTCAAATTTTTACTAAATAGGGGTCTGTCAACACTTGTTTCTTTTGCTACATTCATCCTGGGCTAGTGACTTTAGGATTATCACAGGAAGTTATAGGTTTAATTCAATAGAAATCAAGAATCAAGGTTAAATTTATTTAATTACTAGAATCAAAGCTCCAGCCTGGTTACCTGTTTATGTCTAAAATGACCTGACAGAAAGCATAGCTTCATGTTCATAAAAAGTTATGAACATATAAAATTAAGTATAAAAAGTTTCTTCAAAGAAATGTGTTTCTTTTTGTCTTCATGCCTTTTAGACATCCTAAACTACACAACATATTAATTTCCAAAGCATTTCTAAAACATTACCTACTATTAGCTACACTCATTTAAACTGAATTTATATTAGCTTCTATCAGCCTCAGCAAAAATGTGTTAACTGAGGTTCAGACAAGGATAAATTAAGTCCTAGATTTCTATTTTTCTCAGAACATGGCAGAAGTAAAATTCTGGAAATTCATGAGATAAAAAAGATCTAGCAAAAATGAAATTATAAATTTTAGGAACAAAGAAAACTTGTTGCAGAACTTCCTAAAATTGGGACAAGTTAAGGAATCAGTCAACCCAACAGTGTAAAGCAGCAGTCAAAAGCAGCTCCAATATATAAAAAAAATGCTTTAAGTGCAATGCAAAATTATTAAGATGAGCTGCACCTAGGAGCTTTCTAATAATTAAGGCATGAAGACTACACTGGGATATAACTTCAGCTAAAGGCAAACTGGGTATGGAAAATAAAATGACAGCAGCTGGTCAGCAAGATTCTTTAACTTTGAAATACAACTTTTTCTGTTATGGAGGTCAAGGAATGAGGTTGGTCAGGCTTGCTGGAAGACCTTCGGTTGAAATGACTGAGCGAGAGTTTAAGGTCTAAAGAGAACGAATATATTTTGATTTTACTTGCTCTTACAACAAAGCTATAGCCAAAGGTAAATTGCATTCAATGCTCACCTATAATCAAAGCAAATGGCTGCCTAGCGGCAGAAATCAAAAGCATGTCTCCCCTCACCCCATTCGAGAAAGAATTGCACCATGAGCCATATGTGCTTTCATATTTTGCTACTTTGCATTGCATCAAGATGAGTAAAGAAACTGGAAAAGCACCATAACCGTCTGATTAAAAGATGTCTAAAGCTTGTACATACTATTTATCTGTTTCAAGCTCTAATTAAAATATGGTGGACACCTCTGGAGGGCAATTCATTCCAACATTAAAACAGATGCCTTAGACAGGTGGGATGAATTGCTCTTTGGAGATACGTGTCTCCTTTCATTTACTATGGAAAGAGCTTGTCTAGTGTAGGCAACACAATAAATACATAGGTGGTTAAAATGAGTGAATCCTACCTGGAGGATATTGATTATGAGCTGCTAGTGATCGACTGAGGTATGTTATGTACTTAGTTAAATTTCAAGCCAGATTAATCTGAGATGCTTAAGCTTTAGATGACAAAAATTAGGCAAAGTAAGCCTTCCCTTTTTACGACAAGAACAACTACCCTAGAGAAGGGGTTGTAAGGAAATACTTGAAAATTTCATCAAAATCATAGAATCGTAGAATCATAGAATTTTCTAGGTTGGGAGGGACATTTAGGATCATCTAGTCCAACCATCAACCTAACTCTGATAAAAAACCATCAATAAACCACGTCACTAAGCTCTACGTCTACCCATGACGTAGATGACGTTGATGGTGCCTCAACCACTTCCCTGGGCAGCCCATTCCAATGCTTAATAACCCTTTCAGTGTAAAAATTTTTCCTAATATCCAATCTGAACCTCCCCTGGTGCAACTTGAGGCCATTTCCTCTTGTCCTGCCACCTGTGACTTGGGAGAAGAGATCGACCCCTGCCTCTCTGCAACCTCCTTTCAGGTAGTTGTAGAGAGCGAGAAGGTCTCCTCTCAGCCTCCCTTTCTCTAGGCTGAAAAAAAGCTGAAAATGTAGCTAAGTAAATTTATATTATACTTCATTGCTATGAAGTATATGATTTATATAATTAGAAATCATTATTCCAATAACAGTTTTGAACGGGGGGAGGTGCTAAGAGGCTTGTCAGGTTATCCTAAAATCAAGAGTTACACATGGCTCTTGCAGGTTATTTCTGAGCACTGTGTTGCAAACAGTTCTAGTCTCCCATCACCTGTAAATGGCTCTGGAAGAAAGGAGTGGAGATAGTCCATCTGTATATGACTAGTTATTTTGTACATTACTCCAAATACCGCTATCTGTATGGCTTGATACAGACATAAGGATATAGCACTTACAAAGCTGATGATTCATTTCTGAGTAAAACTTCACTGAATATCATTCTTGTATTTCTGTTCTTTGGAGTTTTTTTAGTTAGTAAATCTGCTACACCAGTTCTTAAAAAAGGAGAGCATTCAAAATTAAACTAATTGGGTAATAATCCACCCACTCTATAGCTACTCAGTAGTCAATCAATCACAAATCAATACATTTGTTTAAAAGTATAGAAGAAGAAGATATCACTATTAAACTTTTTAACATAGAAAATCATTCTACTTTTTGCTCTGTAGACTATAAAAATATAGGGTGTGTAAACAGACACAAATGTAACCCAAATAGGTAAGTTTCTACTTAAAAAGCGTGGCTGTCTTCACCTGATGTCTAATGATCCCTACAACACAGAATATTAGCCTGGCATTAAATTTATATGTCAAGAATGTGTTTTCCCCTTCTTTTGTAATCTCAGTGATTTAGTGAACACTTTTTCACAGAATATTTGAGAAATCACAATCCTTGATTCCTAATTGCATTAATGCAACAAATATTATAACGTAGTTTACACAGTTGTTACTTTAAAAGTTGCTATTTTTAAAACATTAAATTTGATGACTAGAACTTATGGTTGTCCATACTGATACTTGCTGATGAATCATTTATTTCTAAATACTTCTTTAATGTCTTCACAGAAATATAGAAAATATATACATAAATAGTGTTTTTGATATACTGACAAATATACAGTATTGTAAGATCCTGCATGTCTTTGCTGACCTTTGGGGTACAGACAATGGATAGGGTCAGATGTATTCCGTGCTCCAGCTAAGCACCTTTGAATTGCAACCTGGAGGATGTTTCTATATTGCTATCAGGAATCCTTTTTTTTTTTTTTTTTCCTGGCAATCTAAACTCAGTCACAATTACTTCTACTAAGTGCAATGGCAGGAGGAATAAGTGTAACTCAACATCATGATATATAAAGATAGAATCACTTCTTTTCTCCTCCACTTCTCCATTCTGTAACCAAGGATTACATTAACTCCTTTTTGATACAACACTGTGTTTAGATGGTATGGTAACAGAGTATGGCTTCTTTAAGGACTTAGGAAAAAAATCTGCCTTACTTTGTGATAGAATAGTCCACAGCTGTGAATGAGCTAAGGTAGATGATTCCCAGCTGATAACCTTAAAGGCAGTCCAAGCTGAGAAAGAACGATGGTGGCAAGAAGAAGAAGGAAAAGAAGGTGAGAGATGGTGTGTGAACTGAAAGTTAGCACTATGATTTTGTCTGCTTGATGAACTGAATGATACTTTCTTTCTGAGTTTGTTTGTAAAATAAAGCCTGTCTGTTTAATTGTGATTGTTGTACAGGGATGGAAGCTATCACAACTGTGCTACTTTGTGGTCTTGTTTCTCATTTAAAAAAACAAAAGGTGTAACAGAGTTAATTAGTATTTTTTTAATATTGGTATTAGAAAGCACATTTTTTGGGAAAAAACCCTAATAATTTACTTGTAAAAATGAAAACATTATGTAGATTTGTGGGTTGGGTTTGTTTTTTTTTTTTTGTAGTA
The DNA here is from genome assembly GCA_028565335.1 of Limnodromus scolopaceus. Classification (NCBI taxonomy): domain Eukaryota; kingdom Metazoa; phylum Chordata; class Aves; order Charadriiformes; family Scolopacidae; genus Limnodromus; species Limnodromus scolopaceus. Next base: position 165,653,917 of record JAOXNO010000001.1, read on the forward strand.
GTTGCTGGCTTATTTATTTTTCTTTTTCTTTTTTGTAGAGCACTAATTTTTGAGTTACTGTGTAGTGTAAGAGTGGAATTGGAATCCGGTCAATGGTAGAAGTATCTTTGTGGTAGAAGTAAATTCTATTAAAGGAAAAATCACATATACTGATATATCTTAAAGAAGTACTTGTTAATCACTTAGTTATTAATTTATTTATTTTATGGTCTATATGTTGTTGATGTCTGAACTAGAATATTGTGTAGTACTAACCTGGAAGCCTATACCTATAGTTCTGTCAAAGAGAGAAATAAGATTTATTTAATGAGACCTACTTTCATATAAGAGCATAAGTAATGCTTTTTCATTTTTGGTTGTCTAGCACTGCAGTGCTTTCTGTTACCCGAGAAGTGACATTAAAATAATTACAGAGTAATTATTGTTGTCATTCTGTTTGTGCTTCTGATATTAGCACAAATTTAGTGTTCCAGTTCTCTTCCTTTAAAAGATCTTTAAGTACAAGGACAGTTCTAGAGGGGTGGTGGAAATAATTAAAGAAAAATAATCTTTGACTCTTGAGCTAGGTCTTTTGGAGTTCTTATTGTGGCTCGTCTCTATAATCAGTTAGTTTTAAAAAGCTTAGTCCTGTAGATCTTCCTAATGTCTGTCTTCAGTGTTAATGGAATGAAAAGTGTCTGGCTGCTTCAAGGTAATGTAAGTACTCCAAGAAAATAACTTTATGTAGGTGGGTCAGTGGCATTTGCCATAAGAAATGGTAATAGATTCAGACTTTTTTTGAGTGTATGTATATGTATATCATTATGCTCTGGTGTGACCTTACTTCTTCTTGTTTGTCATAGTTCTGTTTACTGTACTGTAATTTATGCCTTGTGATTTTTATCCACTTGCAGGAATTTTAGTTTTTCCTTTCCTGTGTCATCCCTCTCTCAATAGGTTTTTTGATATTTTTTTCCCTTCCTTCTAAAACAGATGTATTTAAAGGGATAGCAAAATACAAGACCGTTTAGTAGGTTGTAACTGGTGTTAGAACACACTGTCAAGAAGTTGTATCTAGTTCTCAGACATCTAAATTAGGATGAATCTTTCCAAAGATTGATCCCGTTACTTGTGTGCTTTCATAATTATTCTTTATCTTAAAACTCTTAATGACATTTTATATACATATTAAAATTCTATGATTGTCTGATGATTCTATGTCCGTTAGAATAAAGCATGTGTTCCATTCATGTTCAGAGTAACATTTCTGTTGCTGGTTATAGCTGTTTCTTGAACAATCCACTTAATTTTTGCTATAGCTACAACTCTGGTCCAAAGAGGATTTTAATATATTCTAAGACAATACATGGTTTGTTTAGGGCATTGTCCACATTTCTTCAACGTGGTTTTTGGTTCTCCCGAACGCAGAAGCTCTGTTTAAATGCAGAATGCTTAGGTCTGCTTCTATATGCTCTGCTTCTTGCAAAGGTGTTTCTGTCTGTATTTTTTCACTTAATCCCTGTATGTATCTTTGTAGTTTGCTAGCTCAGTCTGCCGTGATATAACTTCATTTTCTTGTCACAGCTTGTAATCTAAAATATAGATGTGCTTGGGTAACTGAAGTCCACGCTTTCCCAAAGTCTGATGGAGAATCTTAACAGTTTTTTCTTCTGTTTGTTGGTTTCTGATTCACATTACAATCTGGTCCCAAATTAAAGATTTCATGGTCCTCCCAAAACATGTCTGACTGAACTGTCGCTTCCTTAACAAAGCCTTCAAAAAATTCTCCCTCGAGTTTCTCATATGAACCTAGTAACTTTCAAAAGCAGCTTTCCTTAAAACATGACACTTTTCAAATAGATTACCCTGTTCTTCCTCATGAGCAATTTAAGTTGAACACTTCAGATCATATAATTTTACATCAAAACCAACAAAAAAGTGCAGCTATTCTTTTGATCCTTGAGGTTTTGTGTATTTTTTTGTTTGGGTTGGATAGTTTTAGTGGGTTTTTTTCGTATTGTTTCATTAGTGTAATACCTATATGAAGGTGAATGGAACTAGATTCTTATTTGAATTTCTCCTGTTGTAATAATTTCTAGGACAATTCTGGCTAGATCAGGTTCCCAAACTACTGTCTTATCACCCCTCTCCCCTTTTAAAAACGTTTCCCTCCCCTGTTAGAGTACATATTCTTTTTTTTCTTCCTTTTCTTGTATTAGCATAGAGAACTTTTTTGGAACGAACTGATTAGATAAAGGTTTGACAGGTTTTTGGAGTTGAGAAGGGGGAGGTGGTTTCTTTGTTTGCTCATCTGTTGTTCTAAACTCCTGTGGGATTAGAAGGAGAGAAACACATCTTGGTCTCTTAACTCTTCCTCTACAAATGATTTCATTAGTCGTACTGCAACATGCTGAAATATGGCGTGCCTAGAATTAGCTCAGTGTAAATGTTCCTTCACTAGGGACCTATTAGCCTAGTGATTATGGTATTCTTCCAAATATGAAATACTGAAGGACACTAAAATTCACTCTGATTCAAAGTCTCAATTTTAACCAAGAGCTTATGTCTCTTACATATCTTCAAACAGGTCAATAAAGAGGCTGTGGAGGTTTAGTTTGGCTGGATTTTTCAACCTCCTGCCCTCTCATATCTCAGGCGTGGCTATACATTTAAATAATCCATGAAAAAATAGAACAAATTCAGCACGAAATCTGAGGGGAAAAAAAACCCAAACGAACATGAAGATAACCTTTCATTTCAGGTGACCAGAACAGTTTCCTGGGAAGTGGAAGACGTGGCATAGAATGCAGATGATCTGTTTTCAAGTTCATCCACAGGGAGCATGAGCACTAAACTAATCTTGTGAGACTGTACCAGTTTTTTGTTTGTCTTTTTTTTGTTGTTGTTTGTTTTGGGTTTATTTCTATGCTGCTACAAATGACTGAATAGCAACACATTATTTTTGAGTTGAGAATGTAATTCAACCTTCCCCCCAGTCCGCCTATAGAGCTGAGAGAACTTTAAAAATCACCCCCACCTATTGTGAGTGGACTTTACTCTTGCCCAGCTTCTAAACGGGCAATGAAGGACAACGAAGCTGGTGAGGGGTCTGGAGAATAAGTCTTATGAGGAGAGGCTGAGGGAGCTGGGGTTGCTCAGCCTAGAGAAGAGGAGGCTGAGGGGAGACCTTATTGGTCTCTACAACTACCTGAAAGGAGGTTGCAGAGAGGTGAGGGTCGGTCTCCTTTCCTGAGTCACAGGTGATAGGACAAGAGGAAATGGCCTCAAGTTGCACCAGGGAAGGTTCAGATTAGAAATTAGGAAAAATTTTTACACTGAAAGGGTTATTAAGCATTGGAATGGGCTGCCCAGGGAAGTGGTTGAGGCACCATCCCTGGAGATATTTAAAAGATGGGTAGACATAGTGCTTAGTGACACGGTCTAGTGAAGGTTTTTTATCAGAGTTAGGTTGATGGTTGGACTAGATGATCCTAATTCCAACCTAAACAATTCTACAATTCTAAACTACAGAGCCACATAGCTCTGCTTTGGTGTGTGTGTGTGTGTGCATGCACGTGTTGGAGGGAAGTAAATGAAAGATCCTATCTATTTCACTCCTTACTTGGTCCCTTGATTGAACCTACTGATAAGTCACGCAGGTCAATTTAGCTGTATTACCTAGGACTTACTTCCCAACGGAGAGGAATTTTTCTTCAGCGGGCCTAAGCTGGTAGTAAAGAGAGAGGAGACACTTTCCCAGTGCGGGTTTTAAAGTTAATGTGTTATTAAATGTGACAGCAGTCTTATCGGAGTCTGTGCCCTGTTTGCTTTGTAAAAAGGCTAGCAAAGAAGATGAATAAGGAACAGTGGAGTTATGCTCCACGTCAGAGACAAAGAAATAGGAGAAAACTCTCACTCAAGAAAACAAATATACAAGAAAGTAGCATGTTGCTGAGCACTCAGATGACTAGCTTTGAAATGCATTTCTTGCAGAGGGAAGGTTACTTTGTAGAGGCTTTCCTGGCATCCTTTGAGAGTTCATGTACCACACTGGCTATGAGAAAACCCATGTTTCCCCCCACCCCCCAATTTTCCAAATAAAGGAAGAGATCCTGATAATATATCTACAACAGATACCACATGTTATAAACGGTTTATGGACACTGCACCTGTAGATGTCCAATTTAATCTAAATTGTAAGATCTGAGACTTCAGAGTCTCCAGAAGTGATACCTCTACATAAATCATGCTAAAGCTGTAAGAAAAAGTAAATAAAATGAAAGAAGATAAAACATGCAACAGCAATGAGACTTGGAATAATTTACAAAAGATGGTGATCTGAAAGAAACCCTTCAAAACTGTTATAGGCACAGCCTCTGATTCTTCTAAATGGAGGTGAGAAAAGCCACTTGTAGTGTAAGAATTTGGAGGAGAAAAGAAGAGAATTACATGGACTCCTAATTCTGAGTTAGTGGAAGGGGAAGCAAGACTGAGGAAGCCAGTTGGGTAAGATCCATTCCCTGTTTTATAGGGTCAGTCACAAGCCTCCAGAACAAAGACCCAATTCCCAATGTACTGTAGCAGAACTGGCAAAATCCATGCATAGGAAGCAGTAGAGGTGGAGAACATGCCGTGAATAATGGCCAAGTAGGCTTTGTCCAAATGTTTTGAAAGATAATAAAATCTCAGTAGAATAATAAATTGTGGGTTGCATGCTTGCCTCTTGGTTTACCTGTTTACTCTATGCTCCTAGAAATCATAGAATCATAGAATTGTCTAGGTTGGAAGGGACCTTAAAGATCATCTAGTCCAACCATCAACCTAACCCTG
>JAOXNO010000001.1:165672045-165713630 GCA_028565335.1 Limnodromus scolopaceus
TTCTCTTCTCTTCTCTTCTCTTCTCTTCTCTTCTCTTCTCTTCTCTTCTCTTCTCTTCTCTTCTCTTCTCTTCTCATAAAAAATGGTTTAAGTACTTACGTAAACTTAAAACTTTATTTAATTGGAAAGTTGATGTGCTATTAAGTCATGCATTAAGCTAACCTGTGCATTAGAAAAGCTGGTAACAGTTGCTGTCTGCTATAGGGTTTTTGGCTGCAGTGTGGTAATGTTCTAATACTAGATTGTGATATTTGTTAATAGGTATTGACTAGCAACTAAAACTGTGTATTTTTACTACTACACAGTAGTTCTTTTAAAAATACTGTAGTAGTTGCTTAATAACAGTGTTTGTGCAGTGTTAGTGTAGAAAACATAATGAAGGTTGGAAAGAAGCTAATAATATTATGTTGAGCAGTTTAGGATGTTTATTTTATGTGTGTATATATATAAAAATAATGTATCATAATTTATATGAAAGATTTGAGAACTTAACCTGGAATCAATAAGAATATTCAGGTTTTGTGGGTTGATAGAAATGTATTTCCTATTAACAAACACAGAGGCTGAAAGAGCCTTAGAAGTTCAGTGATGCTAGAAGACACCTTTGTCTTTTGTAGTCGCGTGTCCTTCTGCTTCTTGATTTAGAAGGGGAAGTGTGTAGTTTGGAAAGGAGTTAGTGCATGTGATAGAATCCCATTGTGTGATATTTTTTTCCTTCCCCCCCCTCCCCCCCCCCTCCAGCCTGGTTTGTTTTGGATTACAAAATAACACTATGTGAAGCCTTTTGCTCTTCAGTTAAAAGTTCAATTATAGGTCAAACTGGAATTGAACATAAGTGACAAAAAATTGTTAAGCTATTTTTTGTAGCTATAAGAGTGTGCTTGTCTGAGAGCGTATCAAGTAGCAACAGCTACAGTGTGTGTACTGTTAAATAGTGACCTTATAAATGTTCACCTGTGGAGATGATTGACATGTTCTCCACTTGATCATTTTGTTACTGCATCATTTGTATTTGGTACCTAACTATTTAGCCATAATATTTCTATCATTATTGGTTATGCCTTTTTACTGTTCATATGGTAATTGTCTCAGGAGTTGTCTTTTAGTAAGGTTAATAATAATGTCAGCAGATTTTTGCTTCTCTTTCAATTCCAGTTACCTGCTCTTGGGTTTAGGCATTCTTGTAGATGCTTTTCAAATATAGGTAAGGCCTTGCGTTGTATTCTTTTATTGCTAGTTTAATTCTTGCTTGGTGTTTGGCAATCTTTTGGTGTTGTTGCCACCTTTAAAGATCTTGGCTGCTCAGCTGTGTTCCAAAATACTGTACTTAATGTGTTTTAAGCTTTTAAAATAATTTGTCCTTTCTGAATGTCAGCTTGGGGATTACTGATGAAACTATATGTGGGCACGTAGTTAAAAGTTTTGGTATCTATACAGTGGCAAAGTTTTTAACAGTGGCAACACGTCCAGATCAAGTATTATAATTTTAGTAATTAAATCCATACGAGGTCATTGCATGAATTTTGGGGGAGTGTGTGAGGGTGTGTGTCCTGGTGATAATGAAGTCTCTTCCACTTTAAACCAGCAGATGTTACCTGAATATTTTGCTGAAGTTAACAAAACTTTAAAATTTTCACATGCAAACATAAGTAAATAAAACTCCTGAGTGGGACATGAGAGGCATCAGCATATTAGATTTGCAACAATTGTGGTTTATTCTGCATATTTTAACCAGTGACTATTGGGGTTTTTTTTCCTAATTTATTTCAAAATAGTTATTGCTGGAAATTTGAGGAATAATCACAGTTATTTCTGCGTAACTGAAACTGGACTTTGCTCCCATTTTTTAAGGGGATGTGAGTTCTTTTGGCAATTTTCGTATAAAGTCTGATTTCCTGTTTTTAGTAATCTTCAAATTTTCTAATCTCTGTGTCCCTGGGATTCTTACATGTACTGATTTGAAATTGCCTGTTTGTATGTTCTTTTTTTTTTTTTTTTTTTTTTTTTTCCTTTTATGTTGGTTTGCAGTGGTTATTTTTGGGCATTCTTTTTTTTTGTTTTTAAACTGAGAGGAAATGCCAGTTAAAGTTTACCCTGCTATTGCATGCTGATGGTCTGTTAGATGGCAAATATAAGCAGTTGAAGTTAACCTGGAGCTGGAGCAGTTTAAGAAGTTACCATTCCTCACTGCTAGCTGTGTTAACTGTAGTACATGTGCTTCCTGCATACTTTACTTGATGTTGAATTTGTGTTCCTGCGATGTTAACCATCAGTTGTGGGGCTTTGGTTTTGGTTTTCCTCCCATATTATCATTTTCCTCCTGGCTAAAGTGTTCCTTTAGTAAATTCTTTTCCTGACATGTGACTAGGGACGTTTCACCAAACCCGTAATTTAAAGGCTATTTGTGTCTTTACAGAAAGCACATAGGACATATCAGTAATGCAGTCTTTGGTACTGAAGTCCTTTATGCAAACTGCTTTCCAAGTCTTCTGTTTACTTTGGAAGCTTGATCCCTTGCGGCATCTCTTAAATACATGGTTGCATTTTTGTCATTTTCTTTCTTACGTGGCTTACCATCAACACTGCTTCACACCGGGGTGCTGGTTGGAATAGTAGTCTTGGAATTAGCTAAAGTTTTTATATTGTAAATGTAGTATTTTTTGCAGCTAATCTTTCCTAGTGGTCTTTCACAGCCAACTCCTAATGCTGTGCCCCTCCAAAAGTTGAATATTAGAGATTGGCAGAGGAGAATGGGCTCTTTGTGCCATAAGTGGCTACATTAAGGTATATGATTTCTGTGCACTTAGATTGTTTCATATGTTAGGAAGTATATTAATATACTTAACAAGGTTTTTTTTTTTAACTATTCATAGTAAATGAATACTACTATTTACTATTTCATAGTAAATAGCATGTTATAGCTCACTGCCTTCCTTCAGACTAATGAATGTGTTGATGGACTTAATTAGTTTTTATTGTTATAACTGAATGATACTTCTCTCTTTGCATCTAGTATATCTGTGACTACTTTGGCCTGAGAATACTGTGAGGATTTGCCTTTTGTTATTCATTTAATAAATCTAGGTCTATACCAGTTGTACACCTTAGAAAAGAAACAGAAGTTCAGCTTCCTTGCTCCACATAAAAACTGGAGCCATGTGCTTAGATTAGTGCCATTCCTTATTTTCATTTTCTTCCCCTTAGCTTTCCTTGACTTGTGTCCCCAAGCATAATTGTCTATGGTAGTGGTTTTTGAACTGAGCTTTTTGAACTCTTGGAAAATACTTTATGGGTTCTCTGAAAGGGTGTTGTGGTTTAACCCCAGCAGACTGAGCACCGCACAGCCGCTCGCACGCTCCCCCTGAACTGGGATGGGGGAGACAGTTGGAGGGATAAAAGTGCAAGAACTCTTGGGCTGAGATAAAGATTGTTTAATAGGTAAAGCAAAAGCTGTGTGCATAAGCAAAGCAAAATAAGGAATTAATTTACTACTTCCCATCAGCAGGCCAAGGTTTAGCCATCACCAGGAAAGCAGGGCTGCATTGTGCCTAATGGTTACTTGGGAAGACAAGCCCCATAACTGTTGATGTCCCTCCCGCTTCCTCCTCCTTCCCTCTAGTTTTTTTTTGTTGAGCATGACATCATATGGTATGGGACATCCCTTTGGTAAGTTGAGGTCAGTGTCCCAGCTGTGTCCCCTCACCCCAGCCTACCTGCTGGTGGGGCGGCATGAGGAGCAGAAGAGGCCTTGATGCTGTCTAAGTGTTCTTCAGCAACAGCTAAAGCATAGGTGCGTTAACACTATTTCCATCACAAATCCAAACCATACAAGCTATTCTGAATAAAATTAACTTCATCGTAGCCAAAGCCAATGCAAAGAGAAAGTAAGGTAAGGACAAAAAGCGTAAGCCTGTTTGTAGTTTAAATTCATTAGAATAATCTAAACCGCTACTGAAAAAATTTATGTTTGCAAATGAAAAGAGTTGGAAGCCTCTTCTCTAATTTGTGCTGTGCTGCCATAGTACTTAGATTATTTTGATCATGATCTCTGTCAGTCTGGAGAACACTAGCCCAGTGTTTTAACCTTAACAGGATCAAACCCTGAACTCTTCATTTTACTTCTCCAGTCTTTTCCTTGTTGCAGTTGATAACATCACTCATGTTTTCTGTTGCGCTAATGACTGTCTTTATACAGATCTGCAGACAGTCATTTACGTTACATCGAGATGAGCTTGTTCTTAAATGAGTACCTCGTTCTCCTGTTTGTATTATTTCAGCCTCTTCTTTCTTATTTTGATTGTTTCACCGTGAGTCATGTGTATTGTTACTTATGACTCGCCTCTAACCTGGTTTTGCCTTTCCTTTCTCTCCCGCTGGCCAATGCGTTACTCGAACAGATGTGCTTATATGTCTTCATTATGCTTGTATGTTTTCAGAGAAGTCATGTCTCTCTTCCATTTCTCTTCAACCAATTCTCTATCCCATTTTATTCCTAGAATATACTGTTATAGAAGGTAGACCATTGACAGCTGTAATCTGGTGAGTTTTCAGATGTTTACATTAAGTGGTTGCGTCTTCTGCTATTCAGTGAACACAATGTAGAATTTATTTGGTTTTCTTGCGATAGTAATCACTCTAAGGATGTTATATCGTCATTAACCACTCAATGTGCTTTTTCTTAATCAGTATAGTTTCTCCTAAACTTCATGGAGCATCTTCCCTAAATTAAGATTCTGCTGAGTCTATGTAAGATAGCTTTGTATACACTTTGATTTTGCTGGTTGTTTTTAGATAGGAAAGTGGCCAAAGGTGCAGATATTGTCATCTTTGCTGTGATTGAATGACTTTTTTATTAAAAATAAAAATACTGAATCCTAAAAATGCTTGTTAAGGGCAAGAGATAGAGAAGTATTTTCCTTTACACAACTTGAGGTAGAATATTTTCCTTGCATGTGGTGTTACAGATCTAATTTCGTAGATGGCATTGCAGCAAATAAAGAAAAATCAGATAATTGCAAAAAAGAAACTGCAATTTCTGGTGGTTTACTAAGAGACCATTCTCTTTGTGTGGAGAACACTTTGTAGGGATGCTTTCTTGTGTGTTTTCTTTGTTTATATGAGATGGATATATGCTGCTTCAGAAGCTTTTTTAGTTATGAAAAGGATCCAGATGCTGTTTTGTACTTTTGTCGTGTTTAAATGAAAATCAGGTCAAAAAAAAAAAGCTGATTGTTTAAAAAAGCTAATGTTGTAGTAAAAATAATGTAGATTGATGTTATAGGCTTGAAAAATGGTTCCGAGTTATGAAACTGAAGTGACAATTAAAAAGATGTGCAATTTCAGCTCACAAGCAGTAGCACATTAAACTGAACAGTCAAGTAGTAAGATGTTTTTTTTTGTTCTGGATCAGAGCGTGCAGGGAGGAGTTCCAGACCATACTAATGTGGTTGTTAGTCTTACCCATCTTCCACATATTTGATGTCTTAACTATATGTAGCTCTGTATTCCTCCCCAGGCAGTGTTCTCTCAAATCCATCAGTCTCCTTTTGTTTTGAGTTTCCTTAACCTTTTCTTTTCAGATGCCTTACAAGCCCAATATAGCCTGTCCTACTGGTCTGCCGCTGTCTTCCTCTAAGCCTGTCTTAATTGGATTGCGGTTGATGTTCCTTACCCTGATTTACGGATTTAGATGACGGGATTTTAATGATTTTTCCATTTGTGGATATACTCCTTGAGCCCTGACTTTTCTTTTATATTGGCATGGGTGACAATTCACATCAGAATGCTTGATTAATAATGCAAAGAAGATAGCACATAAGCTGGGAATGGTTTGGGGAGCATACACATGGCTGTTACAATGACAGTTGGGCTGTTGCCCACGTTACTAAAAATTTGAGTTCCTGAAGCATTAGATCTTAGGCTTACTAAATGAAGATGACAGTAATAATTTTAAATAACTCAGGTCATTTGAGGATAATATTGTCGCTGACAATCAAAAATACCAGGCTTTTCTTATGTGGGGAAAAAGTTGATTGTCATCTCTAGTGTTGTTTTGAGATCTGCCTGTCAAGCTGAGCAGTTTTCTTCTTCAGTGATTCTCACTGCTGAATTAATTAAAAAAATCTGTAGCCCTTGATGAAAAATGATAGTACTCCCAGTAGTTTTCAGTAACAGTAGGTAATCTACAGGTACCTTCAGGTACAGGGCAGGGAGAGCAGAGACAGAATACCGCCCCAGCAAGATCATAGGTGGTACAAAACTCCGAGGAGTTGCTCGTACATCCCACGGTTATGTTGTCATTTGCAGGGACCTGGACAGGATGGAGAATTGAGCTGAGAGGAATCTTACAAAGTGCAACAAGGGGAAATGCAGAATCCTGCATTATTCCGGAGAGGAATAATTCCAGGGGTCTGACCAGCTGGAAGGCAGCTTTCCAGAGGAGTAGCTTGGCATACTGGTGGACAACAAGCTGACCATGAGCCGGCTTGACTGCTGTGGCAAAGAATGCAGGCAGCCTTCTCGACTGAGTTAGGAAGAGTGTTGCCAGCAGGTTGAAGGAAGTGCTCTCTACTCAGCACTCATGAGGCTGCATCTGGACTTTTGAGTTCTAGGCTTCCCAGTACAAGAGAAAGACACACTGGAGAGAATCCAGTTCAGTGCCACAAAGGTCATTAAGGGTCTGGAGCATTTCTTCTATGAGGAACAGCTGAGAGAGCTGGGACTGTTCACCCTGGAGAAAAGAAGGCTCAGAGGGGATCTTATCAATGTAGGCAGGAAATGAAGATGAGAGAGCCAGACTCTTCTCAGTAGTGCCCATTGATGGGGGGGGGGGGCGTCGGGGAAGGCAATGGGCACAAATTACAAATACTAAAATTCAGTCTGAACGCAGGAAACACTTCTTTACTGCGAGAGTGGTCAAACATTGGAACAGGTTGTTCAGGGAAGTTGTGAAGTCTCCATCCTTGGAGATATTCAAAATTCAATTGCACGTGGTACTAGGTGATCTACTGTGGCTGGCCCTGCTTGAGCAGGAGGGTTCATAGAATCAGACAATTACAGAATTCCAACCAATTACAGGTTGGAAGGGACTTCTGGAAGTCATCTGGTCCCCTCCTTTCTGCTCAAGCAGGGTCTCCTAGAGCTGGTTTCCCAGGACCATGTCCAGGTGGATTTTGAATATCATGAAGTATGGAAACTCCATAACCACTCTGGGCAACTCTCACAGTATAATAAGTGTTACCTCAAGAGAGATTCCAGAATTATTTTCTTTTTAATTCCTAGGAAAACAGGCCATGAAGAGAATGGATCTGTATGAGGTTTGCCTGTTTGTTTTCTGACAGCAGGTGTCACAGGGAGCAAATACATGGAATGCTGAGCAATCAGTTCTTGCAGTAGAGGTGTGTTGCAAGATGTGGTCATGTTACTGGAGACTTGTATCAGACCTCCATGCTATCGCTCCGTAGAAGTAAAGGAAATATGAGGGGAACTGAAAAGGCCACAACAGTTGCAGTTTGAAATAAGTTAAAGCTATGTGTTTGTCCTAATGTTCTTGTAGGTAGGAGTGGATGGTAACAATATCCAAATGCTTTGTTACTTAGAGGATTTTAAAAATGTTTTAAGGTCTTTCATGTATTAGAGTCTTGCTGGAGTAGTGGGTGGGTGTCTAGTGGCAATTAGTCCCCAGATTGGGGATATTACTCCAAAAATTCTAGCTTTCCTCTTCTGTAACCTGTCTTCCAATTTTTTTGTTGGGTTTTTTTTTGTTTTGCTAGCAGCTCTCATGTTCAAACTTCTAATGTATCCCAACAGGCAAAAATACTGTCTGTGAGCCAACTGCCATGCGAGTGAGCTACTTTGGCTGTGATTTTTGGCAGAAGCAGTAACTTATTTTTGCTACCTTGCCTGCAACTCTGCAAAGAGGAAGGGAAGGTCAAGCAACTGCCTCATGGAGGTATATTTCATGAAGTAGTTCACAGAGCAAGTGTTCTCTTGTCAGAGGTATTCTAAAACCTAGGGATACTAACCAGTGGCCACTGAATTTTGTTTGCAAAAGGCATTTTGTCTAAAGAGTTCTGTAGATTTTGTTGCCAAGTTATGGTGAAAGGATTTAGATGAGTGTATTTCTTCAGAAATGTACATTTTTGGTTTTTTTTTCTATTTGTACTTGTGATTTGTAAGGTAAAATTTTGGGTCAGTTTGTGATGGAAGTATAGGTTGTAATGTATACTCTGTGTGTGCGTGTGTATTTCATAAAGCTTGCTAAGATTTAGTTTTGCATTACACTGAGAGAGTTTATGTGTATTTGTATAATATGTACTTGGGTGCCTGGTTTCAGTTTGTGTATGTGTATTTTGTTCCCCGTCAACTATTATTATGGCGAGACCTTTTGCAAACTTGATCGGTATTCTTGTAGGTGATAAAACAAATGAAGCATCCAAAAGCTTTTGGAACATTGTTTGTAAGCAGACTTTTTGTTTATCAAGACAAGAACAGATTTGGTTTGTTGGGTGGCATTTATTTTCCTTCTTTATTTTTGTAGTCTACTGACACCATCCCCATGGTTGAAAGCATGTTGAATATTTCAGTGGTAGAAGAAATGATGAGCTGTGGCTATTTAGTCATCAAAGGGAGGTATCTTCGAAGACAAAAAGTAAAACATGGGAGGTCTTAGAAAAGTTCAGTTGTAGGGTATTTTAGGACAACCCCTAAATATGATGAAACATGCTGTGTCCAGTTGACTTGAAGCACTTTTCAAGCTAAGTGAGAGTTGTGTTGGAGTGAGATGGAGTAACCCACAAGCAAGCTAAGGACAGAATTAGGAGTTAAGTGATGTAGATTGGACCTAGTACTTGAGCCATTTTCTGAGCACCTCTCATTTAATAGTTACGAATGTAGTCTTAAAGCACCTACCCTTAAGTGACACGTTCTCTACGCCAACTTTGTAGAAGGCATATAGCGTTTTGATTATGTGAGTTGTTTACTTTGAGTTGCTTTATGGGGCATGTTGTAAGGCAGTTTCTCATTGTAGACGCTTAGGATTTTTGGCAGCTGAAATAACAGTAGTGCAGAGATCACATTGGAGAAATCAAAGGAGATTTTTGTTGGAAGGACACAATGCTTAGATAAATACGGGAAGTTTTGTACGTGGAGGATCTTAAAAGAAGTAGTTGCTTCCAGGTGGAAGTAAGGCTGCTGAAGATTGTAGCTTCTATAAATGCGTGGATGTACCAAAATCGGGAGTATGAAAGACAAGCAGCAACTTTGGTATATTTTACAACAATATTCAGTGTTTGTGTTCTGTCAATGGTACCTCTTTCTGTCCTTGCTGACATCCAGACTCCACATGCTTTTCTTGCTATTTAGTTCTCTGGTCCATAAAACCTCTTTTCCATCTATTTATTGATTAGGCCATTAAAGCTCTGTCCACTTTGGTTTGTTTAACGTTGTCAACTCCCTCATGTGAGCTATTGCTTGTTTGTCCCAAGCTTTAGTTGAACTTTCTCTTTGCGTTTGTTTTTCCTTTGGCTGTATGTTTGCCAGATGCTTTTCAGTTGTTAACAGCAAGTCTGGATGCGCTGTAAAATAAGATTAAAAAGTACCTTATTTCTTGCAATAAGGCAGGAAATATGGTCCCACAATTTTGACATCTTTTCAGATCTTCTGATCAGCCTTGAGAACCCTTTTTCCTTTATTATTCTCTTTTCTATATTTTGAAGCCCTTATAGTTGAACTTGGGTAGCAGCGAGACAGTGAATAATAAGTTTCCTGCTGACAAGTGCACTGGTATTTATCAGCTGTGGTTCTTCATTATTGTATTTGATATTAAGATGCCTTGAAGCTAGATTACAAATTAACAGCTGTTTCAGAGTGCTTTGGAGGATGGCGTAAATGGCATGGGAGACAGGGAAGCCCAGCAGAGGCGGGGATTGTTTTAATGTCTCTCCATAATGGCTCTGCCCTTCATCTGTGTGATCACATGTCAGATAGACTATCTGCTTACAGAAGCTAAGGGAAAAAAAAAAACCTCCCAAAATGCGCGTTCTTGTAGCTCATCAGAAGAGTACCTCCGTGGCTGAAAACTCTGATGCAGATCTGATAGCAGAGCTATTTTTTCTATTTGTTAAAACAGTATCAATCAGTGATAAAGGCAGAAGTAGAGAAAGAACAAGCTAGAAAGTAGTTAGGTATTTTCACAGTTACGTTGAAATTCTCCCTTAGAGTGGTTGGAAAAGCTGGCTGAGGCAATTTCAGAGCTATTGGGAATTACCTTGGAGAATTCATAGAAGATACAAGAGGTTCTAGGAGACTAGTATAATGCAAATTGGTAAACAGTGCCTGACTAACAAATGGATCAAGAAAACCTCAAGGTACTCTACAACAGTTTCTGTTGACTACATTTCTAAAAGTACTCAGTACTCTAAAGGAAAAATGATGTGTTATATAAATGAAGGTGATAAATTAGACACAAGGGGTTTATGATGAGCCCTGTCTGGGAAATTTAATATTTAGTCAATATCAAGAGTTGTCCAAAACTAATTTTTAAAAAAAATATGGAAAATAATTCAAAAAATATGGAAAAGAGTTAGAATTTCACCAGAAGAAATTTAATCTTAAATGCTAAGCTTGTTCTAAAATCAGATGATGATTGTGTTTGGACCCAGTCCCACTTTAGTCTGCTCTTCAACTCAGAGATTGCTCAGAACTGAACCAGACCTTAGAATATCTTGTTGTAGCAGATCAGCTAGGAGTATACCAGAGCTCTGCTTGGGCCTGCACCAAGAAGCATGTGCTGATCTTCAAGGAGAGATGCAAGTGAGAAAAGCTACAGTTGCCCTTGTCATCTCGTTGGCTGGACTGTAGCCTTCCTCAAGAGGAATTTTGGGGTGCGTTGCCTTCCACCTGTCAATTTGGCTGTCCTTGTTCTAGATGGAACTACTGTAAGGTGGGTTTAAAACTACACAGAAGAAGACCACCCTGGAGAGGTGCTGGGGAATGTCTGGTTGTCAAGGTGGGAAGTAGGGGAGAAGAGGTGGTGGAGCCCTTGTTCTGCCTCTGGATCTGTCCTAGGTCCTGAACTGGTCAGTCTCGTCACTGACAGTTTCAGTGTTGGAATTGAGATTGTAGATGCAAGAGCTCATAGGGGACGCACAGCTGGAAAAGATTGCAGCTATACTGAAGATAATAACCTCAACAAATGCTTAGCGTCAAGAAAAAAAGTCAGTAAGCACAAATGTAAAAACAAGAGTGAATAAAAACAAAGGTAGAAGTTCCTAATGACAGGTTCTACCCGTTGTATAGAATTATAAAGTGAATGTGATGCAGTAGTGTCATGCTGTCGGAGTATTTCTGTCTGTTTTTTTTTTTTTCCTCCTCAAAATGCATGAGAGATTCTTTTGTGTAGGAAAACTGAAGTAATTCTTCACCTTCTCTTTGCATTTCAGGATTGTGGGACTTATCTTGTCTCTTCCTCTGTTTTTGTTTTGGTTTGGCTTTCTTCTCTCAAGGAGGACTAGTTTAGCAGTATGAGAGAAGAGTGAAGTTAGATGTCAGTGATGTAAATTATTTGTGATTTAGGCTGAAGGAACTGAGACTTCTTAATTGACAGATAACTCTTATTTCTTCTCAGACTTGAAATAAATTCAAGCTAACTGCATAAAAAGAGGAAAATAAAACTGATTTTTCTATAATAAAGATGTAGGAAAAAAAAGCATTTAGTTGCCATCAGGGCGATTTAGAAAATACCTTACAAAGAGCTTTGTAGTAGGAGTACTTAAGACATGGTGGAAATGTGAATATTAGGAGTGTTTACAATATCTTCATGGAGAAAACACCTGCCTGGAATGAAGTGGAATTTAACTATTCCCATGCTGGACCAGGGAATGGAAAGACTGATGTTTTGAGGTCCTGCCTAGACACTGTTTTTGATACTCTTATTTGTCAAACTATATTTTAGATTGCCTGGGCACATGCACAAGTTTTCTGTACTGAAGTTTGGAAAAGTCGTGTTAAAGATTCTATACGTAGTGTCCACGTTGATTCATATGCACGGAGGAACGCTTGATTGTTGCATGTTAGCATGTTCTTTGTCATGTGCTTCTTAGTATACCCTTGGGCATCAGTTGTATCCAAGAAAGTGGATATCAATTCAAGTGACTGGCTTGTCTTAATACAGGTATATATTTTAAGTGTGGTAGGGTGGTTTTCATACCTTGTTCTCTTGTTACTTTTGCATAGTATTGTAGGTTTAATTAAGCTGACTAATTCCCATAGAAGTCTGCTCTTATGCCTGAATTTACTGTATGTTTGCTGATCCAGATGGTGAACAGATGAAAAGCTCAGTATGTCTCTACTTGGAAGCGTAATCAGAAACATGGCATGGCACCAGGAAAAATGCTAAACTCAGAATGAGGAAAAAAAATGTACTCTTTTCACAATGTACAAGCAGATTTACTGTGCAGTCAAATTTTACTTTGGTATGTAAACAAACAGTGAGGAACACAGAATAGTTGAGATTGGAAGGAACCTCTGGAGACTGTCTAGTCCAACCTTCCTGCTCAAAGTAGGATCAACCAAAGCAGATTTCTCTGAACATTGTCCAGTTGAATTTTGAATATCTTCAAGAATAGAGAGTCTATAACCTCTCAGGGCGACCTGTTCCAGTGTTTGACCACTCTTACAGTTCTTATGTTTAAATGGAACTACCTGTATTTCACTTCCCATTGTCTCTCTGCCTGTCACTGGATATTGCTCAGTGGAGTCTGGCTACATCATCATTGTTCTCTCCCATCAATATTTATCCAATTGAGAAGGTGTCCACACACACATCCCCCCGCCATGTTTTCTCTTTTTCCAGCTAAACAATCTCTGCTTGCTCAGTTTTCCCTCATATGACAGATGCTCCAGTCTCTTAAGCATCTTTGCAGCCCTTCTTAAGACTTGGTCCGGTAAGCGAGGAGCCCCAAACTGGTCAGACCAGTGCTGTGTAGAGCGTAAGAGCCAATTCCCTCAACCTGCCAGCAACACTGTTCCTAACCCAGCCCAGAGGGCTGTGTGCTTTCTTTGCTTCAGGGGCAGTGTTACTGGCTCATATTCAGTATGTCCACCATGAGGACTCACAGGTCTTTTTCTGTAAAGCTACTTTCCAGTCAGTTGGCTGACAATGTGTTCAGGGACCTGAGGGTATTCCTCCCCAGCTGCAGGACTTTGCATTTCCCTTTGTTAAAATTGATGAGATTACTGGTGGCCCATTTCTTCAGTCTGTTGAGATACCTCTGAATGGTGGCACAACCCTCTGGTTTATCAACCACTCCAAGTTTTGTACTATCTGCAAACTGGCTTGAAGGTGCACTCTATCCCATCATTCACAACTCTTCGATCAAGCAAAGAGCAATTTGGCCCATTTTCAGTCCACATTTATCTAGCTTGTACTTCATCAGTTTGTGTATGGGGATGTTGTGGCTGACAGTGTCAAAAGCCATACTAAAAGTTGAGATAAGTATAATCCACTGTTCTCCAGTCATGCACTAAGCCAGCCTTCTCATTGTAGAAGGCTACCAGGTTGGTCAAGCATGATTTCCTCTTCATAAAGTCAAGCTGAATGTTCGCTGTCACCATCTTGTCCATTGTATGTTTGGATCCCCCAATCTTCCCTCTTGCCCTTCTTCAAGATAGGAGTGGCATTTGTTTTCTTCCAGTTCTCAGGGACCTGGGCTAATCACTGTGACCTTTGAAAGTCTGAGAGTGGCCTTGCAGTATCATCAGCCGCCTCCCTCAGCACTTGTGGGTGCTTGCTGTCAGGTCCGGTTGACTTATTTAATTGTTCCCTGACCTGAACTTTGTTCACTGAGGGTAAGTCATCATTACTCAGACTTACCCTCTAGTCTTGGGGACACAGCATTGCTGAAGGCTAGTTTTACCAGTAAACATGTAGGTGACCCACGCCCCTTGTGACCGGGCCCTTGCCTCATTTAGCATAGGGCTTATGTTTTTCCCTAGCCTTCATTTTGCTACTGATACACCTATAGAAGCCAATCTTGTTCTTAATGTCCCTTCCCAGATTGAACTCCAGGTGGGTTTGGCTTTTATAACCCCATTCCTGAATACTCATACAAGTGTCTCTGTATCTCTCCTGGGTGAGGTGACCCTGCTTCCACCTCTTGTATGTTTCCTTTTTATGCTTGAGTTTTGAGCTCCTTGTTCATCCATGCAGGCCTCCTGTCTCCTTTGCTTTACTTCCTGCATGTGTGAACAGACCATTCTTGAGCTTGGAAATGTTCCTTGAAAATCAGTCAGCTCTTCTGCACCCGTTTGTCTCCAGAGGACTGTATGCTATGAGAACTCTTCAAAGTAGGTCACTGAACAGGCCGAAGTCTGTTCTTCTGAAGTTTAGGATTGTGATCCTGCTTTTGCCTTGCTTCCTTCTTTCAAGTTCTGAACTTCACCTGCATTGTCACTGCATCCATGACTGCCCACAGCCTTCATGCACCTGACCCGTTCTTCCTTAAGTGTTAAGTCCAGCAAAGTGCCTTCCTCCATTGAATACCTTGATCACCTCCGTCATGAGATCATCATCCATGCATTCCAGAAAGCTCCTACATTGGTTGTGCTCTGCTATGTTCCCTTCAAGCAGATTTTGGGAAAGTTAAGATCCCCCATAAGGACCAGGGCTTGTGAATGTAAGGTGTCCTGCAGGCCTCGTCTACTTTTTCCTGATCAGACTGTGTGTAGCGGACACCCGAAACAATACTGAAAACAGTAGTGGTCATTTTGTCCTGCTCTCCAGTCTGAACCCTTAAGCTCTCAATTGGCTCACCATCAACTGTTTTATATTCTGTCTGAATGGCAAAAAAGACAGGGACAATCCAGTTGGTGTTCTGCAACAGCTATGATAAATGTTCTGGAGAAGTTTGGATGTGGGAGGGTAAAGGAAAACCGCCAAACTCGATGGTAGAAAGTGAAAATTACTGTCTTTGCTACTTTCTTCGAAGTATAATTTATATCTCCCGGAGACTAAAAGAAGAGAGTAATTAAGTCATCGTGTCTTCTGAGCAGTCACTCTATGTTGATATGACTTTGTTTACTCAAAACAGTCTTTTCTTCCTCATCTCTTTTTTTGTAGAAAAGTCTTGAAAAAAAATGTGGCAATCAGATATTGTAATATGCTTATTCAAAACTAAAAGTCTCAAAGGCATGTAGACTTATGCAAATCAAATACTGCCCAGTTTGCTGAGTAGAACCTAGGGTTCTAGGCATAAGATGAGGCACTGTGGCTGATGTCTAACTGCTTTGGAACAATTAATCTTCCTGTAGTCCTGCTGTCTTTATGGCAAACATGATATTCCATCATGTAGTGACAGCTTCTGGATAATGTGTTTTGTAATTTGCAGATCTTTTATAGCAGTAAGGTACCTGTACAAAGAAAGCTGCTGAACAACACTAGTTGTTACATGATTTCTGCATGTGAAAATGAGTATTGCTGATTTTGCACTATTACTCAGTACGGGGCAGCTGAGGAAAATGATGGAGGAAACAACAGTTCATTACTTTTCAGCCAACGTCTACTCGCATTTCACTGCCCTTTAGTGAAGCCTGTTGGCAGATTTAGAGCTTTTTAAGGAACCCAAAGCTGTGAGGAAAGACCCTGAAACACGGTGACTACATGAGTGATAATAGCTTGCAGCTGTAGGCTACTCGACAATTTCAGCTTGGGGTTTCCCGTTGGGCTGTTGAGAAGCAAATGCTTGCTGCTTCTTGTCCAACCAAATCGACCACCAGCAGCAATAATTCACCAAGGGGAGGGAACAAAAGAATTATTTGATATCACAAATCTGACAGTGTTTTATTTCATGTCGCTGAGTGGTTGGTTCCTCTCAAGAGCATTTCTACTAGTCCTTGAATGCTTAAGGTGACTGTGCAAAGTAAGCACCTGTGGAAACAAAGTAATGCAGCATATTTGTCATTTGTCTGGACGCAGCATGACTTTGGTAGACCTCTCCTGTCAACGTGTCAGCAGTATACCTCTTCCTGAAGGTGCTTAGCCATCGAACCGGAGCAGGCAAGTTTAGGCAAAGAGACCAAGACAAAGTCAGTTGGAAGATTTTAAAATTTTAGCAGGTGCTAGTATGCAGCTTAATGAATTCACTAGTTTTTCAAAAACGTACTCAAAGATTTAATCACCAGTAGAATGACTGGGTCTAACGCCGTACTGCCTACCGTGACCTTTGGTTACACATTTCAGATAGAAGCAAAGGTTTTAGGTCAGACAGTAGGTGAGTAACACTTCTGTGGCTCCTATTCTGCCTCAGCAGCGGAGACAGGGTAATGATCTTTCCACTTGTCAGTGACACTTGTAGTATAACATACAGCTTAGAAGAGCTATTAAGGTTGACATAATGTTAACCCATATTGAGTAATTCAGTAACAACACTGAGGGGATGGTGGGGGAGGAAACACTCAACACATAAAGCTTCCTTCTCAAATTTAAACTTCTGAATTGCAGTTCAGGACTATCGTGACTTTGAGGGAAGAATGCTCTGTTTGCGTTTCTGCAGCTCTTTTGAACAAAGTGAGAGCAATGGTGTTGGAGACAACTGAGGAGCATCCCTCCAGTAATGCAGCAAATATTGCAAGTACTAGCTAATGCTGTGTCTGGTTTGAAAGCAAAAGAACCTAAGCATGCTTTTATTTCCTTCTGCTGTAGGTACCACAAAGCTGAATAGAAGTTGCAATCATTATATTTAACAGCTATTTTATCTATTTTAATCTGGCAATCAGTTGCTGCCCCTCTCCCCCCTTTGGTTTGAGGCAATTGTTCTGTATTCCAGGGTTGAAAATTGTAGATCTTTGCTTTTATTCTCAATAGATTTTTTCTGTGAAGGCTGTAATAGCACCATTCATTCTTTCTTTGGGTCCATTTGCCACAAGTATGTTCTTGTCAAGGTATTTTCATGTTCTGCGCTCATTTGACTTACACTTCCTTTGTGGTCCAATTCAAAACTGCTAACTTAGTCTCAAATCTTAGAATGGCTTGAAGCAGTTTGCAGAAAACCTGCCTAAGATCTGCTGATAAATCAGTGTTTGGTTTGTGGGAACGAAATGGTATCAACAGCCAAGTTAAAAGGTAAAGGCTTGAGGCCTTCTGCCACTGGAAGCAGATTGTCAGCGTAGAGTTTCAGGACCTCTACAAATCATGGCTTACAGCAATTTACAATTGTTAACCAAAACCATAATTAATAATTTAGTTAAAAAGTCAACCTAGCCATATCAGGTCTTGCTAATCTTCAGGCTGTAGAAGAGTCAGGCTTATAATTAAGACGTGGTTTCCAACAGGAAATTACTCATAATCTGCTTAACGTTGTTTTTCATGAATATACTTGCTCATATTTTATCCTTTTTATCTGAATATTAAAACCTCCTGGCATAATGATATGTAACAGTAGAACTGTGGATAATAATGTGTATCTTTTTATGTTATATGCAGATACATTTTAAACATATTAGTATTAGAATTTTGCATTGTAATGATAGGTTCTTCAGAACTGTTTATAAAACTAGTGTTGATGAAGGTTTTTTATTTTTTAATTAATCACTTCCTAGTTCTGAACTTCCTTTTGGATACAGGGGCAAAGTATACTTCCCAACAAAAATGTTGGTATCTCAGTATCCTTGAGATTTTAAGAAAAAATGGGAAGATACATGTGAATTCTCAGGATGGCATTTCTATACTCAAGTTGTTTCCATGTGAAAAAATTGCTTGTCTAAAACTTGCTGACGATAATGACTGCTACAGCGGAGTGCTGGGAAAAGTTTATACGTGGCAGCACTTTTAGCAGTTGATGTATGAATGAGGGAGAGCATAGCATCACCAGTTGGAATCTGCAAGAGGAAGTAAGCCCACTGATGATCTTTCCTGCTTGCTAATTGGAGACAATATTACCTAGGTATCATTGACAAATGATATTAGTCTGCAAAACAGTGGGGGTTTTGTCACTTTGGAAATGACCCCAATCTTAGCAAGGGGAAAAAAAGGCTATATATATATATATATATATATACACACACACTCAGAGAAATACTTACAAAAATACAGGAGTTGGTCCTGTGAAATATTTACAAGATGAAAAAGTGCTTATAATGTTTGCAGGCTGTAAAAAATTTGGAAGGTTTGCAAGGATTTTGGCAGGCAGGATTACATTTGAAATGTCTTGGCGATTTGAGTTAGTGTCCTTTAAAAAAAAAAAAGGCAATGCTTATCAAATTGTCTCCAGTAAGTGCAAATTGTACTGTGTTTAAAAGGCATAATTAACAGCACAACTATATAAAGAGAATTGGAAACTCAGTTTGGAGGTTTGCAGGAAAATGTTTTCAAGTTACTCTGGGTTACGTAGATTTGTCATGCCATATTGCTGTGAAGCTGCCAAATAATACCTGGAATACAGTTAAAAGTGACCTTGGAGGCATATGAGGCAATTCTTCTTCCTCTTCTCAACAGCAAATAATAAGTACTGTTTTCAGTTTTGGTTAATGTGGTTTACTTGTGGCATGGATTGAGAGCGCCCAGAAGAAGTCCAAAATAAATTGGGACTTTTACATTTAAAATTAGGGTAAAAGTTTCGTAAGAGGTTAATTTGTCTAGAGGAGAAGACGGAATAGCTACAGAATGGAAGAGACTGCACTGTTCTTTGTATTTGACAGCAGAATAAGAATTAACTACGTTAAAGACGAATAAGGAAGAAAAACTTGTCCAATGTAAGAATAATTAAATTGTGAAACTGACTATGGGGTTTAATTATAGAAATTTGGACATTAAAGGTTGTATGAAATTTCTTTCTCCCTTCTTAAATAGGTTGTATACTGTTATATATTGAAACTTTGCTGTTGAAGGAAGGTTCAACCCTATGGGAACCTTAGGGTTATCTAGGTTCTCTTTATAAGCTTTAATGTACTGGGGAGGGGGATTCCCCCTCACTGAAACATTTCCCTTAACTGCAGGAAAATGGTAGTGATTCCTTGTAAGAAAGGTTGTGTGAGCTGATTTGTTCCTGCAGAAAGTGTCTTGATGAGGCATGTACCTCCCTCTTTGTTAATAGGTGAAGATGGAAAAGTGATGATATTTCTAGCAGGCAGCTTTCTTGGGATACTCTGCAGAGATTCTTTGTTTGAGCTTGTTTTCTGACTGGGGGCCGTTGGTCAAAATTTAGTTTCCAGCTTTTGGCTGCTGGGCCATGGACTTGTATACTCTTGCAGCCTGAATGCTGTACAGGAGAGAATAGTAAGCAATATGGTTTTATAACAAAGTTGTCTGACTAAAATACTAAGATTCTACTGATTCTCAATCTCCTACCAGTCTGTTACCTGAAAGTGCAATTTCTTACTGTCTGTGATTTTTCAGGTTCCATAGTTTTATTTTTCCAACTAATCTGAACTGTAAACTATTTGAGTAATTTGTAAGTGGCACAGGGGAACGTTAGTAGCTGCTGCTTAAAATCCTGTATAGGATGTGGTGCACAGATAACATCTGCCTTTTTTTGTGGAGGGCTTGTAATCTGGACCGACCAGAGAAATGTAGAGGAGGTTAAAAAGCATGCATCTAAAATGGAGTAATCTCATTGATGGTGACAAAACAATTGTGTGTGTGTGTATGGTGTCTTTTTTTTTTTTTCATTGTTTTTTTTTTTTTTTTTACTGGGTAGTAAAATGGAGGAGAAAAAGAATGTGATAGCAATGAGGTCTGGGCAGAAGAGGATTGGAGGATGTGTGTTGGCTAGACCTGTATGTAAAGGGATGGAAACAAAAAGTCTGTAAGCTGAGGGTGGGAAAAGTCCAGACAAAATTAAAAAAAAGCTGTGTTCAAAAGTTGCAGTTTCTTCCACCAACTGAATTTTCTGCCAAATGATACAGTTTTAAAGCTTCCTTCTTGGCTTAGGAGGCTTGACTGTGTGTTAAAACTTCACAAAACATACATACTCTTTACTAATGGATTGTATGACTGAGAATCGTCAATAACTCTTGATTCTAGCACAAGTATGGCACTAATGGATTTGTAATGGAAATAGTAGGGTAAACCAGTATAAAATATAGGGATTCTTTTTTTTGTCTATCATAGTATATACTCTGCTTGAATTGGTGAGAGTAAAGGCCCTTAATTGTGGAGCATTAGGAAAGCATCATTTTAAGTTCTTTATATGCAGGTTTATACTCTGAAATTCCCTTTGCTTAGGTGAAAAAATTTTAGAGGGCTTCTGACTTTTTCCACTGCTGGTGCTGCTTTTTTACCATGGGGTATGGAAGGGAGTTTAATTCTTTTATTCTTTTCTGCTCTTTTTCAGAAGTAAGAAACTTTTTAGCAAGAAAAAATTGAAAAGGAAACAGAAGACTAAATTGAAAGTAAAAACGCGCAACAAAGTAAGTCTGTAACTAAATTGACAAAGTTCTGGCTCAGAAAATAAGTGTAACTAGCAATGGATTTGTTTAGAAAATGTAATACTAGGCCATAAGTGTTTGTCAGTTTATTGTATTCTACGTTAATGTGATACCAATATTAACTTTATTTAACCGTGTTTGCTACTAATGTTTAGCATGAAATAATACGAACAACATTTTTGGTTCTCCAGTTCCTAAAATGTAAATGTAGCTAAACGTGCTGGTATTTTAGTATAAATTTAAGAGATGCATGCACAGAGTTCTAAACATTGGCTAAAGGAAAAAGAGAGCATTCAATGTCTAAGGAATCCAGAGTTACCTTTGAAAATTCTTCCATAATGGAATAGATGGTATTTATCTGTTTTTATTGATATTTTCTCCCTGTGTAACCCCTGCCCTCATCACTTTAAATGCATGGGAACAGTCTAGTGGACTTCATAAAAAATATTTATGTGTTCAGTTGTTGCAGAGAAGAAATCTAGAAAGAACCAACAGTATTTTAAAATACTGTTCTGCTACATTCATTCTCTATTAGAGAGTAGTTATTGCTCTGTTTAAGCTAGAGCCTTAGAGGGATTTTCATGAAACCTCACTGCAGGCACAGAGGCTCTTTCCTAGGTTCCCATTGTAGTCAGTAAAGAGAAAGTAGCTCACTTCTGCAATGGTTCTGAGGACAGAACCACTGAAATATCTAATGAAAACCCTTTCTAGTCAGTTGAATGCCCTTATAATACAAATACACTGTAGATCAAATTGGCCATCTTATCCTTATTTGCCAAACCTCATGTAGTTACTCTATCTGAAGACATATGACTTCGGGAGGGTGAAGCAAGCCTTATATCTCTTCATTTGGTATTGCCTTTTTGGATACTTACCAGATGGTTCTGCTTATCTAAAGTAGTGCAGCTCCAGACTATGGTATAGAAGGGGGTTATCTTCACTTCTGTTCTCAGTACTGTACAGTGAAATATTTTCTGGTCCAAACTGAATTTTTCAGCCCTTTCTTCAGTTGCTGTGGTATTAGAATTTTTAGCCCTGTTCCCTTCATGATTTTATCAGATTCACTGTGTGCAGAAAAACAGGTTAGAAATTTGAAGAAATTTTGCAGGATGTAGTTAGTCTTTGCGTGATCTGTCTGGTGACAAACTCTTGTGCTTTTAAAATAAGGTAACTCTTCAGCTTTGATCATTGTTATATAAAGAGAACGATTTCTTTCTGGATAGTGGTGCCTTAGCTTCCTACTTGGCAGTTCCACTAATCCAGAGCTTCCTGTTCTTCCCAAGCTTGACAGTCAAATGTGCTCCTTGCATTTAGCTACATTGGATAAATGGATTGGCAGGATCCCTTCTGAATGGCCAAAGACCACATGAGCATATTAAAGGCTGGTTCTTGTCAGTAGTTATAGATTTGGCACTAACTGATGATCTCTGTAGCTCATGCCTGCGCAGGGTTGTTGTCAAGATTTTTGTTGGATTTTAAAGAGCTTCTGCTTGAAACATTAAGTGAGACTTAACGTGCCTTTGAAAGGAATAATGGGTTTTTGCATGTCTTCTACTGATGCCTCTGTTCTAGACAGTTTTTGAGGCAGGCCAGGGTTGACCAGCAGAGCATTGGTGTTTGTTCTGAGTCACTGAGGTACCGAAAAGCACCCCAGCTTATTCCTGCATGGTGGCAGGAAATTGTGTATTTCCTAAAAAATGTAGTTGAAGAGGGAAAGATAAAATCAGCTTCATATCTTTAGGTTATCAGACTTTGTTTACAGACAAAATAGGATGGGTTTTGGTGTTGTTTGTTTCCTTGGTGGTTTTTTTGTTGGTTTGTTATTGGTTTTTTTCCCATATGCTTTTCAATGAATCCTCATGTTTACCACTGCAGAATAAGCACAATGATCATTTTTGCACTGGAATGTCTGAAAATAGATGTGTGTTATTGTCAGGAAAATGTGAGTTTCCATTTGAGGCCTTATAATAGAGCAGATTGAAAAGACCATCACTACTGCACATTCTGAGGAGGAGAGCTTGTGTGCATCAGTTTATTTTTTTTTAAATCCAAGGTATTTTAGTCTGAATGGCCATGGGAGCTTTCTCTTAATATGCTTGATAGAGGCAGGGAGGGCCTTAAATTAAGAATAAGCTGAAGATGTTAGATTAGATGTTGGTGTAGCACCTTGCATTCCTTCCCCTGCCCCCCCCAACAACCTTCTTTTCTAGTGAGTTGCCAAAAAAATAAAAATTGTAGGATGTGTAACTTAGCTGTATGAATATTGCTGCTTTCCTTCCCTCCCGCCTTTTCATCCCCTAGAGTTTTCCCACTTTCCTGTTAACTCATAAAAGTGCTGCTTAGGACACTTAGCTGAGAAGCTGGATGGAAAGCCAGAGTTCATCATCTTCCGTTCTCATAACGTTACTTGAAGAATACTGAAAAATTGGAGCGTGCCAGAGGCAGAGAATGTACTTCCAATGATCAATATCCACCTGTTCAGTTTATGCAGAAGTTTTAAGCTATGACTTATTTAGCTGTACAAATGGAAAGAATAAAGCCTTAGGAAAGGACAAGTCACATAGCAGACGAATTTATTGTAAGCTAATGATTAAATGTACGAGGTGGATCAACTGGGATAAATATTTGTCTCATTAAAAACCTGTGTAGCTTCTCAAATAATTTGGCAGTGTTTTCAGTGGCTTTTGTATTATTTGGTGTTTCAACCTCAAGAGGGCATCACTTTCTAAGAGATGTTTGAACTGTTTGAAGAAGAAGAATTTGGTGAGGTTCTATGCTCTGTGTTATGCACAGGTTAGATCGGATGGTTATTATAGCCTTACCTGTCTAACAAAAGATTAACTTTCCTCTCCTAGATTGTAGTCTATTTCCATCACGTTTGAGAATAAACCATTATTGCAGTCATCTGGTTCAAGAGGAAGGAAATACATTGGTCAGAAAATAAGCTATGTATGGATTTCATCTTTTGGGAAAACAGTTTGAGGTGTGAGACAACTGTAAATGAGACCAGGTTTTGTTTTTCCCCGCTTCTTTCCTTGAGTTTATTGGAACATTACAAAAGGCTAAGAAGAGCTCTTATGAGTCTGGTTGCTCTATTTTATGAACCAAACCTGTATTGGTTAACCTCCTACATAATGCATCCTTCCATTTAGCAAGGACTGTATTTTTACGTGGACAAATCACACGTCAGGGTATGGACATCTGTGCTTCATTCTGTCTCTCATAAGTACATTCGGCCTTCCAGTACCTGAAGGGGGCCTACAGGCAGGCTGGGGAGAGTCTGTTTACAAAGGCCCGCAGTGACAGGACGAGGGGCAATGGCTTTAAGTTGGGAAAGGGCAGATTTAGATTGGATATTATGGAAAAGTTCTTTAGTATGAGGGTGATGGAACACTGGAACAGGTTGCCCAGGGAGGTAGTTGAGGCCCCTTCCCTGGAGATATTCAAGGGGAGGCTCAACGAGGCCCTGGGCAACCTGGTCTAGTTGGGGGTGTCCCTGCTGACTGTGGGGAGGCTGGACTAGATGACCTTTGGAGGTCCCTTCCGGCCTGGACCATTCTATGATAAGGTACCCTCTTACCTTTTAGAAAAAAAATTAACACCCAAGAAATAAAATTTTATCTACATGTATTAAAGCTATGTTTATGATTATTTATTTACATTGTTATTGCAATTTCTAAGACTTGCATTTAGATTTCATTATTCAGTAGTTCAGGATTGAAGTCTTCTTTCTTCAGTATATTTTAAAATTTCAAGAGAAGGGCTTTTCTAATTTTATCTTAACTGTTTGGAGAACATCATCTGCTTCTGTTTTGTCTACCTAAACTACAGAAAACTTCTGTGAGGAATTTAATTAGGTTTATTGCCTTTACAGATTTTTTTTTCCCTGTGTTCCTCTGAAAAAGATGCCCTAATCTTTCTGACTGCTGAAATGACCTTTCATCACTGTTACCTCACCTTGTATGGTTTCAGTTGAGAATCTCCATTTTGGAAGTTTAGTATTGAGCATTTTTTAAGAATGACATCATGTTTAAAAATTGCTCTTCCTTTGCACTGAAATTTAATTTTAGATGTTCTCTCTATCGCAAATAAATTTTTCCAGCACTCAAGACAGAAGATGTGATGAATACTGGGTATCTGTTAAATTTTAAGATGTATGTTTCATCATGTATCTTGATTTGAGAAGGTGCATTTTCAATTTGTGATGATACCAAGTGAAACAACAAAGATAAAGACTTCAGAATGTCCCACTTTCTCACAGCTCATTCGAAAAACACTTAATCAAAAGGCATAATTCTGTTTTTCCAGTCTTGAAGATCCAGTTTTTTGGAAAGCGATAGCAATTTCATATTCCAAGAAACTGAATGAATCAAATGCTTTGGGAGAAAAAAAGTGTAGGCTCTATCATCTCGTCTTCTACTTGGACATCCTAGAAGCTGGACTTCTAGTCATTCTTATGCTTAGTGCTTTGCATTGCAATATTGCAGTAGCCATCAAGAACAGGACATTTAGAGGTGCAGAAAAAGTGGTTGTTGCTCTCCACCTTACCCACAGTGCCACGAAAAGATGGTCTGTGGGTCTTGATGCACTTAACACCAAGGAAACAAGCTATTAGGGTGAGAATTTTTTCTTGAAATAATGTATCCCATAGCTCAAGAGAGCAAGATTATTAACAACCCTAGATCTGCGCGAAATTAAGAAGTTGCTTCACTGAATTCTTAGAAGTTGACTACCATTTTGGCTCTCAAGTTCCACTGTTTCCTGTGGCAACGTAGAAGTATTCTGTATCAACATGAAATGCAGCATTACTAAGAGATTTGTTGCATCTTAAAAAAGACTTAGTAGTTTGATATAAGAATTACCAAGTGGAGTTCTGTAACCATAGTTAGTGGTTAGATTGTCATAGCAATCTGTTCTCCTTCAAAATCTGTGAGCCAGTAGCAAGATTATAGAGGTGGTAGCACGAATCTCACAGTATCGGGGAAGTTCATATGGCTGTGTAGAAGAGCGACTCAATGCCATGGCTCTCATTAATTGCAGGAAAGGAAACTTCCAGTTGATGACTGGATGTGAATTTAAGTTCCCAGTTTCCTAACTTGATTAGTGCATCTGGCCTCAGTGAAGTTAGGAATCTGTTGTAATCTGGAAAGGAAAAAACTTGCCTCATACAGAAAAGTACTTTTGATGTCTCTTTTGAATGCTTTCTGGTACCACTGTTGAAGAAAACTAACACAGGAAAAAGGAAAAATAAAAAAAGAGATGGGGAAGCTGCTCATTGAATGAGCATTTGCATTAAAGGAGCAGAAGGTTTTCCTGTCTTGTTATTTATTTATTTATTTTAAAAATCAGCTCCATCTCTGCTTTTTGTAAAAGAAATCTAAGAAAGTAATTTTTTATACAGCCTGCTCGTATAGGTCCACTTTTGAACAGATGTTTGTTTTGAAGACATGGAAACTATAAATATTATAGTTAAAGCCCCTCAGAGACTTGAGCAAATCGATCCCAAATAAATCATCATTGGTTTTCACCTAAGTTTGTGGGAGGAGAGAGAGAGAAACTGATGTGATGATCGTAAGTTCCCTTCCTGCTCTCTAAGCAGAAACAATAAGTCTTGTCATTCCGTACCTTACTTCTACCTTGAGACATGCTAAGCATTTGTATGTGTATACATTCAATGGTAATTCCATTGAGGGTTTGTTTCCCCTCAAATGAAAATCAGTAAACAGTGAAAGTCATAATTACTTTAAGTTTTAACCTGTTCTTACAACCCAACAACTTATTGTTCAAAAAAGGCTTTATTTAGTACAGTTGTAAGGGCAGTGTTTTTAAACTGACAAAACCAGGTGATGAATTTAAAAATTATTTTTAAGGGACATTGTTAGGATTGCTACTATATTTGTCACATGTGTAACAATGGAATATAAGATGCTTTTAGTTTCAAAGAATTTACAATTCTCAGAGATAAGGTATTGTGAAGGGAAAGTGGAGGTACAAACTAAGAAATGTAAACAGTGGGTTAACATATATCTAGGAATTAAATTCTAGTTCTGAGTGATGTATTCTAGTGCTACACTGTTCAGATAGAGCAGGGTTTTCTGGAGAATGTTACGCTGGATTGAAGTCTGGGTAGGAGATTATTGTCTAGAACTAGTTTGGGCACGGTTGTGCTGTTGTAGAACAGAAGGATAAAACGGTTGAAGTGCTTACTGTTTTAAAGCTAAAGCATTAGGTAAGGGATGTTTTAATAGTTGTAAAGCATTGAGAATAAGGAAGGAGTTTATTTCTGAAAATTAGTCAGCTTATTATTAATAGGCAAGGAAATGTACATTGATATTTTATCTAGCACTGTAATGTCTAAAATTATCTGTGCTGGTTAAACAATTTGGCCAACCTA
Organism: Limnodromus scolopaceus; assembly: GCA_028565335.1. NCBI lineage: Eukaryota > Metazoa > Chordata > Aves > Charadriiformes > Scolopacidae > Limnodromus > Limnodromus scolopaceus. Next base: position 165,698,861 of record JAOXNO010000001.1, read on the forward strand.
TTTCAAAAGGGGACGTGAGCTACAGAACTTGGGCTGTTCTAGAACAAAGACTAAGCTGAACTCCTGACAAAAAAAGAGCTGGAATAGAAACTTCACAGAAGTTATAATTACAATACGTGATACTAATTAGATAAGTGAACTTCAGATAGAGATATTTCAGAGGATCCAGACATTTTTCCCTTCCTGTAACTAAGTTAGGAAATGCATAGTAAACTTACTGAATAAAGTTTTTTAACCTGTGTAGTTCAACTGTGTTAGCTTTAAAGCTGAAAGCTGATACTGTGTGTTTGCCTTAACAGCAGCTGCAAAAACTCTTGGGGTATGTGTATGGATATTTGACATACAGAAGAGTCATATGTTATAACCGTTTAGTTTTCTGGTGCCAAATCCAGTTTGAAGTATGTAGTAGCTCATTATCATTGGTGTCAGTCCAAATCTATTTTGATGCAGTTTGATACTAGAATAACACAGGAGGTTGTGTCTTGTGTTCTAGCATTGACTGATATTGTGGGTTTTCAACAGCAGCTTTATTGTTTCGAAGATACTCATGTTGTCTTTCAATCCCTAGCAGCAGAAGTTCTGTTGTGCTAAAAAAAAAAAAAAGGAAAAAAACCCAAACAAACCAACCAACTTTTCAGTATGTATGTAGGGAGCTTTTTCCAGCTTTTTTAAAAAAATAATTCTCTGTTATCTTCATTTTTGTGCTTACTTTTAGCATTGACACAGGTAAGAAAAGTTGACATGCTCTCTGTGTAGGATAAAATAGGCTACAAAGTAAACCATTGCTTCTTAATGTTTTAGATTGCAATAATTTTTCAAGGAAGGATATGTAAATATGTACCAGTACCATTAGAATAATACTATAGCCTAATACTACGTAATGTCTTCAGAGGGGGAGGTGGTGGAGTCTCCATCTCTGGAGACATTCAAAACCTGCCTGGACACGTTTCTGTGCAACCTGCTCTAGGTAGACCTGCTTTGGCAGGGGGGTTGGACTAGATGTTCTCCAGAGGTCCCTTCCAACCCCATATAATTCTGTCATTCTGTGATAGCCAAAAATAAAATGCAAACTATGAAATATTTTGGTGTTATTTTAAATTTTTTGTTAAGTTTTGGAACATATGGTGTTAAATGGTCTAATTTTGAAGCCTGTGTTATTTCTGGTAATAATGAAAACATAAATGCAGATAAAAACATCTTGTGAACTGTTGCTGTGTTTTGATGTGCAAAGTTGGGGATACCGTATTGTAGAAAAATTCATCACCCTGTTAAAACATTATCCAGTTCACTGGTTCTCAAACTTCTTTTCCCCTTTTCTCTGCTAGATTCAAGTCCTCTTTCCCATCGTTCTTCTCAGTTGTATGCGTGTTTCCACTCTGATCTGTTCCAAATCACTGTAAGATAATTCACTGTATACTTTCCCGCCAAATGAACGTGCTCATTCATAGTATTTATCCCCCTTAAATAAAGAGAAAGAAAAAAGGCAAAAAGCCTCCACCGTGCGTGTTCAAGCAAATTCACTGCACTCTTAACCTTAGACCTTCTCTCCTTATGTAGCATGTGCCCTGTGTCTACACTGAGGTCTTATAGGGAGTGGTTTCCTCCCATGTGCCTGAAGTCCAGGTTTTCATAGTCTGTGCGCAAACCAACCCACTCCATGTAGTGTGCAACCTAAGAGGAAATATTTTTTTATTTGGTTGTGGGGGTCTTGTTTGTTTAAGTCTACCGTTCCTCCTGTCCCGTCTTACTGTTGAAGAAAAGAGAGAGTATGGGGCAGAATGAAAAAGATGTTTTGCAAAAAATGTTTTTTCTTAACGTTTTTCCAAGTCTGGTGACGGCCTCGTGAAAGCTGCTCTATGTCTTGGCAGTGGCTGACAGTACTATACCGGTAGTAGATACCAAGGAAAGGGTGGGGTAGGGCGCAGGTTGTGGTAGCGTCTCAGAACCCTTTGCCAACTCTTACTTTGTGGCTCAGGGCTTCTGAAAACAAGATAGGGTCCTGTTACTTCATAGGCCTTTATAGACTTTTTTTTTTTTTTTTTTAATTCAGTAGTTTGTCCATTTATTTCTTTTCTAGTTATACAAAATTACGATCTCAAGATCCTCTTGTGGGAGTTTTTGAATTTGCCATCTGTTTACATTTAATGACAAAATAACGGTATTTTTAATTTCTAATATACATTTAGCAAACAGCTTAAACTTTTACTATTTACCAATAGATTAAAGCTAAGAACTGAAAAAAGAAATACTGCATTTTAAAGTTCAATAATAATAATTTAAAAACCCTAACCAAACTGACCCCTGTAAAGAAGATAAAACCTGAATTCTGCCAGTCTTTTGGCTGTGGCAGAGGTTTGAACAACAGTAAAACAGTAGCCTGCACTGCTTTCATTTTCCATCCCAGAGTCCTCATCAAGTTAGGAGAGGTAGAGACTAGAGCCAGATGGAACATATTGAAACTTCTCCCTTGTCCTCCTTTCTCTCCTGCCTGAAATATAAGTGATATCTCAACAGGAAATTTCAGTCTCCAGTTTGAGGATGATTTGGTTAGCCAAAATTACTGAGACTATTGAAATTACTTGTATTGAGCAAAGCTTGAAACTTCTAATAAACTTAAATTAATTTTGTTTTTCAGACTGAAAACCTAGAGAGTACAATAACCATACCAGATATCAGATTACATAGCAACCCTTCAGCTTTTAATGTTTACTGCAATGTCCGCCATTGTGTGTTGGAGTGGCAAAAAAAGGAAGCATCTGTGTCACTGGCTTCAAAGAACAGCGTACAGAGCGGGGATTCGGACAGTGATGAAGAGGAAGAATCCAAAGAGCCACCTATTAAACTTCCAAAGGCAAGTGACTGGATATTGTTTATAAAGTGTGCCATGTATGTGATCTAAAGATGGTATATTCCTTATGGGGAATAAAGAACAGTGTTATAAACCAGCTGCTCAGAAAATAGCTATAATCATCTGATTTGATGAATTTGGAAGATCTATGTCCCTGCCCAGTAATTAATTTTAAAGTGAATTAAAAGTTAGGTAAACATTCAACTTGTACTCCTCTATAGGTACTGGTACTTGAAAATAATCTATAGCCTCAAAAGTCTACACAAAATGCAAATAAGGCAGCTCTTATATCTGTCAGAGGCTACTAGCTGGTATGACAAAGGGTGCTTTCTCTTGCTTTACCGCCAAGAAAGAATAAATCTTTCTGCTATCGGAATTCAGTTAGTGGAGTGTTTTCTGAGATGATTTGCCAGCTATACGTGTAATTGCAGTAACTGTCAATTATTCTTACTGCCTTAATTTTTTTAATCTTTCCCCTTTTTTGGCTTTAGTATCTTTTGGCACTGGTAACTGTAGATAGTTAATAATGCACATTAAGGTTTTGGATGCTGTAGTTCAACAGTTAGGGTAGCTTTTTTACTGTTTACTACTTCTATATTTGCAGCAGAATTAACGGTGGAAAGTCAGAAATAATCTATATAGGAGTTACTGACTTTTTTCTTAATTTTTAAAAATTTGCTGATTCACTTGTTTTCTATCATGTAACTTCTCTGCATTTAGTTTTGTTCATAGCTATCTTATTAATACTGAGTCCTGCTCTTCTGAGTCTAAAAAGCGTATTCGGAGTAACTTTCCTTGTTTGTGTTTGCTCTAAAAGCAATACACTGAATTAAGAAGGGTGTTGCAGTGGTGATTATGTAGAATGTTCTAGTTGCTTAGAAAATTAGAATTTTATAGGTTTAGTATTATCTGAAGGGAAAGTTGGTGTTCTGGAAATAGTGGTGAAGAATTGCAGAGGAACATAACCAAGTCAAGTAACGGCAACTTGATAAGTCGAATTTCACGGTTGATAGTTGTGAAATAACGTGCTGTCCGTAGGAATAAAGTTAGCATTGTTTATGAACTGCATCTGACTCCTTGCGAGGAGTGAATTAAATGAATCAGCAAGTGCTTGTAGGTGCTTAATTTGAAATGTTAAGTAAAAGGCAATGTAGCTATTAGCATTTATGAAGAGTGGAATGGAGTTTTACAGAGATTTTGTTAATAAAAGAGGTTCAGAGAAGGATGAGATTTACCAGCAATATGGACAGAACACTTGCAAGTTGAAACTAAAACATTGGTGGTGTTAAAGGTGTTGGAGAGTTTAATCAAAAAAAGACGTGGAAAAGTGGTGCCATTTAAAAAAGACAGTGGCTTAGAAAATAACAGTACAGAAACTGTAGGTAGGAAGCTTTAGTTTTCCATTCTCAAAACAGAAAATCAGTGAGCTATTTTGTTACATTTGATACAGCAAATACAAAATTCAAAATCAGTATGCTTTCAAACTATTCATGCAAAGTCTGTAATAAGATTGAGAACAACTGTTTTTAATAAATGTTAAGAGTCACAGAGACGCAATTTGCTGGTCTTCATGTATTAGTACAATATGTTTTATTTTGGTTGTTTGGTCAGTTTAGTAACTTGCTGTAATAACTTTAAATTTTTGGATTTACATGAAATATTTGCCTTTGCTTGACTTATTTCTTTAGTACCTTTGCCAATGACGGGGAGTTCTTTCTGCTTGAAATAAGGCAGATTCAATTCTACTGATTTGATCAGATTTGCAGTTGCTTCCCCCTCAATATTAAAATTAACACTGAGTTATGGATGATCCACAAAAGCCCTGTTCTAAAAGGAACAAATGCTGCATTAAGGTGGAATTAACTGACTAAATGTTCATTGTTCTGCAGTGGGATACATTTTGCTGTTTAGGTAATGGGCTTAAAATTGAAAATTTTTAAGTTGTAACAAAAAATACAAGAAAAATACTTGCTCTCTTTAGAAACTGACTTTAAGCCTTTTAAAATTTATTAGGAGGATGTGTTACCTGTGTATTTTTTGTATGCATATAAATTAATGTAGAGAATTAAGTATACAGAGTATTATGTATTATTAAATAAACATAGAAATGTGGGTATTGGGCAATTATGAGAGAGAGAAGACAAAGGAAATAATAGTGTAGATAAGACTTCTTGAAGAAATAGGTTTCTTGGCGGAATGGGTCATTTATGTCTGCATCCAGGTTAGAATTTTGTATATCCTCTGTAAGGTTGGTTTATGCTTTTTGATCCCAAGTCTCAAAGATGTGGTTGCAAAGGGAACGAGAGGATGGTTGCAGGGAGAGAGAGCTTCAGTATGAGCTGGCAGGCTGTGACACAGACCGCAGGAGTAGTGCTGGTTTTGGCTCAGAGCCCCTTCAGAGAGGAGTGAGAACAAGCTTAGGATGTCTTGAAAAGATCTTTTGCCTATTCTGTCCTTCAGTGCACAGCTTGGAGGAGTTGAGGGACAGAGAGATTACCCACATTATGCATCTATATATATGTAGGCATGGATAATATGAATGTTTATTTATTTATTTGAAGGTAGAGATGCCTGTTTTAAAGAAACCTGCCCAGTTTGTTGCTCTCAGTGAAAAAAAAAAACCCAAAACAAACCCAACCCAAAAGCTGTGCAGATCAGGCAAAGTCCCAGCGGAACTATCCATTGTCAATTCCTACAGTAGTGGAAATTCTCCAGATTGTTTTCTCCACTGTGTTAGGTTCTCTGCTTTCTCCAGCTGCCTGTCAGCTGCTGTCTGAAGATTGATTGGGAAGAATAGAATAAACTTCTCAGTTTCTCCCAGAGATATTGCTACTGAAAAGAAAGAGTATTTCTGAAAATTTACTACAGCGTATTTTAGCCTGCAAGATGATACTGAGTTTTCGATCCTGGAAAAAACATCTGTGCTGTTATTTTGTTGACAGGCTTTTTTCCCCTGTAGATTCCATGCATGTGTCTTCCCTGACTCCACTGAAGATATGAAATGTAAGGTGCAATTTGCAGGAAAAATGCTTTTGCACTTTGAAGACTTGATTTGGTTATGTTTCTGTTCTTCCTCCAAAAATCAAACAGGTTGTAAAAAAAACTTCTGAAAGACAGAAATTGAAATAAATTGAATGACAGCAAAGACAGTTAAAAGGCGTCCTGTAGAACTTAGAGCTGACTGTCAGAATAGACCTGTTTTGAGCATGAGTGGCAGTTCCATTAACAATTTTATTTTCATAGTACAGTCTTTTTCCTTAGATTTTACTTGGGTGAATCTATGTGAAACACACTAAACATTGGGGTTCTGCTTCTAACAGTAGCACGTAGTGAAGTTTTGAAGATCTGGCTGCTTATTTGTAATGAGTTAACCATGTTCATTTTTCTTTCATCCTCCTCGTTGTCACATACTGAGTTTGAGAAGAAAGTGACAGGGAACAGTCAGTGAAGAGAAGCATAATTGTAATCTCAGAATATTCAGGAATGCTAAAAGGGAGAGTTAGGAGTAGCTGTAACAGCGGTCTTACAGATGTTATGTTGTTTGGCATAATTCATGTCTGAGTACATACGAGGTTCTAATGACAAGTAATTAATCTTTATTTTTTTTTAATATTGTCACAAGAGCAATCTCAGAGACTTTGGAGGGGAAAGTACTAGTGCTGCCAGTATTAGCTGTCAAACGTATCATTACTCAAGTTGGGAAGTCAGGTTGCAAGCCAATTCTAGCTTGCTGGCTCACACTAATGAGCAAGTGAAGGTGAAAAAGTGGTCTGTCAAATGAAGTGTGAACTCCAGTAGAAATTACAAGGGCTCCAGAGGCACAGCTTGTCTTGCACTGTCCAAAATTTTTTAAGTTTTCTTATATTTCCAGGGAACTATTACGCTGCTTAGATAACACTCTTTCATATAATGATACTGCTTCTGTGTAACATTTGCTAGCACAGTTGTGTAGGTGGGTTCTTGATTCTGATTCTCTTTCAAATTACCATTGTATTCTGTACTACGTTTTTGTTATTCAAATAACTGTCTTGTTTTTTTATACCTTTATTGGTGAAGACCCAAAAATATTAACAGATATTCTGAAATATCTGTACTTCTTTAGATCATTGAAGTTGGATTATGTGAAGTCTTTGAACTGATAAAGGAGACGAGATTTTCGCATCCATCCTTGTGTCTCAGGAGCCTACAAGCCCTACTTAATGTGCTCCAGGGTCAGCAACCAGAAGGCCTGCAATCAGAGCCTCCTGAAGTCCTAGGTAATATCTCACTTGTTACTGTATTTGTATTAATATACATCTGTTACTGCATTGGACAGAAGATGATGGTTCCTAGCAAGTATTTGTGAGATAGTAACACGCTTGTTCTCAGCAGACTGACTTTATTCTGGAGTGTGAACTCCTTATGGTGTATGTAACCAGTACTGTTTCAGCATCAATCTTCAGTAGAACAGGAATGTTGGCATGTAAAGGCATATCTATATTTTTTTAAAAAGTCATATTTTGTTGCTGTCTAATGCAGAGTTTCATTGAAACATAGTAAATCTTACAAATTGTCATTCATTTGTCTTACTGAAGCTGTAGAATACCTTGTCTTACTGGAAAGAAGGTAGTTCTACAGTGAACTTCTCTTGCGATCTGCTGTTGAAATCTATAGTTTAGCTATTTAATTTTGTAATTTGTATAAAGCTGCTAGATGAAGTGTCAGAATTCTTGCTTTTATTTCCTCTGGCCATCCAAAAGTTTCCCTGAAAATTCATTTTGCATTTAATGATACTGAAAATAAAAGTTGAACTCCTGATGGCTTTGAATGTATGATTGATTATGTCCTTTCAGTTAAAATTAAATTATCTCTTGTTAATTCATAGTTTTTAATGGTTTATATAACTGCAAGGAAGGCTAGGCTGTAGTATCTGTTGTTTAAAAATAAAAAAAAAAAAATATCTTGAAGACTATATTTTCCTTGTTACAGCTCAACAGTATTATATTTCCAAAGTTGATAGTAATTTGCTACAGAAAGCTTTTATTTTGTATTGATGTGCAGAGTATTAAAAAGATACAAAGAAGGCTTTGTTTTGATTACTGCCTTAGTGATTATTTTTATACACTATAAAAAATTGAGGTGGATTTCTGTTCACGCCTTGATTGTTACAGATTTTCAACTGCTAAACAGTGCTTGAAAAGAGACATACGATCAAAATAATTTTCAAGCTTTGATTTGAAAAGCTCGTTTCTGAGAAATGGGATGTGCTTCAACATGGGTAATGGTCATAAAGATTAGACAAGGTTGGTCAAGACCTACACATCATCTCAGTGATGAGGTAGACTGAATAGGCAGGTAAAGTAACTCCTTCTGGACCATTTCTTATTAATATGTTCCATTGTAACAGAAGGACTTAGTTTTTCTTGTTCTCTGGCCATTGTGATTATCAAGAGTCGGTGTTTTCTGGCTGAAGAATGAAAAGTTAAGGATGTTGTAGGCCTATTTAAACGGGATGCTTTTTTTTCTGTCTGGAAATAGGGCTGAACTTAATGGCTGAGGAAAGATGTATCGTGTATTTTGTAAGTTTAATTTCCCATTGACTGGCAAATTGCTTGGTATGATTTTGCGATTTATCCGTGTAATTTCTGTGATTTATCTGCAGAATCCCTGTTCCAGCTTCTTCTGGAGATAACTGTCCGTAGCACAGGAATGAATGACAGCACAGGACAGTCCCTGACAGCACTTTCCTGCGCTTGCCTCTTCAGTTTGGTAGCTGCCTGGGGAGAGACGGGAAGAACGTTGCAAGCAATCTCTGCTATCCTCACCAATAATGGCAGCCATGCTTGTCAGACTATTCAGGTCTTGCACTAAAACTTCTCTTTATCTGGGAATTTATGTAAATCATGTGTACATGAGTTTTGAGAAGATCTATTGTCTAAATTCAGTTAACTTTTTTCCCCTCGCTATTTTTGAGAAAAGAGTATGTATTTCTTTGTCTCTCTTGAGTTAGAGAGAGAACAAAAAAATACAACATTTAAAAAACAATCTTTTTTTTTTTTTTACTCACTCACTATTTGTTTTACTGCTTAGGTGCCAACCATTTTAAATTCTCTTCAGCGGAGTGTACAGGCAGTTCTGGTGGGCAAAATCCAAATCCAGGACTGGTTCAGTAATGGGATAAAGAAGGCAGCCTTGATGCACAAATGGCCATTGAAAGAAATATCTGTGGATGAAGATGACCAGTGCCTACTTCAGAGTGATGGTTTCTTCCTCTATCTCTTATGTAAAGATGGACTTTACAAAATCGGCTCTGGATATAGTGGGACAGTGAGGGTAATGTGATTTCTTCTTGTCTGATGAAGATAGTCAATATTTTAACTTAACTTTCATGATGTCCTGTTTCCATTAAAAGTCTTTTGTACCTTACTAATGTTCAGTTCTCTTACAGCTTGTCAAAATTTTTCTGATGATTTCCATGAGAATTTTACAGCATTTTCTTACAATTTTTACTTCTCAGTATGGTTGAAGACGTTAATTATATGGTAAATGATTATGTTTAAAATTGTCACTGATATTTGTTAAAAGATTGGAGTTTTTTGCCTTTCAGGGCCATATATACAATTCTACATCCCGCATCAAAAACAGAAAGGAAAAAAAGTCTTGGTTAGGCTATGCTCAGGTAGGTGAATAATTAAAACATAAAACGTACACCCCACCCCTCATCCCTCATGAGTAATTGAAGTAGAATTTGGCTTAGAGTAAGCTTACACAGATATTCTATCATTCCTTTGGCTTCAGTTATAAAAATCAATTTTTTGGTAATGACTTCAGTTGTGGAAGATGAGGGACGTGTGATGATGATACTGGCATATAGAAAGGAGTAATGAAGAATGTCATTGATTTGTGTAAAGACTTTAAGAAGTGCCCACCAGTTGACTGCACAATTCATAAATATGGTGGTTTAACACAGAAGTTTATGAATTGTACAGTCAATTGTTGACATTACCACTGCAAAGTTAACTATATTTGGATGTTTTGGTTTTTTTTTAAAGTTAGCTGGAATATCAACCGCCTTTTCTTATACCTTTTGCCATTCATTATAAAAATAGTGTGTTTTTTCAGAATCCTGTTACTACCACTGAGTGCACTCTCTCAAAAAAGCAAAACAAAAAAATCCAATACAAACTGAAAAATCAAATTTCAGAAAAGAGTTAATTTGCTTCATTTTTTAACTACTGAGCAATTTTTATTGTATATTTACTATTGACTGAGTGGTCTCATTGTCCCAGTGTGAAATTTAGTGTATTCTTTGCCATGCTTTTGAAGTGAAATTGTTAATTACAAATATATATCCTATTATTACTGCTAATTTTTTATATCTATATGAAATCTGGTTTTGTTTGGTATTAAAACAGATAGATCATCAAAAGGTCTACTGGCCCAATACGAAAGTGTGTGGATGCATTCATTCAGGAGCCTGTTTTATCAGTTTGGAAAGGAATAGGATCCATACAGTTTCACGATATACAGTTACACATTTGGACATTCTGTACATAGCTATAAATATATTTGATATTCTTCTTTGAGTGCTTGTACAGGTATATGCACTCACGTACTGACTGTACCCAAAGCCACTGCTGTTTAGAAAAATGTCACTCAGGCTGTATTGATAGGCAGATAAGTAAGTTGCACTTATTGCTATGTGTATGTCTGTAGAAGAGGTAAGATGTGCCCTCAGTCTCATTTCGCTTCAGCTGCTTAATTAAATCAGCTCAAATTCAAGGGATTTTTCTTACTTTATTGTATATGTTGTTCTAGACTGAAACTTTTCTGTCTGGTTTAACGCTCGTTACTTTTTCTAGTTTGTGTAGGTTTTTTTTTTTCCTCATTTCACAGATTGATTCATCCAGGAAAATTCAAGTAGTTTAGATGGAAGGAAAAGGGTTGGTTGGATTTTTCTGTTGTTGTTAGATGATTGTAATTAGGGTCTCTGACTCTTTGACAAATGAAGATATTCCGAGGTTAAGCCTTAGTGTCCTCCCTGTGAAATGCATCCATTCTTAGATGTGTAGAATGCCCATCTGAGGCCAGTCACGGTTCAAGCAAGTGCACGCCAGTGTCATATCTCCTGCTATGACATTGTGTTGTCAGAATCATTACTTAGTCATTATTCATGTCGGCCTCTGCAACCCTCCTGTCAGTGAATGCTACTTTCCTTGGCCTCAGTCACCTTGAATATGTTCCTGAATGCCCTAAAGTAATCTTTTTCCTTTCCTGTAGCTGCTTTTTAGCAGAAGTGCTTTCGAAGTGTAAATTCCCTAACTGTGTTTCTACCCTGCTCCCTCAAAAATCTTTGAAGGATTCACAGGCATTGTAGGCTAGAAAAAGATGCAAGAGCAAAGTTGCCATATTGCCTCTCTTACGGATCTGCGCACAGGGGCTTATGCAACCTATCTGGTTTAAGCTAAAGCAAAAGTTAGTTGACTGTGTTTGTTTAAAAGTGTACTCAAAGTTATAAGTGTAAACAATAAACCTTAAATGTGAGTTTCAGGTAGGCAAATCTTTTTACTGAGAAACCTTCTAAACTGGTGACTGAATCAAACCTTTAAAAAAAAGTCAAGTCAAGCTAGTTAATTAACTTTTTTGGAAAATTTTCTCATTTTTAATGCACATCTTATTTATTAATTATCACTCTTCTATATAGGGCAATATATGCATCTCCTTCCTGAAAATCCTGTGAATCTTTTGTTGATTTGGGGACAGGAACATTGGTGTTGCTGTGGCTTTTAGCTGTAATTTTATACATATATGTAGAACGAAATTACTACCTGTGGCTTTAAAAGCTGTATACGAGCTTCAGCATGCTTATCTACAGCATGTAGAAAGTGTGGAAGAAAGGGGTTAAATTTCTGGTTTTTATTGCAGGTTTCCAATTTTTTAGACAATGCCTAAAATAGTGATTGTGTTTTTTTTACTTTTGACAATATCCTTTCATGTATTTAGGAATGTATTCATACCTGTATATATATATATATATTCTTCCTTTACCAGGGTTATTTATTATATAGAGATGCGAATAATCACAGTATGACAGCCATAAGAATAAACCCTGAAACTTTGGAACAAGACGGTACAGTTGCTTTGCCAGGTATGAACCTCCAGATATGAGAAGATGGTTATAGTTTATTGTTTACATGCTATGCATTTTCAGGTAAGCAGAGGAGAAATTGGGGCAGATTTTGAGATCACAAAGAGACTGCTATTTTATGACTGGTTTGCTGTGTTAGGGTAGCTGCAGTATTTCATTCAGAGATCTTGCATCTTACTCCAACTACTGGAATAATATTGGAACGTTTTAGAATTTATGGTGATCTTAAGTTAAGGATTTCAAGAGCTTAACTTCCTTCTTAAAGAATTTTTTTTTTCTTTTGAACTTTGAGCATTTGGCTCAGATAGGACTTTGTTTCTAGTGTCTCCTATATGTAGGTAGTTACAAACTATGACCAAAACCATTTGGTTTTTAATATCGATACAAATGTATCCAAAAAACAAAGGAGGCTAATGAACACTGATGGACTATGCTTCTGATGTTTAAATTGGTGGTGGTTTTTTGTTTATTTCTTTTGGGATTTATTTTTTTTGTAGTTTTGTTTTCATTTGGGTTTTTCGAAGAGGAGCCTCATAGTTTCGGTCTCTAGAAAATTAAGATGTTTCTGGAACATACTTTAATGGCCTCCTGGTGAAACACATCTATTCTTAGCTGCTTGTGTAAACAGAAGGGTGTAAGAATACTTTTCGATCGAACAATGATAGGCTTATTCTATAGATCAGAAGAAAGATTTTTGTGTTGCATCCTGACATAAATAAGAAGGCACTGACTGTGAACCCTCAGAATAATTCTCTAGGCTTTTTTATTTCAAACACAAACATTTATTTTTGAAACAAACTATGAATGTAGAATCTAGTCTATGCAGCTTTCTGCAAGCCCTTTAGATATGGGTGTCTGTTTAAGCTGCTTGGTCTTTGCGGGGCTGTATGAGAAATGTGAGTGAGAGCACATTCAAGGACCTGACAAATTGCCTCCTAGGATTGTTTTTCCACTTTCTTCACCTTAAGGCAGCTTCTTCAACCAGTAGGGTCCTTTGCCCTTAATTATGTTGCCATTAGTAAACAAATCAGTACTCTGCATGCAAGTCTTGAGAGACACTAAGGCATTTTTAAAGTCTACACCTCTGAGCTGTTAGTTTTCTTTTGCAAATTTCGGTGACAAGTGTCATTCTGCAAGACAGCCTTGTGTTTCTACTATAAAAAGGCACAGATTAAACAAGCGTATGACTTCTAAACAAAAAATATATTCATCTTTCAGTGCAAAAGCAAATCTTATTATCTGTGGGAATACCTATTCAGAAAACCCTCAAAACTGTTCCACACAAATGCATTTCATACGGTTTGTGCTGGTGTCAAAGCGGGTGCTACGTGTTCTTCGTAACATTTTGTATTTCAGCCCTTGAACTTTGCCGGTTTGTTTCCTGCACTTCTACACATTTATCTCAGTGTTAGATTGTGAGCAGATACGGCCTTTAGCTAGGACAAATTCAAAGGGGTTCGCTTCTAGTTCTTTCCATTTCTCATTAGAAGGAAAGAAATTAAAGCTGGGGGAGGGCGTGTGACCTATCCTGAGGAAACCTGAGTAGGTACATAACTCTAAATAGTAGTGGCTGCCCTACTGTAATCTTAATAATGATTTGCAACATGTTGAACTTCTGAAAAACCACACCGGATAGAGCTAGAGGGCAGTAACCTTGCTAACAGCTGAACACTGATAGGACTCCAGCTATTTCCTCCTAGTTGGTATGGTATTCAGATGTGGCTCTCCCTGGAGTTAATCTCTTTCAAATGCCTGGATTGGTGATAATGCATTTAAATAAGGTATTCGTATTTATTCCTACAGAGATATGTAGGAGATTAGGAGTTCATTAGGAGATGTGATTAGGAGCTGATCCTAGCGAGAAGTCACGTGACCTTAGAAAACTCAGTGGACTATGGAAGATTATCTTCTCCTTTCTCAGACAGTAGGATCCACCAGCTTCTTGAAACCGTAAATGTCCATTTCAAAGGGCAGTTTTTCCTTCCTGATAGATTATCCAGCAAATCTGACAATGTATCTGGAACTAGCAGACTTTATGTCAACATTCTTGTATCTAATGCCTTTGCCAGGCTTTATACACTGTCCTTGAGCTGTGGATCTGTTTCCCAGTCTAAATATTGTAAAAGAATCCCTGAGTTCTATGAGATTTTCGAAGTGATTGGCCCTGAATTTACTAGAGTAGATGTTCATTTTGACTGTTTCTTTAACAGTAGTACTTACTGCATACCTTAAAAAAAGGTCGCTATGTTCAGCTGAAGTAGTTGAAGTTACGTGGTATATGGTTTCATTGTTGTTTGAAATGACACATGTATATCTTGCAGATCAGGACTATTCCCTTAGCCCAAGAAATATTGCTAACTGAGGGTAGCCTGGGTGAGCTCAAGAATACTTATTAGCCGGCATAGGTTTCACTGTAGAAATACAGAAGGTGCTTGACAGTCATCTTCGGTTGAATGCTCTAAGGAGGCTGCGATTAACAGATGTCTGTAGTTTTGTCCTTTACTATAACAGAAAGGGCTTGTGTTTTACTTAATCTCCAGACAGAAGTCTTGGATATCTTTGTTCCCAGAGTAATTTTCCAAAGTCAGATTGAATAAGACTGCACTTGATCCAGTACCTGAAGGAGTCCTACAGGAGAGATGGGAAGGGACTCTTTATCAGGGAATGTAGCAATAGGACAAGAGGTAATGGTTTTAAACTGAAAGAGGGGAGATGTACATTAGATACTAGAAAGAAATTCTTTCCTGTGAGGGTGGTGAGGCACTGGAACAGGTTGCCCAGGGAAGTTGTGGATG
>JAOXNO010000001.1:165733135-165761310 GCA_028565335.1 Limnodromus scolopaceus
GATTTGTGGATTCCATTAAATGTGAGACTTCTAGGAGATACCTCCACAGAAATTCTTGGTCATGTGCTTAGCCTTTAAAATAGGAAAAAAAAACAAACCCAGTTTTAAGGAACAGATTGCTAGTCTGTGATCTACATGTAATCAGCCTCAAACTTAATACAGCATGGCTTGGGTCTAAATTTTAAAAAGAAAAAGTAGTCTGGAGAAAATTTAAATACATACATCATTGCTTTCTTCAAATTCAAATCTTCTGTTGAAGGCCTTTACATAGATGGGAATTATTTTTAAAATACCTTTAAAAGATTTCAGAATTAGTAAGTAGATAAGAAAAAAAATCATATGATTTGAATAATTTTCTTCATGGAACAGGTGTTTTGGATGGCCATTTTCTTTGTAAGTGGTAACTCTGTATTTTAAATATGGTAATTATGAGCATTTATACAGTTATGTTTTTTAAAATTTAGCATTGATGCTGTTCCAAATGAGTACTTTGTATGCAATGTTGTAGGATGTAAGCTATGATAATTAATTTTTTTAAGTACTAAAGACAGTAATAGGTATTTGCTATCAAATTTTACTCCAGTGTGAGTCTGTTTTATTTCTATCGGTTGGAGTACGGTTGCATACTTTTAAGTTCAGGTAAAAGTGTCTCTGTGGGACGTGTATTGCTTCTTTGCATAATATTTTTGTCTTGTTATCAAAAAATGGCAACTTCCTTTTTATTTAGGGCCTTTTGAATTTAGGAAAACAAGATTATTATTTAATTGTGATTCATTTTTTTCCTTGCTTTTAATTTGAATTTTGTTTAACACACTGTTTCCATTTTGTGAGCTTTCCTATGCATGTGCAAAATGTTTCTCCTCAGGCCCCATTGTATTTCCTGGTCCTATTTTTATGAACCATCGAGAACAGGCTCTAGCCAGAATCAGACCCCATCCAGCACAGCTAAAGCATAAACGGGACAAGCACAAAGGTATTTGGTCTTCCTTCCTGGCTGGGGTGGAAATAAGCCCATCCTCCAAGCTACTTCTTCCGTGCACTGAATCTGTCCTTTCAAAGAAATGCACAAAATGGGTTCTGCCTTTCTTCTTGTTAGTATCTTGTTACCTGAGGAGAAAGAAAACGCATTTAAATGTTGACCTTTTTTTTTCTTTAAAGTCTAAATGTTTGGTAGTCTGTATCATCTTCAGTTTATTTTCTTTTCTTTTTTTTTTTTTTTTTTTTTACTCTAATGAAGTATGCATTGTCTTTCTGTGTGTCTCTTCTCATTTCTACTGCTGTCTCATTCCTAAGGTTCTTTAATTTTGCTGTAGGAATCGAGCACCTTCCAGTGACTCAGACTGTTGTGTTGCATTTGTGGTGTTTTTTTGAACCTTTGTGTTTTTATATCTGGAGTGATTGTTTTTGCATATCAATTTCAGCCTTGTTATTCTAGCATAAAATTTTTCATAGATATATTTTAACAAGCTTTGTTTTAGCCATGACATATTTAAAATAATGTAAAAAACACTTTTTTTTTACTAGCTTTGAATAGGGAGAATACAAATCAAAGCACAGGTTTTATGCTGCAATATTCTTGAGTTAAACATTCTTTTGCAGAATGTGAGTAGGGAAGCATCTTTGATATTTCTGGCCTTTTTGTATGTTCAGAAGGCCAATTTGTTATACCTTGAATTTCTAAATATGTACTTTGTTCAGATATAAGTGATTATTATTTTTTTTAGGAAGAGATAGTGTATTACTAAAAATTTAAACTAAATATATTAAAGTTCAGCTATATCAAATCTGATTGCAGTTTGTGTATATCTGTACCTAGATGTGTATGCACATAAGTATTTATATATAAAGGATAAATATGTAAAAGGTAGATTGCAGAACTGATCAAAGTAAGTAGAAAGCTCCTAAAATGGTGAGGGCCCGGAACTATTTTTTAAAGACTAGCACAATATGAATAGAATTGGTAGAATGGCATTTCAGTTGAATTGATGGAAGTTAGTGATAGTATTTGGCATGCTTGAAGCCTTCTGGGGTATAATCTCAGAGTGCCTAGGTGATAAGCCTGCTTTTTAGGGAAATGAAAGCAGAATCTGATCCTTTGTATTTGCATTACATATACTCGATCTGTTGAAAAACATATCATCTGAGCTTTAAGTCTTTATGGATTAAATAGAATAACCTATCATGATCTTTCTTGGAGAGACTAGATGTTGAAAGACAAAATATACAGGACCTAAATGCTGTCATTTGAGTAACAGTTTGCTGATGACTGGTACTCTTGAGCTGCACAGTACTGCTAGGTGTAATTCTTGAAAACCCTTGACCTCATAAGCAAGTGCATAAAGGAGTGTGCTCATCCTACCTACATCTGTACATTTTCAGCATGTATTAAGTAGTTGGAGCTCACTTCAGCTCAAGTATCTCCTTACAAAGAGGTATATTCATTAGTGTGAATTTGAGGCTTGCATTGCCTCTTGAAGTTGTAAGAATAATGCAAAGGTCTGTATTGTGGTGAAAGATTTTGTCAGATATTCTCTTTAAAACTGAACGTTTTCCTTGAGGAAAGCTATATCTAAAGAAATACTTAGTTTCTTGTAGTTCTTTGTGTCTCGTGCTAAACAGATAAGGAAGATTGTAACATCTTTGAGTAAGTAAACTTTGAGACCCTTCTCTGCCTCAGAAGATTGTTTCTCAAAAGATGACCATAAATTCTACTGGAAACTATAAATGCCCCTTAACTTCTGGAAGAGCTTCCAAGGGAAAAACGAAAACTAGTGAAGTGGTTTGTTATCAAAGCAATGGTGAAGGTGAGAATCATGCAAAAGATAAGAAGTATACCTCATCTTAAAAGGCATGCCTCTTTTACTGTACATAGAATGTAAAAGCAATAATCAGTCTGAGGCAGGGCTTTTGACTTAAGGAAAAGGACACTATAACGTGGAAATCAACACGTTCTTTTGTTTTACTTTTGAACGCGATGTTTTCGAAGCTGGCATTCTTACATCAGAGGTTTCTTCTAAAGTAGTCTTGTAACTCTTCACACCAATTAGACCTTCAAGATCTTCCTCACTGGGGATCTGAGTAAAAAATATTAATG
The DNA here is from genome assembly GCA_028565335.1 of Limnodromus scolopaceus. Classification (NCBI taxonomy): domain Eukaryota; kingdom Metazoa; phylum Chordata; class Aves; order Charadriiformes; family Scolopacidae; genus Limnodromus; species Limnodromus scolopaceus. The sequence continues at coordinate 165,736,230 of JAOXNO010000001.1, forward strand.
AAAATCCATAGAAGTTTCTCAACTGTAGAGATGAACCGAGTAACAATTAAAAAGCAAAGTAAGCTCCTTGAGTCAGTTAAGGTTCTGCAAGCAAATGCCACCTTTTTTCTGTATTCAGGAGTAGTGCCAATGAAAAAAATTGTATGGAACCAAATACCCTCAAAAGAACAAAGGTTAGATGAAGCTGAACGTGCATGGATGGAACAAGCTATATATCAGCCATTTTGCAAAATCAAATACCGAATTATCAGATGTTCAAGAAAATGTACTTGCAGTCTACTTGATAAAGTAGTTTGAGGCACTCATTGTAGAAAGACAGCTGGCAATGAAAACCTGCATCTAAGACAATAGAAGTGAATGATACTGGAGTCTTTGTGTTTCATATTGACATTTCCATAGTCTGATAGCCTTGTTTTCGTGTTAGTTTTCCTAAAGAAGTTAAAAACCCAACTGAAGATGTGTTGCTTAAGACTTTTGCTCTTTGCTTAAGAAGATAAAAGTTGCACCAGAACTGTCAGAGCCACTTTTTTTTCCCACTATGTTTTTACACACTGACATCAATAAGGAGACACTTTAGACAGGGACTTCTTTGGAATTTGGGGCTTGAAGAATGTGAGAGTATGTCAAACCTCACAAGCGTATGTGATCAGCTGTTGTCATGTTTTATCATGAGACAAGAAATATTTGTTAATAACAATTAATAATAACAAAGTTTATTCTTTATACAATTCTTTATACACACCAGTTTTGCTAGTATGTGCTGTCTCTCTATTCAGACTTCCTTGTATTTCATACCAGCCCCTCTCTTCCCCATAATAAGAATGAGGTGACTCATAAATGTATGCCTTTTTGTCCACTTGTGAATTAAAGCTGAATCCCTAATTTAAGAAGACAGCATTGAAAGTAGCTTTCCTGGTTTCTGTTCTCTGTTGGACAGAAACTAGAGGTGGATCTCTACCTTCCAAAAGACATGTATCTAGTTGGCAGTTTATCCAGGTGACAAAAAATACCTAAGAATTCATGCTCTCAGTCAAATACACTTCCTATGGTTTGTATTCATACAGTGTAGAAAAATAAGAACATGGAGATAATGGATGTGCTTTGCCACTGTTCAGTATTTCACTTTTACTTGCATCCAGGTCAGATAGTGGAATAAATGGTTTGGCCAGTAAATTCCTGTTTGCATTTGCTTTCTTTGCTGAGCTGAAAAGGTACAAAACTTCAGGATACAGTTAATACCTATTTTGTAATTAGAATTTATTGTCATACTATCATAAGCATTATGCATTTGTGATTCTGCGTATCAGATTTCACCTACAAGCTCAAGTAAGCTCTGTGGCAACCTCTCAAGCATCCAACAGACTTACTTTTTTTTCTGCCCTCATAGGATGGATGATTTTTTTTTAAATTTATTTTTTTTATTTCTGTTGGTTGGACTAGATGATCTTAGAAGGTCCCGTCCAACCTAGGTGATTCTGTGATTTTCACAGCCAGAAGTAGGTTTCTTTACCCTCTGCACTGTAGCTATAATACTGGTTACAGATATTTCAGCTGAAGCCTGTGGTGGGCAGACAAGAAGCTGATATTTCAAATGATGTTGTTGTATATAAAGCCTATAAATGATACTAAGGCATTCAGAACATCCTGTGAGGGCTGAACACCACAGATACTAACCAGTAACTTGACTGATATGCAGTATTTGGGTACTCAGTGCTAAACGGAACAAGGATTTGTTGGCAAATGGTATGGTATAAATTCTTATTCTAAGAATTTTTTGTGTATGATCATATCGCATTAAAGTTTTTCCTCTGTGGGGAGAAGAAACATTTAATATCTTCAGAAGTGCTCTTTCCTTCCTCCAAAGATTGTGAGAAATGAAATATCACCCTTATTGCAGCTGAGGAACACTAACAGAATGTTTTTCCTCAGGTCTGAACCAAGGGCCTGAAATTCCATTCTGTAACAATGATGGGGTTTATTTTGCCAGCAGAACTCTCATTTATAGGTTATGACATCGCTTGCTGTTGGGACTGAATGAGCTTTTTCTTTGTTCCTGAAAAGCAGCACTTTTTTTTTTTTTTCTGGTGGTAGCAATATCAGCCAAGAGAACTTCTGAGCGTGTTTCACAGGGTGAAAAATTTTCTTCAGGAGTTAAGAATTTTCTAATGAAAATGGAGTGGTGGGAAGGGGTTGGTTGGCTGTGTTCCCACTTATATTGCTTTCCATCCCCAAATGTATAAGATAACCAAGATGAAAACCCATCATTACGAAGGTGTTCATGGAGCCCACCCCTCAGTGGTAACAGCAGGAAGCACTTCAGAACTTTTCCTTGGTGCTTTCCTCTCTCTCAGAGAGATAGAAAAGAGTCAAAGTTCCAGTTCAGAGGTAGTACATACAGTTGGGTAACACTTGAAGTGCTAACTTACTCTGTTTAGAAGTTTCCTTTCATTTAACCAGAAGAGTCTATGCTACTGTAGTCTTTCTTTCTATGCTTCCCTTTTAGGAACAGTTGTTTTGATATTTTTTTCTAATGAAATTAATATATACACAATTGTTTGAAGAAAAGCAGGTGTGTATCTCTCTAGTTACAATTATTCCTTGAGACGTGCAAATAAGCTTTCTGCATCCAATTTTCGCTCATGTATCTAAAAAAATTTTGACTCGCTGAAAGGAAAGGGGATGACCCAGTTTATTTGCAGCCTTATCTTTGAGCGTAAGAGTTTGTAGAACTTGATTCTTCTGATAAGTGCTGCTAGAAAAATGTGATACGCATTGGCCATATAATGGAGTATACAGATAAACAGTATAGCCCAAAAGTATGCTCTAAAGGTAAGTAGTGATATTCTGTTCAGTTTAGTGATAATTTTAGTTGAAAGACCTTTTTTCCCTCATAAAGAAGCATAGCCAAACCTTACTTTTTTTAGCTACAAAGGTACTTAGTGCATGTAAATTATTTTAAGAGTGCTTATCGAGTTCTGAAAATCCAGCTGATTGAAAACTCATGAGACAGTTACTAACCACTCAAAGAAGGCCGAGAGGAGTTCCATTTTCAGATTTCCATCCAGTTTGCAGATTTCACACTTAAGCAAAGGAAGATATACGTGGAAGTCATTGCTTCCATTTTTCCATTCTTAAAGGCTTTGAGGAGTTAGCTTTGGAATTTGAAAATGCCAGCTCTTTTTCCTTTGAAATAAATTTATTTTAAAGGAAAAGGAATTGCAAAATTTGTTTCACGTGAATGTACTTGTCTCTACATCTTGCACGATAGTATTTAGTGTTTCCTTAAGAATAATACAGTGTTATGCTTTCATTTGCAAGTTTGGAAAAAATGGGATTATATCTCGAATCATCTTTTCTTTAAAGTTGGTATCACATATTTATCATTTGAGAAATCAGCAACTGTTTATTAGCAATTGTTGAAGCACTTAAGAGCGATGTGTTTTTCTTACGATGAGGCAGGAAATGTATGTGTACCTCACGTGTACCAGGTGCCAACGGTACATGTCCAGAATACAACTTCTACTAGATTTTGTTAATATGATTGTGCGCAGGTGACGTGGTTGCTGTGTGTCGAGTTTGTTTCATTGTAGAAAGTGCGTGCAGCCGTGAGATGTGCTTACAGGACATGTGCATTCCCGGCAGATGACTGTTTGAGTGCATTTGCACAGTGGGAGAGCTTACATTTTTCGTTACAGTCATCAATGATTGAGGGAGGAGGGGAGACAGGGGCCACAGGTAGACTTCTAGAAAAACTAGCTTTTTCCTGCTTCTGTCCAAAAAGCTTATGTGAAAGAGGGAAGCAATAAATAGGCTGCTTGTTGAATAAATAATTCTGGTGGCAATATTAGCCCTTAGAACCATCTCTTGATTGCTTTTGCATGTAGAGGTTAATGCAAAAGGAGGCATAAAAAGTTGAAAGATAGTGTATTTGAGAAATAGCTGAATTGTTAAATAAAATACCAGAAGCGTATTATGGCAAAATTCTGTTTTCAGAGGGTTTTGTTGTTGGTGATTCTATCTCTTTGTATTTGCTTTTGTTGTTAATACAAAAAAAAAAAAAGCTGCACACAGACCTTCAGAAACAAGTCTTCTAATGTGCATGCAGTCTGTACATGACTGGTGCTGTTGGAAAAACCTCAAAAATTCCATGGCAATTCTTAGAGCCAGACAATTCCTTCACCGTGTCTCCATTTCACACATATCCAACATGTAGTGCAAGTGTAATTCTTTTTGATGAAGAGCACCCACATTTTCAAAGGGATTCTTTACTTGTGCTATTAAACTTATTTCTTCAAAGCATTACTTAATATTTCTATGCACTGTTCCTTTACTGATGTAAGCTACATGGATATTCATGTGGTTTCGTGTACTCAGTCATCACTAGAAAAAAGCTTTATTTCCAGACAGTAAGATTTGCTAAAACTGGTTAGTAATAGAAGCACTGAAATGACTTTACTGTATGAGCAGTTTCCATGTAATAAAAAGGAAATAAAGCTTGATCAATATGTATAAAAACAGAATTATATTTTAAGTCTAAAAGATTTGTAAGTCTGTAAGTGTAACTCAAGAGTTCAGACTTCCACTAGTGATCATTCAAGAAAATGCGTAGAAATTATAAATACAGATCTAAATTAACAAGATCTTGAATTCTTTGAGCAGAAATTGTTTCCCTCTGTCAATTTTGTTAATAAAGAAGTAATCTGTCAGAATTATCACGGAAAGAATATGGAATCTCCTTTGTGCAGTTATTTTTTGCGTAATATATTTTCTGCCATTTCTCTGTGCTAAGAGACAGTGTGACTGAAGTCATATATGAAATTTTTCATTGTGAATGTGCACTTTCCTTATAGCTTTCATTGCTCTCTTTCTGCACAGTTGGTGTTTTAATGGTGATAGGCATGTTGTCTTTTTCTCTGTTATGTTGACTTCCTGCTAATATTGTGAAACTACCTTCCTTTTTGACACTGTGACCATGTAGTTTAATTACAGTGTAATTGTTAGATGCTGTAAACATTCTGATTTCTGGAGAAAGTAGTGGCTTTCAATAAGTTCATAAATAATACACTTGTTTGTCACTTCAGTGCTTTTATCTGATGCAGGAGCAGTTTGGCTTTAGGAACCAATAATGCCCTTCATATTTACTAAAAGAAATCACAGAAACAATGTCTAAAAACAAGTCTTACATGGACAGGAAACAGATGTGCTAGCAGTGAGTATGTTGGCATTGTTAGAAATAAGCTGCGTAAGTAACTGCTAGTTATGTAAAACAAGGGCTATGTGGCCAAGTTGGAGTAAAATCTTTAATGAGTAGTAATTGGAAAAAAAAATAGACAGGGCTATGCCTGTTGAGTTTAACTACAGTGCTTTCTATTTATATCATAATGCTATTTTATTGAAGAATGAAAGTGGTAGTTATTAAGCAAAACTTCTGAAGTTGTTTGAATTGCCAGTCTTGCTGGTCATTTTTGTCTGCTCTTTGGAAGCTTCTCTTTTAGAGGCTGTGATATTTTCCAGTACGTAACTTTTTGTAGTAGGTTGTTTGGAAGTAGAGTTTCTGTCATCTTTCACATCTGCTTTGATGCCACATTTTGAGCTTACATTTGTCTTTCTTACTCTTCTGCGAGTTCTTTCTCCTACCTTACAAATGGCTGGGTGGGATTAACTGTTCTTGTTCTATTCATTCTTCTAATACAAAGCTTTTAGAAGACATGAGATATAATTAAAAGTTTTGTTTATAGACGGAAGTGGAGAAAGAGGGGAGAAGGATGCCAGCAAAATCACAACCTATCCACCAGGGGCTGTCCGCTTTGACTGTGAACTGCGAGCTGTACAAGTCAGTTGTGGATTTCACCATTCAGGTAAAAACAAACAAATCGGTGTTAATCATAGCGTAGAATTTTCATTGTTTGTTTTTTGTTTGTTTTTTCTTTAACATTGTCATATGTGTTTTCACTGCTTTGTGTTTAATTTTCAATAAGGATGCGTTAAAAGGAGTGTTAAGGTTGAAAAGGTTGCAGTATTGTTTTATACCCTACTACACTGTCCGACAGTGGAAAAGGGCTATAAGTCTCATATATTGAGTTATGTCAGAGTTTTTAAGAAATTTTTGAGTCATTCAAAAACATCTGATTGGCACAGCTCTAGCCATGCATAGAGATGTTAGCTGTGACGGGTTGTGGAATCTGGTATAGATCTCTTAGTGTTTCAGTAGGGACTGTTAACTGTGCTGCTCGGGCTAACCACCACTGGTGCAGTACCATGTTAACATCTGCGTGTGTCAGAAAAATAGTTTTCTTTTTTTGTTTGTTTTTTAGTGGTTTTGATGGAGAGTGGTGATGTTTACACATTTGGGTATGGGCAACACGGGCAACTTGGACACGGTGATGTTAATTCCAGGTGAGCTGGTAATTAAAGGATGTGGTTGTGTATTGCTGTACTGCTACATAACAACTGGCTAAATTTCTCTTTCTCTGTAGCTAGCAAGTGTGAAAACTCAAATATTGTCCAAATGAAGTTGATAAGCTCTTTTTCTGCACTTATTCACCATAACCCTCTGGATATAGATACAATAACAGTACTGTTGTACTGTATAAGTAATTTTTTTAATACATGAAGACTTCTGTGCATAGTTACTAACATAGCTTTGATAATTGAGTTTGAAATACTTCTGTCTCTTCAGTTCTCCCTACATATATGAGAGAATGACATTGAAATCTCCTTAAGAGATCATTATTTCTGTAAAACACTACGTGTGCAATAATTCAAATAGTATCATATAGTATACTAGATTAACCTGTTTGTTATACAATAGTTCAGTTATGATAAAATCTCATTTTTGTTTATAAGTCACTGAGCTTGGGTCTCAGCTGCATTTTGTAGACACTTATTTTAGATGTCGGCATGAGAGTGCTTTCTTTGTGGTCAATGAAAATACAGAAGTCAGAGTGTGGAGAGCTATTTGACTAACCACCCGCTACTTATGTGCTTTAGGTATCCTCAGTAGCTCTGTGAACTTATGGGTTTGATCTTCATTGACTACAGTGAGAGCATAGATAATTAAATACAGGTGTCTTTATCGTGAAGTTCAATCTAGCCCTTGGTGTCTCATCCTTAGCATCTTACCTACTCGTTAAAGTAAAAAAAAAAAAAATCAGTGTCCTGCCATAAAAAGAAATGTAATAATGTTCTTTGGACATGTACATATACCATATAACACACAAGATGTGGGATTTTGAAGAATAGGAATCATTGAGGCTTTGTGTATGTCCAGTAGTGCCCGATATCCTTATATAAAAGACATACGGAGTGGAGCATCCATGACCTGTCTTCAGTTCTGTCATTTCTCTTGTAGCAGTGAGATGAAAATTACCAAACATCTATCCTCCCAATCTCTTTGGAGACTTCCAAATCACTTCTTTTGTCACGTCTCTGAAGAAATCTTCATCTTCTTAAAACTTTCATTGGATTCACTAAACAAAATGGGGAGAGGGAAGGAAGAAAGAAACTTTACTGGAAGTGTTACTTTGTACTGACTGCTGTGCCTAATGATAGTCTCTAAAGTGTTATCCCTACTGAGTTTGCGTTGGACTGGTGAATGCAGTCTGTGTTTCTCTCTATGGCAGAGCCGTATCACAGAGAAGTACTCTTTTTTTCGTTCCTGGAAATTCTTGGGTACTTGTTCCAAGCTACAGCTGCTTTAGCTGGCATTTCAAGTCACTGCTAAAATAAGGCCAGTTTCTGTCTCAAAGACTGAAGAGGTACAAATAGCATTGGCATTTGTACTGGTAACTTGTTGTCTCCTATTTCCAACTGATGAAATCGCTTGGATTTCCTGAAGGCATTAGAGCTATCTGCTGAATCAGTCAGGATTTCAGGCAGTAACCCCCACGTCTGGTGCTTATTTAGACAGAAACTGGATGCAGACCAAATGTAGTTCCAAGTGAGATCTTAGAAGAGAACGTGAAACATCCTGTGCCAAAGGATAGTGCTTGACCAGGCCTAGAAGCTGAGGAGGTACAAGCGGCTTGGCACTGACCCTTGTGTCATTCTACAACAAACCCTAGAGAGTGTCTGAAAAAAGCCTTGAAGAAGTTTGGAGTATGTCCCGTGCATGAGAACTGGCTATAGTACTATATTGCTATGTAGCACCATCATTCAAATGATAATTTCCTCATTGATGTACTTCTTTTTCCAGCTTTAAGTAGAGATCTCTCCTCTGTCCTCACAGTAAGGGATTCAGAGAAGGAAACAGGGAATCCTTATGCAGAGTTCCACCTCAGTTGGGACGCAGTGGTGCTCAGATGGCCAGCTCCAGCCAGGTCAGTGGTATGTCAGTCATGCAGTGTGTCACATTGCCTGTATTGACCTCAGGAAGACCATCATCTTCTGAATCCAGGAACTGATACTCAGCTGTGTTTCTGGATGAGATAGAGAGGCGAGAATGAAAAAAAAAAAAAAGGAAGTAACATTTAATCAGCCTAGCTAGTATATCTAAATGTGGGGGCCCATGAAAACAAGAAGTGTCAGGGAAAGTGCAGAAACTCTCATTTTCATCTGAGAGCACCATCTTCATTGTCAGATGAAGCAATGATGGAAGTTCCTGGGCAGTGCTTGGTGATTTACCCTTTCAGAGACTTCTGTCTTGCAATGTAAAGATTTACTAGTGAGACTTTATTCTTAAAAGTTTTGAAAACACTTAACTGTTTTAAATTCTGTGCGCCTGTCCAGACATGTCTTTCTCTTTAGTTAAGGGGATTCTGGATTCCTCTATTAGAGTGTGCTAAACACCAAAGATTCCTCCTCTTACTTCAGCAGGTATGAGGTGTATTACATACCCTAGACAGACTTTGGACTATTTTTTTTTATGCACATGAAACAGCAGATGAACAGGATGATGTCATTCTCAATAAACCATTAATAGAACTGAAGTGATGTGGAGGAACAAGCAATATGCAAAAGGTGATACTATTTTCTCCAGCAGCAATGTCAGCCGTTCACAGATGGACCGCTTAAAAGTGCAAGTGATCTGGTTCCTGGGAGGCCGTTTTTCTCCATATCAGTATGCTGGAGCCATTAAACTAGTCTGCATAGGCTTTTTGTTGTAAAATCCACAGTGGCAGATGTTGATGAGCTATTCACTACATGAAGGAGTTGTCGGTCTCTGCTTATATTCTCCTCAAATAAGATGCTGGTGGATAGGAACTCAGTGGAAGCAAGAGATGCTTTGCTGTATCTAGTCTCCGTGAAAAATAGCATGCCTTGCATTCAGGTGAGCAAAGGCCTGTTTGTTGCTGACGCTTCTCTCAAAAAGCTGGGACTTAAAACTCCAAGATCTTTCTTCTGTTGTTCAAAATTTGCCTGCATTTCTTACACAAACTGCGGACTTGAGCACTGCGTTAGCACCTGGAGGTCAAGGTTCAGAAGTGGAACAACTGAAGTAAGACAATGCTGATGGGATTTTTGCTTCCGAAGGTTCAACAATAATTGGGAAGAAAACTGAGCAGATAGTCCGTGGACAGCCAGCTATATTCTATTTGAAGACCAAACGTAGAGACTATATCCTATTAATATGTCTGGGGGAAAAAAAAAAAGGAAGAAACCGAATGTATTCCATCATCTCTGTCTGATAGGACTGTGTTTCTAGGTGCGTTGTCTGATTATGTTACTTCCAACGACGCAGTGCAGGTCTTATTTATGTCTTTTCACCAAACTTCCAGCTACCCCTAAAACCCAAACATCTCCATTTTCTTTTTGACTCCATACTGACCGACTCTGCCGGGCATTGACAGAAGTTGTTACTGGTTTCCTTTTTACCCACTGCACAGCAACAGCCCGTGGTGAACCTGAACGGTCAGCACCACGGTCAGCTGCCCCGGGTGACGCCTTACGGGACCTGGCAGCCAGCGGTTGGCCTGATAAGTACCATGGACAGCGGTTGTTGGAACACTTGATGCAGGAGGTGTTTTCAGAGACCACGTCAGCTTCCAGAAAAGCTTTCCCCTTCAGAATGGAAGAGGGTTTCACTGTGGACAGCCAAAATGTATTTGGACCTTCTGCAGGGTCATGAGTTAGCTGACGCGTGTATATCTGCTCCTTTTTGTTCAGCAATCTTACACTTTCCCAGAGGATCTCAGGTTACTTTCTGTATAGTTGAGGTTGGTCTTCTGTGATTGACCTGTGTCAAATTCCTGCGTCGTATCCAAAAGCCAAAGAATCTGTGAGTCTGGCACTAATGTATCCTTCACCTGCCTCCCAGAAGAATACTACTTGCTTTTTCCCATTCAAACAGAAAAACTCTGCTTACCAAAACTTTGTCTGAAGAGTTTCTCAGAATCTTAAGTGTCTATGATGAGCTTTTCTGTGTTGAGTTTCAGAGAGATTGGGAAATACTCAATAGTATCACAGGTTTTAAATTCCATTTACATCAGTCTAGCTGACTTACTGTATTTTTTCCAAATCTCTCCTCCTTTTATGAAGTGAAAACTATTTTTCTATAATTTTACTTTCTTTTTTAGAGATGTCATTAAATGTCTTCAGCTTTTTCCTGTTCTGTTCTTTAATTGATACACTGTAGTTGGCCATTCCAAAAGCTGGATGATCTTAGTAAAAGAGCTGTTTAAGAGGATAACATATTACGTATTTCTGCATCAGTTGCTTGTCCAGTTTTGCTCAGCTGCAAGGGAATATCATACACAGCATTCAGATAACATTGCTGATAGATTCAGTAGGCAAAACAGAAAGATAAATAGTTTTGGTGATAAAAGCTTAGCTTTTATGCATCAAAGAAATCAAACGTTCACATTCTTTTTTTAACAAGCATAGGATTGATAATTCTGTGCCTGCAGCTATCATAATTTTGAGGGAGAGGAAAAAAAAACTTTAATAAAAATATTTCCTTTTACCAGCAATGCTTTTGGATTAGTTCTTAACTATGTTTTTAATTTCTGCTTCAGTGCCTTTTTGAGCTTCCTTAAAGTTAATGGGAGGCAAATGTAATGTTTCTTTTGTTTTTAAAACGTTTCATCATTGGTGCTGCTAAACTTCACTCTGTGTGTCTGTGTATAATCTTACTGATGTCCAAACCCATGTGCCTACCTGGTTTCCCCCTCCTTCAGGTCATCAACATATCTTCATGTTACATTCCTCTCTTCCACATTGCCATATGTTCACATTTTCCCATCTACCCTTTCCCTACTGAATACTCGATGCCTCTCCTTCCTCCTACTTTCTTGACTTCTGTTTTACCTGCAATTCAGCCAAAATCAGAACATGCAGATAACCCATCTTTTGGCACATCAGCTGCTAAGCCCTAGCTAGGAAACTGTGGGCGGACACTTTTTTTTTTTTTAAATTCCAGCATAAGACCACCTGTTCTTATTTTAGACTAACCTACTTTTGAAAGTGCATGTTTAAAATTAAGTTAAAATAGTGCTGCTGTTCTCTGGGGTCAGTGTTTCACATTGAGTTAGTTGGGAATATCTTGTTCTTCAAATTCAATTATTGTTGTTATATTATAAGTTCACAATAAATTTTAAGTCTGAGTAGACACTCATTATGGTATTCAAAGTCTGCTATAGTTCACATAGGCTCCTATTCACTTTGTTGGGATTGAGATAAAAATTCTAGTTTCAGTATCTCATACTTTTTTCTTTTTTCTGCTATTTCTATTCTAAGTCATCACTTCAAGTTTTCTTTCTTTGCTTCTTGATCGTCCCAGTATGTTTTTTCTCTTCATTTTTACTGGAATGGGAAATTTATTTTCTTATACCTGTCCGTGTTTGGGAGGCACATGGATTAGACTTCTTCAGATCTTTCTGGAAAATATTTTGGAGAGGTTTGTTCTTTCTTAAGTCTGAGTTTGATGGAGAGCAGTTTTTTAATGACTTACTCTCCAGTAGAAAGCTGATGAAGCTGGATAGACCAACTCCTTCTACTCTAATTCCCTAGACAGGGATCTCGGGAGAGCCATTATCAATATTGCTTCTGGTAATTGTATTAGGGTAACAACCACATAAGGCTTTGATGGCTTCATAATGCGAACAGTTTTTTAAGGTGCTTAACCAGTGTTCTAACAAGATTTTATATTTTTTTTTTTACTGCTACAGTCTCTTGCAATATTTTTGTATATGTACATATATACAGGCATGTATTTATTAGTGTAACTACAGTAATTATATTAAATTATTTTTATTCTGTACTAATTTATGAGTTTAACTGAAGAGAGGGTACTTCATCAGGTTTCCTGTAACAAGAGGGTATAAACTTAAATATCTGGTACAGTCTTTCAAACCTCTCTTCCTTTAATATGTAAGATGTTGTTTGACTCTGATTCTGTATAGCATGTGAACATAACGAATATATTTCACAGTGATTTAAATCCTTACAGTACTAATGTATGTGTTAAATGTTGCATAAGCACGTACTGATACAAAATTACTTTATTTTGATGTAGGGGATGTCCCACTTTGGTGCAAGCATTACCGGGTCCTAGTACACAAGTTACTGCTGGGAGCAACCATACAGCTATTCTCTTAATGGATGGCCAGGTTTTCACATTTGGAAGTTTCTCAGTAAGGAAATAATAATATTTACTTATGGGAATAAGCTATTAATTAATTTATTGTTCAAAGGCCTTTCAAAACTGCTTATACCTGCTCTGACAGAACTGCTCATGACTTCTGCTTGTCTTTTGTGTGTGTTATGTTTAAAAATGTGGCCTCAAATATTGTTGTGGTTAGAAAAGCATGATGGTAGAAATTCTGGGTCGTTTTTATATTTTAATGAAGGCGGTGCTTTAAAACTGGGTTATTTTACAAGGTGCACCAGTTCAAGAAAACTCTTATTTTTGCAAGCTTGGTTGCCAAGTAAGCGTCTCTTGCATATTCTATTATTTGTCTGTCTGCATTTGTTAGAAAAAATAAGTGTCCTGTTTTCCTTCATAGAAATGGCAATGAGTTGCAGAAGTTATGCTTAGAGTTGAGGAGATATTATTGTTCAGTATAACACAGCATGACTCTGGTACTCTTCTTTGATATCCACATGACATGTATTCTCCTATGTCTATGTGGAATCCATTCTTATATTCACAGAATAAGCACTTCAGCATCATTTAGTTCCCATTCATCCTGACTTCAGGCTTTTGTGCCTCCTTGTCTTCCCCTCCCACTGCAATCTATCCAGAGTCGTCTGCTGTTCGTGCTTTTCCACTAAAGTTCTTTTGGCAAAAGCTAAACTATAGGTATTGAGCCATTTTTATATGCTTTAAAAACTATGGACTGCCAAAGATAACAGAAGAGAAATTGCACCTTTTGAAATCTGTCTTTTTACAAAAAAAAAATTTAAAAAAGTTGAAGACTGAAATTTTGGAAGTGGAAAATCGTGTTTTGAATTAAGTATGCCACAAGATGGCTCTTTGGTTAAGTAACATTTTGTTGCTTTTCAGACTTTTAGTAAGAGCTTTGGTGTCCCGCGTTTTTGTCAAAAGTGACTTGGACACATAAAAGTTTAAGCTTTGTTGACTTGCAGTGAAACTTAGCCACTGAAATACCAAATTCACTCTCAGAAATAGGATTTTACAGCCTGTCTGTTGACTGAGAGTTTTTTTCTGAATGAAAAAATAAATTTAGACTGTGTTTAGACCACCTGTTCTAAGTGTCTAGTTTTAATATTGTAATGCTTGAAAGTTTGTTGAAAGCTTCATAAAGTCAAGACAAGCTCAAAAGCAAGCATAGTTCTTGAAAATGTCTTAACTAAGTTTACTTACAGTGTCAGGTAGAAAGAGAGATGAGTTACATGCTGGACAGAAGATATTAGCTGTATATGCAAGTTCCTTCTCCCTTACCATTCTAAATAAAAAGATTGACTTCATTAGCCTGCAATGAATTTCCTTTGCCTGAGTGAGATAGAGGGAGTCTGAACAGGTTTATTGCAGCAGTTCTTACTACATACTTAGGTACAGTATAAGAACTGTTGGTCCATCTCTCAGTAACCAGTTGTATGTAGGAGTTGAGGCCCTAGATCTCCAGGTCAGGATGCTAATGAGCATGTGCAGAGGTGCTTGCTTAGACACTTCATGCTCTTTTTAGCTTGAATTTGATGTGCCACTTGATTTCTAGGTACTTTTAAGAGATATTTAGTGTGTAAGACTTACAGTTCATATTATTTCAGAATTGAATGGAATTTAGACTGTCTGAATCCGAACGTACTTTTTTTTTCTATATAAACTCATTCCTTGTTTAGCACTGAAGTTATTTAGATCCTAGACATTGAAGGAGACTAAAACTTCTATACTTGATTCTGAAGATGGAAAGGAGGGTTATCCATACTGGAGAGTTTGAATTGCATTAAAAAAAAAAAAAAATGTTCACTCAAAAATCTAACTGAATATGGAGGAGAACATCTGTCAGTAATTCGTTCCTTTTATTTAAAGATGTAATGGTTCTCTTACAGTAGCCATTGCTTTTTGAAAGTAATTTTGTGGCAAGCTCTCTCTTCCAAACTACTAATTTTCTATGCTGAAACTACTGAAGTAATTTGTCTTTGAGACTTATTGTTACTGTTATTTACTAATTCTTGCATTCTCCCTATAGAAAGGTCAGCTTGGTAGACCAATTCTGGATATGCCCTACTGGAATGCAAAACCAGCACCTATGCCTAATATAGGGTCTAAATACGGACGCAAAGCAACATGGATTGGAGCGAGTGGAGACCAAACTTTTCTCCGGATTGACGAAGCTCTCATTAATTCTCATGTGCTTGCTACATCAGAGATATTTGCAAGCAGGCATATAATAGGCAAGACCTCTTCTATAATATTTTAAACGTTTATAGAAGTATTGGAGAAAATACAGTTTCAGTCATGCGAACAATAGAGGATCAACAAGTCAAAAATGTGAATAGAGAGAATTGAAATATTTTGACTTTCTAGTTACACTGCATGTGGTGATCCTAGGTCCTTTAGAAATTAATTTTATCAAAAGCAAGAATGTAAAAGTCTAAGCTTTTCTTGCACTTAAATCTTACTACAGTTTATTTTTTGCTGTAGCAGTGTATCTGTTCTTCCCTACTACATTAATGCTTCATGCATAAAAAATGCCATGTAATGAGTGGAGTCTTCATGTTTTTCTGGTCTTTTTCCTCTTTGATTTAGGTTTGGTACCAGCTTCAATATCAGAACCTCCTCCTTTTAAATGTCTTCTGATAAACAAAGTAGATGGCAGTTGCAAAACATTCAATGATTCTGAGCAGGAAGACCTTCAAGGTTCTGGTGTGTGTCTGGATCCTGTCTATGATGTTATTTGGAGGCAAGTGTGGATTATAGCTATTAACGTCATAGTATAGAAACATTTTTAAAATATTTTGGGAGACTGGAGATTTGATTATGCTCATTTCCCTAAATAAAAAACAACTTTTAGTCTTCCATGTATCTTTTCTCGTGGCTTCTGAGAAAAGATGATTTTCTCTGATCATCATCTGATGATCATCTGAGGATGATTTGGTCAAGTAAGGCCAAAACAAACATCTCTTGCCCGATTTTTTTTTTTATTTTTTTTTTTTTAATTCCTTTCTGGTTTTGCATTATTCTCATTTCTCTCATGATGTTCAGGGGAGTCGAATCTATTCTATTTGTTTACTCTTTTTATTCTTCCCTTGCTTTTCTCCATCTACTTAACACTTCACTGAATAATTTTCTTGCCATACCCAGCTTCCACAGTCTCATGCTTTATATCTTCATCCTTCTCTCATGTATTAGTGGTTAAGATTTAAATAGGAGAAGGGGTGGAGTAATAGTATTCTTTTCAGTTCTGACATTTTGGGAGGTCAAAATAAAAACACTTACTTAAATGGCATAGACATTCAAATTACGGTTGTATTTATTTCACAGTCTTCAGGGTGGTTGCTTTCAGTGGAGTCTTTGGGCAGGCGTAGATCATAAGCCCTTGTTCCAAGACAGAATCATAACATCCAATTCTTCTATAATGATTTAAAAGCTGTCAGCCAGGATCTGGGAGAGAAATTTAAACTGTCATCTTGAGTGCAAGTGATGGATGATGTTTAAACTCTTTGAAGACTTAGGCAAAATGAGAATAATCACTTACTGTTAGAGTAAAGCAGGGAACCAGCTAGTCTGAATTCATCTGGAAAAGACAGTATCATGTAGGATCATATTGTTAAAAGATCATTATGTCTGTAGGCTACTTGCATCCTACTTTGGATACCTTCATCCAAGATGGAGACTCAAGAACTTAAAGCCACTTAGCAAACATGGATGCTTCAATGTTAGGCATGTTCCTTTATGACATCTGAAGTTCATGGGATGGCTGTACTTCTGCTTTATGCACATCCTCAGGATTGTTTGAATCTTGAATTCTTACTTAAATTATGGTGAGATTTGAAATAAGGGAAAGTAGCACCCACGTCCCTTAAAGCTATTAGTCATGATATCATCAGCATGATTAAACACACTGAAAGACTCAATTTATGAAAAATAGTTATTGATAGCCATGGGAAAGCAGCAAGCTTCAGGGAAGAAAAAGTGATGACACTCAACTTTAGCCCACTAAAATGGTTATTCACCTTGAGTCACATGTTAAAGATATTATGGGTAAACATGGGTTGAGGTGTTTTATTGTCTTGCAGAATTTTGGAGACTTTAGAATTAAATCTAGAGCTTAACTAGTTTGACCGAAGAATGGACTCTTGGAGTCTGCACAAATTTATTTCTGTGTTGTATCCCATTCTTGCTTAATGGAAAATATTAACAGTCTAGAGCAGAGGCATGTTAATGTATATGCCAATTAGTAGTGAGGTATTTTGTATATTAATTACTATTCCCGGGCATTTTTACTCATGCCTATTTATATGAAGGTGGGGGAGTTTATCTGTACAGACAGCATTCTCGAATACATAGATATTAAATATTTTCTTCATAGCTTTGTGACTTTTTCAGGTAGTAGTGAAATTCAAGAGGTTAAACTAATTTTGTGGGTCTATAAACTTGCACATTGCTAATTCATTGAAATCCTGAATACATATTATGTACTATAATATTTTTAGTTAAAAGTATTTCTTTCTCCATTAGTCAGCCCATCTTAGCCCCATTTGGATTTTTAGAACAGTGTACCAAGTGAAAGTTCCTTTTGTGCTTATTCAGAACACTCCCATAGGTCTTCTGTTTCTTCCTTTTACATAGTGATAACAAAGACTTCATTTTTTTCATTTTCTTTTTCTCCATGTTAATCTGTAGTATAGAAAGTCTTTGTATTCCCTTGTTTATGCTGCCCTTTTCTGTAATCCCTTAAAACTCATAAGGTGATGTTATCCATTTAAAAAAGACCAAACAAAATATGTTGGATTTCTCAAGATCTTTTTACTCTTATTTGAAGGTGAGTAACCCTTTTACTTTCACTTGGCATCTTTATCATTTTTGAGCACATCTGCTATTATATCTAGTACTTTGCTAGTTACTTCATGCTTCTTAATAGATTATATTGTTTTAATATTTATTAGCTTTGAAAAGTGTCTTAACGTTTTCTGAAATTTGTAAACCCGTAATATGACTGTTTGGCTTGAAGTACAATAAGAATGTTTTTGTGCCTTTCCATTTGCTAATGTATTAAGCTTGTAAAGTTTATATGTGTTTGGTGTAATGATGTTCTGTTTTAAGAGTTTGTACTAGTAGATCTACATTTTACATAAAATACATTATAAAATTTAGTTGTCAGTTAGATTTTTGTATTTTCTTAGTAGGAGGTTTATTTTTTATTATTTTTTTTCACTCTGTTTTGTCTTGCTCTAGGTTTCGACCAAATGCTAGGGAACTGTGGAGTTACAACGCAGTAGTTGCCGATTCCAGACTTCCCTCAGCCCCCGACATGCAATCCCGATGTAGTATTTTGAGTCCAGAACTTGCACTACCAACAGGTTCCAAAGCTCTGACCACCAGATCTCATGCAGCTTTGCACATTCTAGGTATGCATTTATAGTTGATGAGTCAGGAGCTTATATGAAATAAAGAAACATTACTTAATGTATAAATGAATTGTAATCTAACAGCTTTCTGACTTTGAGTTAAAAAGTTACTTTGTAGTCTTTCACTGTTGCTCTTAATTAACACTTATGGTCTGCCTGATATGCATTAATTTTAATCAAAACAGTTATCTTCTGCCATCTTAATGATGCTAGAGGATTTTAGAGTTCTGATGGAACCTGCTACTAGAGGTCAGCGTGATAAAGTAAAAGACTGTCCTAGGTGATCTTTTTGGACACTTTGCAGAATAAAGTTAGTACTGTTAAGTTAACCTGGAGTCTCCAAAAGACAGGAAAAAAAAAAGTGCTCTTAAATAGGCTATTTTTATTTTAGAGTAAATACAATATCTAAAATAAGAATTTAACTCTTTGCAGTTTTGTATAGAGGGATGCTAAAAGTGATATGATTTTATTTTATTAGTCTAAAAAGCCTACCAAAACAAAAAATAATCCCACTGTGTTTATGTATAAACTGGCCATATGCAACATACCCAATGCTTCAGGGCGCAGCTTTGGAAGTTATTTTGGCTCATTGCTCACTAATTGCAAGGAGTGTTCAGTCCGTTGTCCTGCTCCCTTCATTATGTGTTAGAGAAATTTTAGCTTGAACCGTACTTTTTTGTGTCTGAGTCAGAGTAAGGCATGTTAGGTACTCATGTACATGAAACAAAATGCCTTTTTTGAAGGCTCTCAAATCTGCCTATAATTCAATTGCTACTTCAACTATTTTTTGATAATACGTGAAATGTAAAAAGGAATAAAAAAAGTTTTGCTGGCAATTTATCTACCATTGGAAAAGTTGTGAAGCTGATTTAATCACATATCTTGGTCATTATGGAAAATGAATAAATTAAATTAAATGGATCTTCAGTAGTGAATCCTGAGATTCTACAGCAGTGTCCCCTGACCTAATCAAAACTATAATGATATTTGGTAGTATATGTATGGTTTAGGGTCAAAACAGTTAGGTTGCTTTGATCTTTTTAACTGGTATTCATTTCCATTTCACTGATTATAAGCAACAGTAAGAAATTTTGAGTTGTTTTTTGGTTTTGCTCTCTTTTAGGTTGTCTTGATACTTTGGCTGCTATGCAGGACTTAAAAATGGGTGTAGCAAATACAGAAGAGGAGACCCAAGCAGTAATGAAAGTTTATTCTAAAGAAGACTATAGTGTTGTTAACAGATTTGAAAGTATGTACACAGTAAAATTTTATAGCACAAGCTAATCAGGCTTATAGAATGAAAGACTAAAATAGATTAACTGTATTTTTATTGGGTTTTTTTTTCTGTAGGTCATGGAGGAGGCTGGGGTTATTCAGCTCACTCAGTAGAAGCTATCCGTTTCTGTGCTGATACAGATATTTTGTTAGGTGGTCTTGGTCTTTTTGGTGGTAGGGGTGAATACACTGCTAAAATAAAGGTAAGGTTTTTTTGGTTTTGTTTTAGACAGTATTAGAACTGTAAACTAGAACTAAAGTCAGAACTGTAGAAATGGCACCTAAACCCATGATTAATTTTAAGTTCTTGATGGATGAGTGGTTTACTGTATAGTAAAAGCATTAGTAATAGAACTAGAAGGCTTCTCAGTATGAAGTAATGACCCTTATGCGGGTAAGGTGGGTGGAGTAGGGATCTGAGAATTACTATTCTTAATTGTCAACAATTGGCCCATTCTTACCTTCACCAAACACTATACCATTTTACAGGTGTCTTGAGCAAATATGGTAGTGGGTCAAATGGTTCTGTGATCTATTTACACAAAGTTCAGAGGTCCACCTGCGATAAATTGGTCTTTTGGAGCTTCAAGTTAAAGTCACATCCTATGTCAGGATACATGAGGGGCTGTTTCTTAAAAACTGAGAGTGCTTATCAGTAGCTGGAATTCCTTAGGTACCAGCTGGGCCGCTGCTTCCCATGGTCCCTGCCACTTCTTTCTCAGACAACTCTCTGGACAGCTTCCCAGCTGGGATTCTTCACCTGAAAGTGAATGGCACCAAGCATACTTAACTCTGCTTTGTGCCAAACGTAAGGATGATTAGGGCTGGAGAAAATGAAATAAATAAACGAACCTGGCTTTGGATAGAAAAGCTCACATAAACACACCGTGTGATAACAGAACTCTGCTGTCTGATAAGTAGCTTTTGTTCCTGCATTTAATAAGGATTTCAGAAACTCCCAGAAACACTTTGTAAAGGAAGGATCTAATATCTGTCTGAGGTTTATATTAGATGTATATATTGGGAATATGTTATTGTTGTTACTTGTCATTTAGTGGGTTATTGACTTTTCTTTTACTTTTTTCAGATTACTAGGTATTAAGGTTTGTTTCAGGGAAATGGAGGGCATTATGCTCGGCAGTAAAATTTGCATAAGACGACAGGAGATCCAAAATAAGTAGTTGTGCTTTATTCTAGTTTAACGCAATGATTGAGAATTGCAAATGATTAAGGAAAGCCAAGGAACTTAAAAAAATAAAACCATACCAAAAATACCAACATGGCTAACATTTAAATATTAAAAGGCAGTAACCATATGAAAGTACTCTAGTATTATTTTTCCAGTTTGTTTCTGGTTGTCTAGGATTAGCTTATAGCCAAGATAAGATTTGCTAGTCCTACCACAGATAAACTGTGTATTAACTAGATATTTGCAAGAGCAGTCACAGGCGTGTATTGTGGTCCTCTTCCAAACTCATCAAGCTGTAGAAATGATTTTTGACTGAGTAAGAAACCCAAGTTCTTTTGTCCTAGTCACCAACTGTTTGGGACACTATTGGCTAGCTTTGCTAAAACAGTCAAGCTGTCCCTTTCCAGAGGAGTTGAGTGTATCTTCCATGGATTTCAATCTATGAAGGAAAGTCTGCGCTTTCGCCCAACTTTGCCTTTTTTAGATGCTCTGCGTCTGACTTGCCTGCAAGACTTAGGGAGTTTCTCCACTTTAAAATCTATCTGGCCGTAAAGCTGGGAGATCAGTGTCAGTTGCTATTTTTTAACAATTAATGATATTACCAAATCCTGACTTCCAGATGGGAATTTGCCTGTCAGTGATAGTAACTCATAATTACTTTGGGGAAGGGAAAAGAATAGTAGTAGATAGTTTCCAGAATGCCAGGCATGAAAAAGTGGTAATATGAGGTTTTTAACACCTCAGACTTATTTTTACCTTTTTTCTTATTCCACCAGTTGTTTGAATTGGGTCCAGATGGAGGAGACCATGAGACTGATGGAGACCTTCTTGCTGAAACAGATGTCTTAGCGTATGATTGTGCTGCTAGGTAAGATATTTTCCTTGCTTACTTCTGCCTACTTCTTGATCTTTGTTTTTCCTTTATTCATACACATTTTAAAATCACTTTAAATACCAACAGACATGATCTACATCATTAGAAGTTTGTAGCAAATGATGTAAAACACTCAAACGAAGTGTGTTGGGTAAAGTGGTAAAACACCAAATACCTCACCAAGCCATTATGGTACTAAATTAAAAGAACGAAAAATCATCTTATGCTTGCTCTTGTATAAATCAAAGTCAAATCCCATGTTCCTGTATTGCAGCAGCTCTTTTGAATACTTCTATCAAATGGATGCTGTCAAGCACAAATGGGCTTTTGCATTGAACAACTCCAGCATTAAACTTACTGCAATATGAAATTATCATAATCAAAAGAAGGGTTATTGTACTCATACATTGTACAGCTCATTAGAATACAAGAAGTTATTGCTTGAAAGATTTTGTGCGTATGGATAGGGTTAACCATGTTTTAGCTGCTTTTTTGTTCCCTGTTATGAAAAAATTCAACATTCAGATAATCCATGACTACTTTTTATAGGTTTAATTCTTAGGTATCAATACCCCTAAATATGTATTTCTTAAATATTCATGTGTAATTTCTAAGAATTTACGAATAAGCTCTTGTCATTTACCAAAAAACCCTGAAATTTAATTGAAAGAACATAATGAATACTTTAATACTTTACTTGCAGTAATTATATATGAAATGTAATTGGGTTTGTGTGTGTTAATTTAACTTAATCTCTCCTTACTCTATTTGGCGTTTGATATCTGATTGCTTCAAAATGCAAGGTCAAGATGGACTTAGGCATTTGTAGGTCCTTCTGAATTAGTATTTTTTTAATTACTACAATATTTTTCAATGAAATATTTTAAAAGTTTGACTACAAATAAATACTTGAGTTTAGTAACTTAATTCCATTCATTTTGAATTTTCTTTCATAAGCAGGGTGTAATTTGTTAAAGAATAATCTAAAAACTAATTCACATATCTCCTTTTAAATATTTATTTCTCCCAGAGAAAAGTACGCAATGATGTTTGATGAACCGGTACTTCTACAAGCTGGCTGGTGGTATGTAGCCTGGGCAAGAGTGTCAGGACCTAGCAGTGATTGTGGATCTCATGGACAGGCCTCCATTACTACAGATGATGGGTACGGTTTTTTTGTTTATATTTTTTAATGCAAAAGAAGAAATATAATATTACTTGACTAGTAATTGGATTATTTCTCTTTCAGTGTTGTATTTCAGTTTAAAAGTTCCAAGAAATCAAATAATGGTACAGATGTTAATGCAGGTCAGATCCCGCAGTTACTATACAGGTAATACTTCGACCTCTATTTATAGCCATTTATTTACATGTTTTTTAAACAGAAGCCCTGTTAAAGTAAGAATATGTTCCATGAAATTATTGTTGTATTAAGCTAAGGAAATCAGTATCTGAAAATTTTAGGGAAAAACTTAGTGTCTTTGAGAAGTAATAAATCTGTTATACCAACGTTTATTTCTTTGCAATTTTTCTCGCAGTCACTCTTCATTTGTTATGTTCTGAGAATTTCATTTAGTTTTGTAGAGCCTCATGATTTCATCTAACATCATTTTTTTGCTGGTTAGGAAGTATTCTATTTATCAGGCTTCAGTTTAGGAGTAGTATAGTATCAAACAGATGATTTTAATGAAAACAAACAACAAATTGTGCTTTACAGTAAGTTACCATAAATTTATTATTCTCATGATAAAAGTTATATAACTATGTTTTAACAAGCGAGAACTCTTTCACTGTATTGCACATAGATTTTGCAGATTTCCTCAGATACATACAAGACGTAATTTTTATATTTTATGTGTGTGTATATATACATATGTATCTTTTCCCCCTTGCCCCCACGTTGATTCTGAAACTTGGAATTTCTTCATACCAGTTCTCTTGCGATGTCCTTTCTAAGCATGTCCTTTTCAGGGTCCCTTATCAGAACAGCTCACTTTTGCTGGAAAGCTTTGTGTCCATAGACCCCTATCTCTCCAGAGAAAGGTTTCTTTTTGAGCGATGCACATAAAGTCCTGGCATAACCTATTAATTGTTTGGGTGATTTCTGTGGAGACATGGCTGTAGCCAAAGACAAACAAGCCTTGGGGCTTCTGAAGGAAGGATATGGCTGAAGAGCCATGACTAGCACAAAATGAAAGGTGCTGCAGTAACAGGTGCTGCCTGTATTTTTTACTTCCACATGTATTTTACCTCCACAAACTAGTGTTCTTTAAGACATTTCTAGTCTTATAAATGTCATCTGAACAAATATAGCAAATACTTTCTACGTAATAATTTCATATGTTGTTAAATCTCAACTTTATTATTGATTGTCAAATTCTGCCAGTTGAACAGAATTCAAGATACTTGATTATTGGTTTAGCAGGATTAGTCACTGGAGGAAGTTGCGCTGAAATTTAACATTTTTTACATCATTGCCCTCCGCTTTTCTTCCACTTTTGTTCGACTTGAACAGTACAAACAGTAAAAACTGCTAAAAGTGAAAAGTGCAGTTTTCAAGTCAGTTCTTAAATTGTTCTTCCAGGTTGCCAACAAGTGATGGCAGTGCATCCAAAGGAAAGCAGCAAACCAGTGAACCTGTACATATTTTAAAGAGATCTTTTGCCAGAACTGTCTCAGTGGTGAGTATTACCAAGAATCTTCTGTGTTTTCTGCAAGTTCATTCATACTTACAAAACTGAAAGACATACATGTGGAAAGAACTAAGGATATTTTTTTTTATCAAGCAGAAGTTAGGTACACTGATACATAGAACATCATATTTTTTTACTTTTTCTGAAGATTTCAGATGGAAGCTTAAATATAAACTAAGCTTGGTATTGACCTGAGCATGAGAGCCTAGAAATATACTTTTTACTAGGTTGAGCGACTTAGTCTTGGGTTTTTTTTGGGGGTGTGTGGAGTTGAGTTCATACTTACTAGCTGTATTCAATGTACAAGCCTTACTCCCTACCAAGAAATTAATATTAGTGGGGTTTTTAGATTTTTGAGGGAGCTTTACTATATGCTCTGTTCCGTTGCTTTTAAATTGCTGTAACTAATTAGTCATTGGTGACATTCATCTTCGTCTTGGATACATTCCAGTATACATTGACAATCAGATAGCATTTAATTGAGCTTTAATAAGCTGAGGTAAGGAATATTAATAGGCTCAGAGAACTGCAACTATTAATAGAAGGTAGTCTGCGGTTCTTGACATACAAGGAGCTTAGTCAAATTTTGAGGAATACTGCATTAAATTGAAATGCAATATTAATATGCAGAATAAGGCTATAATTCAGTCTTCATGTTTTTGAAGTACAGTCCCTTCCTCATCTGCTACAAGCACTGATTATTTTATTTTCATTTCCATTCTGGTTTATATTTTATACTGTATTGCTATCAGTATTCTCAACTGTTAGTTACATTAAAGCTATTGCATTCGTATGGACACTCACAGTCCAATTTTCTTAACCAGCTTGCTTCCTCTCATTTCTCTAATGATCAGGTTAATCTCCTCTTCCAGTTTCTTCTAGAAATGTATTTTCTACACAATTTTCATTTTTAGTAATCATATTGTTGACATATTAACTGCTACTCTTAATATGTGTTGCTTAAAAATATTTGCATTAAGCTTTGAACTCCTATGGCTTTTAATATTTAATTGTTAGGCTTTGTGTAAAAAAGCCAATATTTATAGTGGCAGGGGAAGATCAACAAAAAAAATTGTTTTA
>JAOXNO010000001.1:165763629-165788276 GCA_028565335.1 Limnodromus scolopaceus
TTTTTTTTTTTTAAAAAAAAGTGTCTAAGTTCAACAAGAACCTAGGAACTTCTGTCTCCCTTAGCAGTAAGATTCTCTCTGTGACAGTGAAGAAAATTTGTGGTGCTGGTAACTGTCAGCACCTGCTTTTTCAGCGTTGATGCCATGCCTTATATGTGATTACTCTTGCTGCACTTTCCTTAGGGAGCATACATGTGGCATTTTTTATACTCATCATTAATACTTGAGTAATTTCTCATTATTAAATGTTACAACAGTGCTCTGATCCAGCAAAGTATATGAGAAACTGGCAGTGTTATTCTATTAATCAACAGCTTTCTTCTAAGTATCTTCCTTATTGTGAATGAGCATCCCACATTAAACACTGTAGTTGCTTGCTTGCATTGATTGCAGTGAGATGTAAACAATTTGCTTCTTTGCATGAAAATTCATTTAGCATATAAAAATTCAAGGAATAATAATAGTTCCCTAATCTATTATTCTAATTAAATTGTTTGATTAATTATAAGTACTTTGTCTTCAAAGGGTGCTATTATTTCAAAAGTACTTTTAAATGGGTTTATTATTTTCAAATATGTCAACCAACAAATTTGAATTACTCCAATTTCAAAGATCTAAATGGAAGCTGGAGAGAGAAGATAATGTAAAATTCCCAGGAAAGCTAACAGTATATGAAATCCTTTCTTTATTTTTATAATCACTATAAAATGGGAAAGTTCCTTTCAAAAGTAGTTTCTTCCTCATTTACCTTGAATGCAATGGTGCCATCCTATTAATTTCTTCTTATGTTTTTAGGACATCCAGGAAGCAAACTTCAAAACCTCCAGTAGCCGGCTTCTTGCTGCTGTTATGTCTGCTCTCTGCCACACTTCAGTAAAACTGACCTCTATCTTTCCGATTGCATATGATGGAGAGGCGTTGCTGCGGTCCATGGTCAAACAAGTCAGCACTGAGAATGACTCTGCTCTGGCCCATCGTTTTCCTCTTTTGGTTGCACACATGGAAAAACTTAGCCAGGTTAGGATATATTCCAAAAATTTTACAACTTGCCTTACTTTGTAACAAAAAACAGTCATGTAAGTTGAAGTTTTAGCTTTGTAAGGATGTAGCTGAATATGCCTCAGTGTTTTCTTTCTAAAACGCTTGTTTCAGAAACCTATCATTCTATCCAGTTTTCATTTTTCAGTCTGAAATACTCCAATATTTTTTTTTGTTTCGAGAATGTCTGAGCAAAAATTTTTCTTATTTATTTTGGAACATTAAAATAGCAGAAATAGAGTTTTCTTCTGCTGCATCGTGTTTTCTTCAACAGTTTTTCAGCTTTTCATGTGATCACAAGAATGAACATATGGAGAGATTCAGTGTTTTGAGGAAGAGTCAACACAGCTTTGCTAATAGACAGTCATGTCTCTAAACTGGAGTTTTTAAAGGAGTCAGCAAACAGGTGGACAAGGGAAGCCCAGTTTATATAGTTCTACCAAAGTTTATTAAACAATTTCCTAATCGAGGGCTCTCAAACGCTGCATTTTTGCAGTTCTGTTATTCCGGAGTAGCTTTACAGGAATGAAAAGGGTAAAGATGATAATCAAAGATACAGGACTACTAAATAGTATTCTTCACTTTAGAAGACAAGAGGGGTAAGATCTTATGAAATTACGAATGTTGAATGAAAGGTAAATAAAGGATAATTGTTGAGTTAACAAAAAGGTTTGAGCAACCAGAGACCTTAGTGAAAAAGATTGCTGTTCTTCATAAAATACACAGTTAAGCCACGGACCATTTCTGTAGGTCGTTATTATGCTAAAAGCTTTCACAGACTTAGAGAGCACCTGCACAAATTAATGAAGAAAAAAAATCACCAAAAGCTATTAAATGCAAAGGTAATAGTTCCCTTTTGGGTACGATTGCCTCTTCTACTTTTAGTGGTTGCTAAAGGTAGAAAGAATTCTGCGCAGGTTTGCTTGACAACATCGTCTTCCCCGTTTGTTCACTACTTGGATATTTTTGGGAGCCACAATGGTGAGAGAGGCAAATCAGTAGAGCCGATTTTATTTTTTCCTTATCGGGAATGACTTTCAGTATGAATAACTGTTTTGCAAAACAGTGAATGTCACTGCTAAGTAGAAGGTAGATGCCTAAGCTTAGGTTTGTTTCAAGGCTTCATTCAGTAAAGTAACGATTCTTTGTATAAGCATCCCACTGCCGGTTTTATCTTACCTGTTTGCACAGAAGATTCTCTTTGCCAACATCAAAGCCAAAAAGCTTCTGAGTTGCTTTCTAGGCAAAGGGGAAGACAATGATATGAAGAGTTCCTCAAGTAGTTATGTATCTGTTCTATTCTAACTATAGGTAGTATGACAAGGAGGGCTGTATTAGAAAAGCTCTCTCCTGAGAAGGACACCTGTGTATCTTTCCAATAAAATAAACAAAGTCCACACCACCTCATTCTGGTAGTTGGAATATTAATAAGTTTTTTGACAAAGGAATACATAATACGATAGCTTTGAGAACTTTTCATTATTATTTTTTTTACCCTTTAGACATTTTTTACTTTTAAGAAGTCATGGAATTTTCAATTGTCTAATGCTTATAACATGAAAATCAATGTGGTTTTCTTTTAAATAAGAACAATGTCACTCATCATTTTTCTCTTCATAATGCAGAGTGAAGAAAATGTTTCAGGAATGACAAGCTTTCGGGAAGTGCTGGAAAAGATGTTGGTCATTGTGGTTTTACCAGTACGGAACAGCCTTAGAAGAGAAAATGAGCTTTTCTCTTCGCACCTGGTTTCTAATACTTGTGGGTTGCTTGCTAGTATTGTGAGTGAGCTTACAGCATCAGCATTAGGATCTGAGGTAAAGCTTCCATTAAATAATTGCCAGACATCTTTCAGGACAAGTGTATTATGAATGTGATACAGGCTGTGGTAGGAATTATATAGATGTGCGGATCTTTCACAGGTGCTCAGTTCTCAGCTTTCAGATGTTTAGCATAAATTTAAAAGCCTGTATTCACTGTATTAAGGAAGTATTGTTTGATAATTAGCTACTTCATTATGGCTGCAAAGTACTGCAAATTATTTACAAAATGGTAGTTTTCTTTTGAGTGTGTCTCTTTGCATGCATGTCTCTGCACATATACACTCAAAATACGTTTGTTTGGTGCTTACTGGAGACAGTGCCACGTACCCGAGTATCTCTGCCTCTTATGGTATCATGGCTGCCTTGGGTATTCTAATCCTGTCTGCTTTTGATTGTGGGTCAGAACTCATAATGTGTTTTGTTTATGCATTGTGTCTTCCTTTAGATGTAAGATACTCCTTCTACACATATTCTATAATATTGACTATATAAATGAAGATACATATTATATTTGTGTATACCATTAGACTTCTTCCAGTTTATTTGCTTCTATTCAAAATTGAGAGTGGTACTGATTTCAACTTCTTTAAAATCCAAAGGTTCATAATCATGCACAGAAGTCCGCTTTAATGAGGCTATAGTGCTGTTAAATGATGGAAATTTATTTGATTTTATTAAAGGGATGTCACTGTCTCTGTACTATCAGCAGACTTTTTTTCACAGAAAGTACACAGCTTTTGATAACATCTTGATTAAAGATGCTTTTATTATTACATAAGATCTGTATCTGTCCTCTGTTTCTGCCTTAAGGCAGAAATGTCTAGCTCTTCTTGGAGCACAGTTAAGCTATATTTTATGCTAATTTATCCTATAAAGTGCATGTTTAAATACTTGAAAAAAATAGGAATCAGTTTCCTAATTATTCCTAGTTAATTCCCAGTTACCAGAGATTATTTTATTTTTTTTAGTCGACGTTGAATAGAAGCTCTGATAGTGACATCTTCTGTGTTTTATCAGTTGGCTTGTAAAATTTACCCAGTTGAAAATCTGGTAATTTATTTCACTTAACTTTGCTTTATTTAAGTAGTCTAACATTTAGCAGTTAACTTTTTTTAGTTCTTTTATTTAACTTTCTACAGGTTGATGGGCTGAACTCTCTCCATTCTGTCAAATCCACCCCAAACCGATTCACTAAAACAAGTCAGGGAAGAAGCTGGAATACTGGGAATGGATCCCCTGATGCAATATGTTTCTCTGTTGACAAACCTGGTGTAGTTGTAGTAGGATTTTCTGTTTACGGTGGCGGAGGAATTCATGAGTATGAGTTGGAGGTATTAGTTGATGATGTAAGTACTACATTGGAGAAAATAATTTGAACAAAAGTAACCTCAGGGTTTTTCATAATATGTTTTTCAAAGTTATATTGTAATATTCTTATGCTGTCTAGGCTACTGGTAAACAGTGCACAGGTAGTAAAATTTTGCTTGTGGTGGTGATTTTTGTGGCATTGCAAGCTACGTACCATATTCAGTAGGGTCCTTATCTTGGTTATGGTCTTTAAATCTTCTGTTATTACAAATATTTGTAGTATAGTGTGAATTAGTGCCTGTTATCTCCCTGCAAACTGCAAAGGAAAACAAGAAGTAAAGGAGACCAAGTTAAAACATTTTAAACCAGAAATTGAAGAAAGGGGTAGCCTACCAGCATGGTCAAGGCTATAGCCACAGCTGTTTCATGTGCTGTTGAGGTACTCTCTTAGAAGAAACATAAAACTGCATTGTGTGTTCTTGTAATGATGTTCTTTTACATACAGTTGTTCACTTTTCCCAACTGTTCTAATCATTTCCAAAGGGCAAGCGTAGGTTGCTATGGGAAATTGACACCTCTGCTGAGTAATCTCCTTTTTAGCAGAAAGGTTTCTGTTGACTCTGAACAGGATTTTCAGCTTTGTTTATAATGCTGTGTGTAACAATTTATACAAGCAAGCATAACTTGCACAGTTGGTGTGCGTGTCATGTATTTACATTATAAATGTATTAAAATGACTTTGTTTCTTTGAATCAGAGTGATCATACTGGAGATTCAACTCATTCTCATAGATGGACGTCTTTAGAGTTGGTTAAAGGAACTTACACCACAGATGATTCTCCCAGTGACATAGCTGAAATCAGGCTTGATAAAGTTGTGCCACTGAAGGTAAATAAGAGAAGTGCGCATCTGGAGGTTTCACATGATTTCTTTAGATAACCAAAATCAGAATGTTCAACGTAAAGTAGTTTTTGTGTACACATTTCCAAATTAATCTTGACGTGTTTGCTTTAGAAATTTTCAGTTTCACCCTGTTACTGAAAATTTCAAATCCCGGCAGCAAAAAGAAATTGTCTTAATTTTTATAATAGCGTAAGATAGATTGCAATTGCTTAGTAATTTAGAATATTCTTGAATGTGCAACTTTTTTGTGTGCAATTTGGCAGCTAATTTTCTTTGGTACCTGGTCACTCTTCAAGTAATTGGAAGTAATATTTTACTTATGTTATGATCCATAGTTTGGGAACACAGAATAGCTTTTGCTTTTGTTAAATGCTGAATCTTTTTCATTTGTTGAGTGCTTTGAAGGACTTTTCAGACTCTCCAGTATTATAATGTAAAAGAATAGCTTTCATAATGCCATGAAGCCTAAATTCTGTGCTTTATACTGCATACTCTTTTTGGCTCTCCTTTTTAAGGAAAATGTGAAATACGCAGTTCGTTTGAGGAATTATGGAAGCCGGACTGCAAATGGAGATGGAGGAATGACTACAGTTCAGTGTCCAGATGGTGTAACATTTACATTTAGTACATGTAGTCTGAGCAGTAATGGCACAAACCAAACGCGAGGACAAATTCCACAGATTCTTTATTACAGGTTTGTATTGTATGTTGTCATGATCATGAATAAAACCATCCTGGTGCTGTTATACCACATGCGTTTTTGAGAAGTAACAGAACTAAATACATCCGGAATGTATTTGAGGAAGGAGCTGGTTTAACAACAATATTGTGTTCTTCCAGTGTCATTTCAGATTTAAGTTATTTAGTGAAGACAGTTTTCAGGACACCAGTTGTACTGATGCCTCTTCCAGTCTTGTTTTAGAGTCTCTTTTTTTTTTTTTTTTTGACTTGTCAAATAATTTGTTGGTTAAAGCAAAGATGGAATGGGGGAGACTTGTAAGATGCAATACTTCAATCTCCATTTTTTTCTTTAACCTAAGAGATTTTTGAGAGACTACTCACTGGAACGTTTATCTCGCTGATTTTGTTCAGTTCCTTCCTCTGTTTCCAGAAGGGATTACATGTAGGGAAGCAAGTTCTGTTTATTTAGGAACAGTCTCCTCACTTTACTGTAGAGTTCAAAAGTACAAAAAGAGATACTGTAACTGCCCGAGGAAAATCCACTGAAACATCTGACTGTCCTGGAGGGAAGCTTTATTTTAGCCTTTCAGGATAATAGTAGGAATTCACTTAAGGTAATGCTTTTGCAGAAAGCATTGCTTTTATTTTTGAGGTGCTTACCCTGATACGCATGAAGACACGATTTTCAAAATGTGACAGCACTTGAATATATGAATTATTACCATTATCTCCATAGCAAAAAAATGTGTCACAGCTCTTACTCAAATCTCAATTTTTGTGGTAAAAGGCTGATCAACATTAGATCCAGGGCGTAAACATAGCAAGGAATAGTAATTTACTATGGTAGTTAATTATGTGCAAGATACACCTACCTAATAAAAGATGAAGAGGATTAAATAAGTAATGCTACAACAAATGACATCTCCTGGACTAACAATCACAAGAACATGTTGCTCTTAAGAAAGTTTTAAGGGAACTAAAATAACAAGAAATAAAGTTGCCAGCAAAATTATAGTAACAGTATATGTGAAGATACAGGATAGTTCTGAAGCCCTGTAAAACATGAAATTGGCTGTACTCAAAGATCCAGTTTGTCAGCAATAGCAGTAGTTGCTTATCAAAGAATGCATATCGTGATGCTTGCATTGATTTAGTCTTCTGGAACCTTGGACATCTGTGCTTAGGGAAATCCTCCAGCATTTGGAGGAATTTTATTGTGAAGTATCATAATTTTGAAGGAACATATTATGTAATAATAATGTAAGAAGGAGGAAAGATGACAAAGCAATTATTCCCACTCCTAGAGTGTCTGCTTTTATATACGTGAAAGAGGGAATAAAGGAGAAATAACAATTTCTTTGATTTCAGAAAAGCAAAGGATATAAAACTTCAGTAAATGGAAGCTTCAAGGCATTCTAACTTAATAATAAGCTAACAAGTGGCAAAGAAAACCACACCAAAGTGCTGTCTTCAGATGAGAACAGTCTCAGATTTTTTTGTTTCAACTGTGATAAAATTTTAAGAAGCGTTTGAAGGACCATAATAGCACAACTCAGAACTCTTACAGAATAAAAGTTTTGTTTGGAAAATTTTCAGACTGCTGCCTGTAATCACAGTGTCCATTGAAGTTTGTTTGGACAACAGAAACCCTAAATGTTATCTGATGAATGACTATAGTTTTGGACTTATTTTGAGGACTCCCAGTCTGGTATATAATGACTTGAGGTTTTGATTGGTCTGCATTAGAGGAACAAATGTGTCAACTATTATGGAACAGAGCTTGTAAGATTCACACTTGACTTTCTCTGAAGGTTGCTCAAATACAAATAGAATTATTGCTTATGCAAATGCCAAAAAAGGCCATACCAAAAGAAGTGTGCTAATGCACTTCTGATTAGGGTAGAAATGTTTTGGGAGAATTTGTTGGAACTGCATCCTGTTGGAAATGCATCCCATTGGAATTGCACCCACTGTCAGTCACTAATAAATTCAATTTAAAAAGGCTTAAGGCTGACAGCAAAACTACAATTCTAGAAAACATTGAACAACAACAAAAAATGTATCTTTTTGTAAGAGTGGTTAATTTTAAGTCATAGAGAAGGATAGGTATCCTTGTTGTGCACTGAATTGCTCCAGGTTTTTGAGCATTCTGGGGTGCCAGTCCTGGAATCTTAATGTTCTGAAATTGCATTTTGAAAGATCAAATCTTTATGGACAAACTTAAGAAATCCAAAAGAGAATGGGAAACTATGCTTTATATGTTTACTAAGTTTTTTTGGCTGTCTATGCCAAGGCTGAACCACTGTCATATTAAGGGCTTGAATTAGTTTATAATTATCATTAAATTGCTTTGAAAAAGCAAATCAAACCACATCTTTTATATACCTTATTGAAATAGTATTGTGCATAATATTGTTTAGGAGAATCTAATTTGACATACGGAGTGGATTTCAAAGAAAAAACTATTTGTTAAGGGTAAGCCTAAGACTGTGTTTTAAAACCAAAAGTAATCTTTAAAATGGAGAGGGGAGAGTCTTTTTCACTGTTAAGATACTACAGAAATATCCATTGCAAGTGTTTTACTGGTTTCTATGATTCATTTAGTAGTATTCTATTTTTATCAAGGTAGGTCGTTGGGCTTGGAAGAACGTAGCAATTACTACGTTTATGTGGTTTGAAAGGCATCTAGTCAAAATAAACATTTCAAAACATGCTTTCATATATTCTGCCAAATAAAACGATTGCAAAGGGCTGAGGAGTTGCCTCCAAAATATCCTCTGTGTTTTCTTTGATTGTTTCCTTTATTGCGTTATCATAAATTAATTCTTTTACTTATTCTATGCTAAAAGATCAGTCAGTCATTTTATTTTAATGTAATCTTGTGTTTTGTGAACTTACTTTAACTTAATCCACCATCCAGGAGTGAGTATGATGGAGATCTGCAATCACAGCTTTTGAACAAAGCTAATGAAGAAGACAAAAATTGTAGCAGGGCTCTTTCTGTCGTGAGTGCTGTCGTCCGAGCAGCCAAAGACCTGTTGCACAGGGCTCTTGCTGTAGATGGTAAGGCTTTCGAAAATTGACTTTCAAAACTTAATTTTCAAAGCTTCCTTCTTTGATAGCAAGATATAATAGTCAAATATCAGTGATACAAAAATTGTGATATTCCTCTTTTGCTTTCCAAAGACTGTTTTTCTAACCTGTTGTTACTGTAGGTATCAGACTGTCAGTAACTTTCTAAGTCACTGAGTTCCACTTGAGATATCAGACCTTGTATAATTTTGCTCAGCAATTTAGCAAGTATCATGTTAAAGCTGGTAAGGTTCTTTATTTCCAGAATAAGTGCTGTGATGGGTCAGTTCCAAATGTTATTGCATGTTTTATTTATTTATTTATTTATTTATTTATTGCACAGTGGATGCAATTCATTTATAAGCACTTTAACATCAATTTTTGAGAAATGTAGACATTAACCTTAAAGCTGAATGGTTTTAAGCTTCCAGCTTCAGCCATTCTAGTCAAAATGCCCAGAATAATGCATAGCGCTATAGAAACTGATTTGATGGACTGGGAGGAGCTTTTATACCATAGAAACTATGAACACAGTTTCACAAAATGTTGAAGAATACAGTAAAACTGTGCTTAAAGAGGAAGGAATTCTTTAACAGACAACTGTACATAATGGCATATTTATCTCAGGTGAACATTGCAGGTTTAGATAATGATAATAATTTGAGGTAAAAACTACTGTAAAAATTAGAAGTTTAACTGATCAAAAGCAGAAAAATAAGATGTGTTTTGAAACATAGTATATCTATTAATACCTGTGTTGTAATTATCTTTTTTTAGCTGAAGACATTCCAGAATTACTCAGCTCTTCCAGTCTGTTTTCAATGCTGCTTCCCCTCATAATAGCCTACATAGGACCAGTAGCGGCAGCTATTCCCAAGGTATGCTTCTCAACAGAAATTACTAAAGTTAGAAAGATCTGGATGTATGACTCATTTATTGGTGAATATTGGTGGGATGAAATGTTTTTTATATTCTGTAAACCCTATTTTTATATTAAATATCCAAAGCAACGGTAGCTGCTCATTAAGATTGTTTCTGTCAATTTTAGATGTCATGTTTAGAATCAAGAAGATGTCATCTATATTTAAAAATATCATTACTTTTCAGTGGCACAGCATTTTCCATATGCCTGGTGTTGGAACACTCTTGAAACCTATTATTAGGTTTACAAGTGTCATTAATCCTTAGCTAGTAGAAACTTTTGCTTTTTATTGCTTTTTCATGAATTATAAGCTCTTTTCAAACTTGTTTTTAAAGGGGAAGGAAAGAGGACTGGCCACTTAAAATCCAGCAGATTCATTTCATTAAAATAGTTTCAGATTTTAGTTATCTTGTTACTGTGATAAACTCGAATTTAGAACCAAGTGTTTTGCTTTAGATGTGTTCCTCTCCTTTGAAAATGTCGCAAGGATTACTGAGAACAATGTGGTGCTAAATGCCACATGCATTAAAATATGTTGAATATTTGGAGGAAAAAAAAAATCAATGTTGTTATAAAACAAAGTATAACTGGACTATAATTTAAGTACAGTATTTGCTTTCTCTAAACTCATGCTTATTGTTTGTTAAGGTAACAGCTTTTTAGTGTTAGAGACGGTGTTTTAGTGAAGGTGTCTGTCCCACAGATTGTGTACAGATTTTTGTTTCAGCTTCGGCAAGTCTCCAAGAGGAGTATTTGAGATTAATGTAGTGATGTTTTCCTGGACACAGTCCAGTTTTCAGGACTGTGTACAAAGAGAATGGGAAAATGAATTGTGATAGTGATATTCTGAGCAGGTCCAAACCAACCATTGTAGAGAACTGTAGGTGTGAGTATTGTTTTCACCCAGTCCTAAGTAATATTTTATTGCGTGTGGGGTTATGTTACAGGTTGCTGTTGAGGTCTTTGGCCTAGTACAACAGTTACTTCCTTCTGTGGCAGTTCTGAATCAGAAATACGCCCCACCAGCTTTTAACCCGAATCAGTCTACGGACAGCACCACCGGAAACCAACCGGAGCAAGGGCTTTCGGCTTGTACTACCTCCAATCACTACGCCGTTGTAGAAAGTGAGCATCCCTATAAACCTGCCTGTGTTACACACTATAAGGTAAGCACCATTTCAAAGGGCGTGGTTTCTGAAAAGCTTTTGACATGTGACTTTGTTTCGTCAACGTTTACTGTCTGCAAAATTGTTGCCATGGCTGATGATGAATATTGTCTAATACAAGAGACAATTTCCTATATTATTACTCTCCTGATTTTTGGACTGTTTGTCCAGTAAGTACAGTGGAAACTAGTGTAGTTTTAACCCCGTAATGCCGGTATCTACTGTAAGTCCCTGAATTTGCTCACTGTGAGATTTTCCTACTGTCATGCAGTTTCTTTCCTCTAACTGTACAGACTGTAGAAGTTGGAAGTCTTTATGTATTCATTATCTGATCGTATCTCTGGCTTTTTTACCTAATGCTAAAACAATTCTTTGTAAAAATACCTAATGTCAATTTCAGTCAAATTAATATGCATTTTAGGGTGGGAATCCCTCTGCTGGCTATTGCTGGTCTGCCAATTTAAATTCTTCATTAATTACTTTCACTTGGACAATGATTTGGCGTTGCAGAAGTCTCTGAAGTCCTCTTAACTGTGTTGTCACTCTAAGTAGGGTTCATTCCGCCTAACATAGGTGACTATTGCAATAAAACTAGGTTTTTCTCAGTGTCAATAGAGAAAGGGTGTTTTTTCTACTTGAGTAAAGGGCTGAGGCATAAATTGAGATGAATCTTGTGTTTCAGCTCTTGAAATAGTGAGTTCTGCAGTCATACTGATACCACTACTGTAAATCCAGAGGGAGCAAACCTGGAGTTAAGTAAGAGCTGGAGGAGGTCATAATTACTGTCCCACTATTCCACTTGCTTGTCCTGTGAGACAGCAAGATATCCACTGCAAAAAACGTACTTATCGTACAATTTTCCTGATGCAATGATGCTTATTATTGTTCTAAAAGTTTATGAAGCTCATCTGAAGCCTAAGGCTTAGTAGTTACTGCTTTTGAATTTCTGTAGCTATATGCTATCATGCTGCAGACCAGTCTTCCCAGGCATGATTCTGATGCTTTGCACTTCTCTAGAATTGCACAAAACGGATATTGAATGTGTTTGTTGAAGTTTGTGTTTAAAAAACTATGTGAGAGTTAAGTGCTTGTACTAGTCTGTGGTTGTTCAGTTTAATGATCCTGTGCAGAGTTCTTAAAAACAATCACAAATGATGTCATAAGCCCAAATACTTAATCTGAACATAATTTTTTAATACATGATTATAATTCAATACAGTGTAAAGCATTTCAGGTATATCTGAATTTCAAAGAATAAATTAGGTTAATGTTAGTCTAAAACATCTCAAAACAACTGTACAGAATTCCATAAGTGAATCGCTTCTATAGCCTAAAGAGTTAAAACCAAATGGAAACGAAGAAATAAATGTGAAAAAAAAACTAACAACCCTCCAATCTTGCACATAATTAGACTATTGTTTTGTTTTAGGTGACTTTTCCTGAATGTGTCAGGTGGATAACAATAGAGTTTGACACTCAGTGTGGCACTGCTCAATCAGAGGATGTTCTTCGTTTACTGATTCCTGTCAGAATTGCACAAAGTCTGGGATTTGGACCAAAGCACACGTCTGTTCATGAAAATCTTAATTCATGGATAGAACTGAAAAAATTCTCCGGATCTTCAGGATGGCCTACCATGGTATTAGTGTTGCCAGGTAATAAATAGATACTGCAGTAATTTCTAGTGATGTGAATTATTTTAATAATGAAAGTTTGATTTTTCTGCAAAATTATCATAGAAAACAAAGTTGAAAAAGTGTCTTCATCCAAGCTGGCAAGAGTTCATCAGGAGCCGTTGGTTGTACATCAGTTAATTATGTTTATATAAGGTTTCTTGTTTGAAGTGTTGATCCGTGTGTTATTCGTGGTTTTACCTTACATATAAGGTCTGGATTTCATATATGCTCTGTATGTAGAAGAAATGTAGAAAAAGAGGAGAAATATTAGGGCTTTTTTAAAATTTATGTATCTTTTTACTTCCTGTAAGGAAATGAAGCTCTGTTTTCTCTGGAGACTGCATCAGACTATGTGAAAGATGAAAAGGCTTGCTTTTATGGTTTCAAATGTTATGCAATTGGATATGAATTTAGTCCAGGAACTGATGAGGTAAGGAAAAAGT
Organism: Limnodromus scolopaceus; assembly: GCA_028565335.1. Taxonomy (NCBI): domain Eukaryota; kingdom Metazoa; phylum Chordata; class Aves; order Charadriiformes; family Scolopacidae; genus Limnodromus; species Limnodromus scolopaceus. The sequence goes on from JAOXNO010000001.1 coordinate 165,776,662, forward strand.
GAAATGACAACAATTGCTGCACCTACTATTCTCTCCTGTAAAGCCAACTTTTTTGGTAAAAATATTTGTATTTCCGCTTCTGACTAAAAAACATTAACAAAACATTATTAAATTAATTTCGTATAACTGATCCGTATTTCACATCTTTACTTGCTGTTTCAGAACTTGCTGGTTTGAGTGCTAAAGATGCAGTTTATCAAGGGTTTAGTTTAAAATGCATTTTGGAGATTTTTCAGTCTCCTTGAGAGTCTTGGAGAATACAAGGCGAGTTCAGGATTACTGCTTTTGAAGGCTCTTTCCAAAAGAAGGATTTTTTTCCTACTTTATATTTTGCCAGTTTCTGTAAGTCTGCCTAGAAAATCCATTAGAAGGAGTTTCTCATCTCTTTCTCATCTTCTCTGTTTTTTGGTGGTGGTTCGTTGGGTTTTTCTTCCTCCATGAGAGGCATCTCTGAGGAGGGCTTCAACCACTCACAGATTTCTTTAAAACTTAAAATTGGTTTTAGTGTCAAGGCCTTTTTGTGAAAAGATAAAGAGTGGACTCTTTCCAAACTGAAAGAGGTTGTGCCTGCATGTAGCTGGGACAAGGTGAAAGGAAAAGAAAAAGTTTTAAAAGTATCTACAACCTCCCTATCCATACTGCTCTCCCCCAGTTCTTGCACTCAGCTTGCTTCCCGCCATGTATTTGAGAACTGTATACATGGTTTGTTCTTTTTTTTTTTTTTTTTCCCCTCTTGTGAACAAGGTTGAAAGATACTGATGGAGAGACTCTCATGTGTTTTCAGTGACGAGTCTGGTAGAAGGGAGGCAGAGTCTTCTCATTCCCTAGAACAGTGCCATCAATGGGAGTAAAGAGCTTTCCAGTGTGAATAGAAGGGAGAATCTGACAAGGGCTTCTCCCAAGATTTGTAACAGAGAAAGGGAAATTATGGAATGTTTTTCTCATCCTTGCCTCTCCAACTAGAGAAAGGGAAGAGGAAAAAAATTCATGAACAGTACTACCTTTAAAGATGGGAATGTGAGCTTATGTGGTATGTACGACTTAAAAGAGGGAAGAGGCATTGCTTTGCAATCCAAATATATATCAGTAGGTTTTTTGTATTAGTAAGTTACCTTTCTCTTTAATATTACAAAAGACTATAATTGTCTTCAGATGTTCTCACTAGGCTACCAGAAGCATGGTTACCCATTTATTAATACTCTTACCTAGTTGAAATTGTTCTAGAAATGTGGTACTCTGGCCCATGTCAGAGGAAAACATGACAGTCTAGCTGTTGACAGGGTCAGTATCACTGAGAAAGGTCAAACTGGAACACATAATTAGGGTAAAGCAGTGTCAGGGAAACACATTCATTGCCCTCTTTTCTGAGACACTTCTGTTTTAAAATTTGTTTCCATTTGAAGGGTATTATTCAGCTGGAGAAAGAATTGGCCAATTTAGGAGGATCATGCGCAGCAGCTTTAATGAAGAAAGATCTAGCGCTTCCTATTGGTAAGTCCCATTCAAAGAACATACTTTGTTATTTCATCATCATTTTTCATTCAGTTTGTTCATTGAATGAATACTACCTTTAAGTCTTAACGTTGCTTTCAGTTAGATGATCATACAAACCTGATTCTTAAAACTGAATTAAATCAATTAAGATAATAAAGTGATGTTGTTTTCTGCTTACATTATTCCCTTCATGTGTGTATGGGGAGGAGGGAAACCTGGTCATTTAAATCTGAACCAACTCACCCCATCCACAGGTAGTGTATCAGTGTGCGAGCTCTGTCCCTGTTTCCTCGTGGTACTTCACAAATGTGCAAGTATCTCATTTGTATCTCTCTTTCACTGTTTTTTTTTTCTCCCTGCACTCCACACCTTTCTGAATGAAAAATACCTGCAACATTGAATTGTAGAATTTAAAATTACTCATTTAAAATTGAAAGTAACCATTGCATCTGTGGACCTTACATCCTAAAGTATTTTTGCTGTAGTTTTCTTTGTTACGATTACCAAAAAAAATTTACATACTTCTGCAGCAGATTCAGCAAGTAAGTTCACAGTAACGTAATTGCAATTAAAAATGTAAGGAAAAATGAGTTTATGAAAATTATTGGATACAGAGATTGAATTAGAACTTTCTAATGATGCAGCCATATTCTGTGTAATAGCATTTTTCCTAATTAGCATTTGTGTACAGGAAAGATTTACTTATAATCTATAATAGGATATCTTTTTGATAATTTTAATTTAGGAGCACAAATGAGAGCTCAAATACTGTTAATGATACTGGAAATGTATATTAATGAGCAGGAGAGTGTTGATCAGTGTGCAGTTACAACCACAGAACCTGATGTGAATTTTTTAACCCAGTATTTTGCTTGTGTATTTGAACGTGCAGTTTTCTTACTTGGTTGTTAATAGGCACCTCAGTTGCACTGGTAAATCTGTATTTCACTCTCAAAATTGCAGGCAATTCTATAGTTTAAATAGTGCCCTCTTCTGTTATCCTCCAAATAGCTGCATTAGTTCCTTAGTTTTGTTAACTTCCCTAGCACCTATTTATCCTGCTGTTCTCCTATGCAAAAAAAGATGCTGAAATTGAAATGCTTCAAACGATTTCCCAGGTTTTCTAATACTTCATACTTCTCTCTGAAGAGGTTTTTTTGTTTTGTTCTAATTTTGAATGCCTAAAACAAGAAGGGAAGGTAGGTGGTACATAGATGGGCTTTATATGGTTTCAGGCAGAAGGAACTTGAAATAAAACATGCAGTTAAGTTACCTGTGCAGTCTCAGCCAGCTATAAAAGTGTGTGTGTATGATCTGCAAGAGAGGAGGGATAGGTGCATTGACTGTAAAGAGTTTCCTGATTACTGCCGTAATTACAGTAACTTCGTCTGATTGTTTACACCAACACAAGGACTTCAGCCAGTTGTTAGTGTTGCTGCTAACATTACAAAGCTCATGACAAACAGGCATGTGTGTCTATTGTTTCTCTACAAGAGCACTGGACCCTCTGAATAAACAAAACTGATGAATTATAGGCAGCAGTGGTATGTTTGCAGATATAAACCACTGTGCAGCCTTTTTAACATGGATTTCAGTTGTCTGTAATTACGTTTTATCTTTTTGCTTGGTGTTTCAGAAAAGCACTGTGGCATGAAAAAAGGTAAAATATGGTTTTCTAGAGCAACATTTAAATGGCTTAGGATCAGACTATTTGTCCTTTTTCTGCACTCTAGACTATTCATTTCCTACCTTTTGCTGCAAGTTAAATGTTGTCTTAAAAATGCCGTATTACTGCTATTGCTCATCTTATTCTTTCCACAAATAAGGTACTTTTCCTTTAAGAAAAACCTATATAATCTTATTAAAGACTGTCTTCTAATGCATACACACAAGGCAGCCCTTTGTGTTGGACTTTTTGCACTTTATTTTATAATTTGTGCAATTTTACCTTTGTTCCATGTGTGGATGTATACAGGCTGAAGAAAATAACCTAAGGAAAAGGCTCACTCCAGAAAAGAATTAGCAACTTGACTTAAAATTCCTGAACTCTGGCATTTAGAAGTTAGGCATCTACATCTAAGCTAGTAGCTCTAGCCTTCTTTTAGAGTTAATGCGGACATCTTCAGAGGATGGTTCATGTCATTCTAAGATGAAGATGTAAGAAAAAATAAATTAATCGCCGCAAGGAGGAACCTATTTCTCCTCCATTTGCTGTAAAGATATCTTATTATAAGTTCTGAGCTCATTATCTCATGCTTTGCTGCCCAAAAGTAGGGGAAGTAAATCCTGTTTTATTTCCCAGATACTCTTTAGAGCTCTGGATCCAACTAAGTGCTCTTAAAACTCGGCGATTCTAATGAAAGTGATAAGAAACTTCATGAATGTGGCAGAATTTTAAAAAAAGGGAAATAGGAAACACATGGTTGAAAATTCTCAGCAGGTGCATTTGTGGAAGGTTGTGGAAAGGGCATCATAGGAATAAAAATAAATTTAAAAAAAGACTTGTCTGGAAATTTTCTGTCAAGAAAACTTGAATGATTGAACTGATTTCAAGCCAGATTTAATAGTTGTTACTGGCATCCTTGCAGGATCCTTCCATCTTCAACTTTTTTTTGCATGATTTCGTCTATTGACTTTAACAAGGTTGTTCTACAGAAATACCTTGCTTTTTAATAATTGTTGTAGCGGATATAATTTGTATACAAGTAGCCAAATACTTGTATAAGCATTTTCCTCTAGAACCACTAGGAAATGCGGTGTTTTAAAAGGACATCAAGAAGCCTTTTAGCCTTTTTTGCTCCAAAGGAAGATGGACCACACAGTGATTCCTTCTCGTATTACGAAAACTTTATCTTTGAAAGTACACACAAATACTATTTAAATTATGATGTTCGAAAGGTCGCACTTGCCATTTCTCCAAGACTCAAATTTAACATACTTCTTCTCAAGAGGAGGTCTCATCTGTGACCAAGATCTAACTTAAACATCAGTGGAATTGATCAATTCATTTAACGTTATTACTTACTAATTGTTTCAAATTTGGTAGAAGTTATTTCTGAGAGGATAGTTTTTATATATCTTTATTTCTTTGAATTTAAAAAAAATGCCTTAGGATTGGATTTTTATCATTTCTCTTTCTCTCTTCTTACTAGTAGAATTGCCTGACATGTTTCTGAGAGAGAGTAGAAATATGGTAACCTTATCTGGTTTATTTTTCTTTTCTGTTAAAAGACTGTGTTTGGCAATTCTGGTCACCCTGGAATCAGACTTTTGAGTTGCATTTGCGTGAAACAAATACTGTATAATAGAATGTATTTGAGTTTTATGTTTTAGGAGGAATCATAATTTACAAAATTGTGCAGAGTTTATCAGGTTTTCAAATACTGTTGCTATGGTAAGTTCTTAAAAGGGAGCAGCTGGTGCATACTTTTAGGTCCTGCTTCCCAGAAACCATCTTGAACTCCCAAAATCTTTTTTCTGAAAGTATCTAGTCACATCCAAAGATTTGCCATACATACTGTCTTGGAGATAAGAAGACAAGTACCAAATTTTTGTTTTGTGTACTGTATATTGTTTATTTGCTTGTGCACTGAGCTACACAGTACTGCATGTTTACTGCGTTACTTGAAAGTATTAGTCTTTCAACTGCTGGTTAAAAAATGAGACACATCATCTTGCAAACTTAAATTTTGTCATATAAAAGACTTCACTGAACAGAATTGAATTTCACGTTCCATCAAATGTAAATTTACGTATTGATATGTAAATATCAATATTATTGTTAGGAAAAAAAGATTTTTCTGTTGTGAAAATAATTTCTGTTTTTACAGCAGGTAATGAATTTGAAGAAGATCTTGAGATTCTTGAAGAAGCTGCTTTACAGGTATACTGCTGCTTTTTTTTTTCCATCGCAACATACTTCAGCACATAATTGCATTGAAACTTTTTGACTGCTACAGAAGAAAATAATTTGTAAGGTTTTTATAATAGGGTATTTGGCTTCTTAAAACACAGTTTAAGAAAGATGTACAGAAGTTTGGCATTTACATTGAATCTTTTTAGAAATAAATATGCTTAGAAAAAAATGCATAAAATATCACAGGGGAAGTTAGATGACCAAATAAATTTCAAAATATATAGGTGTCTGGCTTAGGTTATGTGATTTTTACAAATTTTAGATGTTGCCAAAATTAAACATGCATGTGTCTGTAATTGCAGAAATGAAGTCACTTTTTCAGTTGAACAGTAACATTTATCAAGTCCCAAATAATATGACTTCAGGTGTTCTGGATTGATGATGTATTTTATTTGTTGTGATGGCTGCTAATGCTTCTTAGTAGCTCCCTGGTTGTATACCCCTGGCTGATGATGCACAGTGAAAAAGGACTTTTCACAGTCTTTATCTCTCTCCTAATTATCTTCAGGGCAACTGTTTTGAAATGTAGTTGTTGCACTACTTGCTGGAAAAATGTATCAGTGCTACAGTATGACAACATTGCATAGGCCTTAGATGACAGAACAGTAAAGAGAAACTGCCTAGGAGGAATCAGATGTTCCCTTGAAAGAAATATTTTTTTCAGCTGTCTCTTCTTGAACCCTCTCTGTTCTAATTCAAAACCTGAGCTAGGAGTGTGCATGCGAGTAATGGATTCATTTTCGCTAAAACTAGACTAAAATCCTGTCTATTAAATATTTTCTGCATCTTTCTACCTCTTTCTACCTTTCCTTTCTTGCGAAGAAGTGATTTCTTTTACTTTGTCTCACCCAAAATATCTTTTTTAAGAGATCTTTCGTTCTATAAATTATCTCTCTAGCATTTTATTTTCTTTTGGAACATGCTCATTGGTCACACTTTAAGAATTACTTTCTTCATTAATTTCCTGGTCACAGTTCAACAGTTTAGGATATTCTTAACATGGAAGTTCATGTTACCTTCGTCTATTTTCCAGAAATTCTCTCTCAACGCAGGCTCCTTTAATCTCATATGACATAAATTATTGTTCTATAGGCTGACCTGACCTTTCTTTTAAACTTTTCATCAAAGTAGAGTTTATCCTGTCTCCTGCTACTTGGATGGTTTTCTGTGCCCAAAGTGTCTGTGCCAGTTGTGTCATATTACGGGAAAATGTCTACATGTAAGATACTGAAAAACTATTCTGTCTCTGTCCTTTCATCCCCAACCCCTGCGAAAAAAAAAAAAAAGGTGTGCAAGTCTCACTCTGGCATTCTTGGGAAAGGCTTGGCATTATCTCACTCACCAACCATTTTGGAAGCTCTTGAAGGAAATCTTCCACTGCAGGTACAAAGCAATGAGCAGTCATTTCTGGAGGATTTCATTGCTTGTGTACCAGGATCAAGTGGTGGACGACTTGCAAGGTAAAGAATTCGTGCGCTGCTTGAATAAAACCATTGCTTCATAGTTGTAATGTTTCAGTTTTGCAACAAAATAGAAAACGTTTAGTTATATGTTAAATTTCAAAATATATGCGCTGTTACTTGTCTATACAGCTTGCTATAGACCTTTAATAGTTGCATCAAATATTAGTTAAGTAGAGCTATTTGACTGTATTGTTTCTATTAATAAATTAGGTAAAAACATTTAAGTATTCAGACCTTCTGCGTCCTTGCTTAGCTGGAAGTCATTTTTGTACAAAGTAGGAATTTATCTTTTGGGGGCCTGTAAGAGTGTAATATTAAGCGTTTGTCTTTGCTGTAGGTGGCTTCAGCCAGATTCATATGCTGACCCTCAAAAAACATCATTGATTTTGAATAAGGATGATATTCGATGTGGTTGGCCAACTGTTATTACAGTACAAACAAAAGACCAGTATGGGGATGTTGTTCATGTGCCTAATATGAAGGTAATTATTGTTATCTTGGCTGTTCTTACACTTCATCATGTCTTCTTTTAGTATTTGTTGTCGGTATTCCACAGAATACTCCTGTACAGGGCAGAAAGTGGCATTTGTAAATTCAGTGTAGTCAGACTTTCTTAGCTCTAAATCCACAAAATTCTCAACTTCTGTATGCCACGACATATGTCAACACCATTTCATGCATAAGTCAGATAAAATGTGTTAAATGTGCTGATGTACTAGGGTGACAGAACAAGCCAAGATCCAATTTGGCCGCTTCTGATGTAGATTGAGAGGCCCTGATGACTCACTCTGAAACCTGTGCACTCATTTGGAAGGCTCTCTTCCCTACTTTGAGCGTGTTCTGTTGTGGGAAAGCTTAGCTAGACGTAACAGACTGTGTGCTGCTTCCCAGGGAGTGCTCTGGGACGGGCAGAACTGATACTAGCCTTTGCTGATCATGCCCAAGTCAGCTGGGTGCTTCTCTCCTGTACATTCACGTTTTTCAGAGATGCTGTGCTTGGCTTTACAAAGTGTTAAGTGTAGACAGCTGGATTTATAGCGAGTCCTCTAAGCACTTTTGTCACTGTATCTTATCAGATCTAAAAGATTGTGTGTGTGTGTGTGTTTCCTCCCTAAATCATCTTCTGTATTCCATGTCTTATTGCAGGTAGAAGTCAAAGCTATTCCTGTTTCTCAGAAAAAAACATCTTTGCAACAAGAACAAGTTAAAAAGGTGCAACGGATACCAGGGAGTCCTGCAACAGCTGCCTCCCCTAGCAGTGACATGACCTTTGGGGGACTTCCTTCACCAAAGCTTGACTCCTCCTATGAGCCAATGATAGTAAAAGAAGCTCGATATATTGCTATTACAATGATGAAGGTAAGTTGCTGACACTTCAGCAATGTAACTATGCAATTCAGCATTCAAAGTACGTAAAGGTACACAAAGGAGAAAGAAAAATGCGTATTTCGGTTAAGTCACAATCTAAAAATACATCGAGCACAAATTACTTTCATTACATTTAACTTCAGCAGAAAACTAGGTGCATGAAAAGGGCCAATTGCCTAAACTCTAAAGCAGTTTAAAACTGAATTGGCATTTAAAAAGAAAAATTGTCTTTGATTTTGATAACACTGATTTACAAACTGGTCTGAGTGACTCAGGAACAATGAAAACAGCTATTGAAATGGTGGAGGGGAAGTCAAATCGGTGTTATCCATATAGAGTTGGAGTGTTGCAGTGAATATATATTAAAAACTGTTACTAGTGAACACAGGGAAAAAATAAGAGTTCAGCACAGTAAAAAGACTTTATGATTGATTTGTGTATCAATGTATGAATATTAAACGACATCTGTTGAAACTGGCCACTGTCAAATATACCAGCTCAGAGACTTTGCCAGCAGGAACTGGCAAAAGGTGAAAACTGAACAGTTAGTATTGATTTGAGTATATTCTTAGAACCCATGATATATTTACATATACATAACATATTGACCCAGTTAAGAGATGCGACGTGGTGTGTATAACTAGCAGTTAGCTTAATATGACATGATTAATCAGGACTTAAGGAAGGATAATACTTGGTATAATCAATATGGACTTATTGGAGGAGAATGAGCAAACCATCATCTTTGAGAGTGTGCAAGGTTGTTTTCTAGGGAGGATAGCGCTGCAGTAGCTATGTGTAAATAGTGTGATTGGCTACTAAATAGTGTCTTAATGGACCATTGAAGGAGCTATGAAATAAATATGGTGTACAACAAATAGTTTAAAAACTTGTTAAATCACCTGTCTGAAAAGATAGATATATATATATAAGGGGGAGTGTATATCAAGTGTGGTGTGCTTGTTTAGTTGTTTTTTTTTAACTTGGGGTACTCCAAAGATCACTTCTTGGCTTGATGCTGCTTGGTGTTTTTGCCAGTGACTTGAGGGGGAGCAGGAAATACATTATTAATTCTAAGTTGGAAGCCAGATGGGGTTTTTGATAACCATTGTCTGCAGGCACCTGCTGCTGCTTTTGCAGTAATTGGTAATAGACTTGCTCACATAGATGTTACATTGATAGACCTTGCAACGCATTAGATACTCTGCAATAACTGTCAGTGGAGCAAGTCAAGGTATCCAGAAATTAATCTATAGATTTGATGGACCCTTTGAATGAGGAATGTTTGATGTTAGCTAGCTCACTTGTTAGTAGTAAGTATCTTTATTTTTCTAAATAATGGCCATTTAAAGGGAAAGATAAATTTAAAGATGCTTTTTTCATGTATGTATATATGGATGTGTGTTTCTCTTCCTGTGTTTTGAAATTGGTTTCTGGTTCTGTGCTCCATGCTTCTGGTGAGTGTAAAATTATATTAGTAAGTTCTTTGCGAAAATAACCTTGCTTTCTTTATTAGTGACTTTAATATAATTGATAACTATTGATTTTATGTTTGTTGAATTTCATCTGTTTATAGGCATATGAAAATTATTCTTTTGAAGAGCTACGCTTTGCTTCACCAACACCAAAGAGGTAAGTGTTGAAGAATTGCTTTTTAATAGGGACTAAAATTAATATGTCCTGTCACTTCTGCTTAAATCTGGAGTCACAAGCCTTGACTGCCTGAATAATGTTGTCTAAAGGTGGAAATACTACAAAAATTGTGTGTTACTTTGGTTTCTTAAATTTAGAGATTTAATTAAATTTAGAATTTTAAATTTTATAATTTAGAGACTTAAACTTAGATATTTAATTTAATTTAAAATTTTAATTAAATTTAGAGATTTTTCTTAAATTTAGATTTTCTGTTTAAAATCCTTCATTCTTAGTTGTTTTAATGTTGATTCCTTATCTGTATTACCTATTATTTGAATATTTTCATTCATCATTTGCTATAAATTAATGTGGTATAGAGGTTTATAACTTCTAAATAATATGGGATTAGTACATTGAATGGGGAGAGATGGTATTTCAATGATCTGAAAGAAAAAACTAAAAGTGTTTCCAAACTATTATCAATTATTTTCAAGATGACAATAATTGTTTAATAATTTTAATTGTTTTGTTTATGCCTAGACCCAGTGAAAACATGTTGATCAGAGTCAATAATGATGGTACATATTGTGCAAACTGGACTCCTGGAGCTGTTGGTCTCTATACCATCCATGTTACTATAGATGGCATTGAAATAGGTACTTAATTTTCACTATACTTAAGCAGAAGTTTATATTGCATCCAGTTTGTATACTGATAAATGTCTTGGTGTTCATAACATTTAGTGTTAAAGTTCATAGCAAAATCTAGCATCCAAATTTTCATTCAGAAGGCTTCTATCTAATTCCCTCTTCTTTCTCAGAAGAAAAAAGACCACGGCTATTCTCTACTTTAAATAGGAATATATTTGGCAAATCACTTATTTATAATGTGATTGGACTACAAGATTAAAAATGTTTCATATTCTCTACTCTGTGTTGCAAGAAAAATGTCTTGTTTCAGAGACAAGAGAGTGATAGAGATGTATAGTTAAAGGGGAAAAAAAACAACATTGAAGAACCTAGGAAAAGGGAAAATTGTTCCTGACCATGCAGGAGTAAATAATGTCATTTCTTCTGTGGCAAATTGAGAAAGCATGGTGTGAACTGAAACTTAGGGTAGAGTTTCAGTTATTTATACTAATTTTAAATACTTTGGGTTTCTTGCATCTTTTAGTTGTGTTTTAGCTGTCTTGCTGGTCCTTGGAACTGTAAGATATATAAACCATTGTTTATGTCAGCTGTTGTTATATTTTTACACAGATTCTAACATGTTCATTCATTGCATAGGCTTAACTTACAGAAATGCTAAATAGAGATTTTAACCTTAGTTATTAAACAGGTGTGAGTATCCTTTAATACTTATCTATGCCATCTTTCTTCAATGCTACTTCTTCTCTAGTTCAATCATAGTATCTTATTATCTCCTCTCAAGCTTTCATATACGTGTGCATGACACATAATTCTCTCAATTTTTAACCACTTAAGTCCTAGAAGCACTTAGTTTCTTCTACGTTTCAAGCATTTTGCCTTCTTGATACTTAGAGATTCCTTCTGTTACTGACACATTTCTTTCAAAGAACAGTAATGAAACCAACAGGTTTATCAGTAGGTCTGGTTACCTCTTCTCAAGTTGTTACTCTTCAAAGGGTGACCCTGTAAAATTAAACAAAACCCCCAAAAGATCTGCCAAAGCTTTTAAGTTTTTATCGTTTGGTTTTAATGGTGATTGCTGTAACAATT
>JAOXNO010000001.1:165795164-165823699 GCA_028565335.1 Limnodromus scolopaceus
TGTGAAAGTGCAGGCCTTTCTGGCTCATCTGGCTCTGTGCATTCCCCAGAGTGGGAAGTAACATAGTTTCTTCAGAGAAGAATGTGAGAATCAGATCTACTTGGTAACTGAAAGTAGTTAACAAGTATTTGGCCACATTAAACACTGACAGCCAGCAATGTCACTGTTCATGTTTTCCAGTCATAGAATAACTGAGATATTCCCAGTTCCAGTGAAACTGGGCTGTTTTCTAATAGCCAAATCTGGCAATTTATAAACTTGTGGCTGCAGCCCATGTTCTGGCAAACACTATTATATGATGCAACTAAATTTTCTTCCTATTCACCTTTTTGGCTATGAATTATTTGTTGATACAAGTGTATTTGGAGATTCTTTCAATGAAATCCTTACTTTGAGAAGTACTTTAAGATTGCATTTGGCAAGTAAATTATTGCTGTACTCAGTCATCAGTCACTTGAACACCATGTTGGAATATTTATCCAGTTTGTTGTAGAATGTAAGACAAAATTGAAAAAAAATGCAAGCTTTGCTTAAAAGTCTTCATTGTATTTTTGGCCTTAGAAATTGATAGTCATTAGGAAATAGCTATAGTGTACTTTCACAAAACGTTAATATATGTATGCAGCAGTATCATAAGCCTGGATGAGTGTTATATTTTGTTAGATTTTATTTCACTTTTTCTATTCTTAATGTTTTTTTGCTTGCTGAGGGGAAAAGATTTGAGGTCAGTAGTTACGTACCTACTGGTTAGCACATTTCAAATGCCTCTAGTACACACTTCTAGAGAAGAACATACCCTATGCTGTCTAAGAAAAGCTTGAAAGGAAATGGCTGTCATAAAAAAATAAACTGAGTATTCAATTTTGATAATATAATCTTGATAATTCAAAGCTCATTTGATTAGGTCGGGTACAATTAAATTTGAAAATCAGCATTTAATTGTCATACATTTCACTCTAAATGCTTCTGTAAAGTTCCAATAAAATGTTATAGATCATTTTTTCTTAAACAATGGCTGTGAATTAGTTTTGGTACCATTAGAACTATTAGGAGTTGGTAGATATTACTAATTTTCTTTTAACCAGTTATATTACGATCTTAATGGCACAAAGCTGAAACTCATGTGTTTTCTTAGCTTCTAATCAGTAAGCAGCCAGTAGCCAATGTAGCAAAAGTCTTATGAAAGCAACTGCTATAACAATGTAGCTATGCATCATAAGGTGTGTTTTGAGCTACTTTCAGATGGAAGATCTCTTTGCATCTCTCTCATATTTTCAAATTTTTGAAAGGACTTAGCCCTGAAGCTGTTTAATTTCATTATGTCCATATTTAAGCATTAGGATTTGTTGGTTTGATTTGTAATAATAAGAGGAAAAAAGGAAAAAAATGTTCTCTAGCTTTTTCTTTCTTTCTTAAAGGCCACAAAACAAAAGTCAAGGTTCAGTGGCTTACTTTTGAATGCCTTAGTCTTTAATGCTTGCTATCATAGCATTATGCACCACACAACTTGATGAAATTCAATAAATTCTTTTGTAAGCTCCTGATTTGTGTAACTTAGCTTAAAACTCTTTTTCCTGCTAAATCTTGATCACATAAAGTGATACTGCTTTCTTAGTAGAAAGTTTTAGAGTAAAATCTCTTTTAAAGTAATAAGTGATTTGAGAATATTCAAAAATATGTCTGTCTGTCTCTAAACTGTCCAAGAAAATTATGTCCCTGCTTACTGCAGGGAAGGTTGAACTAGATGACCTTTAAAAGGTGATAATCTTCCAACCTAAACTGTTCTATGATTTTTGAAAAGAGCTATATTAAGTTTTCAAATTTTATCATACAGTCTTCTAGGGGTGAATGATTTGTGCAGCAAAAGATGTTCAATTGAGCAATAAATGCTAAAGGTTCTATAGATGAGACTGAGCAGATACGGAAGATTTCACATCCTTTTCTGTTTATTCAGGTAACCAAATGACATGATGAGCAGAATGTAATAAAAAAAATTCTGTTAATATACAAGATTTTTGGAATCCAAAGCTGTTCTACCAGTATTGGTTTTGGAAGAAGGAGACAGACTGGAAAATGTCTCTGAAAATACAAATGGAAAATCAAGTAGCTAAATCAGTCATTGTATTCCCCATTCAAATGAATGTCACATTACTTTTATTATACTCAATTTTTATTCAACTTGCAAGTGTGCAGACTTGGCAATTCCGATTACGTTACTCTGTCACATTTAAGCATACAGGCTTTTTCTAATCATTCCTTAAGTAAATAAAATCTCTCAGTAAATTTTGTAAAATATAATTAAGGTATCTTTTTTAAAGAAAGCTTGAATTCTTCTGTTTCATCACTGTAGTAATTGAACAATGAACACAAAAAAAAGGTAGAATTTTTCAGCCTTTTGTCCTCCTGGCATATATATTGTATATACATTTAACCATATATTTTACGATAAATGTTGAGTATCTTGGATCTCTTATATACACTGTTCCTGTATATTTTGATCAAAGCTATTATATTTAAAGAAAAATGATTGCAGGAAAGCAGAGATCTATTGTAGCTGCCATATTATTTATTTGAGCTGTGGCCATTTACCTTAAGAAAAGCTGTGCAGTCAAATCCTTTCATGAGGGGCTGCCATGTAGCCATTGATCTAACATTGAGCATCCAATCAATTGAAGGTAATATGATTATGAGACTATGAATTTAATAGATGCTGATTTTTGGATAAGAGTATGAGTCCTAATAGATTGCTGTTTTGGATAAGCGGTTTCCTTCCCTGGTAGTTACTTTTCTTTCTGTCTTGTGACATGAGCAGAGGCTCAGGGGAGACCTTACTGCTCTCTACAGCTGCCTGAAAGGAGGTTGTAGCAAGGTGGGGGTCGGTCTCTTCTGCCAAATAACAAATGATAGGATGACAGGAAATGTTGCGCCAGGGGAGGTTTAGATTGGATCTTAGGAAAAGTCACCAAAATCACCTCTTCACCAAAAGGATTATCAAACATTGGAACTGACTACTCACAGAAGTGGTTGAGTCATCATGCCTGCAGGTATTTAAAAGATGGGTAGACGTGGTGCTTAGGGACATGGTTATGTGGTGGTTTTGGCAGTGTTAGGTTGATGGTTGGACTCAATGATCTTTAAAGGTCCCTTCCAACCTAGACAAGTTTTTGAAAAAATACTTGTTAAGTTCTAATAGAGGGTGTTACATATAAGGACAGTTATGTATGCATGATTACACATAGTACTTAGTAGAAAGGCACATACAGCAGAAAACAGTACATGCTAGGGAGAAAAAGAATTTTACCTTGTCTAGGCTCTGGAACTTGACTTTTTAAAAATAATATTCTGAATATGTTTTTGTTACTTCCTTTTAAATATCAAACTTTATAGGGAATATTGTACCCTACTGCCGAGTTTTACTATTATATTCCCCAACCACCATAGGCAAACAGGATTGAGAAACCGCAAAATTTTTTAAACCACTGTAGCAGTGGAAGAAAGAACCAAAAGTAGTATGTAGTCTGCAGTGTTTGATCACAGAACCTCACAAAGCTGAATGTTCTGTGGAGGCATTGAAGGACATTCACAATAGATTTCTACCATTGCTTTAGGCATGGAGCAGTTGGAGAGTAAGACTGTGGTGGGTAAAGCGTCAAGGTGGTTGTTTTAGGTAAGCCTTAGCTTTGAAAAATAATATTAATCGAGATGTTAAATGCTTCTTAATGGTTTGCTGATTTTTGGTCTTGAAATGAAGTAATTAGTATTTAATTTTTTGATTTCTGAAACTTAAACTTTATTGGAAAAAAGTACGAATTCCTGAAATTATTTTTAGTTTTTTGGAAGGGAAGGCTTGAAAGGAAAAAATGAACTAAACCTACAGATGGTAGTATAAGGTCTCCATATAAAGCTTGTATGTAGTAATTTCTTCAGAATTAAAACTTAATTCTCAAATGCATGACTGATCTATTCATCTGATCTGGCATATGGTATGCTAATAGCCAGGAACATCTCAAGTTCCCAGAGCAAAGGGAACTTAGTTTGATCTGCGTGGTGGTGTTGCTAAGCCAGCATGGTCCCACTTCACTGCTGTTGGTTTCTTTTTTATGTTTTATATGTACAGCTCTGCAGCATACAAAAGCAGATCTTTGAAACTACATTTTTAGGTATGGATGTTTCTCTGTACAGTAGAAGTCCATCACAAAATATGAGATATGCTGCAAAGCGTGATACCATTAGTCCATTAAACTACATTGGATGTCAATGAAGTACGCTCTTATTAGGCAAATGTAGGCTTTTGATAGTTGTCATAATTTTACGGCAAATTGATAAGACATCACTCTGCCAATCTTCCTATCTAACACCTTCCCCAATGCCCCAAAACATATCTCACTCTGTGCATTGGTACCTCTTTCAATTTTGGGTAGAGGTACTAAATTCTAAAGAAGTGCTGGTATTTGGTAATTTCCCTGGTTTTGTCAAAGGTGCAGATTGTGTGTATGACAAACTTGATGTAAGAAGTTTTGCAAACCGTATATAGCTAGATGATTTGCTTCTGTCACGGGATACAAGCATGGTTTTACTTATTCTTAATATGTTTTTTTCAAGGAACACAGAGGAGGCGCAGGCCAAGGGTGTTTTGTACTGTTTCTGCTTGAAGGGGTTCATTGCCTTTTCTTTTAACTACTGTTACATTTTAATGTGACTGCTGTCCAGGGATTTCACTTGGTTCCCCTGTCAGGATGGGGATAGGAAATGATTTTGATATCTCTCATCATGTAGATAAAATGGTTACTTTGCCAAAGGGATTCTGTTACAAATACTGATTATTAATGCTACTGTATATGTACTATTAATTCTTTCATTTGACAGGAACACTGAAAATGTCTTTCTAATTAGTAGAAACCAGTTTATGGAGAAAAGATGGCTTCTTTTATGTGTTTTCCAGTGATGAAAAAATGTTGTGTTTAGCTGTTCTGTGGGAGGAAAAAATACACAGAAGAGCAGTGCTTATCTCTATAGTACGGGCAACTGGTTATAGAATTAGTGAAGTCTTTCTGGCAGCTCTATTTGGTCTATGATAATTCACAACAAACTACTAAATGCATTGTTTATTTTATAAAACTAATGAAATCTTAGCGATCGTTCTCCTTGCAGCACTCTGTGAAATTTGTGGCTCTGGTGAAGAGTGCGATTTTGATGTGCAACCCGGTGAAATCATTCTGTGCAAGTGAATTGCTTTCAACAATAGCGAGCTTAGCCCTTCTGCATATTGTCAGTTCTGACTTGGTGACTAAAAGTCCATGTGCAGTTGCCTTTGCCATAGTTGAAATTATCTTTCAGAACAGCAGACCGTCTTGCTATAAAACTGTGTTTTGTGGTGGAACCAACTACCGTTTCTCTGTAACAGAAGTGTGGGGTTTTTCTGTGCACGAACTCTCAAGCTTTTTAAGAAATGTCTGGCTCTTAATTTCAGTAAATGGCATGACACACTACATCCATTTCGAGCTTTTGACGTACAAAACTGGTTTTGTTTAATGGATGATTTGCCATGGTGAGCAATGGACTCAGGTGACTTGATGAGGAAAACAAAACTTTCCCCTTTTGCAAAACATTCTACCAGTAAATTTACTTGTGGAGAAAGTTTGCGTTATAGTACCTCAAGCTTCTTCCTCCAGTGTTTCTTTGTTCCTGTTTCTTTGTTGATATATGTCTTTTTTTTTTTAAACTTTGTTGCTCAGAATGTCTTTAATGCTAGCCAAGGAGTAAGGGATTTGGACTTTTTTTCATGGACTTCCAAAGCTTTACCCCCTAAGGTGAGTGTAAGTGACAGGAACAGTCACACTGTATCTCGTGTTTTCACATTGTACCTTGTGACTCAATTTGACGTTAAATATTCTTTGAAGTCTGTTTTACTTCAAATTATTTTACAGGAAGTAGCAGATTTGCGTAGAATGCTGTATCTGTGTGTCTTCCTTTAGGATGAGAAAAAAATGCCAGGGCAGATTATTGAATTTTCATTAATTCATTCCCTTTTTTTTTTTTTTAAACAAACCAAATTAGAAATTCAGAGAGATGACCTAGTAACATAATAAAGGCTCTTCTTGGTGCAGAATGTACTAGTAATTTTTTTTTCTGTTGCTGGAGGGTACACATTAAGTTGCAGCATTTAATAAAATGGCATTTGGATGGAGAAAGCGACAAATAATAAATACTCAGCCCATTCATAATCTTTTAAAAAAAAATATATAGTTATAGGAACAAGTTATGTTATGTGCAGTTAAGCAGTTTAAATTATCTACAAAAGTGCTTGTCTAAATCTCTTTGCAGCCCTATGGATATTGAGATTGAGTGTTTTTTCATTTGAACTTTGTAATGAAGATGACACTCAGCGTTGTGTGTACTGGTTTAGAGATTTAAAAATTTGTTTTCCACCAAATCTTTTTCCTCAAAATAGCAAACTTCATTGTTATATCAAGACATAGACAATGTTTAAACTGACCTTAAAACATACAGAATTATTTTTCCTTGAGCCAAGTTTATCTCAGCTTGCATTAACTTGCTTTGAAAGTTACATATTTACAGAACAGATTAATTTTTGTAGAAATGTCTCTTGGAAAGACTGCTGTTTACTCTGGACATTGTGCACAGACTTCAATAAGAAAAAGCTGAAAATGAAATAATTAAAGAGATCAGAGGAAATTGCAGTAATTTAAAAGGAAATAACATAAGCAGAAGTTTGGTTTTAAACTGATAAAAGAAAGTATTCTTTTACTCAGCAGGAAGTGAAGTCATGCAAGGTTCTGTTACAGGAGATTGTGGAGGCAGAAAGTATCAGCACATACAGAAGAAATTAAACAAATGTATAGAAATCAGATTCATAAATTAAACACTACAGAAAACAGGGCATACCCTCTAACATCCATAATAAAAATAATGTAAATGCTGTTGGTGTATAAGGGACAGACCACTAATAAAGACTTGAATGCTACTTCTAAATGGCCTCTCCTGTTGCCATTGCTGAGGTCAATATGCTGGATTAGGGGAACCACTAGCTTCGTCCTGTAGGGCATTACTTAGTTCTTAAGTTTCAGGTGTCCTTTTAAAAGCACCTGTGACTAGTATTATAAGCGTAATAGCGTTCGCTCCTGCTTCTCACTTGCTTTCTTCTGATATAAATGTGCATTATGTTACTCCCATCCCTCATATTTTTCTGTGCAATAGCCTTTTAATTAAGCTATGGCTGGCTGGAAAATCTATGCTAATATATTTCCTTTTCTTTTAGTAACTACCAATTTTTCTTGGTAGGAAACTCAAAAACTTTTCTTGTTTCAGATTTGGGTAAATATTTCATCTGTAATTGGTACCAGGTGAAATAAATTTGCGGACCGTTTTTATTGTCATAGTGAAAATAATAAATATGCACTAGTATTTACAAGTGCATTTAAGAATCTATGGTGTTGCTGTTACTGTTTGTCATCATTTTACCTTTTCTCTAGATTAAACAATGTATTCTAAATATGAAATAAAAAAAAAACCATATAATTTAGAAAGAGATAATATTTGGATTCTTTTTACATAGCCCCAGACTTTTTCACAACATCTCATAAGTACAGCAGGAGGAATGAGTATGTATCCTGATAAATGTCAGTATGAAACAAGGTTTAGTGAAAGCAGTTAGAATAAAGAATTTGTCTTCAACAGCGGATAAGAAATATTCCTTTTATATAAACGGTTACTTTTATACCAGTTTTGTTTCAAGAATAATATGATGACTTTTCAGTTAATGTGCCATTTACTAGTAGTTGGTTATCATTGCACGCTAAAATTAACGCTGTAACTAGTATTTCTTTTAGCTCTTAAATTTAGCTTTGTAGTCTTGAAATAAGTATTTCTTATCTAAAGAGTTCAAAGGTCTTATTAATAGGTTTTATTCTGTTTGTTTTGCCTTTTTTTTTTTTTTTTTAACTTCTCAGGAATCTAGGTCTAATACTGATGATTTTTTCAAAGACCTAAATTCACACTGCCCACAGGAAGCAGTGATGCAAGAACAAGACGTGCCATTCCTTCGAGGTGGACCTGGAGTGTACAAGGTAGTGAAGACTGGCCCGTCAGGTCACAACATCAGAAGCTGCCCTAACCTTAGAGGTATCCCAATTGGAATGTTAGTTCTGGGAAACAAAGTCAAGGCAGTGGGCGAGGTATGGATCCTTGTAGCTTCAGTTCATGTCTTCATAGATACCAGTATATAACAGTAATAAACGCAACAAAAGAACAGGTTTGCTTTTCCAACCTTCATGATAAATACTAACCTTTGAACTTGGTTTATACTATAAATACTAATGCAATTATGTCTTTTGCCTTTTAGATGTGTGCGTTGATTGGAATAATGTTAAAATTGCACTGCAGTTACATATGCTTGCTTATATATTTCTGTTACAGTATTCCTCACAAAATGATGTTTCTTGTTCTACTTTTTTGTTGTGTTCTTTGAAAGAATTTTGTTTCATTGAAAAAATGTTTTTCTAGGACCTAACCAATTAACAAATTACTCTGTTTCTCTGTATTGATTGTATTCATTTGTTCAGTTGCTGAACTGTTGTTACTGTTCCCAGTTGTCCAGCTGTGGTGTTTTATGGTTAAGAAGGGCTTAAGGATGAAGTGTGTCATGCTATTTCCTAAATATAATATCAGGAACAAAATTAGAACTTGTACAAACCTTTCGTATATAACTTGGTATTACAATTCTACTGTTGCAGCCACCAATAGAAAGGCATATTTTGGTGAATATCTCCTTCAAACTTGTTTGGATGTTCTAAAGTTGTGGTGTTGGTGTTTTGCTTCTCCTGAACATAAGCAGGTCTAAGATTTTTTGGAAATACACCTAAGTGTAAATGTGCCATAAATAGTTTTGGTCCTACAATCTGCCTCAGCCTGTGGCCTTAATTTAAGAAACTTTTTTTTTTTCAACATTTGCTTTGTAATAGAAAGATTGGAATGAGTGTGTTTTTCAGATACTATAATAAGATAATAATCATGCTACTGAATTACCTGAAAAGTCATTAAATTGTGCTTTTTTATCTGTGTGCATCAGGTGACTAATTCAGAAGGTACGTGGGTGCAAATGGATAAGAACAGCATGGTAGAGTTCTGTGAAAGTGATGAAGGCGAGGCGTGGTCGTTAGCTAGAGACAGAGGTGGAAACCAGTACCTTCGACATGAAGATGGCAAGTTGTTTTGTTTTGTTTTTTTTAAATTAACTTAGAAAAAAATAAACAACCTAAACAGGACAAATAAATAAAGAAGGAACTGAGTTTTAAACAGGTTTAAACATTAATTTAGAATTTTCATTTGAGTTACTTTACACAGTTGGACGTCAAAGTTGTTCTTTAAGTGTTTTTAAAACTGTAGTGTTTTTAAACTATTTCCCCATGTTTTCTTCTGTACCACTTAAGGATCACATTTTAACCGTCCTTCTTTTAGCTACGGGGATCATTTTTAAATAAGTAATTGTGCATTTTTTTTAGCTTGCTTTGGTTTACTTTTATGTCTCTGAAAATCAGAGCAGAATGAATTATTTATGTTCCTTTTGATTTTAAGTTTGTTAATTCTCTAACAGAGCATCCTGTTAAAAACTTGTTACCATGTTTTTTAGCACCGTATTTAAAATTAACATCAAAATAGTTAATTATTCTAGTTAGCAAAGTATGATTGCATTCTCCTAAAATGCAAAATTTCTGTCCTGATAATTCATGTTCAGGTGGGGTAAGACCTAGAAATAATAAAATAAAACATAAAACGTTAGGACACAGAAGTTTGTTCTTGCCCCGCCCCTCACCCCCAGTCATCCTTCTTGTTGATCTCCCTCTAAACAGGGTATCATTACTGATCTAAAATATCTTTCTTTCACCCCAAATGTTTTGTGTGAACACCTTGAGTTATTCTGAAACTGTTATTTCTTTAACAGATAGCCCACCTGAATGAGTTCTCCTGTG
The DNA here is from genome assembly GCA_028565335.1 of Limnodromus scolopaceus. NCBI lineage: Eukaryota > Metazoa > Chordata > Aves > Charadriiformes > Scolopacidae > Limnodromus > Limnodromus scolopaceus. The sequence continues at coordinate 165,805,154 of JAOXNO010000001.1, forward strand.
CAAGATTATGGGCCACTTACATTCCCTTAAAAGATGAGACAGGGAGTGATCTGTCAGTATTTATAGTTCTGGAGGAGATCATCTATCCAACCCTCCCTGTCAGTACAGATTTCAGCTAGATCAGGTTGCTCAGGCCCTTGTCTAGTTGATTTCTCACTGTCTCCAGCCTCTCTGGACAACCTGGACAGTATTTGACTCCCCTTCAAGGTGAAGAGTTTTCCTAATACCTAATCACAGTTGCCTGTGCTGCAACTTCTATCTTCTCTTGTCCTATCACTGTGGACCTCTGAGAGGACTCTGGCTTCATCTTCCCTGGACCCTTTAATTTAGGTAGTTGAAGGGAGCAATAAGATCTCATCTTAGGTTTCTCTTTTAAAGGCTGAACAAACCCAGCGTCCCTCAGCCTCTCCTTAGACGTTGTGTGCTCTACTGTCCTGATTGTCTTGGTGGCCTCCCCTGAACTCTTTTAAGTCTGTCTTCTGATGGGCAGCCTGTAACTGGACACAGCACCTCAGCTGTCCAGTGTGTCCCTCTTGTCTTTCCAATGTCTAGTGAAAGTTACTATGGATCTTCATTAGCATGATTTTGTTATAGATATTCTCAGAAACAAACATTTAAGGTTCTTCCATTGATTATAAAATTTTGGTAGAGTTCCCTAGAGGCTAGTTTGTTTCAACTCATTTGAAGAGTTAGTTTCTTCAAGCCTTCTCTTTTCTTTTTTTGTTCAACATACTTTTCTCTGTTTTCTGAATAAATCTGGACATCTTCAATTTACAATTGTTCCCACTCCATTTATGGGGTCTAATGCATCCATTTTCCAAAAGGTATCTTCATGGAAATCCTCACCCTCAGCAGTCATATTCTGCTTGTGTTTTTACGTAGTACTTACTGTCAGCCTCTTACTTGTTCATCATAACAGACTCTCTGCCATCTTTCTGCTTTTGACATTTTATGCTGAAAATCATTTCACACCTAAATACTCTGATAATTGTCATCACATTACCATATTAAAACAAAGTAATTCCTTGCTAATATGTAAGTATTTCTTGTGGGCTATTGCTGCTTAACTTCAACATATGAAACATTCTGTGAAGAAGGGGAATAACCAAGAGTTTTTCATAAAACGTATACATTGTGAAGAAAAAAGTGTTTTCTTACTACTTAGCACAGCATCTTTTTTTGAAGTCACAGAGTCTTAATTTTTAGTTATGTCTGATAATGTCAAGTTCCAAGGTGCTCAAAGAGCCAAAGTAGATTCTAGAAACTAAGTAGTTGTTAATTGGAACAATACCTTACTGTTGAAAGTACACATATTCAGTAATAGGCTTGTTAACTTCATCATTTCCTATCCCAATATGAAGCTGTTTGCTTTTCCAGTAGAAAATAATTGCTCTGAAGTTAATAAATTAAGCAGTGTGCAAAAACTTCCATTCAAGAATACTTATTTTAAAGAATAGATATAACCTGCATTTAAGTCACTTGACGGTATTCTATGTACCTTAAATAGTCTTTTCCAGCTTCAGTAATTTATTTATTTCATCCTTTCTATATGGAAAATGATTTCTCGAGGTATATATGTGCTTTAAGACAGAATTCCCAACTTTGGAAGAATATAAACAAGACTCTTGTTTGAAGGTCCATCTTCAATTTCTTGATACTTAATGTGTGGTTACTGAGAGATGTCTTCAAGTATATCAGTATTCTCACAGAAGAACAGAAACTCAAGCTCCAGGCTTTGAAGACAGAACTCTGTAGAGGGATTTTTACAATCCAGTGCACTGGGGTACCATCTTAGAACGTTCTGATGCAAGTCCTATGCCTCAACATGCCTGGTTTTATTCTTTTCTAGATTAGTCTCTTTTTTAAAAAAAGTAGAATGAAGATAGATGTCTCTTGTGCATCTACCTAAACCAGTTTCAGTAGTTATTGGTGCACTTACTGAAATATTTCAATCTATTTGACATTCCTAGCCCATGTCAGTACTGAGTAAATCTAATGAGCTTAAGCCACATCTGAAAAATATTTTAACTGCTTTTGTTTGCTATGAAATTAATTAGGAATACTCTGTCTTCAGTGTCAGTGCTTTTGCTGGTGGAAAATAATTAGCATTTGGAGGAGCTCCAACTAGATTTGCAACTGTCTATATTTTTATCCATAAATAACACCATTTTTCAGATTGCTTTTGTATTTTCACTATTTAATAAAATGATAATTAAATTCTCAAAAAGAAGTAGAATTCATCAGAGACAGAGCAAAAGCCATACTGAATGCCCAACTCTGTAGGCAGATATCCGAATACTTCAGCTGAAACACTACAGCAAGATCTAAAGTTGCCTATAAGTCGGAAAATTCTAGATTCTTTCTTTTTTAAATTGAGTTTAAATTTCAAACCTTCTCTCTGATATGTTTTGATTTTTGTTTTGTTTTTTTTTTTTTAATTGGCATATATATGTTCTATAAAAGTTCATACTGTGTAATGCAGTTTTGGCCTGAGATACAATTTCCTAAAAATGCCTCTTAGAGGAGTTGTAATGTGGATTCAATTTAAAAAAAATAACTTCAGTACATTTATAAAAGGAAATGTTCAAGGGGACAACCTGAGCTTTTAACCTGCATTTGGAAGATTTCATGTGAATCGTTTCTTGTAACTTATCACTTGGAACAGTATTTCTGACCACGTTAAGCCAGAATGTCTCCCTAAATCTGAATAGTCAAGCAGATTCTGTGTCTCATTTATCTTGGCTCTTCAGTTGTTAGGGATAATGTGAAAGACCCCAAATTGGGTTTAGTTGGGAGGTCTTTTTAGTACCATACAGAAAGCAAAACTGTAGTACTCAGTGTAAGATAACAATAAATCTGTGAGGGGAAAAGCAGTCTTATGTCCTTGAACTAATTTAGGTGATAGCCAGGATCTTTTCTCCACCCTGCTTTGTCAAATGCCTTTAACAATCGCTGTCCAAAGAATAGACATTGAATGATGTGATGGTACTGAAAAAAAAACTGTCAAGCCTCTTCCTAAGCGGCCTATGATGGCAAAGCTGGCACCAACTCAGTCAAGCACAAAACAGTCTGTCTGGTTTTAAGTCTTCCATGTTTTTGCTTAGAGCCTGAGCTCTAAAGAAGGGAGATGTCTTTTTCTTTCCGAAGAAGAATTGAGTAGAGTGGTAGTGTGCTATCTGTGGAAAAACAATATTGCTCCTTTGCCTTGTGACTCACCTTTCCAGTGTAAAGCAGTTACTAAGATGGTCTAATTCTGAAGTGATGTGCTTTTTTTACAGAGCAAGTCCTCCTAGATCAAAATGTTCAGACTCCTCCCCCAAGTCCTTTTTCAATACAAGCTTTCAGTAAGGGGACAAGCTGTAGTAATGGACAAGGGTTTGATTATGGCCTTGGAAATAACAAAGGTATGTTTTTACACTCACATTTTTAAAAAATTTGTCTTTCTTAGCTTTGCTTATGTTTTTGTTCCTCATTTCCTATTCTTCTAGGCACTGTCAGGTGTCCTCCCAAAGACATAAGCAGTAGTGCAATGAATTGCAAGGGGTTTTACAAAGCATGTAGTTATTGTTGTAACTGCTTTTTTTTCTCTGCTCTAATTTCACTCAGTCTAAGTACTCTGTTTAATTTTAAGTTACAGTTGGGGCTTTCTGTACTGGTAGGCACAAAACGGTAATGCAGAAATGAAAAAGACGTAAAACAAGATACAAAAATTATTTGATTCAAAAAGCATGGATTTTAAAATGATCAGAAACATTTATAAACACTTCTCATCTGTCTTGACATTTTTAAGTGCCTTTAATGGGATGACAAGATAAAAAGATACCATTTGAGATTTAAATTGTAAACCTGAAGTCATCTTTCAATCCCATAGGTACCAGTTACAAATGCTGGGAAATAAATAAAACTTTGTTAATTTTACTGGTGTAAAATAATTGTTTCTTTTAACTATGATTTATTTTGTTGGCAAGATGTAAATATATATAAGCCATCACAGTAAACTCAAACTGCATGCCTTCTGTTCGTTCGTTGATTAGATCTAGAAGATTTAATAATACAGAAGGGACTTTTGCTGAGGCAGGTGTCCTTGAGAAATATTACTGAAACAAGGAGCTTTGTCATTCTACTCTGACATAACTGTATTCTGTCTGTGCTACTACAGACAGGGGTCTGAGATGTGCTATGTGTTTTCAACACCAGCATGTATTCTTAGTGGTCTCCTAAATAAAATAACTTGATTTAAGACTTGTTTTAAAGCAGAAGAGATGAGGGGAAAAAATATTCCTAAATGTTCTAGTTTCTTATTTTAATAACATGAAATAATTTTACATAATTTCACAGCACTTTACTGCATAAAGAAGCAGTTCATGCTTGTCCATGCATTGCTATATAGGAAACCTTGGCTTTTTTGGACAAAGGCTGGAAAAGTTGAAGTGTTTTCCTTTTGTTTTGTAGGGTCTTTTGTACAGAACTGCTTTTCGCTGTTTAGCCACATTCATTTTGAAGAAATGGTTGAATCAGAAAAGTGGAAGTGTTTAAGATGTTCAGTGTGTGAGGCAGTATTGCAGCTTGTCTCTCCATGTCAATTGTGCAACAATGCAAAAGTATTATCTGTTCTTTTTCTGCAGAAGCATATTAGGAAAATAATTTTTTTCCTGCGTTGTCCAAAAATAAAATCTTGGGAGATTAATATGCTATATTAACAGGCATCCTAGTTTCTGAAGACATTGTGATACTTTTTTCTATATCCTATCTTAAACAGTTTCTGAGGTGTTTCTTTGGGATATTACGGTCACAGAAAGCTTGGAGGCTACTCCTGGCATTGGATTCCGTATTATTTTACATGCATTATTCTCTCAACATACCCTCAAGCTGTGATGTTTAGTGTGAGTGAGCAACTCAGCTAGATGGCTGTTGACAATGACTTTATTCGTTCCATGTACTATAATTCCTTCTGAATAGCCCAATAATGGAGAGTTGTTGGCAACTGTACTGAAAGAATAATGGTACTACTTTCCCCAAAATAGAATTCATCAGCTGTATCATTACGTTATGTACAGTCTTTTTTTCATTCTCAGGTTTAAGAAGCTTTGAGTTTTGTGGAAAATAAACTGAAGGCACAAGTATGATCTCTTTGGGGAGTTTCTGAATGAAACAGTTCTTTTGGAGGTGCTTGTTCGTTAGAGGAACTTTTTTAGCAATGCACTAGTTTCAATGAAAATTCAGTCACCATCTATGAGTGTTTCAAACTGCTGGTCAAATGTAAAGATCCCCATGTAACAGGTCTGTGCTTACAGTATTACTTGCAAGGCGGAAGACATAACTCCCACAATCATTCTGTTTGATTTAGCTATGTCTCTTCTAGTCCAGTCTTCTACATTGCAAGCAGTATTCCTCAGGAATGGCCCTACCCACCTCCATATTTAATTATTTTAGGCAGATTACTTTCAGCCTCTTCTCAGATGCTCTTTCCTTTAAATTAATTATGCGTTTTACGAAATTGGCCTGTTGTATTTAAGAGTAATAGTGGTTTGTCAAACAAGTCAATCGCTTCTGGGTTATTAAGGTAGGAATGATTGCTGACCAAGTACTGATTCCAATTTTTTTTAGGTATATTACTTCCAAAACAGTGGAATAAAATTGATTTATGGATACCTGTAGATGCTTATTTAGAAAGGTGTTCCAGCTGTTTTCTGGTATTTTTGGTCTTTCAAATTTTGAACGCAAAATATCAAGAAAATAAGCGCGAAATTTAATTTTGGAGTTCTTAGGTAATACAGGGTTGTGTACGCCCACTGGTCTTCCTGTACCTCTGTGAAAAGACAATGGATAATCGCCCAAAAATATTGTAAATTTGGCAAGTTGTAGATTCTGTATTAGCTGCTAAATTGTTTTATTAGGATTTCTAGAATGCTATCAAAATTATATGAATTTGCAAAATAAAGTGACACTGTTAGGATTTGCTTGGTGGTGGTTCAAATCTGAGATGCTCTCAAACTCTCAGTGTCTCCCAGCTCATATTGCTAAGTATTCTTCAGGTTATAACATGGTATGATAAACTGCCTTCTAACTGTAGGCTTCCTGTATTTCCAATGTTTATATAGAGTTTTTCAAGAATTGGCACTCAAATTGAAATTCTGTTTTAAACATGCTAGTTTTTTGAAGTCCTTCATTTGCCTCACAACAAATACATGTAGTTCCAAAAACCAGTTCCAATTCCTAAGTGGTCCTTATTTTTTAAAATTAGCTTCAATCTGATCTTGAAAAACGGCATGACAGAATACTTTTAAAGATATTTGCAAAAATCAGCAAATATTTACTAAAGCCTTGGCACAGAAGTACACTTGCCAAAGCCTAATTACATGTTATCTTTCCCTTCTCATCAGTTTTTTCTAATCTTTTCCTGCATGTTCTGTTGCATGTGTGTATTATTGTAAATGCTAGGGGTTTCTGTTTTTCCTTTGGCTGCTCTTCATTTTTTAGCAAGGCAAATATATATATATATATCTATTTTGAAATGTTTTAAATAATTGCAGTAAAATATACATGATCCTTAAAAACCCTGCTTGTACTTTCCAGTAATTTTATTGCCATGCATGGGGTGAGATTTTTATGTTTAGCCACAACCAGAGTTGTATGTGGCTAAATAAGATTCATGATAATTGAGCACCATTTTACTCTGCCTTTCTGGAGAATGACAAGTAACAGGTTGTAGTTTTGACTGTTTTGCCCACTACAGGTGACCAACTGAGTGCCATACTGAATTCCATTCAGTCACGGCCAAATCTCCCAGCTCCTTCCATCTTTGATCAAGCTGCAAAACCTCCCTCTTCCCTAGTCCACAGTCCATTTGTGTTCGGACAGCCCCTTTCCTTCCAGCAGCCTCAGCCACAGCTTCAGAGTAAGTTTGTCAGCCTTACCTGCCTCATCAGTCCATTTCTGCAGCTTTGACATTGCCGTTCTCAGTTGCTTACCAGCTGCTAATCATCCCTCAGTGCACCTTTCTGGCTTTTGTTTTGTTAAGTTTTTCATGATTCAGAAGCATGTGAGGTAACGCTCCTGAAGAAGTGTACTTGTTCAACTTTAATTTCAATATTGACAATCTTTTGCTGTTGTACTCGTTCTGCAGTGTAGATAAGTCATGAAAGTGCATTTCCAATATTGTATGCAACTCTGGGTTTATAATGAAGGTAAACATTTTATATGGTACAAAATGTTGATAATTCTTCCAACATCAAAAATGGACTGCAGTAAATTCATAATTATTAAATTCTCTTGTCTCCTAAATTCCTATTTTTGTCATCACTTCTAACTTTAGGGATATAGCTGGAAAGTGGGAACAACTTGGCACAACTCATAGGAAAGGCTTTGGTAGTCTTCTGTTGGGTGCTCATAGGATTGGCATAGATGTGAAAGTTTGCACCTAAAGGTGATTAGCAGTTAACCTGATTAGTGATAGGAAGAGAGGAAACTGTTTAGCTTTTGATTAATGAAAAGTAAGAGCTCAGCATTCACGATAGCAGATATTGCTGTAAAGTCTTCCTTATAGACAGAACACATATAGCATGGGTCATGAGAATACTCATGTCTTCCATAAACTGTCTTCTCCTGTCTCCCATAAACTGCCCTTCAAAAGTGCCTCAGTTCTTTCTTGTGGGACCCTGTCAGGCAGTTCAGCCTCCAAGTCGATGCAGTCCTGGATCTGTCCAGCTCAGTTTATGGAAGTGACATTGAAATGTTTCATGTGAGAACTAGATTAAAAGATGTAATTCACGCTTATAAAGATTGTCAGAAATACTCTGAGGGTGATCTTCTCTACTTAGGCTAGATTTAAACCAACATCCTGAAAGCAGAATATTCCAAAACCTACTGAGACAAAACAGCTTGATTGCCAGTGGCATCTCTGCACCACCACTGGGAGTTTGTCAATTGTCTATTCATTCCTACCACTTTTAGTTTTCTTCTGTTGTTCAGAATAGTAAAGTCAGAATTTCTTATTCAACTTTGTATCAAAAATAACCTTACTTGTCTTATTTCAAATTTCAGATTATTTTTCCTTTAGTATTTAGATCTGTGTTGTATGAAAAGCTGTCAACGTGTTCTCTTGGCTGCCCAGCAAGATCTTGCTCAGTGTATTTGCCTGTCCAACAGATGTAGATAAACTGTCCTCAGTAAGCTGCAGCCATGGTTTGTGTTTTAATAAGGATCCATGATTCAAAAGGAAGCCTTTTTTGTCAGGTGGAGGGAGCACTGGTAGTCTACTAAATATAATTACTATGCAACTGGAAAAATTTTTCAAGTTTGTGTCTGATTTGGGATCTTAGCTTTAATATAAATTCTCAACCGATACAGTTTTTTGCCCTTCCAGCAGGGTAAAAATTGTCAACCAGAACTGGTATACTGTTGCACTAACTGTCATTTGATACAAGGACTTTCTTCTAAACAGTTTATTATTTAATTTAAAATTTGATGCAGATAATGTAAATAATGCATAAAGGAGAGAAAAATTAACCTTTTTGTTTTCACTATCAAGAATTATATTGGAGAAGATTTCCTGTTGGAACTTCCTTAGTCTTTTGCAAATTTGTTAATCCTCCATTTGAAAGTTCATCCAAATTCAGAATATTGTCAGGGAGACCTGTAAGACTATATTCATATACTTGTTCATTTAATAGTCAAGTAAATTATGAGGAATATAAGACTCTAGAGTAGACATTTTATTTTAAGCAGTTATTCTATTATTACTAAATTACTTGAAACTTTACAGTAACATAGTAATTTGCAATATAAAATTAATTAGAATAGTAAGACATATATACAATAAAAATATTTAGACAAAAAAGTTCTATTTGGGTCAGATTCTGCTGTGTGGTTTTTAATCTGCGTTCAACATTGGTGCAGCTATAATACAGCTGTAACAGAAACTCTTCCTATGTATGACATTTTCATTCATTATTTCCAAAGTACTTCGTAGCCTCCTGTTACCAACCATGTAATAAAAGTCAAGCCCACTAAGCAGCATATCCCAAGGCTCCATATCAAGTCATGTGGATTTTTGCTCTAGACATGCTTAGTTTTAGTTTCAGATTAAGCGCTCTGCCCTTTAGTGCTTCCTGCAGTAAAGTTAGATCTAAAAATTAAAATGAATGTTTATTGTCAATAACTGCTATATTAAAAGGAGTAATGATAGTCTAATAGTAGAAAAAAAGCTGTGCCAGCCTAGATTTCTGTGGCTGCAGAGGTTATACTAAATACCAGTCTTGGTTGAAAGTCTGCCTAAATTAGTCTACCACTTAGATTTTCTGTTCTTTCTCAGAACAGAAATTCTTCCTCAGAATTTCTTCCTCCTGGGAAGAAATTTTATTTGGCAGCATGGTTCTGAGAAAAGTTAGGATCATGCTGAATGACCTTTAGAATTATTTCATTGTTTTTGATTTTTATAATAGGAAGAAAAATGTTGGTCTGAATACAAAATATATTTTATGTCAGTGACAGATTTTATTTTTTCTTGAGTTTATATCTTTTGGAGGAATGGTTTCTGTCCTTGGGGTTTGGTTTGGTTTCCAAATTCATTTAAAGAAGAGGGAAGGAGCTTGTCACAACCTTTTATCTTCTGATACACTGTCTGGTTATTTATTTTTTTTTTGCGGAAATGCTACAGTTTTGAACAACCACTTCCTCAGATACAATGCTTGAAAAAGGGAGAAGTGCCTCTGTTATTCTTTTCACATCATAAATAAGTAAACTAACAAGAATCCTGTGTGTTTCATCAAATAATTTGTTACAGAAGGGATATTATAAAAAAGAAGGGGGAACTGTGTTACTCAGTTTTGTGTTGTTTTACTAGAACTCTGTGAAGGGCTGATTCTTCTGTCCTACTTAATTCTTTTGCTAATTTTTCACACGTAGTCACACAAGGGCAAAAAAGCTGAGAGATTGTTTTCTTTTTCATGGGGACAGACAAAATTAAAATGCTCCTGTTGTGTATTTAATTCCTTATTAGTCTTTTATTCACCTAAATTCAAGGGAAAAAAAAAAAGCTAGAAGAGATGGCATAACCTGTCTGGAGTTCAGGAACAGCTGAATTGACTTGGAATCCTAGCAAGGATTTTTTCCAGAAAGAGCACAAGTTTATGTGTGTTTCTTCCTTGAATATTTCAACAAAACAGTCTGTAATTACTCCAGCCCCTGCTTGCTTCTGGGAAGTTTGTAAGATCATCATTAACAGACACACTCAGGACTGCAACCTCCCATAGCCGCAAAATTCTCACTGGTTGCTTGCTTAATTTGTCCCTGAACTTTGTGAAGAGCAGAGAAGACTCAAATTTCTGTTTGAATTCTGAGTATAGGTGAAGTGTGGAAACCTAGAACATCAAGGAAGATGCTGTTTCTCAACCCTCAGCAGTGTGTGCTGGGTCATAAAACTCATTAAATGTGGCAAGTCAGGCAAGCCGGGATCTTGCCATGCTGTCCAGCATCGTTTGTCAAAACTTCAGGATTGGCTTTTGAGCTCTGAACTTGAGGAGGGAAGTGTGAGACCTTGCAGTCACCGACGTTAGACCTTTATGCCGTGTTTCCTCCCATCTGAATTGCTATTGCAAACGAAGAATGGATTTATAGGCTGAAGGGGCTTTGGACCCACCTTACTAGCCTCATTCGGCACATTCTCCCTCTTCCACTGCAGCCCTGGCACCTCCTGTGCAGCACCGTTACTGTTTCGTGGCTGATCTCAGTCTGGGCAGAAGCTGTGGTGCTGAACTGCTGTTAAATACATTCATAGTGTCCCATCAAACTGCTTCCATGCCAATCCAAGCTGCAGAACTGCAGTCCTAGTCCAGAATATGATCAGCCCCTACCATTCCTGTCAAGAGTTCCTTGTCCCTTTAGGATTTCTTTTCGTTTTGTTCCTTTCCTTTCTAGGTGCTACTTACAGAGCATCTAGAACCTCTGGCTTTGCCTGCAGTGCTTCTATCCAAATTTCCTATACTGTGGAGACCAGTTTAAGAATGCACAAAAGACCAGGACACACTTGGAATGCATAACCCTTCTCGGTAGTGGTTCAATAAAATAGAATATTCTTCACCAAGCACGCTGATCTCTTCCATGTCGTGCTGAAATGACTTGTCATGAGAAGCAGCCGGAGGGTATTGGTTTAACTGTTTGTTTAGATACTACGTATTGCCAAAGCCTGATTCCTGGAAATTTGAGCTAATAAGTTAAACAGTTTCATACTTTATGGATTTGATAATCAAAGATATCTATAAAGCATACATTTGTCCAGGTTAATCCAAAACCATCCCTGGGGGACTGGTGTGGTAAAGTTTAGAGAAAAAGCTTCTGTCAGGCTTTATTGTTTAGAAATAAATTTGGCTTATCACATCTTCAAAAATTGTAGTTACAAATCATAAAACTATAGAATCATTTTTACCTACCCTTTTAGCACTGGAATGCTTCTTTCCATTAGTAAAGTTAAGTGGCTTGAGTGTTGGTGCTCCAAACCCTACCTTTGGCTAAAGAACATTGCTAATATTTTTCTGATGATACTGCATTTCAGCTTTTGCTTTCATTCAGTCACTCATTCCCCTACTATAACAGTATCTAATACTTTTCTCCTTCTTTAATATTCAAACGTTTGTTGACTTCAGTATATTCTTTTACTCGTGGGGAAAAAAAAAAGAAAAAAAAAAAGTCCTTGTCCAACTGTCACTATGGCATTTGGCGTTTTCAGGATGTGAGAAAACATGTTGATTGCAGTGCTTGAGGAAATTCAGCTAAAAGCCGTATTTTAGCTCCCATGTCAGTAACAGCCAGCGCAAGAGGAATGCGCTCTTTTTTGAAGAGGCATCCTTTGCTTAGGCGAAAGGGCAAAAACAGGTCAGTGCTTTCCTTCAGCATCAAACCCAAAAGCAGTGGCGTTTTGGAAGAAACTTTTAACTTATCTCCACTCTCCAGAGACACTTTACCAGTTTGTTTGACTAGTTGGTGGTATGTCGTGTCTCCTGGATTAGTTTACCAGCGCTTCCTCAGAGGAAGTAGCCATGGCTGGTTAGACGGCTGCATCCTGCCATGGGAATTGAACTGCCTCTTACGTCTCTATATTGTGGTGCTTTATCAAGCTGGAGCTGTTTCCATGTGGACGGAAAGAGTGTGACTAAAGATACGCTGTCACATTCGAATGTGACTTCAGACAGACCTTGCCTACCTTATATTTCAAGTCTTTGTAGTCTTTGAGGGTGATTGAAAAAGAAGGAATCCTGACCAAAAAGCTGGACCCTTTGGCCGGTCGGTTATCCTGGATAGACGTACATTGTTTGCCAAGGCAGCAAGGAGGTGGTGTGGGAAACTCCTTCTCTTCGACCCACAGTCCCCTTGAAATGGTTGAGAAGTAGTACATTGTTGAATGTAAACTAGATGACAGCATTTTAAAATGTAAGTATTCTCAGAAATAGAATGAAAGAATGAAGTGTAAATGTGCATTCATGGAAGTGGATTTAGTAAAGATTTTCATGTAGTTACTCATAGAGTGGAATGCTAGTGTTTCAAATATGGTTGGACTTGATGATATTAAGGTTCCCTTCCAACCTAGATGATTTTATAATGCTATGAAATTGGCAGGTTTTGGATTGACTCTACTGCTACTTTGTGCTTCTCATGTTTTTCTGCATTTTACCTTTAAAAATTGATGGAGTGACATCCTATATAGTTAGTATTGGCTCTCTCCAAATTATTTGTAGGCATCAAAGCAGGTAATACTGTTCTTAAATCTATGCTAATACTGGGTTGAGAAGACAGAGATTGTTTTCTTGTTTTAAAAAATGAAACTCGTATTTCAAATGTGTGGACACCTTCTCATTGTAGAGTCTGTAGAACTGTAGCTCATTGCGTGAGATAGGAGTTTTAATATATTTATATGTACAAGTTAATAAATGTAGTACCGGACAAAAAGATGTCTTAAGCGGTGCAGGGATTGAAATCACTTTTCAATACACTTATCTTATTCCATTTGTGCAAAAGGGTCTCTCTAAGATACTCTTTTGAGTATCTTCTAACATACAAATTCTCTTTATAATTATTAATGCAGTAAGAATTTGACTTATTTTTTTTCCAAAGGAAGGAATAGGAATTGGAATTAAAAACATTATAGGAAAGTAAAACAACAGACTTCAAACTAGAAGTCCCTGCTGTTATCTCACTTCAAGTTTCATTTGGAGCAGTACCTCTAACAGGTTTGGGGTTAGTAGAATCTCTACTGAAATTATCTTGGATTATATCAGAGTTTAACTTTGTTAATTTTGCCTTAAGAAAAAAACAATTTTTAAGCATTGACACAGATTTATTTTCATGTCTGTACTGTTTGATAGAAACTCTTCTACTGCTCGTTATGTCTCTTGACAGTATTGAGAAACTACAGTTCACGTTACATATGTGAAGTTTTTCAAGACTTTACGTTGTTGAGTTACATTCAGATTTGAAAACAAATAGTTTTGATGGGTTTAATATCTTTTTCTTCATTCTTTCCAGTGGTTAGTGAGACTTTCCAACACAAACATCCAGATGTTTTCTAATTTTGTCAAAAGAATGCGAGAATTGGTCATCTAGAAGGCCCTATTGCAGTTTTAAATAATTCATCTCTGAATTTAGAGATTAAAAGTTGACATCTCAAACTGAAGTTCAGTTCAAAGCTAGATGCTGCTGGGTTTTATAATAAGCCATAAAACTCACTGGCTAGTCTATACATACTACGCTAATACTGAAATCACAGGAGATCTTTGATTCTTTTAAAATTTAGATCAGGGAAAACCATTTTGAAGTTAACTGTTTCTCATTTAAAACTAACGTAGGAGTCTAAACAATGAATTTGGAATACTTAACAGAGGAGATGCATATCATTTGAAATGCTTGTTTTTATCTTTACTGCTTTTTCCATTGAATCTGTGCTGCTTCTGTGCAACTGTTTTCCACTGTAGAAACTCCATCCTGCTGCCTTGCTTCTCGTGAGCGTATTTACAAAACTAGTGATGTAGCTGGGCCTGCCTCTGCTATTTCATCTCTCTCTCACAAACTGAAGGGTGGGTATGCATGCCAATGGAGCAAGGTTATTCAGATTTTTACATTCAAAATGTGTTTGTTTTTTTCTCCTTCTGTTCATTTTCATCTCATTTGCTTAATAAAATGCTGTTTTGAAAGTAAACGTCCCAAACGAGTTGGGAGCTCATTTGATATAACTATTCAGTGTTGCCTTCCTGAGTTGCAGCAACTTCACGATACCTGATCTAGTTACCTCTTTCTGCTTTGTAAACAGGAAGGTGACTGTTAATCTGGTCTAATGATGCATGTATTCAAACAATAGGCAAATTAAATATGGAAAAAGAAAGGTGAAAAAATGCGGGGTTTTTTTTGTTGACAGATTTTTTGTTTACAGTGTGCTACATGATTATGCATTTTTTCATTTTGGGGATATGTTTTTTTGTGCTGACAGTCTAGAATGCTAATTTGAATTATTTACCTATATATGTGCAAGTCCAAGCTTTTGTTTTTAAAAATCATAATATATTTTTAATTTCTGGAAGCTGCTGTTAAGCTATGCCTTTCATAAGCAGTTTTCTTCTAGAAGGCTCTTCTGCTTCATATTCACTAGTCATGCACATACTTTGAATTTGATACATTGCTGAATGGCTTGCAGTGTTTTATGTCCTCTAAGAAGATTGTTCTCATCCTTTTGTTATTTTTTTCCTTTGTGGGGAATTCTGTACACGGTTCTATCTAGAGTATTTTCTCATCTGGCAGACCATAAATTCTTCTTTTTCACTTGTTTGTTTCTGGGAAAACTGTATAAAGTAATTATGATTTAGATTTCTGAATTCATATGTCACAAAGTAGACATGTTAAAATAGCTCATCAGTAAAACTGGTGAATGAGCTGGCATGAGCAAAATGCTTGGACTGATATTTAGGAAGCTTTTTTTCTTTTAGCAAGAACAATCATTTTATAAACCATGACGTGCCATGCTATTTCTTCCTTTCCTCTTTACTCTCCCTCCTCCCACCACCAAAAAAATAATTATGGAATTCATAAGAAACAGGAATGAAGACAGATTAGACTCTCAAAATTTATTATGAAGATGTTTGAGATGTTCTCATAATATTCTACTGTTTACATTTGGCATATTGTTCTTGAATATAGACAAAATATTTCTTATCTGCCTGGAGAAGTATGAACTTCTACTGTGTCCTATGTCCTGGAAAGTCAGGAGAGTACCCTAACCTTCAAGCTTGCTAAATATCCCAGTATAGGTATCCTTCACTTTTTCCTGTTGCTGTTTGTTTTATTTTATGGTACTTAAATACGGAGGTAGTAAAATAATAATTTTTTTGTAACCCTAAGAAACATCTGGGTTCCTAGACTTTGCTCCAAAAAATACATTTGCTTCAGTATTGTGAGAGGTAGCAGTAGGAAAAACTGAGATCACTCCACGCTTCTATTTATTTTCTAGCATAGGGATAAAGCTTCATGATTAAGAACTAGAAGAAGTTGGTTCAGATCCCATAATGCAGAAGGAAGTAAACACAGATTTCCCATCTTGTAGTACTTAAGGCACTGGATAAAAGATGACTTCCTATCCTCTCTGTTTCCATTAGAAATCAAGGTCCAAATTTGCGAATATTCTCCGATTAATTGAAACTTAATTTTTTTAGCAAATAGTTGTTTCCCTGAAAAAACATGCCCAGATGAGTGGAAATAACCTTTTAGTGTCTAGAAAAGTAAAATAATCCAAAGTACTGTGACCTAATTCTACAAGCTTTAGTAGAGAAACTTCTTCATGTTTAACTAGTGAAAACCCATTCGGATCAGAAGGACTTAACTGTACGTTCATGACTTTGCAATGTAATGCTTTTTTAGAGAGACAGTTATATTTAATTCACAACTGCTGCATTGCTTGCCAGTAATTTCAGTATTGCTTGTCTTAATTTTCAAAATACAATTCTACAAGAGAGACCGAGTGTGTTCACAGAATTATTAGAAGCAGATTGCTTTAATGAGCTACTTATTTGCATATACTTGTTTTGTGTGTATTTATATTAAGCTTCAAATATTAATCTACAGAACTATAAAAAAATACATGTACAAATCCAGTGTGAGTAGGAACAATAAATTAGTGTATCAAAATAAGAGGACATCGTAGACCAGAATTGATGGTTTAGATTAGTGGCTGAAAAAGGCGGGGATTTTTTTAGTAGATTGTGTTCTGGAAGCAGAACATTGGTAGTTTCTGGTCTTAAAAATGTGGATACCTCAGATTATCAATGTGAATAGTTTTCAGCATGTTTGTAAGCGTCTTACCCAATTTGCCTTATAGCTGTATTTACTTCCTATGTTTCCTGACATTTAAACATTAAAGAAAATAAATCTGGTAATACATTTGATCTTACTGCAAGTCTCTTGTTGCAGTCAGGCAGGCACACATAGAGATAATAAATAAATAATCCTTGGTTTCTATTGCAACTGCAGTAAACGTAGTTAACTCCTGGCATTTTGCATAAGGATGTAAATTGTGCTTCCTTTACTAGTGTTTTGTGGAACTAGTGAACTGTGCCTTTTGATACCTCCATAGTAGTGTTTTCTCTGTAAATATTTCCTAACGCTTCTTTGTATGTATCTTTGGGAGAAGAAATGTATTGAAAATATTCAAGGGGAAAAGATTTCCCCTTATATTTCCTTTCATTTTGATGTGAGCAGAAGCATGTGTTTGACTTTTATCTTGTGTTCAGGTCTTTAATCCCTGTTTTGTGTTATGAAAGGTATCACTGCCAAAATATAATACTTGAATTATAAAATATACTAAACAGGTGACCGAATGAATTTCACGGGAGCTGCTAGACCCATTTCCCCAGCAGGAAAATCAGACATGTCGTCGAAACACAGAGCTGACAGCAGGTCACCCAAGCTCGATGTGCGAATGAATAGAGCTGCTGCCGACCAGAAGAAACCTAGGAATACTGATGGCTTATCTGCCAGTGAATCTCTTATGCTGAAATCAGATGCTGCAAAACTGCGGTCAGACTCTCACAGCAGGTCTTTGTCTCCAAACCATAACACTTTGCAAACACTAAAAACCGATGGAAGAACAACTACTGGTCTGAGAGCTGAATCTCCAGGGCCAGGAACCCGGTCGTCTTCTCCCAAGACAAAGACGCTTACAGCCGTTAGATCTGGTGCTAGTTCTCCACGATCCTCATCACCCCATGACAAAACTCTACCTCAGAAAGCACCATCCCCTGTAAAAACAAAGCTTGATCCTCCTCGAGAACGCTCCAAGTCGGATTCTTACACATTAGATCCAGACACCCTCCGCAAAAAGAAAGTACCCCTAACAGAACCCTTAAGGGGGAGGTCCACTTCTCCCAAACCAAAAATTATTGCAAAAGATGGAAAACCTGTTACAGAAACTGAAAATAGAGCTCCTTCCCCTCATGTCGTACAAGAAAATCTTCACAGTGAGGTGGTTGAAGTATGTACTTCAAGTACTTTAAAGACTAACAGCATTACAGATAGCACCTGTGAAGACAACACAGAATTCAGAACTCTGGATGATGGTTCTAATAAAGTTCATTTCAGCATAGGAAAAGCGCCACTGAAAGATGAGCAGGACATGAGAGCATCTCCAAAAGTGAGCCGTAAATGTGCTGGTAGGCACACAAGACCCAAAAAGGAAAAATCTAGTTTTCTCTTCAAAGGAGATGGCTCCAAGCCTGTAGAGCCTGCCAAGCAAGCTATGTCACCTTCGGTGGCAGAATGTGCTAGAGCTGTATTTGCTGCATTTCTTTGGCATGAAGGAATAGTTCATGATGCTATGGCTTGTTCATCTTTTTTGAAGTTTAATCCAGAACTGTCCAAAGAGCATGCACCAATACGAAGCAGTCTTACTCAGCCACCTGCAGAGGAAAAAGAAACCAAGTTGAAAAATAGACATTCATTGGAAATATCGTCTGCTCTTAACATGTTCAACATCTCACCTCACGGACCAGATATATCTAAAATGGGTAGCATCAATAAAAACAAAGTCCTCTCGATGTTAAAGGAACCACCTCTGCATGAAAAGTGCGAGGATGGAAAAACTGAAACTACCTCCTTTGAAACATCCAGTCATCACGCGATGAAATCCAAGTCTCCTCTCCCGTTAACGCTGCAGCACTTGGTAGCTTTCTGGGAAGATATTTCTTTAGCAACTATTAAAGCAGCTTCCCAAAACATGATTTTTCCAAGCCCAGGTTCTTGTGCAGTGTTAAAGAAGAAGGAAAGTGACAAAGAGAACAAGAAAACCAAAAAAGAGAAAAAGAAAAAAGAAAAGGTTGAGACTAGGCCAAGGGGAAATCTTTTTGGGGAGATGGCTCAGCTTGCAGTGGGAGGACCTGAAAAAGACACCATCTGTGAGTTGTGTGGAGAATCCCATCCATATCCAGTGACTTACCATATGAGACAAGCTCATCCAGGTAAGATTACATATTTTTTAATTCCTGTGTCCATCTGTTAAATATATTGCACACAGAC
>JAOXNO010000001.1:165832111-165842377 GCA_028565335.1 Limnodromus scolopaceus
ACTTCAAATTTAATCCAGCTTTGAAATGCAAAATTCTGAAATTACTCTTTTCAGCACTGCAGCCCTGGTACATTGCTACAGTTGTTTACAAAACAGCTGTAATCTTGTCCTGAATTTTATGTGAGATATCAACTTTTCCATGTTATTGTACCAACACGGAGATCTATAATTCTACTTATTTTCAAGTGTGTCAAATCCTTGTATGTATACATTAAAGCTGATTTGCAGTAGTTCTGTGCATTGTATTCCGAGTATTCATTCTGTGCTTGGCTCCAACAATTTTCTGCCTTGTAATAATTTCAACTGCTACATCTAAAGCATTGCTGGAGTGAGGGAAATGTGTTCCTGCTGGTCCTTATGCTGCTGGTCAGCCTCCAAAATAAGAATCTTTACTATATAAAAGAATAAAAAAAAATACTGTCTTAGCTGTAGTTTGGAAAATTACAGACTGAAAGATAAGGCACATTAGAAAGGAATGTTAAAATATGCAACTTCTGCTCTGATGGGAACGCTACTTCTCTTTTGATATAATGAAGGGAGGACTTAAAAAAATTCCCCTTGGTCACTTGGCTACGATGAATAGTTTTATGACCTACAAGAAACTGGCAACAGGTTTTCAGCTGGTTGTTAAATACCACTCAGGTGATGTATACTCAAATCACAATGCCTTTGTTTGATGGTATGATCATATGATAAAAATACTCATGTAAATATACATACGCAGTGTAATAAATCCAGGGCAGTTTAGTGCTTTTCCACAACTGGGATTCATTTCCTTATGTGAAATATTTTTACATATTCTTCTAATACGCTGGGAGAGGGTGAGAATTCCCAGTGATGAATTCTGTAAAAATAGGGGATGGGAATCTAGAACCATAAATGTTTTAATTCATAAGATGTATGTTTGAGGGCAATATCCTTGCTAAAGCAAAAAAAAAAAGCAAGAATTACTAAACTGCAGAGGAGACGGGGGGAGCAAGTTTATTATGTCTGGCTTTTGCTGCCCAAAAAAGTTGTTATTAACAGCTGGAATGGGTTATTTTATTTTTTTTCTATTTTATTTGTTTTCAAATTACTGCAGTGTATAGATTCACATCTTTAAATATGTGGTAGTATACATTATCATTCCCAAATTCCTTGTTTGGTGTTCATGTATAACTTGTTATTGTCAAAAGTCTCTGACAGGAGCTGCTTGAAGTTCACATTCATTATAGGCTTATGGCAGTTATTCTTAAACCAAATATCACAGATGGTTTTATTTCTATTTATTTAACCTTTTATTTCTCTGAAAGTCTGTTAACAACATACAAATTGTTTTACATCTTAGGAGAAAGACACGAGAGTGTGTGAACATCCTCTGTCAGATATAGTGATTGCTGGCGAAGCAGCTCACCCATTACCCCACACTTTCCATCGCCTCCTCCAGACAATCTCTGATCTTATGATGTCTCTTCCCAGTGGAAGTGCATTACAGCAAATGGCCTTAAGGTAAACCCAAACTGAGAAAACTCTGAAAAGGCTGGAAACGTTGTAACATTATAGATTAAAAGATTTTTGCAATGTAGATAGGAAGTTTGAGACAACTTTATGCACCTGTGTGAAAAGGAACGTGTCTGCCCTTATGCATAGGGAAGATATATGTTAAACATGTATGTATGTGTTTATACATATAAATACTAGTATAAAAAAAAACTTTGTAGAGAAAAATGTATTTGCTCTTAATTCTGTACTGGATCCACTGTGGAAAAAAAAAACCATATTATTGAATGATACGGTACTATCTGTGTGTATGTGCACGGTAGCGTAATACCTTTTGCTCAGAAATCTGTCACCTGAATAGGATCCTTAAACTGTTTGAAATTTTTCCTCTGTATCTGTCTCAGAGATACAAACCACGTAATAATGATTCTATTCACTGCTAAAGCTCTAAGAAAAGTTTACTCCTGCCTTCCTCAAAATGATACATAGAAACACTTAAGATCCTCTAAAAATTTGCAGTTAAAGGTTTATAGAAAATATTTTGAGAAGCAAAAATGTAATTAATCATTTCACTGGTAGATTATGTCTTTTAAAAAATATTCAGAATTTCAAAGTCCATTAAATGTGTTTTCAGGTGCTGGAGTCTCAAATTCAAACAATCTGATCACCAGTTCCTGCACCAGAGCAATGTTTTTCATCATATCAACAATATTTTGTCTAAGTCTGACGATGGGGATAGTGAAGAGAGTTTCAGTATCAGTATTCAGTCTGGTTTTGAAGTCATGAATCAGGCAAGTATTACACCTCTCTTTCAGAAGCAGAGATTGTGAACAGCCGGTACTTCCTGTGATCACTCTGTTGGAATTAAAACATTCTTTGTTGCTGAAATGTCGTATTTCCTTGATGTATCTCAGTTTGGGATCTTGCTGCTGATATTCAGATTCTCATATTTAGCTTCAGACGTTCAAATATTGACCCTTGGACTTTCTATCACTCAAACCTAAATTTTGTTTGCAAGTACAGTGTTTGGGAGGGGTCTCTTAAGAGTTCATTTAATTAATTCATTTAGTTCTTTGAGTTAGTCCAATTTTTAAACGCCGTGTATTTCCAGTTCTTACTTGCTTATTTCTCTTTTTTCTTCTGTTATTCTGAGGAGCACAAATTAATACTTCTGGTGAATATCTTTAAAGCATTTTCTTCCATTTATTAATGCATTTAGGCATTTACTAATATATTCAGCTGCTAGCTGGTAATACTCCCTTTGGTTTAAAGGGCTGAATAATTTGAACTAATAAATTACAGATTTCTTCTTTAATTCAGAGAGCATACTCCTCAGAACAGAAATGTCTGTATGGTTTTGCAAATTGTAAATAATGCCTGTATTTGGGCTTATTTTCAGATATTTTAAATATTTTGATTTGTTTTCACAGGAACTGTGTATAGTGGTTTGTCTAAAAGACCTAACCAGCATTGTTGACATTAAAACCTCAAGCCGACCTGCCATGATCGGTAGTTTAACAGATGGGTCTACAGAAACATTCTGGGAGTCAGGAGATGAGGATAAAAACAAAACTAAAAACATCACAATCAACTGTGTGAAAGGAATCAATGCACGTTATGTGTGTGTCCATGTAGACAATTCCAGAGATCTTGGGGTAAGTGGAAAATGAAATTAAATGTCTCTGATTGAACATGCATAGTCAAAATTGTATATATTTATCAGTCAAGAACCACCATTTCCGTTGTCCAGTTCCAGTTTGCAATTCTAAATCAGAAGCTCACATTTCAGAGGTAAAGTTCCAAATTCCTGTGTTTTGAAAGCAGTTGGATTGGTCCGATCGTATCAGGTACTAAATTTGCAGTTTGCATGGACCTAAGACTGGGAAAATTAATTCTCAGTGGTGTGTTCAATTTCAGATGCGTTTTCAAGCATTTAATGTTTTCATAAGTTGCTTTTCCTGCACACAATTTCTGTAGAAACATTCAAATAAGGAGTTTTCATAAAACCCAAACTGTTTTCTAGACTTACTACATCCATTTTTATTAATCTGTACAGTAATGTTACAAATATATTTTTATTCCATCTACAGCTTGATATACAAATATAGCTTTATTACATCTACAGCTACAAGGAGCAATTTTTCTTTTTTGAGAGTTGTGCTTTGAAGTTCTTTGTCATTGGTTTTGATCATTTTTTAATATTTTTTGCATAATTTAATAATTTTTTGTTTAATAATTTTATTTAATAATTTTTAATAATTTTCTTTTTTCATAAACAACTCATCTCTCTTTTATGTATGTATTCTCTTAACGCATAAGAAATAGTCAGAATGGTCCTCAGTTGAAGTGTTTTGTTCATATTTTGCTTGTCTGTTGCAGAACAAAGTGACTTCAATGACCTTCCTAACTGGAAAGGCAGTAGAAGATCTCTGCAGAATAAAGCAGGTAAACATTTTAACAGTTGACATGGAAACGTTGCTATTGTTTTTTGGCTGTGTGTAGCAGAGATTCTTCCTAAGCAAATAATTTCCATTTCTTATGGTAGATAAATTATTTTACTAGTATCAGGCATCATAATATTCTTGGAAGATACTGCATTATTGATG
The DNA here is from genome assembly GCA_028565335.1 of Limnodromus scolopaceus. NCBI lineage: Eukaryota > Metazoa > Chordata > Aves > Charadriiformes > Scolopacidae > Limnodromus > Limnodromus scolopaceus. The sequence continues at coordinate 165,836,197 of JAOXNO010000001.1, forward strand.
ACAGAATTCAGTCATATATACTGAATATTGATCAAGTTTTTACTTTTTTAATGAAACAGAACAGGGTAATGTAAAATGTTCCTTAGATTTGATTTTTTTTTTTTAATTACTACAGCTGAAAGAATAAGTGATCATGTAGAAAGTTTCCAAAAAACACGGTTCGGGTCCAACAAGCTGTTTGATTTCTTTTAGTGTACTTTTATCTAGATGTACCTGAAATACTTGCCTGAAGTAGTATTCTATGTTGTTAGATATTCTGATGCCTGCCTGGCTTCGTACTGTTGCACTGTCATTGCCTTTTATCTGCTTCATAGAATCGTTTTTCATTAGAGAAATGCAACTTAAGAGTTAGCAGAAGTAGAATGCCATGAAAAAGGAGAAAATAAATCCTTTACCCTCAACACAAGGGTTTTCTAGTTAGACAGTCTAATATGTTTTTATAGCACACATTTTGCCCTGTCATTTTAGCTCTCAACTTCAGGTAGCTGGAGACTTCTGTCTGGAGACTCAGGTTCAGAATGGTATTTAGTCTTCGTACTTCTGTTGCCAAGCCAAATGATAAATCTATGTTTTTTACAGAGAACAACATTTTGAATTTTGACACTGTCGTGACCCATCAAAGATACTTGAGGTTTCAAGCAGGCAGTTACCATTTGGGGCTCAAAAACTTATTATTTGGATTATTGAAAGTGGCAAAAATCTTCAAGAAGCAGCATTGTCTTATTTCAGAGAGATGGTTTGCTTTTCTCTACCTCTTATCCTCAGAGAGCATTTGAGGCAAAGATACAGCTCCAAAAGATGTTGCAAATCTTGAAGAAACAAAACTTTGGTCCAGTGGGCTCATACTAAACAGTGAAGAGTGAGTGTGTGTCTATACGTAGAGAGTTATAAAGTTTGTGTGTGTGTATTTCTCTGTGAGTCTATATGTAGATACAAAATATAGATGGATACACACCCTCCTCTTGGAGAATTCTTTTTTTTTTTTTTGTGAGAAGACTGACTTGGTGTGCCTGGCTGTCCAGCTAAATAAGGGATGACCACGACAGAGCTCAGGCACTGGACTTGTGATCACCCATACAGCTTGTTAGCTTGCTCCCTGGCCTGGTATCTGTCCGCTCAAACACAGCGCCCAGGCGTTTTTCCAGGGATGGTTCCCTCCCAGAAGACAGGCAGGACTCTTTGCTGAACCATCCTCTGACACTTCTCCAACAGGTTGTTTGTTTTTTTTTTTTTTAATCTTCAAACACACCCACATATTATCCCCTAACTCAGGCACAGCCTGTCTCTTTCTATTTAAAGGAAAATTCTAAAAAGTCAGTGTAGTCTGCTTTAGCACAGCTCAGTGCAGACGCTGAGAATATGCATAGGAATGGGAAAGAAGGAATATTAATTAGCTTGATTGTAAATGAGCCTTATGAATATGAGAGAGGGCTCACTCAGCTCAGGGCCAAGTGTAACTTAGGCCCACTCAGGCCACTCTCAGCACTGCACCAAAAACCAGATGGTTTTTGGCTTCCAGAACTGACCTCACAGTTTAAAATCATACAACATTATTTACATTCCTTTTTTTAAACCATATTTATTTTAAAATAAACTTACTTTGATACAGTTCATCTCTTTTTTACGATTATTAAGTCCTACATCTCTTGATTAGGATATCAGACACTGAATTCCACAGAGTTACAATTTCTTTGGCAGGGTTTATGTGAATAGGGATTAAATAATTACTGATAATTGTGTGTTATCATTTCAGTTAAATTATGGCAGCTTTTTTTTAACTAAAAGTAGTGAGCAAATACTAGTTCAAAGTGGTTTTTTGGATATGTTAACCGTTGCTTAGAGGATAAAAGAGCTATTTCTAATAGGCTTTATGGACAAAACCTAAATAGCTGTATGTCATTTCTTTTAAGTTTGAGAAATTATATTATCTGAATTCATGAAGTGGAGTATTTTGATAATTAAACGTGATAGTCTTACTGCTCAGGATTGAAAATTCCATAGGAAACAATGCATTTGTTCCAGTGACAAATGATGGGTTTGTTTTAGAGGTACGTCACTTTTTGTTTGATGTAATGTCGGTTCCCATCTTTATATTCCTGTTTAATAGGTAGACTTGGATTCAAGACATATTGGCTGGGTAACAAGTGAACTTCCTGGGGGTGATAATCACATCATCAAAATTGAATTGAAGGGTCCAGAGAACACACTGAGAGTTCGACAAGTGAAAATTCTTGGCTGGAAAGACGGTGAAAGCATTAAAATAGCAGGCCAGATTTCTGCAAGTGTAGCTCAACAAAGAAACTGTGAATCTGAGACGCTGCGAGTGTTCCGGCTTATCACATCCCAGGTGGGATTTTAATGATGTGTTCTACGGTGAAAGTTACTTTAAATCCTAGACTTGCAGTGTTTCATGTTTCAATGTAAAATGTTGCATCCACACAAGTTTGTCGTTGAGACCAGCTAATTGTCACTGTCTGTCTTCCAGGTATTTGGAAAACTCATCTCCGGAGATGCTGAGCCAACCCCAGAACAAGAAGAAAAAGCGCTGTTGTCTTCCCCAGAAGGAGAAGAAAAAGTACACAATGTATTTATTTGTATTCTATCAATAATTCTTTGCTGAAAAAATGATCCAAAATGATTTTCAGTATTTGTCCTATGTCTTATGCTACATAATTTTCAGATCAAAACAGGAGTAAAATTTCACAATTGCTTATTTTTTATAAATTATCATTGATTTTTTAATTAGTCAATTATAATTGGAGCATATGTGTTTAATGGAAACGTCATAGCAAGGATGGCACAAATGATGCCTACGATTACAGACATATTTAACACCTACATTAATGGTCAACCTGAAAGTCCATCTTGCCTATTATCTTGTGCCGTAAGAGGGGCTCTGGTGATGTTTAGAGAAAAAAAATAATTAAAAAACTGCACTAGTATCCTTTCACCAAGTATACTCTCCTGTCTTCCAGCAAGGATTAGTTTAAGGAGTGTTCCTGAAAAGGTCACTGTAGCTGGACTGTCATGTTTAATAGCCAAAATTGAATGGTCCCCAATGAAAGTAATTTAGTTTTTCAGATTATGTATGGTTTTGCTCTACCCAGTACCTTTTGGCAGTAAGTTCCATGACTGCAGTATTGTAAAAGTGTATTTTTCTTATGCCTGCTGTGTGGTAACTTAATTTGTGTTCCCTGTTTCTTTTATTGTGAAATAGAAACTGAAAAGTATATTCTGTGCACTGCTTCACAAAGACTAAATCAGTGAAGAGGCTGAATCTCTGATAATTATACTTCACTTATTTTCCTTATTAATTATTTTATTTCATGTTCAAATTTCCTCTTAGACAGTAAATAATCTAAGAGGTATTTATTAACCATAATTAAATTGATCTTGCTTATATCTTGCTTATTTCTCTGTAATGAAAAGCTACAAACTTTTAGAACAAAGTGATATTCCATGTTAATTGCTGTAGTAACTAGGAAATGTTCTTGAAACTCTTGATCTAATGCTAAATATGCTTTTTATGAAGGCAACGTCAGATGCAGACCTGAAGGAGCACATGGTAGGGATCATATTCAGCCGGAGCAAACTGACAAATTTGCAGAAGCAGGTTTGTTCATTCTGAAATGCTTTCAGGATTAAATGTTTGTGTGTTGTAATAAGTGTATTCATTTTCAATTAATTTAGTACCTTTTACTTGATAGTGTCACTTCTTCCATTATTCTTTATGATCAAATTTTGGGTTACATTTTAAATGGTATGTGTGTGTGGTTTATATGAAAAATCTGCTGAAATTGACAGTGAAAAAAAAAGCTATTTTAATATGATAAAACCTCTATCCTATTAGACTCAATTTAAAAAGAAAAGTTTTAGAATTGAGTTGTAAATGGTACCTATTTGTGTTTGCTGATAATAGCATAATAGTAGATCCTCTCAAATTTCTAGGAGAGGTTTAGTGACAGAGTTTAGATTCTTAGTTTTGCACGTGTTTTCTCCCCATTTCTGTCATCAAAAAGTGTTAAGGTTTGATTAAATTTAATCCTAAAAATGTAATCAGTCCATAGATTCTTAAATTATTCTTTCCTGCAGTCAATGAAAGTTTGGGTTTGTGGTTTTCTTGTTTATCTTTGTTTTTGTTAACATGAAGCAGTAGTTAGAGTATGTTTTTTGAAGACTTAATTTTTTAAAAATAAAGATGCAACTAAAGCATAATTAACTTTCTTACACCTATCATGAGGCAAACATTGTCGTAAATATTTTCACAGTAATACAAGAGGTATTAGATTCATTTTGAAGTTTGTTAGATTAGTAAGTCACGCTGAATCTACTTCTTTGTAGCCCGTCTTAGCAAACTTTAAGATCTCTTAAACATGCTTCTTACCATGTTATTGGTAAAATGAAAAAATTTTAGAAACCATATTTTCAGTTTCCTGAATAGTGAACTAAACAAGAGACTTAAGTCTTTTAAGTAAGTCCTTTTCTTTTGTGGGTGTTGAGTAAATGTATTTCTTTAGTGTTTTGTGTGCGTTTTTTAACCTGAATTCTATGTAAAAAAGCAAATTAAAAGGCAGGTACTAAAGTAAGAAAAGATTCATTTCAATGAAATTTTCCAGAATGAAAAGGTGCATATTCGGTAACAAGTCTAAATCTTTAATTCTAAAGATTTTGTCTAATCTTTACTCTGAGCAAATTCAGTATTAAATCTAAATCTGAATTCTAAAGAATTTTATCTGATCTTTACTCTAAATTCAGATTTTAAACTTTATTTCTCACTTGAATTTATGTTGAAAAGCAATTTAATCACAGGCCAAATTTCAACGGTGGCAACTTGAGTCAGGGTTGGGAAAGGTACGTAAAGCGCAATCTCTTCCACTTCCTAAAAGTTTTGAAGAGTTTCTGTGCGTCTGGATCTGTGTTTCGGACAGGTGTGTGCTCACATAGTCCAGGCCATACGGATGGAAGCCACCCGTGTGCGGGAGGAGTGGGAACACGCCATCTCCAGCAAAGAGAACGCCAACTCCCAGCCCAGCGACGAGGACGCCGCCTCCGACGCCTACTGCTTTGAGCTGCTGTCCATGGTGCTGGCGCTGAGCGGCTCCAACGTGGGCCGGCAGTACCTGGCGCAGCAGCTGACTCTGCTGCAGGATCTCTTCTCACTGCTACACACCGCTTCTCCCAGGGTGCAGAGGCAGGTGGGTGCCGCCTGTGCCATGTCTCTCTCGGTATTCCTAGGGGGGAGGGGGGGGGGGAAGAAGTCTATAGAACCCTCCCAATCGTGTGCGTGATAGTAGAATATGTATTTGAACTTAATTTTTTTGTGAAGTATAATTTGGTGTTTTCACTTCAAAAAACGTTTTCCCAGTCATACTCAGGTCATCCGATAAAGATGATGAGGGGACTAGAACATCTCTCTTACGAGGAGAGGCTGAGGGACTTGGGTCTTTTTAGCCTGGAGAACAGAAGGCTGAGGGGGGGATCTGATCAGTACCTATAAATACTTAAAGGGTGGGTGTCAAGAAGATGGGGCCAGCAGGTCGAGGGAGATTATCTTCCCCCTCTACACTGCCATGGTGAGGCTCCATTTGGAGTACTGTGTCCAGTTCAGGGCTCCCCACTTGAAGAAGGACAGGGAACTCCTGCAGAGAGTACAGCAGAGGGCTATAAAGATGATTAGGGGCCTGGAGCATCTTGGGTCATTTTAGTCTAGAGAAGAGAAGGCTGAGGGATCTGATCAGTACTTATACATACTTAAAGGGTGGGTGTCAAGAGGATGGGGCCGGTATTTTTTTCAGTGGTGCCCAGTGACAGGGCAGAAGGTAACAGGCACAAACCTGAATATAGAAAGTTCCACCTAAACATGAGGAGGAACTTCTTCACTTTGAGGGTGGCAGAGCACTGGAACAGGCTGCCCAGGAGAAGTGGTGGAGTCTCCATCTCTGGAGAGATTCAAAACCCTCCTGGACATGTTCCCGTGCGTACTACCTGCTTTAGGTGGACCTGCTTTGGTGGGGGGGGTTGGACTAGATGATCTTCAGAGATCCCTTCCAACCCCATATCATTTTGTGACTCTGTAATTAGCAGTATCTGTAATTGATCTGGCATGAGTCCTTAGAATCTTTGTCTTACACTCAGCCAGTGAGTAGCGTGGAACTGGACAATTCCTTTCTACTCTTGGTAT
>JAOXNO010000001.1:165851478-165880945 GCA_028565335.1 Limnodromus scolopaceus
ACATCGGTTCTTTATTTATGTTAAATTATATCTCCTTTACTGCTTCTACCATATGAGTCAGTGCTTGTCAACCCCTTCGTTTTTAATGTATATATATTTTTTAATATCCAGGAAGATTACTAGACAGCAAATATTCCTACTGGTTCCCTTACGTCACTCTTCTCCTGCTTTTCAATACTCCTTCAGCTCTCGCTGTCTTTTCACAGAGAAATATGTTGTCATGTCCATAAGCTTGAAAATTTCCTGAACTTCTTTTGCTTCTGTTTTTAAGATTAAAATGTCTTTCCTCTTTGACTTGCCTAGATGAGTTTTTATAAATTACTGTATACTCTGCTAATTTGTGTTCTTTTTTGTTACTGTCCTCTTCATATCTACACCTGAAACTACATTCTCCTTGGAATATTTCTTTATCTCATTGAAATTAATGTTGAAGTTGCCTTTACTTCTAAAACTACTGAACTGTTCCTCTTTCTTGACACTATCTCTTGTGGGTTTTGTGGCCCTTTATTTTCCCCTTTCCTTTTGACTACTTACTTTTGTACAAAGGCTAAAATAATAAACCTCATTAATAAAGGTAAATCAGTGGAAATCATTCCTCGTCTCCCTCTCCTGGAGTGCATCTCCATTCAGATTTTCAGTTAGGATCAGGAATCCTTATCTCCTTACCCTGCTTTGGTTTGTGTTATAGAGCAGCCTTGGAGTGCATGAACTGCTTTCCCTTCAGGTGAAACTGAAAACAGAAATAAAAAGATAGATGGAGGGACAACGTGCTAATGATCGTTCAGTGCAAGGGATCACCTGGTCTCGAGCACGTGTGAGGTAAAATTTCAGGTTGTTGGCACCAAGTTTCACTCTCCAGATCTCCTCTTTGGTGCCTCGGCGTTTGCGGCATAGACTCAGCCTGGAAGTTCCACGGGAATGTGTTATCTTCTATCTCTTGGCCACAATCTTTGCAACCCCCTTTGAATTTTTCCTGTTCTGTTATCCTAAGAAGATGATTTTATATGTCTTCTCTTCTGTCATGGCACAGCACAGTCTAGTCTCATTTATTTTTCTGATTTCTCCTATATAGCCCGTTCAGATTACTGTTGATAAAAAGTAAGTTTATATCTCATAGAAGTCCTTACATCTCTCCTTTAATCTGTCCAAAATAGCTACTTATCAGATTTTCCTATTTACTTCTAAAAGCATGTTTAAACTTTTTACTCTTTATTCACCACCTTTACCTTTACATCTCTCATGTTAAGCCCCTCAAACTTTTAATTTCTGTCATGTTCCCTGTCTCCTGTTTTCTGTTACCTTCCTGGTCTTTGTCCAACTTCTATCATACACACCTCTTTAATTTATTTTCTCTCCTTCCAAGAAAGGACAGCGTGTAAGTTACCATGACCCACTTAGGCAAATCTTTTGGGAAGCAATTAGGGTTTTGGGTTTTTTTTTTCCTGATTCTAATAAGAATGAAAACAAAGTTTAAATTGAGTGTATACATCCATACGCAGGAAAATTCTAACTTTTGTTGCATTGCAGGTGAAATGAATGAAAGCAGAACTGCCTTCAAAACTTAGGAAAGAAGAAAAAGAAGAGACTGCATAAAGTCCACTAAGGATCTCATGCAGTTTTTTTTTATTTTTGCAAAAAATTTACATTTCCTGTATTGTAGCCAAAACTATCCACTGTGTATTTATGTGAAAGTCAAAACCACTACTGTTACATGCTTACAGAATCTCTATTATAGAGTATGTATTATTAAGACCACCATTATCAATGTTGCTTTGATAAAATAACAGGGTTATGTTATCTTGTGCTTTAAATATACTGTGGCCTGTTGGATGAGTTGAATCGTAGTTATGAACTCCAAAGCTCCATATTTTTTAAATTGGAAAACATGTTGTGCAGCTCTCTTCTTAGGATTGCTGCATTATTGTTTCCTAACCATGTTAGCTGAGGCATTAATTTTGTATATTTTAACTTTTAAAAACACAAAGCCCTTCTCCATTCTGTGATACGTACAAATTATGGAACACATAAAAGAGAAATAGCTTGCAGCAGAAAATCTCGGCTGTATCTAGAAAACATCTGATGAAAATCCAAAGCGACAGTGACAAAAATAACATAGAGGTGCTATTTATTATGTGTTTGGTTACCCTGGCAGGTATTCAAAGAAGAAGAAGAAGCTATCAAAGTTGATCTCCACGAGGGCTGCGGTAGGACCAAACTTTTCTGGCTGATGGCATTAGCAGATTCCAAAACAATGAAGGCCATGGTGGAGTTCAGAGAACAGACAGGTAAAACACAACTGTTACTTCTTGCTCTTTATCCTTATTATTTTTACCTTTTACGTGAGCATCTCTCAAAAAAAAAAAAAAAAGGCAGTTGGTGTTTCATAGACTCGTAGAATGGTTCAGGTTGGAAGGGACCTTAAAGATCATCTGGTCCCAGCCCCAATGCCACAGGCAGGGACACCTCCCACCAGACCAGGTTGCTCAAAGCCCCATCCAGCCTGGCCTTGAACGCTTCCAGGGATGGGGCGTCCACAACTTCCCTGGGCAACCTGTTCCAGTGTCTCACCGCCCTCACGGGAAAGAATTCCTTTCTTGTATCTAATCTAAATCTCCCCTCTTTCAGTTTAAAAACCGTTACCCCTCGTCCTATCACTCCACTCCCTGATAAAGAGTCCCTCCCCATCCCTCCTGTAGGTCCCTCTCAGGTACTGGAAGGCTGCTACAAGGTCTCCCCGGAGTCTTCTCTTCTCCAGGCTGAACAGCCCCAACTCTCTCAGCCTGTCTTCACAGGGGAGGTGCTCCATCCCTCTGATCATCTTCATGGTCCTCCGCTGGACCCGTTCCAACAGGTCCATGTCCTTCCTGTGCTGAAGGTTTCCACCTGCTTTAGGACAACGCTTTTAATTGTTTGTTAATAACAAAAAAATAGTTTCAGTGCATATAAATTACTGTTTTTCTGGTGGTTTTCTGTGATTGTTGCCTAGATGTCTGTTAGAATATCAATCCTTTATGTTTCGTTACAACAATTTTCGTTTTTGTTTACTTTTGTGGACCTAGGCAAACCGACCACCAGCAGTTCTGAAGCGTGTCGCTTCTGTGGTTGTAGGAGTGGAACAGAGCTATCAGCAGTGGGAAGCGTTTGTTCTGACACGGATTGCCAGGTGTGTATTAACAAATATCATATGAAATAGTTTGAATATTGAATATTATATTGTAATTCAAATGCTTCTAAGTTTGTAAACGTGTCGTATAATTACAGGCTACAAACATCAGTAGTCAATGAAAATACTGGGTAGTTACACCATTATTTTCTCAAAAGTATCTTGAGTTTTCACAGTAACATTTCAAGGATAAAGTAAAATACACACTGTCAATATAAAGTCCAGCCTGCTGGAAAGCTTGATTCAAGTAGTTTGCGTAACAGCCTGTTTATTACGTGAGCATAGAACATTTAAGACTTGGCCGGCTTTGTCAAGTGTATCCACGTGTCCCGAGTGGCTTTGTGCCCTGCAGTACAGATTCAATTGGCAGAGGACCAAACCCGGACCAATTTATTATCCCACTTTCTTTTTTTTTTTTTCTGTTTGTGTGGCAAATTTGTCTCCTTTTTTTCCCTCTCTCAGCCCATTGAACATATTACATTACTGCTATATTAATTCAGTTCAATTCATTCTTAGCTTCTGGGCAACTTTTATAAGTTTTCTACTTAGCAGGAATAGGAATTTGAGGTGGTTAAAATACCATTTCTATACAAAAGTATTTGATGCTGGTTAATGATCAGCTCATAATGTGTTCTTAAGAGAGGGTTACTTCATACCTTTCCTCAAAGTCCAAAATCGGCAGATATCTTAAAGGCTGTTAATAAAGGGCAAGCAGCCTTTATACAGGAGGCACTTAATGTACAAAATATGGATTAAACATTATTTCTTCAAGGCCAGGCTGGATGGGGCTTTGAGCAACCTGCTCTAGTGGAGGTGTCCCTGCCCATGGCAGGGGGGTTGGAACTCAATGATCTTTAAGGTCCCTTCCAACTCTAACCATTCTGTGATTCTTTTTATATTAAAATTAAATATTGAAATTTTAAAAATATAGTTTCAGTGTGCTATTGCTATTCAGGAGTAACATAAGGAAACAAAGGTGTCAGTTTTACTTCAAGTACACAAAACGTGCGGTTTTTCCCAAGTGCCTGCTGTAGCAGGAGACAACATGGACGACGATTCTTTCGCCTTAGTTTACTGCACGACCCAGCAGTCCGTTCAACAAGCGCCACTGTATCAAACTGTTCGCTGGAGGGGGAAAAAAAGAATAATTATTTACTTTTAACAGGAGTATGCTAAAATTGCCTGCAGCAAGACACACCCCTGCGGTCACCCGTGCGGCGGCGTCAAGAACGAAGAGCACTGCTTGCCGTGCTTGCACGGTTGCGATAAGAACGCGACAACTCTTAAGCAAGACGCTGATGACATGTGCATGATCTGCTTTACTGAAGCACTTTCAGCAGCACCAGCTATCCAGGTTCATCTTTTTCTTTTTTTTTTGTTTTTAAGAGATTAATATTATGGTTTTGATGTGAAGCGTGTAAGAAGTTAAAATACTAAGTCCCTCAAAGTATGCTTTTTAAAATTCCAAAACAGACACTGTAACGACACGTTAAGTTACTTAAAAAGCTTTCCTTTTGCCTGGTATTACTGCTATTTCGAGAAAGCAGATCGTATCACTTTAGCTTCCTGTGTGTGCTTTATTCAAAATATATGGTATTTTATAAATGAGAAAAGCAGCTGAGGTTAATTAATGGATATACTTCATGTATCCACTGGGGGGTTTGGAATTGAAAGGTTATGATTTTCACGACCATTTTATATTCTTTCTCTTTGTCAAGAAGAAAATGGGGATCTTCCAGGATTTTAAATAAATTAATCTTGGAATTGATATCCGTTGCCACTTAAAAGCAAATGAATGCTTGTGGTTTTGTCGTTAACGTAACTTCAGTCTTGACTTAGACGCGTTCTTTTCCCTAGCTGGACTGCAGCCACGTTTTCCATTTGCAATGCTGTCAACGAGTACTAGAAAACAGGTGGCTTGGGCCAAGGATAACTTTTGGGTTTATGTCCTGTCCTATTTGCAAGGTAAATGAGCTGTGTGTTTACTGCCTGCGTCAAACAAGTTACCTAATCCTGTCTTTGGTTTTCTTTTTTTTTTAAAAAATTAGGTATTGTTTTTTACAACATGAATTAGTTCTACGTCACTTGTTGCCTTAATTACTCATGTCACTCACGAGAGGGTATCATTAATGCATCTTTTTACCTTCTCCTTCACCTTTTTACCTCCTTCCTTCATGCTGAATTTGGGTAATTTAAGGCAATAGCTTGTGACTATTAAATGATAAAGACCTGGCATAGAAGACTTGCAGTCATCACTCTTAATTGCTGGTCAGGAAGTCAAAAAGGACCAAAATCAGAGAAAACAGACAATCAGAATATTCCTGTGCTGTGGTGACTATTTCATGTACCCTTTACCAACCCTCTGCAGTTGTTACACTCTGTTGTAAGGGCTGATGATTTTGTATAACAAAAGGCTATATAAAAATAATTCCTGCACACTGTTTTTGCAGCAAATCGAGTATATATTGTATCAGTTATTTTTTTTTTAATTATCCATTGCCTGTGCTCTTAGGTTTTTGTGACATTATTGGACTATTTATGTTTGACCATAATACAAATCCATCACAGCTGTTGTAATAAAGGTGCGAGATGTTTTAATCATTTTTTTTATTTCAGAACAAAATCAATCATACAGTATTAAAGGATTTGCTTGATCCAATCAAAGAACTCTACGAAGATGTAAGGAGAAAAGCGCTAATGAGATTGGAGTATGAGGGGTTGCACAAGAGCGAGGCCATCACAACACCAGGTGTTCGGTTTTATAACGACCCGGCTGGCTACGCCATGAACAGATACGCTTATTATGTTTGCTACAAATGCAAAAAGGTATGACAATTAGCACCTCCTCTAAGTGTATGTTATCGCTTCAAAAGTGATTTCTTAAAGAATGGAACCTATATTTAATGTATTGTGTATGGAGTAGGAAAGCAGGAAAAGAAATTGTTGTTAAACTGTAATTAAAATAATTGTTGAGCAAATTAGAGGTACGTAGTGTCTAATTTTGTAAAGATTAAAGACGACAAAAATTGTACGCTAACCGCCGTTTATTTCCCCGTCAGCAGAGAAGAGACAAACATTCTTTATCTGTGGTTAGAGAAGTTTTGGATAATCACTGGACCCCTCCGTAGCTTCTTTTATCTGAGGCTGATTTTAGTGCCCATCTTGAACACATCTTTTTCCTTAGGAATGAATGGAATAAGGCAATTTCATGGTAAAATTTTCAATGAAACCCCAGTAATTTTTATGTTAAGTGCACAATTTGGAAATAAGAGGAGAAAGGATTGACTTCCCTTCCACGTGCTAGAGAAGAGCACTAATGAATCCCTCTAGCTCATTACTACAGTTACTCAGTTCACTTTTATTCCTGCCTCCCAGCTAATCAATTTTCATTCCTCATCCTTTAGCAACTTGCCCAGTGCCTTTTTAGCCTCCCTTACAAAAATACTTTTTATTATCTTACTTTCTCCAGTTTTTGTTCTTGTCCCTGTTTTTCATTATGCTTTCTTTCCAGTACTTAAAACTCTCTTATTTCAGTGTATTTCCCTCTTTTCTTTTCCTTCCCTTGTAGCATTACTCCCTTTTCATACTGTGTCCATATGTCTGAACAGCAACATTCAACTATATAATTTCTAACTTTTTTCCTTCCTCCAGCACCTGTTCAGCCCAAAGTACTACCTAATTCTTGACATACACATCAAAGCACTCTCCCTTTTCTTTTTAGTCTGCAGAGGCTGGGGGGAAGGTGGGCTGCTTAAGTTTTCCTTCCTCATAGTTGCCTTGAGACCATTTACAGTTACAGCAAAAAGGGGAGAATTGTCGAGAGCGAGAATTTTGTGCATTGTCTAATTAGTTAGTAAGATGGCAACGAAGGAAGTAGTTATTTGTTGCTTCATCTCAGCACTCCATGTGAAAACACTTTAGTGTATGAGGAAATTCATCAGAGTTGGCAGTCTTACCTGGTGCTTTTTTGTGCCCCGTGTGTTCTGGTAGAGTAAGATGAGGAAGTAGCAGGAATTTGTAGAAAAGAGCAAAATTCTAATTATAAGGGATCCCACATGAGCATAAAGCCCGATACTCCTTTTGGCTAGTAGAAATCCCTCCTGGTAGAATGTTTCTCTGCTGCCTTCAGCCCCAGTCCTGCCTTCCTTCCGTATGGTTCACAGAGCAGCCAAACACTGTTTCAAAAGCCTTACAGTCACTTGCATAGAATTGTGCAATTTTTGGTCTTGTTTATCCAAAGGTTGAGAGACATTGTCTTAGTGCCTCAAAAACATGCATCGAGAGTCAGAGTCAAGAGAGTGCAGAATAGTGGAGACAATAGTAATGACCCTTAGTCATCATTTTTGCCATACAAATGGTATTTGTTAAAATTAATAGTTGTCTCTGGTTTAACGTCCAATCATTCCTATATGAAATTTAGGCATATTTTGGTGGCGAAGCTCGTTGTGATGCTGAGGCTGGACAAGGAGATGACTATGATCCAAGAGAGCTTATTTGTGGGGCGTGCTCTGATGTTTCAAGGGCTCAGGTAAGCAAAGAACTTTTATTCGTGTTTTTTATTTCATTCTGAAGCTCCAAGTACCTAAGCGGTATAATAATTCACAGTCATTTGTAATTAAATGTATTCTGTAATACTGTATAATATTAATATATAGTACAGAATGTAGAAATGTGTTGTTTGGATTGTTAACAGCATGGCTGCTTCATTTATCGTCGCTTGTTTTCTTTCCGTTTCAGATGTGTCCCAAACATGGTACGGATTTCCTAGAGTACAAATGCCGCTACTGCTGTTCGGTTGCTGTGTTTTTCTGCTTTGGGACAACGCATTTTTGCAATGCTTGCCACGATGATTTCCAAAGAATGACAAGCATCCCTAAAGAAGAACTCCCACACTGTCCTGCAGGTAGTATTTTTACAAAGCAAATTTACCACACTGAATTCTGAGATTAGTAATTACTTCTGATTGATACTCTTATCTTTTCTTGCTGATAATTTTTAGGAAAAAACACGGGATCAGTCATACAAATTCTAAATTTGGTATCTTGAACGATATTATAATGGGTTTGTTCTACGCGTGCTTTTAGATGTTTGGGGTTTTTTGTTTTTCTGGCAGTGTCATCACACTGATCATTTAAACATTAGCTACTTCAATACAGAAAAACATTTCAGTTTACCTACACCAATTCAGACTTGAGATGTGGAATGGTGTCTTAAAATTATATTGGAAAAAATTAACACACTCCTATTAAATGATCTATCTATACTTAGGTACCTGTCATGTGCAAACTGTTGCCCGATGTCTTAGTTTCTTACTTCTTGTGCCGTTAATTTGATCTCAATAAATCATATTATTTACCTTGCTGTTGAAAAAAGTGAGATATTTTTGATTAGATATTTACATAAAAGAAGGAAACAGAAAAAATTACAATTCCTGGTATAACCTTAGAATTAATGTTTACTGCAGAGTGTAATTCTTGTTCATATTGATCAATTTTGCTTTCAGATTTGCTAATTTCTTCCACAGCATTAATGAGATGAAACTTATTTTAGTGATTCTCCTTTTTTCCTTTTCTTCCTTTGAATTTGATTTCTTTTCAATTACGGGGCAGTTTGATCATTTGGGTTTTTTTCTTCAATTACCAATTCAGCATTTGACATGACTATTTCAAGGAGTTAACAGGTTTTGATCATGTTTTCTCAGATCTCATGGACATTTTTTTTCTCTTGGCCTATTAAGCCCTTAGACTTCTTGTTTGAATTTGACTAAGTGAAAGCACCTTTCTATCTGCTGTTTATTAAGCCCTCATTTTTGATGCTTTATAAATTAATCTAATAGATGTATTACCTTCACTTAGCATGCTTTTTGAGGAAACGTGTTCATCATCTGCAAGCATTAATCTTTTCTTTTTGTTTTTTCTTTTCCCCTCACCCTGAAATTCACTGTAGGTCCCAAAGGTAAACAACTTGAAGGAACAGAATGTCCACTTCACGTTGTCCATCCACCCACCGGTGAAGAATTTGCTCTGGGTTGTGGGGTTTGCAGAAATGCTCACACTTTTTAGACTAGCATTTTATTTTCTTTTTTAAACCAGAGCAAAACAGGTGCCCTCATCCCTCAAGTGTCCTGAAAATAAAGTCCAGCTGGGATGAGGATGGGACCATTTCATAACCCAGGTGAAAGGAACAATTTACAGTGCAAGAAGGATGCCAAATACCATGTACATAATTCTCGCTGTGAGATATTGACATTTTTTGAACTGAGACATCAAAACTTGTGAGGTGTTTGCATGTGGCCATTACAGTCATCGGCTAGGAAACATTGGACATTTACAAATAAATAATTGCTATTAAAGGATCTGTGTGTCTGTGGACTATGAATGATGCTGGCTTTCAGGAGAAAGAAAAAAAAAATTGATTATTGTATACTGACTTTTTGTAATCTTGTACAATTGTAACGCATCACAAGTGGGGATGGGAAAGAGGAATATTCTGGTTTATTTCCTAGACTGTTATAAAAAAAAAAAAATTGTGTTAGGAAGGCATAAATGTAACAAGTATCACACTGTATATAAAGGTATCAATGTTTGTCCTGTATAAGAATTATTAAATTACAACAGCAGTTTCATTTAAACTTCTGGGTTATGTTTGAGCCTGAAATTTTAATGAAGTGCAATACTGAGTGTGCCTCATATCTTGCAGCTGTAAACATAATGGAATGTACATGTCAATAAAGCCACTGTACATTTTTATACAGTGAAAGTCTAATGAATGTGTAAGCCTCCATTGTCAGAAATGTTTTTTACAACAGGGTGGGGAGGAGCGGGGTGTTCTTAAAATTATTTAAACAGGTACTTTTAAAAGTAGGAAAGTTTATCAGGTAAACTGGTGGTTATAGAAGTACTTAAGACATGGAGAGTGCTTCTCAGATCTTTAAAAGAGAAGCTGGATAAATGTAGAAGCATTCACATGAAGTACTGTATTTCAATTTCCAACAATGTTTTAAAACACAAAAGAAGACTCCATTTTAAATTATTTTTATTGGTTCTTAAGACTCCTCAGTAAAACATCACCTCCACTTTTAGGACAAATAGCCTTTTGCTACGAATCCCAAAATGTTCATTTAATAAGAGCCCCAGGTCCTCTGCTCCTCTATAGTGAAAAGCAAACTGTAATTTCAAACGAAGACGTGAAGAACTGCTCTGACAGTCAAGGTATTGGCAGATGGCATCCAGATAGGTCAGAGCACCTTGATCACACCCGGAACCGTGTGTGACATCCATCTCACCTGACTTCAGACATCAGTGACATTCGTGTCTGTCTGCAGTTTAGAATAGCTGGGGAAAACACACACCTCTGGAGTACAATTTCTCTTATTCATAGTAGCAACGTGGGGGGTGGGAGAGGTTGCAGGCATGGAGACAAAGGTGGTCAAACACAGGGGTTGCGCTAGACTTACAAAGAAATATGCAGGTTTTTGAACAAGTAACAGTCATCCAAACACCTGAACTTGTGACAACACACACTTGTGACTGTACACAGGACAGAGGCTGGAAGAAAGCAGAGCCCAGTGTGTTTATTAAGGATCTCCCTCTTGTACTATTCTCATACATCTCTCCTTCCCAACCCAGCCCCCTCCTCACTCCCTACTTCTTATCTACACTCAGAGCCTCCTGTCGCTGCCCCACTGCTTTTCACCAGGACTCTCAGGTACTGACTTCCATCCTAATCCACTGCAGATAAGCCCTTTTTCTCCTTACCTTGCTTTCTGGCTACTGTTTCTCTGTTTTAGGAGCCTCTCCCTGCAGCCCAGTGTGCAGGAGCAGAGCTGCCGCGTGGAGAGGCAGGAGGAGGAGCAGTGTCTGAGTCAGGCTGGGCACACGCAGCCAAGGAAACACACAGCAGAACCTGGAGCTGCCAAATCCAGTGTACAGTGCATGCTGTACCATTTTAAAGCCAGTATGTGATGTTAGAAAGAGGGAGAGTGTTGTTTTTTTTTCCTGTGTAAGTACACAAAGAGGAACCTTATTTTAAACATTCACGATGCAGGTCTCAACAAGTACTTAAGAGGCATGGGTGCATTTCCACCAGGGATTTTGGCACTTCTGTGTTCCCAGGTCGTGGATGTCTGTAACAGAAAATTTCAGAGAACATTTGGTTTAGAAAAGTCATCTTTCTAATCATAAACAGATTTGATGAGGCATCACTGAAATAGAATACAAAAAGAAAACTTTTGCCCAAAAGGGATGTTGAAGAAAGACAAATTAATTACAGTGGAAGATTAATGTGCATAATTTGAAGTGGGTTTATGCATAGATTCTTGACATCAGTCCCTGTGGGTCTTAAATTATGGAAAAATTAGTTACAGAGAGCAGACAAATTTGCACTTTCTGACTACTATCCTTTTTAGAAAATTTCTGAGTGTAGCACCACTGTAATACATTAATACTGTGTTTTAGTTTTCCAGCCTTCTCTTTCATTTTAGGTAAATATGAGTATTAAATTAGGAAACTAAGATTACAGTGGGGAAAGGATATGATATCGCTACGTTTAGTTTATTACGAGGACTGAGTGAGGGCTAGGCAGTGTCAGGGAAATGTTTCTCTCACACACGACTAGCTATCCATGATTACTGCTCCAGGGAGGTGGCACAGCTGAGCATGAGCACCAGGCTTTTGGGCAGATGCAGCTCCCACGCGTAACAGTTGAACCTCGGACACTCTGCTCCTAGACCGTGTCAGACATTCACGTCACCACATCTCCCCCCGCGCCGATCTCGAGCCAGATGCCGGCACAGGCCACTAATCAGATCAGTCCACAATACAATTGCCGTACGCTGCTCCAGCAGTCTCACGTGCTCTTCTGTCAGGTGTTGGTCCCCAGCCCACGCAATGGAAATACTCAGCTCTTGTCTGCGCCGCCCTGTTTGCCACAGCTCACCACGCTCTGCTAATCCATACCAAACTCAGCTCCTGGCCAAGGCGAGGCCGCAGTACTCCCGCTCGGATCATATATCATTAGTTTACAAATAGCCTAAACTTTCACGGGTGTATCCACCCACTGAGCACAAAATGAACAGTAAAAGTTAATAAGGCACAGACAATTAACCAGTCACCATCAGGGCCTGATAGTCTTGGTCCTTACGAAATGGTTTTCATTAATCACATTGTACTAAGTGAGTTTGTTGTGTCACCTACGCAGAAACTAGATAGGAAGCTTTAGGATCACCCATTCAGGATATAACTCAAACTTTGTAAGTTTTTGCCACAGCCCCCCTCTTTAACCCACGCCAGACACTGCAGGTGACAGAGCGTGCACTGGTTGTACCACAGATGCTCCATGTCCCTCAGCCTGAAGGGCTGCACTGTCACATCCCCTGCTTTCACTGCTGGGTTCTGGTAGGGATGGACTTGCGCTACCAAGTGTTCCAGGTGGCAAGATCTTCACTGGATACACCTACACAGATGCAAATAAATACAGACCAACAAACTGACTATCGTCAACAGCACAGCAAACAGGTGTAACAGGGCATCGCAAGACATGAATAATAGCCCAAAGATGTTCCCCCAACAGCTAGCCAGCTAGTTTTCTCAGGTAATGTCCACCTCTGCAGTGTGTTGGGATTGAGGAGGCACCTGAGATGGTGCTCTGTGCTCTTGCACAAGACTTCATGTAGGCTGCCTGACGCTAGTTGAAATTCAGTCACTTTGGACGCAATGGTTTCTCCCCCCTAACAGGGGGTTTAGCCACTGAAAGCCTGAAACAGTACTTGAGGCATTGCTTTGGGCTACCCACTGAGCAGCACACACAGTGCCATTTGCCACCACCATCATGGCACTGCTTCTACCCTCCCACTCCTTTCTGCAGCCCCCTCAGTCACAACCATTTGTGCCATTCATCCTGGACACTGGTATAATAGCTGATATACACACAGCATCGTTTCTGTTGGTCACTACTTGCACTTTTTTTCCTACATAGACAAAGAGTTCCATAATAATGATAATCCTGTATCAGAGATGCTCCAGCAAATGGCAATTTTTGCTATGTTACCTTACCAAATATGGCAGAGTGATACGATAGCGATTACCGACAAAGCAACCATCTAAGCCATTCATCTGGGAATAAACACTATAGACTCTAGAGAGAGAAATAATATTTAGACAGTGAGTTTTGAGGAACCTTTTAAAGCAATTATCCCCAGCTTATATAGAAGCATGAATGACAATATCAAGTATGCAGCCTGTTGCAGGCAACACTCTACCCTGCTGTCGCTCATCCTTAGTTTTATCTTTTTATTTTTCTGTGGCCAAGACGCCTTAAGTTGAGGCTCTCTGTTTTAAGAACCATTTTACCTGTGGCTACTTTTTGAAAAACAGGTGAGTTTCAGCTCCTGTTTGTGATAGATAATAGATGCTTATTTTATCGGTCCCTAACATTGTATTCTAACAGTGTAAGCACTTCCCTCCCCCTAAAAAATCTTCCTGTGTAGACATATGAAAAGGATAAAAAAGGGAAGATTCCCTAATGATGATATGCATTGCTGAAAAACAATAACTTCATTTGGCATTGGTAAAGAACAAGTTCTGTTTTTCTGGTTTTTTTTCCTTTATCAGCACAGTCTGCTGAGGAGTAAGATTGTCACAGGCAGCCTAGAACACGTCCTTCAGCCACTGACTCATCACACAAATCTCCCCATATTTTTCACAGCTTGTATTTTCATTAAATTGGAGTGGGTTACTCGTGCCCTGCAAGCCTCTGGTACTTTCATCATAGCTGGATCTGGTCTATTTTATTGTTACTTAACTCTCTTCTAACTGCTTCTATTATTTTTCCCTCTGCATTTTTTTCCTAGCCCTAAGGTGGAGCACAGCTGCTGCATGACTGCTTCAGAGCTACTTGAATATAGCCAGAAAATCAGCACAGATGAGACTTTCAGCACTAAAAGCTGTAGCATTTGCAACCAAGGTCTCGCAATCGCAACATTGCTGCAGGCTTCATCAGGCAAGTGAAAATAGGGAGAGGCGTACCTGTATGACCTCAGCCTGACGTGGTGGGATCTCCCATCAGATGCTAGGCTATCCTTCTCTTGGCTTTTATGGAAGGGCCCCTGTGGGCTGTTCCTCATCTTCACATGATCATAGCGAGGGCTGCTTCAAATCTCTGCCAGAAGTCAGTGACTCTCCAACCAGAAGGACTGAAACTTCAGAGAGCTGCTCCTTTTCTTTTGGAAAAATAAAAAATTACAAGGTAGTTTCCTCAATAGTCTCATTTCTGCATACCAGGGCTCAGTACAGGCCCCTGAACTTTTTCTGGCACTATTGGAAGCATACACAAATAAAAACAATTTCACCTTTATCATTTAAAATACTCCTCTCTCAAAAACTCATCCGCTGTTAAGTGACAAGGCAGAGAAATCACCTAATGAAGACACACCTGTTAAAAAATTTCCAAGTTACTAACTAAAGCTTCAAGGTGCTCTGCCACAGGTGGCAGCAACAGAGCTTTTTCACAGAGCAGACCAGATCTCTGAATGTTGTCTCTGGACCTTTGCTACCTGGGCCTTTCTTAACCTGCTCCCACCTCTCTCAGCTCCAGCTCCCTCAGGGTCCAACAGCATGGCTTTGCCCACCAGCTAAGCCAGATCCAGCCACAGGGGGTTCACCAAGTGCCCACACAACCAGCTGCCTGTAGTTTTTCTTCTATTCAGTTCTGGTAAACTCCCTGGTTCTCATGCTTTGCCAGCAGACCCCACAGACACTGTTGGCAGCGCCTTGCACCACGTCTAGGACCTGATTTGGCTCCAAGTACTGAACTGCAGCTGCCTTTCTAGCTGGTTTTGGCTGCTGTGGTCCCAAATAGAGTGATGCAAAAAGCTTCTTTTGCGCTTGTCTTCTTCTCCTCCTACACTTAGTGTGCCTAAAACATACACAGGCAATTGCAACAAAGCAAATAAGAGCACAGGCATTGAAGCAAACTTTGTTTACTCCAAATATCAGGCAGCAAAATAAAACCACAAGGCACTGTAAGAAGTCTCCCCCTGGTAAGTCAATACATCTAAGCTCAGATAATGCAGTAGGGATTTTAAAATAATGTTACCTCAAAATAAAGAAATTGCAGCCTTGTTACATTTCCCAAGACTCCTACACAGACCTAGAAAAGATCTTTCTTGCCACAAGATGTTCCTTTTTTTTATTTTCAGACATCAGAATTTGATCAGAACCTTGATCTTGGTGAAAAGGTATTTCTACTGACCTCACAAGTCATGGATCATTCACATCACATCATCAGTATAATGCAGCCTGAGAACAATAAAGGAGGAGGCAACCAGGAGAAGTGGAGGCTGTTTGCTATGCATTTATTGATAAATAATAGGTCCTTCTCCCTAAGTATTGGGCTCAAGTCTGAGTCAACCCTTTGCAGTTCAATTCTACGTTCCTCTCCCACATCTCCAGCAGCTTACATGTTATATACTCGCAAATGTACCTTGTCATTACTAAAAGCTGTAAGTGGGGGCTGTTATCTTACCACCTTTAGAGAGCCGGATCATAAGACTGAGAGTTCATAAACAGGAAGAATGGAAGACACCAAACATTTCCAGGTGGGGACCACAAAATAGTTATTTCAGTTTTCTCAGCAGTATTGGCTTCAGCCATAAACTACCATAACTTCATAACATAAACCATAACTTCAGCCATAAACTCATTATCTACCCAAGTTTGCGTAGCTGTTCTGTACAAATGAGAAAGTTACACATATTTGCTATTATGTGCTATTACAAGCATGTCCGAGCTGCACATTAATCTGCTCAAGGTGTGGTGATAACTCACCTCTTACTTCCAGATTTTTGTTGCATTTCCTGAAAAGCTGAAGGCTGGATGTAGATTGATAAATGCACATAGAAACATAATGGCTGAGCTGTAGTAAATTTCTCAAGGCATTTTGGAGAAAACGAGAATATTCTCTCATCGAAATTCAAAATCAAAATGAACATTTCTCATTGAAAAACACTGCTGCTTCTAGGCAAGTCATTTTTTTCTCCACCAATAATCTCAAGGAACTAGACTTAGAACCGAAAGAAAAAAAAATAAATCATTTTGAACAGACTTTAAGTATGCAAGAAAATGCTGTTGAAGAATTTTTTTATATGAGGTACTTCTCGAAGAACTCTGGGATGGTGACATTTGAGAAATCACTTAAGAAACGTTACCGGTTTTGAAGCCATTTCAAGAGTGTGGAGAGCACTGAGTGACATCTGGCTGTTTCCAAGAAACTTAATGATGGATATTGGCCTGAAATTGAAAATTCAAGTAGTAATTTACTAGAGCTCACAAAAAGTAAATAAAGTTTGGGGAATCCTAATGACTCAAACTTTCAGTCACGCACAGGACAGAAAAACGAGCTGTGCGCAACACACCACACATGCGGGGAATACATTTTAACAAGGTATTTGCAACCCAAGGGGAACTGTCACACATCACTTTGCCTTCTTTGCCTGGCAATATCCCAAGCACTCCATTCCCAGCGCCTGCCGGAGCCAGCAAAGCATCGATTCTTCGCTAGTTCTCCATTACGTTTATTCCTAAGGCTAGCCTGAACACGGAGCCTCCAAACCACCGAGAGAATCGGCTCTACCGGTGATGAAGATCCAGCACCTCCACCAGTATCACCCCCGGGATCTTTTTCTAGACTTCTCTCTTTCCTGGCCGCCGAGCAACTGACCGGGAGGCCTCCAGGCAGCCCTGGCCTTGACACCCCGCAGTGCGGTAGCCAGGCGAAGCCCGCTGAGGCGGCGTACACCGAGGCAGTGAGGCGCTCAGCAGCCGGGGAGGCGGGAAGAGGACGAGCCGGCTGCCCCCCGCCCCCCTCCCCCCTGCGGCGGGACGGGACGGGACGGTTGAAGCGGCGGCCGCCGGGCTAACGGCTGAGGGGCGGCCGTTATAGCGGGCAACCGCCCCCTACCGCCCGGCACGCGCCGCCTCCGCGAGGTGGAGGAGGGGAGGGGGCGCGCCGCCTCCCAGCCCGCCCGCCGCCGCCATTTTGGCTGGTTTTGCGTCGCTTCCGCTGCTAGGAAGTAAACAGAGAGGGAGAGGGAGGGAGGGAAGGAGGCAGCGTACGCGGGCGGGACGGAACAGGATAGCCGGGCGGAGGAGGAGAAGGAGAAGGCACCAGGGTCGGCTTCGGTGGAGGGAGCCGATGTGGCCGGAGCGGAGGCGCCAGCGCGGCCCGAGTCCCGGTTAATGCGAAGCGCAGCGGGGAGCCGCCAGGTGAAGGGACTGGAAGGGGGCGGGCGGCGGCGCGGCGGGACCTTCCTCTGGGAGCCCGGCTGCGCTGCCGATGGGGGTCCGAGCAGTGGGGGCGGTCGGGGCTTGGGGCCCTGCCCGGGAGAGGAGCCCCGGCCCGGCGGTCTGTCAGAGCCCCGCGGCGCCGGGCGGGGGCTGGGCCGGAAGGAGCCGACCCGGAGGTGAAGCGGCGCCGGGAGTAGCGGGGCTTAAAAATCGACCCTCGGCGTTCAACAAAAGTATCGCTGTCTCCTCGTAACAACGGTTGTAAATTGCCAGTCCCTGGTTGTTTTCAGCAGAGCTAGTTGTTCGCGGCCATTCAGGGTTAGGGTTTGAGTGGGGGTCGCACCCTCTGTCGGTCCCTGTTCCCCCCCCGCCTCCAAATTAGAGCACTCCTTCTGTTTCACGCCTTAACACAAGGACTTCAGTTAGGTTTGTTCCTGGGAAAGCGTTATCGGCCGGATGTAAACAGCCATGCACAGTTGTTTGGGTTTGGTTTGTTGCTGTTTTGTTTTTTGTTTTTTAAACTGCCATTGTGTTCTGTCTGCACCTCGCTCAGCAATAAAAACAGTGTTAAGCATGTGCTTTGCTCCTCCTCCTACTTGGTGACCGAGCTATGTGGTTATGGCCGAACGTGACTGTGTTGCAAACAAGATAGCGTGGGTTGCGCCCAGATGCGGAGTTCAGAACACTGAGTTCAGAACCAAGTTATTATCATCGGTTGAGAAATTGACTTGGAAGGTCTTCAGGAGTCAGGCATCCTGATTGCATGCATCTTTCTGTCCTGATAGAGTTGGGCTTTCTTTTTGTTGGGGCATGGTTGGCTTGTTTTTTTTTTTTTTTCTCCTTTCTGTCAAGATCTTAGATTTTAAAGCAAAGTTGATTAAAGTAGTAATTTGGAAAAACTGAGGAGCGATAGGTGTGTCCTGAGTATGCTAGAGAGAGTTAAAAGCAAGACTGATGCGTTGTTAGACTTGAGAAGCAATTGCAGTGCGAAAAAAATAGGTTGCACCTATACAGTAGTATGCTAACATGGAATTTTGCATCAGTGTCTTCCTCGCTGAAAGTTATTTCTGTTATACTTGGATTTAAAATGGTTAGATCTTTAGACTATCAGATACATAAAGTGAAGTGCCTAATTACATTTGCCTGTTCCTGTACTAAATTTGCAGAAAGGTTTACTCTCCTAAGTGGCCGTATTTTTTTTTTTTACAAGTAATTTTTAGATGACTGCAAACTTCTGTAGGCAAATATGCATTCTTTAAATTTTGTCTTTGTTATATTGTTGGGCATGTTAAGAGGTTGAAACCAGATATATTTTTAAAAAGTTATTTCAATAAATTCTGAAACAAGATGACAAAAATCAGATGAACAAATTAATTAGAAATTAGGTGACAAATCAGTCATCTGATTCTTAAAATAATTTTTTTTTGATCTTGAGCTTAGATACTTTTTTATTTTTTGAAAAAGTTCCACGAGGAAATGTTTTCAAAAACTTATGATTACTCTCTGTTTTCAATTACAGAAGTGTCCAAGATGTTGGTAACAAAAAAGTTGCCTGGAAATGTGTTTTACCATCCCCTACTTATCAAGCCATGGCACTTAAAACACATAGCTTTGTATTTTAAAACTTGGAAGACTGTGACCTGAAATTCATCATCAGTATAGCTCTATTAATGGCCATATTGTCTCTTTTCTTCATGAGCTGTTTATAAAAACTTCAGGTAATACCCAACAACTTCAGGAGTGGGTTTTCGTCTGTAACCAGCGTGTATTGACTACTTAGAACTCATCAAAGTTAGCTTAGAGGTGCAGCTTGTAAGTTGGCTGTTATTGACCTGCTCCACTTCTGTCAGCCATGTCTCAGAGGTTATTTTTCCAGTTGAAAAACTAATACAGTTTTGTCAGTGGCAGCTCGCTCCTGGTCTTGTCTTTTCCTGGGGGAGGGGGAAAGTGCCAAATCTAGTATTTTTGTCTTTGAAAAGATCAGTTACAGTAAATGTGTTGTCTACGTGAATCGACTCCACTGTACGTGCACAATAGCCCCTATAATGTGATAAGGGAGAAACTGCCTAGCTTGACCCTCTAATGCTGTGATAAAAGTAGCCTACCTAACTAGAAAATTTATGCACGTGTATTACCTTATTAGCAAAAGATGAAGCAGGATCTCTGTAAAGGAAGGCTTGAAGAGCCAGGTCTAACCTTCTGTAGTTTTTACAGATGAACAAGAGATGGCTTTGGAAAGACTTAAAGACATCAAACATCCCGAATTTGGCAAGTGTATAGCTTGTGTATGGTAGTTGCTCGTTATAACCTAGTTGTTTGGAAGATCTATTTAGCAGCCTAAAGTTTAAAGGAGTATT
This sequence comes from Limnodromus scolopaceus, assembly GCA_028565335.1. Lineage (NCBI taxonomy): Eukaryota > Metazoa > Chordata > Aves > Charadriiformes > Scolopacidae > Limnodromus > Limnodromus scolopaceus. Next base: position 165,871,281 of record JAOXNO010000001.1, read on the forward strand.
GCATTTCAGATTAGCTTATTAGAAATAATATTCTTGGACTACGCTTAGCAGTTGTCTTAGATGTAAACATGACAGGTTTGCAGTGAATTTGGAAATATAATTATTGATTAGTTTTAAGTTCAATTATTCGGTTTTCAGTTGCAAAATCCAATTCCTTCATCTTTTTATTAGTTGCAGATTGTTCTAAGTCACGATTCAGTTTTCTTGCTTCTGTATCAGTGAAGTTAGTGGCTCAGCAACAGAACTCTCTCTGGGCTAGAAAGCTTGTTTCAGCACAGGAGTGGTGTTTTGCATAGTTTCATAGTCATGAGCAGTGAATCACAGTAAATAGTTCTCAGGAAGCAAGTAGAGATTTTTGTCCAGCAGCATTTTCATTTTACGCTTGCCCTGAAGTGCTACGGGGATAAAAAATGAAGTTGAAAAAAAAAAATCAAGCCAAACTGTGTTCATCAGTCTTTCATGACAGTGTGTTCTGGTTTGTTTACATCATTTTATGAATAGCTACAGACCTTTAGCGGTAGCTTGCTTTTGTCATATGAGTAGGTAGCATTAAAGTGTTCTGAATATTGGTAAAGAGGTGCTGGCTTTGAGAAAATAATCTATGATGCATTGGGTGATAAACATAACTTTTCGCTTGTATGTCTACTGTATTACACTTGGTTTTTAAAAAGACTTCTAAACTTTTATTTAGTTGCAGTACACAGCAGAGGAAGTTAATTGGCCTGGTCCCAAATGAACTGGGCATATGATAATCTTATATGTGTAATTGTACTTGAATGTTAAACCAGAATGATTTTACTGTGTATAAAGTCCATGTTTGTCTTGCAGAAATCATGGGGGCTGGGGAGTGCTTATACAAGCCCATCCCAGCCCTGGATTCCCTTAGCTTTTTAGAGACAGGAGTGTATTGTAGTTTATTGTGAGGTCTCATTCCTAGTCCTTTAGGACATGATATACATTGCATTGGGGCTTTTAAAAATAAATGACTGGATGCTAAGTTCAATTGTAAGCTGGCATGTACAAAAGAACATGCTTTGATCAAAACTTAATGCTAGGTTTATTTCAGATGTATGTAGTGGTGGGTTTTTTTCCCTCTTTAATAACGTAATGTAAGGTAGAACATCTGTAAGAGACCACTATGGAAGAAGTATATGCTACTGAGAATGAGATAACTCAGCAAGTCGGAGGCAAAGTGTTTAATATGATTTTTAAGAAAGTTTGCTGACTCTTCTGTAAACTTTTTTTGTGGGTTGAAACTTCCAGACTGTTACTAGAAATCTTTCATAATTCCTATTTACTAGTTAGTTGGGAAAAATGACAGCATGCCAATGTTCTTGATGAAATATGTTTTTTAAGGATACGGTTCTAAAATAGATGCATATTGAAGTAACCGTTTTTAAAATTAAATACCTAAATAAAAGGTTCTTCCCATCTGGGAATAGAAGTGTGTTGGACAGATGGAACATCTGCAAGATGCAATGCCTGGAAGCATTCATACACTCATTTACTTTCTTGCCTGACTTTTGCCTTCCACAGTTCCAAATGTTGTTTCTGGTAAATAGGACTGGGGCAGCAATACGCATGTCAGTGTTCACAAAATTGTTTAGAAGAATATCTTTCCATTAGTAGGAAAGTAGAATGATAATCAACAAAAGAGTAAAACAAATTGGGTTCAAAGCGGTCCCAAACACGTAAGTGAAGCACTGAAAGGAGAGTGACTGTTAGAAATGGATTGGCACTGTTAATGATTAAAGAAGTAATATTAAAGAGGTCTGTTTAGATGGTAAAGTTACTTTTAGACTGCCACTTTAAATTCATTGTTACTTGTTGGTTGGTTTTTTTTCCTTCGTATAGGGGAGGAAAAAAACCAACTGCAAAAGCATGGTTGCAGAAAATGTGCTTTTTCATCTCCACTGTTTTCTATTAATATTATTCTTCTCAGCTCTGTTACATTTACAGAATTCATTATAGGTTTTTTTTTTTTTCTACATCTATAGAATGAAACGAGGAAGGAAAGCTAATGAGGCCAACAGCAGCTCATCTGAAGAGACAGAATCCAAGAGACATAAGGTTACAGATGAGAACACCACAGCTGTGCAGAGTCCTGACTGGGCGAACCTGCTCCAAGACATTATCCTGCAGGTGTTTCAGTACTTGCCCCTTCTGGACCGTGCTCATGCGTCGCAGGTCTGCCGAAGCTGGAACCAAGTGTTTCATATGCCTGACCTCTGGAGGTGTTTTGAGTTTGAACTGAATCAACCAGCTACGTCTTACTTGAGGGCGACGCATCCTGAACTCATCAAGCAAATAATAAAGAGGCATTCCAATCACCTGCAGTATGTAAGCTTCAAGGTAGTGTATTTTTGAGGCTTTTAAAGAGTAATTTTGTAAAAATAAAAGCATCTGTCAAACTTAGTTGGGTTTTTTTTCATTTTATTCAGAATGTTTTAAGGAAGTATCCCTGATGCTTTTGAGACAGTTTGGGTGGTTCATCTATATAAATATCAAAGCATGAGAAGTATGGTTTAACTAACATCAGTAATTGAAATACTGTTGATAAGTGGTAATTGACAATTGTGATCAAAACATTTGAACATGCTGAAAATTAAAGAACATCACTAAATGTTAGGAAAGGCTTATGATGTTATTTTTGTGATTAGGTTTGTCAGTTATTTAAAAAGAAGTATGGCAGCTTTCTGTGGTAAGTCTTGTTTTCAGGCCTGGTATACTGAAGAAATGGGTTCTCTAAATGGGCGTATAGACATAGAGGTTATCTCCCAGTTCAGTTATTTGTTTGGATATATTTCAGAACCAAAACTTGGAATACCAGTTCTGAAAATACCTTTTCATTGCCTTAATTTCATTAGGTGGGGATTTTTTTGTTGGATGTTTATTTTTCTTTTTTCTTGTAGCATCTTAATTGCTTAGAATTCTGCCTTAATGAGTGGGCTGAAGTACTTCAGTTCTGATACCACTGTACATTTGGGTACCTGCCTCAGAATTAAGTTTTATCAGGATGCATAAACTGAGCATTTTCCCATGTCACATCCTGTAGGGAGCTGGATCTGATATTCATGGTTAGAAAACATCTAACACACAGAGCGTGACTTCAGTACTACTAGTAAGCAACTAGCAGATTTAGTAGTGAATTATATGGGATTTTCCATGTATGGCATCTACTCAGTACAGCTGAGTATCAGTTGACTGAAAAAGTACATGGGATTTGCACAGAATGGTAGATCTACCGATTTATGCTTGGCTGAGAAATACTGTTTGGTGAGAGCTGCCTTTGTTAACGTCACAGAATTATTTTCAGGAGATGAAAACCTTTAACATTGGCTTACATATCGCTGTGTTTTCAAAGGGTGCTGTGAAACAGTCATGGCTGCGTATACATCAGCTATGTGACAAATATGGAAAGGAAATGAGTTTGCAGCAAGGTGGGCATACTAGTTTGTTTCTGAGATCTGGCAGTTTTTATGTAGGAATCATCAGTATGTGGGTAACTGGGGCGCCTCTGCCCAATGACAGGTATTGCTGCTGTTTAATGCGATATCAGATGTAAATTGGTTATTACAAGGTTTGCAGGAATTTAGCTGTATCCGAATAAAGAAAATTTATAGCAGTATTGGAATCGCCTCCAAGTGTATCTCTGGAGCCAAATGAACTTCCACTTTCTTATTATTTGATGTGGATTGAATATCTTGGAACAAAGTGTTCAGCTGACCCCTCACCGTGCTAAATTTTACCAAACTGTTTAGCATAGCAGTAAATTTATAGCAAATTATCATGGATTTTTCATATGTACTTTTTGGGGAAAAAAGAATGACGTTGGATTCCCAGTACAGTGTTCTGTGGGTTTTATTGGTGTCACGCTTCAGAAGATAAAGTGAAAAAACCAAAACATTCAAGCACATCTACTCTACCCTGCGTTTTTTGTAAAGAGTGTGTTTGACACGGTATTTTCTGAACAATAAATCTGTTTTGGTTTAAGGTGGACAGTAGCAAGGAATCTGCAGAAGCTGCTTGTGATATTTTGTCGCAGCTTGTGAATTGCTCACTGAAAACACTTGGGCTAATTTCAACTGCCCGGCCAAGCTTCATGGATTTACCAAAGGTATTTTAAGATGTATATCTTTTTTTCTATAGCAAAGTATTGCAGTGGTTCATACAGTATTTCTGTAACTTTACAAATAAAGTTTTTCTGTAAAAATATAAATATTTGGCAAAGAAAACTTTGTTACTGGGCTTTAATAAAGGGAGGAACTAAGGTGTTGTACTGAGATAGAGAATAAGTGAAAGAGTTATCTGCATCATGTGAGAACTTAGTCCTGACCTTGTTCTATTGACCTCAATGTAATACTTGGCAATATGTTGCAAATCAGGAGGCTAGACAATTCCTGTCTGTCTGATTGCACTGTGGGATTGTGGGGGATGTTTAGGAGACAACTATAATCGAATGAGCGGTAGGGTTTTATCCATGTGGGCTTGCTGTACAGATTATATTATCCTTGAGCTCTCTTTCACAGGTGGTATGATCATGTTTTTCAGTACTTTGTCGCAGTCAAGCATCAGATTCTTAGGCAAAGCGCACTGTATTTCTGAAACTTTCTGTCAGACTTTTTTACCTTGCATGTTTACCGAAAATTAGATTTTGTTAGAAGGCATCTAATCTAAAAGACAACAAATCTCTTGCATGTGCCTCTAAACAAGAATTCCTTCTAGTGAGGTAGAAATGTGCTATTGTTGAGGAGCAGGAGAGTGGTTGGGGTAGCCTGGGCCACTTGTTTTATGCCAGGAACATCTTGGATGTCTTGCAGCCTCAGTTCTTAAATCTAGTCTGTGTTTATGAAGGGCCAGATACAAGTAGACTATTAGCTGGGTCTCAGTGATGTCATTGCTGATGATGGCAACAAGGACAAGGAAGAAGTAGGGACAGCCTCAAGAAAGGAAGTAGGCTATAGGGTTTAAGCAAGGTTAGTGACAGAAGGATTATCGATTATTATCCTTGACAACTGCGTCATGTAATTCTTTTGAAGATGTATTTTTAATCCTTAATTTTCAAAGAGGCTTTCCAGATCTTTAATTAGTTTTTGTATGACTTTTTTCCTTTTTTAACATGCCTATAAGAAAACCTGAATGTATTGGAAAAAATCCACAATGTCGGTGTGTTAGCAATACTTTGTTATTTCAGCTCTGGCATATTATTTCATTGCTTAATCTGAATGCTATTTTAGTTCTCTCAGTTAATTCTCACTGGAGAGATATCTTATAGTCCTATTAAGCTTGATGAATAATTATTTGTAATCATTCATACTATGGTCTTACTCAGCTTCAAGTCTTCTAAAATACAGGCTTCTGTTTTTTTTGTTCCTAACACGTTCACATGTGGCCTTTAAAAAAATATGTTTGAAATGAGCCAAAATCAGCTCTAGGCATAATTTGCCTTTTGATATTTACCACTCCAGTAATATTGTTACTGACATACGGTGCCAGCAATGATTTTTAAATTTTCTTAGACCACTAATGAAGCTAAAGAATTTAATTGGACCATGAATAAGTTCTTGTGGGCAGCTGTTAGTAACAGGCCCATTGGTTGACAAGCAAGCAAAGATTAATGGATCTGAAAAATGGTTAACACTACACGATTCTTTTTTCTTTTTAAATTATTTTTAATTGGACTGTTTAGGAAGTCTGAACTACTTTGCATTATCCTCATCGGCACTCTTCTGATTTCAAGTAATGTGACATCTGGCAAATATTTGCAAATCACATTCAGCGTTGTGTTGCCTCGTCTTTTCACTAAGCACATTCTGTGTGAATCTTTTAAAGAATCGTACTGTAGGCTACGTATGTGGCAATGCTGAAAAGACATTAAATCACCAGCTTTTACATTTTGGGATGTTGCCTGTCTTCTGTTAGGACTTCAATCTACAGTTTCAAGTTACCTGTTTTTGTCAACATAGTTAACTTTCTTTGCCTTTCTATTTAAGGGAATTACATTATAAATACAGAGAATTAAAACCCAACCCTAACACTGTATTTCCACTCTGTATTCTGAAAGGACCTTTTTTTAGTACGTAACATACATAATCAGCATATTGCCAGTATAATTGGGAGTGGTCCCTAAAGCCAAAATGCCCTAATGCTTCTGATTTCAACTTTCTCTTTCCAGTTGAGTGAACTGGCCTTGACAGTTCATGTTAATGTTAAATAACATTATTTTAATATTAATTCCCGCTCTAAATCTAATTGTGAGTTTTAGCAAAAACCACAAACATGTAACTTAAGAATGAACAAATACTGCTGCCAAGCCTTCTCTCATATAACTGTATTCAGGATTCTACATGTGCATGTGGCTTAGAGTGAAACAGTATTGAAATCAAAGTAGCAAGTAATTTTTTGGGATACTTCACGTAGTGCATGGAGTAGGTACTTTTTTTAAAGTCTTCACTCAATTTTGTAAGAAATCATGAAGATAAGCTAATTATTCACTTTCTTCATACCACCAGTGTTTGCTGCAAGCACTTATGTATCTGCTTCTTAGTCAGTGTTTCTTGAGTTAAGGTGTCCTGGGCTCTCTCTTTGCTGCTAAGTTTCAGTGCTTACATAAAAACACCAAGGAACAACCTTGAGCCCTGCACTTATATTGTCTATGCTGCTTAAATTGGTGGTTAATTGATCACCTGCTCCTTGGCTGTATTTCTAGAAGATGCTTCTTTGAAGTGCAACTTGCAAATTATACTCAAAATTAGAGCTTCTAGACTCTCTCTTTGCTTGTGGTCCTTCTATGGATTTAAGTTTGTGCAGTGGATTGTCCTGTGTCACATTCTTCATTTATGTTTAATGTTAGACGTTCTGATTTGCCAAATGCTTTTTCCCCAAATGCTGTCAGTAAGTAAAAGAGAACTAGGAGTGCCATGTACAGTGTAAAACTGTTGAGATTTCTATTTTGAATAATAAGTGTTTCATTTAAACTTTCTTTTTTTCCAGTCTCACTTTATTTCTGCACTGACAGTGGTGTTCGTAAACTCCAAATCCCTCTCTTCACTTAAGATTGACGATACACCAGTAGATGATCCATCTCTCAAAGTGCTAGTGGCTAACAACAGTGACACACTCAAACTGTTGAAAATGAGCAGTTGTCCTCATGTTTCTCCAGCTGGTAAGCTACTGTGTTTTGGGTTGGTTTTTTGTTTTGTTTTGGTTTTGTTTTTTTTTTAATGTATGCATTAAATTCTGTCTGAAAGCGGTAAACTCCTGAAAAAATAGGGGTGGGGTGAGAGCAAGGGTGAATGGGGTATCTACAGCAACTGACACTGAATCAAATACTAATTCAGATGGTTGTCAATCCATCCATCCCACCACTTGCAGAGTGACTACTGAGCTAATAATACAATGGTGCATGTCTGTTCTGGGTAAATAAATAACCTCTGGTGGAACTTCTATGTATTGACTTGATAGTGCACTACTTCTGCAATGACTGTTTAAGTATTCCAGTATAATTAAGCTTTTTGGAATGTGAATTCCTTTTCTACAGTTCATTGTGTCTGAGTTTTGAGTCTTCCAATGTCAGGGATTATGAAGATGCTGGGTTAGTCATTCTGAAAGCAAGCAATTTAATCTTTTACTGGAGGATGAGTGCAGACAGCATCAACAAAGAGGAGATGAGACTGAGCAGTGCAGAACTTGTGCCATTACCAAATGTACTTCATTTGCACTCTAAACGTGTTTGCAGCAAGAATGAAGACAGCTCGTATCAGAATGAAAGCACTTAGATTGTTGAAGTTCGTAGAATTAATGTTTGTGGAAGATTGATGCAACGCACAGCAGGTTTGAGATTTTAAGTGTAAAGTTGATGGGCTGTGAATCAGTTTTTCACTGAGAAATGGAAGAGGAATTATAAATAAATGACATGCTGGCAACTTAGTTAAATTCCTCTTCTGAGGAAAGTGGAAACTATTGTAGTCACCATAGCTTTCTTCCTGCAAATATATTCCAACTGTGAATATTATGTATGTTTTATGTAAGATTCACCGGTGTGGAAAACAATACTGTAGCAGAGGGAATGTTGCAGTAGTGATAACAAGCAAAGCACAAACTTACTACCTTTTGCAGGTGTTAGCTCTCAGACAAAACCTTATGTTTGGATTTATATAAAGAGGTCCTGAAAATGCAGGTTTGATTTGCAGCAGATTTTTCCAGCAAAGCGTTCCCCAGCCTGTTAACTGGAAAGTTACTTCCTTCAAAGCTTTGTAATCAAAGATGGGGGTTGTTTAAATTATCTTGAGTGACTGGTTTTTCTTTCTTTCTTGGCATGACTTAATATTTTGAGAATCCCTGTGTGTGAGAATTACAGGAGCCATAATGTGTCTGTCAAGAGGATGTGTCTTATATGATGTTTTAAATTGAAGGAACAATGGGTAAGAAATGGCAACACCCGTTTAAGGAACAAGGAGCACAACTACTGTTGTCCTTGATGGAGTGGAGGTGCATAGAATGGCATCAGATGTGTTAGTGACAAAGCCAGAGGATGCTAAACAAACAGGAGGAGAACTTCATTGCTTAATTCAGGTCTGGGTGTGCCTTGGGATGGAGAGAAAAAAAGTGGAACAAAAGAAAGGAGCTGGTATGGGAATAGTTGGCTTTGGAGCAGATGGGCCGCAATAATGAGACTTTTGAAGGACAATGAGAAACTTGGAGCACCAAAACTTACCTGGATTTTTTTTTTTCCTAAGGGGAATATTTGTAATTAGCAGGCTGCTATAAATGTGAAAAAAAACTTTAATTGAACCAAAAGAGCCATGAGTTATGCAAAACTAATTACTTACAGATGCACTTAAAATTGTATAACATGCCTTCAAATAGCAGTTTGGGGGGTGGGGGTGACATTCAGTAATAGATCAGTTCTTAAGGATTTTGTTAGTGAAGGTCAGAGAAGAGTCATGCAAGTAATGCAAGAGAGATTCCACTACTGCAGGGAAAAAGGGAAAAGACTGATGTAAGACTGACTTGATTCCAGAAGATGCTTTGAATAATCCCTAAGTTACTGCAGAAGGATAGAGGCATGTTTGGGTTTGGGCTGGAGAAATTCAGGCAGTGGTGCATTTCTACATTTTGTGAACAGCTCTGAAGTTTCTTCTGCTTGCTGCTTCCCTTCTGAACTTTAACTTGCTTTAGAACTGCAACAGTGCCTTGTAAAACAAAGCAATGGTTATTTTTAAATCCATATTGATGTGCTGTTGATTATTACCTGAAATATTAGTTATCAGAACAGAGGGAACTGACAGCTTTTCTGTAAAGGCTGCGTTTCCGCTCTACTTCAAGGGTAGGAGGTTTGCTTCTCTTTGAATGGGGAGGTGGAGGAGAAGAGTGGATGTAGGGTGTGTCTGCATCAGCAGTTTAGTAGAGGGGGTTTTTGATGTAAATCCGTGCTGTATGACATCAGAGCTATTTACCTCTTGGTGCCACAAACAGAGGCAGGGTCTAGGGATGTTGTAGGAATGCACGACTTGCAGCCTGGGGTCCAGGCAGGCTCTCCAGTAACTATCTCCTGTCCCTCTACTCTGCCCTGGTGAGGCCCCATCGGGAGTACTGTGTCCAGTTCTGGGCTCCCCAGTTCAAGAAGGACAGGGAACTGCTGGAGAGGGTACAGCAGAGGGCTA
>JAOXNO010000001.1:165883231-165898585 GCA_028565335.1 Limnodromus scolopaceus
TCTCCTCTGGACACGCTCCAGCACTTCAATGTCTTTCCTGTAGTGAGGGGCCCAGAACTGAACACAGTACTCGAGGTCATGCTCTGCCTGTCCAATATATCTGTTGTGATCTTAGCAAGGGGCTGGAACTGGGATGATTTTTAAGGTCCCTTCTAACCTGAACCATTCTATGATTAGGTCCTGACTGCACGTTGAGATACATGGTCTTTGCACCTCCTTGATATACAGAAACAAATTGTTTTGTGTTTCTCTTTCAGTTATCGGTATATTTATCTTTGTAACCCCTTTCATAATGTTCTCTTTTCCCAGGTATCCTTTGCGTGGCCGACCAGTGTCACGGCTTACGTGAACTGGCGCTGAACTACCACCTGCTGAGCGACGAGCTCCTGCTTGCTTTGTCTTCTGAAAAACACGTCAGGTTAGAACACTTGCGCATCGATGTTGTCAGTGAAAATCCTGGACAGACTCAGTTCCACACCATTCAGAAGAGCAGCTGGGACGCTTTCATCAAGCATTCTCCTAAAGTAAATTTAGTCATGTACTTTTTCTTGTATGAAGAAGAGTTCGACCCGTTCTTTCGTTACGAAATACCCGTCACTCACCTTTACTTCGGAAGGTCGGTAAGCAAAGACGTACTTGGTCGCGTTGGGATGACGTGTCCTCGGTTAGTTGAACTGGTGGTGTGCGCCAACGGATTGCGGCCGCTGGATGAGGAGCTGATCCGGATCGCGGAACGTTGCAAGTATCTGTCAGCCGTTGGCCTAGGAGAGTGTGAAGTCTCTTGCAGTGCCTTTGTCGAGTTTGTGAAGATGTGTGGCGGTCGGCTCTCTCAGCTTTCTATTATGGAGGAGGTTTTGATTCCTGATCAGAAATACAGCTTAGAGCAGATTCATTGGGAAGTTTCAAAGCATCTCGGTAGAGTCTGGTTCCCAGACATGATGCCCACGTGGTAAAGTCCTAAAGAGACTTCAGGTCGGATGGAATAGCACCTTAAACCCAAGCGTACCGTTTTGTAATTTACTGTATAAGCCTACTTAATACTATAGTTTTTCCTATAAGTTACTATATTGTTTGATTAGGAAATTATTTTTTTCATTCAAAAATGATGTATGAAATGCAGATTGAAAAATAGAAATCACAGATAGCTCCAAAACCCATTTTCATCCAAACAAAAATCTGGTTTAGATTTGTTCTTTTTCATTGACAGCAACCTGAAACTTTGATGGAAATAAAAAATGTATTTAAAATATCGAAATGTACCTGTAAAATAACAGTTTTAATATCCTGTCCTTCTTTGATTTAGATACTAGTATTGAGCGTGATCAGATTTGATCTTAAAAGACCAAACAGAACTCCACCGAAATTGCATGCTTCTGTTGCAGACTATAGGATTTCTAAATCTAGTCACCTAGATGACAAGAGTAAGATTGCAAGGAGTATTTAGTAGGCTGTGAAATATATACGTTCTTTTATATAAAAGTCATAAAAGGCAAGAGCAATACGCAGTAATAAGTTTAGACGATTAAACTATTAAGTTTGCTACCTTCTTCAACAGATTATCAGATCCATCTAAAATGTATTTAGAGCGCAAATAGTAGTGCGAGCTACCAAAAGTGGTGTGGGTTCCCCCCCCCCCCCATGCATTTTAATATAGCTTGCTCACGGGGGCTCAGATCTGTGTCTTAACCTGTTTTAAGGTATTTTTTGTCTAGCTCAGGAAGCGAAAGCATTCTTGGGAAAAATGTAGATACGTTGTATTTAAAACCACATTGGAGTTAATGAGCTGTTCTTAACACATTGGTTTTGCAGCATAGGGTTAGATGGAATAATGTATAGTTTGTTAAATGAACCCTGCAGTGTTAAATGTGATGACGTGAATGTGAGACGAGAAAGTTAAAATGTGAACGGTGACCAAGAACCTTTTAACAAAATCTTAGACCACTTGGCTGCTTTCGAGAGAAATGACACTGTAACAGTTGCTTAAGCTGTATAAACGACTTGTATACTGTAAATCTGTTTCAGAAATGTTTATGTATAAAGTGAATGTTTGTTAGATGATCATTTTGTATACCTTTAATCCAGCTAGTTTGATCGTTTTATAATTATTTAAAAACTTAAAAGCAGTAAACTTGCGTGAAGTAGAGCAGTAGGCAGAAATTTGGTTTGAATATTTGGTAAATCAGTTTTATTAAAGAAAGTTTTTAGTCTGTAATCGGTGTAGGCAACGTATTGCCTGTGACCTGGATGTGGCTTGTGACTTCATTTCTTACCGCCAACACTTACATTAATTTCCTTTTTTTATATTCTTGACTGGTGACGCTAAAGTATTCAGGTGACCGCTGAATGCGTTGGAAGGGGTGGTCAGCCACCAGCCAGGCAAAGCTGCTCCGGCTCCGGGCCGTATCCAGCTAAGCTGGTGGCTGCTTCTCGTTTTGAGCTGTTCGGCTAGTTCTGGTAATCGGTAGATTTTCTTCATTTCTGACTTCAGCAATGTTTATCCAAATGTATAGTTCAAGTGTAAGGCACTTATGAGCATATTTAAGTTCGTAACTATATTTTGAGCATACATTGCTCAGTGGACTGGACATCTTTATAGGGGAGTTGTATGTTTCTGTAACGCTTTGATTTAAAAATCACGTTTTATGAAAGACGCATTTTTTGTATTAGAATTTGTTAAATTAATGTAATACTATAATTAGCTTTTATTTGTATAAAAGGTGTCAATATATCTAGTCCATAACAATAAAGAAGCTCGGTGGTTTTTTCTATTCTGATTCTCGGAATTGCCTGCGTGAGAAAGGTGGAGTAACACTTCTGAGGTGGGGAAGAGGAGATGTTTTCACTAAATTACTTCTAACTAATGAGATTTACTTCACACATTAATCTCAAACGCAGCTAAAACCTCTCTGGACTTTGACTGCTGGTGTCCTGATCCTGGCAAAGGTGAATAGATGTTACCACTGCAGTAGCGGCAAAAACTGAAAGGCAAGACACAGCCTAAATACCCAAGTTCCCTCACCTCTGGAGTTCGCGTCCTTGAATCCCAGCATCCTGCTTCCCACAGGGAGACCTCTGCTGGATCCTGAGGTAGGGAACCTCTGAGCAATTGAAGGCTTTATGCTTAGTTCATAGAATCATGGAATAGTTAGAGTCGGAAGGGACCTTAGAGATCATTGAGTTCCAACCCCCGTGCCATGGGCAGGGACACCTCCCACTAGAGCAGGTTGCTCAAAGCCCCATCCAGCCTGGCCTTGAACTCCTCCAGGGATGGGGCATCCACAGCTTCTCTGGGCAATCTGTTCCAGTGCCTCACCACCCTCACAGGAAAGAATTTCTTCCTAATGTGTAATCTAAACCTCCCCTCTTTCAACTTAAAACCGTTACCCCTCATCCTATTCACTCCACTCCCTGATAAAGAGTCCCTCCCCATCTCTCCTGTAGGCCCCCTTCAGGTACTGGAGTTGGAGTGAAACTGCTTTCCCCAGCAAGGAAACTGGCTGGCCTCTTCTGAGAAGGTCTCTGTCTTGTTGCGGAGGCTTCAGAAAGTCCTTCATAGGTGCGACACAGCATCGTAACGGTTATCAAAATGTTCAAGGATAAGAAAACTACTTCAAAGCAGTTGTGTCTCTCCCTTCCAGTGAAGGTCCTCAGTTTTTATACATTAGACCAATTACAGTTGGAAAAAATGAATAATAAAAAAAAATTAAATCCATGACCTGAGTAGTAACAAGCACAGGCTGTCATGAAGTTCACTAGAAACATGAACATGGGTGTCTTACAGCTGTATAAATTAATTTTCCCTGGGTTCACCTTTGTTTCTTATTGTTTTCAGAAGATAATCCTGCCCAGTTTTGGGTGGGAGTGGTTAATGTGTCCAGGGGCAAGTCTCGCCTCAGAATGCCAGTGCTACACCACTTCTGTTTTTGGGTATCAAATTACTGTTGATGCCAACCAGCTGGGGTAATCCTGGCCGGCTGTGCTAGCTTACAGTGAGAAGTTGCGTCAAAAGTGAAAAGGTGAGTGATTTAAGAGCACCTGGTTACATTAATTCTGTAATTTCCTGTGATTTGCCCAAATCTAGAAACTTTGTATTTGGAGTAGGCTTGACTACAACCTGAACTTGGTTGCATTAGTTCAGAGAGCTCTGTCTTGATCCTCGGCTGGCCTAGTTGGTGGCACGTGGAATGGTAAAAGCGCGTGCTGCTGCTGTACCTAAAACTGGAGCATTCATTTAATGAAGGAATTTGTGAAATCTTAAAGGGACCCAGAACTTCAGTGTCTTGTTCAGACTGCAAACTGTAAATTAATTTTCCTAAAATACAGGTGCTGTAGAAACAAGTTCCTTGGAGAGATGGTTGAATAGTATCAAAACTAGAACGGGGAAACCGTGATTAACCTTAGATGTTCTGCACGTTTACCTGTTCCTCCTTTTCGTTAGGTTTCTCTTGTAGGATCGCATCCACTGCTGGCTGCTGTAGCTCGTGTGCTTTGAAACAGAGACCCTGGCGTCCTTTCTGTGCTGTCCTCCACCTCTGCTTTAACCATGACACGACAGCAGATGATTCTTTTCATTCTAGTCGTGTTTTCCTAGACTGAAAATACGACGGAATTTGTGGAAGAGCAGAAGCCTGCCCCGCTTCTCAAGTTACTCCCTAGTCGTGGTGACTTCAAAACCAGAAGAACCTCACCATCGCTGACACCAGCCTCGGTTACAGTGCCAGGGGTGGTAGCTCTCCTAATCCTGAATGTCTGTGAGTGGGCTTGTGCAGGGGAAGGCAGGAGGCATTTGTGGCCGGTGCTATTGGCATTGCATGGCCCTTTGGGGACCAGGAGCCACGTGCTCCAGTTGACCCTGATGGATGACAAGCCAGGACCTGCCTTGTTTGAGAACCCTCCTGGAGAGAAGCCTGGGTTACAGCCCTGAGCAGCTCAGTGGTGTGAAAATGAAGCAGCTTTGTACAAGCCCGCTGTGGAGACTTACAAATTTTTCATATTACAGTAAGATTGCGTATTTTTTACCCTTAACTACAACAGCCGTAAAAGCAGGGAGGTAACTCGTCTAAAAATCAGTGAAAACTATTTTCAGTGCAATAATCAGTCAGCCAACTCCAACAACTGCAGCTCTTCCAGAATTGCAGTTTGTGCCGGTGGAGTTGATTTCCCCTGGCCATGCGTTCCCTCTCAAGTCAAAACCTTAAAATTCCCCAACTGAGAGAAGCAAAGAAAGCGAGGAGTCCTCTCTCCGAATATTGTGCTTATGGAAGGAATAAATGCTGGCCTCAGGAGGAACTCATGTATGTTTAAAAATGGACAACTACTGCATTAATTATTAGTACCTTAAAATGAGGATTGAGATCCTCTTCCTTCCAAAGTGAGGTACAAACTTAGATACCCGCATGGTCGCATAGAGGAACCATCAAATGGTCATCAGTATGTCCTATTACAGAAGATTGGAGATTCTGTCTTAAATAATTGCTTCTTCCTGCTTCTGACTGGAAGGGATGCAGTGTCCTCGATGATAAAGAACTGTTCAGTTGTCTTCACCTTATCTTTTTTTTTTTTGTTGCCTGAAATTTACTGCCCTCTAATTTGCAACTAATGCCTGGTAGGATATAACTCTTTTTTTCCTTGAAGCGACTGCCTGTACCAGCCAGAGTATTAGGGTTACAGTAAAACATGCTAAATTAAGCAGATTGTACAGATTAAATGGGAGAAGGGAGAAGGGCTGTTATTTACTTCCAAAAAGCCCGGGATGTTACAAACTTGTACTGACAGAAGCATAAAGTTGCATTTTGCACAGCCAGGAAAAGTGGTTACTTCTTTCATGTAGACATCCGTAGGTTGTGATCCAAGTTCTTTAACCATCACGAAGGTTCCACCTCTGTAACCAGTCAGTTACGGCAAGTTGTTGTATAATCTCTCTAGATATTACTAGTCCACAACCACCCATCTTTTTGTCAGGAGCTGCGCAAGGCAGAAGCTTTGGGGGCTTCTCCTGGCTTGGTTCCATGATCCTATGTCCCCTGCAGAGCTTGGGATTCTGGTTTTGAGGTTGAAGCTTTTTTTCCTGGGAGGATAAATGCAGACTCGACAACGTTGAGGGGTTCAAAGTCATGAAAACATGCATCAGGAAGAATGTACCTTCTCTAGACAGCCTCATTGCTCCCCTTTATCTTCCCTAGTGCCTCCTGGATTACCTTCCTGGTGGGTAATCTAAAGAATCTGAAGCTCTTATGGCCTCAAATTGTGCCAGGGGAGGTTCAGATTGCATATTAGGAAAAATTTTTACACTGAAAGAGTTATTAAGCCTTGGAATGGGCTGCCCAGGGAAGTGGTTGAGGCACCACCCCCGGAGGTATTTAAAAGACGGGTTGACATAGTGCTTAGAGATGTGGTTTAGTGAGGGTTTTTATCAGAGTTGGACTAGATCATCTTAAAGGTCCCTTCCAACCTAGACAATTCTATGATTCTGCTGGTTAAAGCACAGGCTTGTGACTTTGGCTGCAGAGAGTCTTTCGAGTTGGAGTAGAAGATGAAACTTCACGTAACAGTGGAACTAATTAGCAGCTTTGCCCTGCAGAACAGAGGTGTTTTTATCACCCAATTCCTCTCACACTAGCTGCCCTCAATGCTCATCCCATGACACGATAATACAAGTCAAGTAATTAATTATAGTGACTTTTATAAACACAAGGTCGATTTTCTGCCATTCTTACGATCTGAATCAAAGCGCTGTGTACTCGCAGCGCGCACTCCCCGCTTTGGCTGCAGCGGGCTGTTCATTCAGCTCAAGCCAACTGGAACTGCAGAGCTGGGTGCCTGCGTTACTAATTACTTAGCCACGATGCAGCAATAACCTCTGCAGAAGGTTATTGCTCATCCTGCAACTGGTTTAAAGAAAACCCCACAGCGAGCAGTGTAGAACTGGACACGGTTACGCTGCTGTGGGTGTGGGGGGTATTTTTGTCTGTAGGCAACCTCACTGCTCTCCAGAAAGCCAGTGTTCCCTTGGCATTGGTCAGTGGGGTTCGAAGGGAAGCGGTTGCCAAGCTGCTCTAGGCATAGCCCGGAACAGGACCAAAGGACACCGTGGCTGCCACACACCATGACCTCAAGCGTCACTGCCACTAAGAGGCTGCAATCCCTTTTTACAGGCAAATCTGTGACAAGCACTGATTTTTAACTGCTACTTTTGACACCCGACAAACTGTCACTGCTTTTTAAAGAAATGTCGAAGGAATATAAACGTGACTTCTATGAAACTGACCTAATTGAAGCCTCAGGTAGCCTTTGAGACAGGTACAACACTGCAGTTAGGCATCCAAGTTGAGGTGAAACCAGGCTGTTTGCCTTCTATCTGTGCTAGAAAAGTCACACACAAATCTTAGGAGGAGCCATCTGTATTGTGAAGGAAGCAAAATGGTGACAAAATACCACCCGTGCCATCTTCTACTAGATCCACGGCCCCTTCCCACCCCGCGGCACGCCTACTTTGTGAACCAGAGGAAAGTTCATACGCCCCTCTTGTACAAACCAAAGAAATACAGAGACACTGATGTAAGGCACACGTTGAAGGAGCTGGGCACATCTAGGCACTCAGGTTTGTTAGCGCCAACACATGGATAGCCGAGTTGGTCAGACCAGAAGGTCTTTGTAATGCTTGTGTCCCATCTCTGCTGGTGGCCAGGTGTTATTTGTCACCATGTGGCCATGTATGTGGAGAGGGCCTGAGACCAGGCTTCCTGTTCACCCTCAGGCACTGCAGAGTTTAGCCAAGAGAAGCCACATCAGCCTACCTTCGGGCAGCAGTTGTCCATGGTTACACAGAAGGTGGCCAAGTCAGAGATGCTGAAACATTCATGAACGTATTATGCAGGTAATAAGAAGAAAAGGCATAGTCTTCCGTGCGGTCTAGCAAAGCCTTCCCAACACAACTTTGGCAGTGAAACATACACCACTAATACCATCATGGTAGCGCTCCAAAATCCCTAAGGATGTTCTGGCATAAGGGCAAGTTCCGTTCTTCAGTGAGCAATTACACACCAAAGGATGTTTTGCTTCCAATAGGTAAAGGGACCTCTTCATAAATTATTTTGAGATAAGGGTATTTCATAGGTAAAAACCAGTATTCCAAGTTGTAGAAGAGGTAAAACTGGCGATTCAAGATGACACGATCAATTATTTTAAAAAGATCCACAAAAAACCCTCCCACTGTCCGATGAGGTTTGAAGGGGTAGTAGAAGTCTCTTATAGCTGCTGCCAATGTCTTGTTTCCTAGTGGTCCAAAAATAGATGTTTCATTTCCCAAATAAATCGGTTCTCCGCTGAATAAAATTATGCTCGTGTAGTTGGTTTGTATCTTCCGAAATACAGCTCCTAAGTCAGCCAGCTTCTGGTACGTCCTCAGGATAAATTTAGAGCATTCGTAAGAGTCGAACCACACTACTGATTGTTTGTCGGGACTTGCTTGAACTGTCCAGGTCTCGTAGTAAATGCCAGTCTCGTTGTCGTATTTTACCCATTTTGCCATTTCATTAAACATGGTTCCTGTTAAGAGAGAAAAATAACCGTTACAGAGAAAAGGGAACAAGTACATGACTCAAAATATTTTCCACTTATTTCAAGGTTGGCCTCCCTTCCCTGCAGAAGTTTACCTACAACATTACCATACAAAGACACAAGGGCTTAGGTTGGAGGGAGAAGTGATACCTCACTAAATAAACTATATTTACATGTAAGCTATTTAAACTCTAATTTCTTTTTCTGCCCCATTTCCCGCTGCCACACCAGAACATCCAAACGTCAAGGAACCACGACACTTCTCATTCTGTTTCATCCGTGTGGACAAACAGGGCGGGCAGTACAGTCCACAAGAGATGCTGACAAAGTG
This sequence comes from Limnodromus scolopaceus, assembly GCA_028565335.1. Taxonomy (NCBI): domain Eukaryota; kingdom Metazoa; phylum Chordata; class Aves; order Charadriiformes; family Scolopacidae; genus Limnodromus; species Limnodromus scolopaceus. The sequence continues at coordinate 165,892,122 of JAOXNO010000001.1, forward strand.
CTCACCGGCGCAACAGGCGTTTCTGCACTTCCTAAGTTTCAACTAAATTCAGCAATTCAGGGCAGAAATTTTCATGTCTCGCCACAAAAGAAACCTCAGCCTGAGACACCCTGCTGGTTTAGCAGCTCCTGAGACAGCACAGCTGAACTAAGACACGGGTGGGATGTGAGGACCAGTTAACTTGAAGACCTTGTGGATCATTTTTTTTTTAAATTTAGACTACACGCTTGGAGTGTTTTGGTGGTTTCACAGCTGGAACAAGAAGACATCTCTTAAGTCAGCCCACCCCTCTGGCAGTTCCATAAAAGTGATGCAGAAAGAGAGGACTAATCTTCCTTCCTTTGTTTTTCCTGCAGTCCTAACCTTGCCCTTCCTGCCCTCTCTTTCCACAGGGTACAACCGTCTGTGACTCAAATTCATCAAGCACCTCGCATTCATAGCACGGCCAATTTTTGCAGATTCTTGTTGTGCCGTACATCAGAAGACACAGGCAGATGACACCTTGCAATCGTGACAGCGTTCCAAGCCATGGCCTCTCTTTAGCTGCGAGTGTCACTGCCGCAGGTACAGCAACTGGGCTTGGTAGCTGCTGAAAAATAGGGGAGACTGTTGCAAGACCTCGCAGTTCAGGGGTGGCAGACACCAGACAGACAGGTGTCACTGGCACTGCCCCTGCACACAACAACCAGACCAGCCTCTCACATCAACTCTCAATTCACTGCAATGTTGCATTTGTCAAAACCAACGCAGAGCACACATCTCCCTCCCAAACAAGCCACGAAGGTCAGATTCCTGGGTCAACTCTTCATCACAGAGTACACACGCCTCATGCTTACCCTACGGTAAGGCAAGCTGCTACCTCAGAGTAACTTGAGCTCTGCACATTCTCCCCATTATAACTGTTCTTCATTCCACATTTAGAAGCTTTTGGGCTTCACAGTAAGCATTAACAATCTTTCTATTCAGTGAAAGTGTTGGATACTTTCTTTTGTAATTGCCCGTGATTTGGTTTAATAAAACAGCCAGTTGTTTAAACCTGTATTGAGAGCTGTACTTACTACACACTCTAGATGGGGTTCAAGCTCCCCTTTATCTCCTCTAACTCCTACCAGGTTAGCTTCCTCGTGTGCATTCTGCAAGGCATGTTATTGAAAACGGTTCGTTTCTCCTAACAAGACCAAGATGGACTTAATATGAAGTTCTGGCCTTAACATCTTAAACAAAAGTATTACAGGTTAATGCACAGCTCCATGATAGTCTGTGGAAGATGCCTAGTCTGTCAAAAGTCAGACTTTGGATATTCCTGCCCTATTCCCATAAAAGAAACATACCCTTAAAGTAACATTAACCTGGCTGATGGACTTTAAAAGAAAATGAGAATGCTTCAATGTGGTCTCTGACACTGCTGACAAAGCGTGCTAGGATCATGCAAGGGCAAAGAGGGTCCAGCTGTGTCATGCGTTAAAGCCCTCTCCCATGAGATGGGACGCTTTTTGGCTGCTCTCTGAAGGAAGGAAGTTCAGCTCATGACCCTGTCCATCTGTGCTTGCAGCCGTTCACCCTCTTCCACAGTTACTTTCCGATTCCTAGTTGAATTCAGACAATTCAAAACTCTCAGAGATGCCACCTTCCTAAAAGTTCCATGGAAACAGGAAGCGAGAGAGACACGGAGGACCGTAACAATGCCTCCACATCCATCCAGCGTAACCTCACCTGAACAATCCACAGCGGCAGGAAGCATTAAAAGTACCACAACCGTATGAAAATATTTCACTTGGTATTCATACAGAAGAATACAACCCCTATCGGGCATCAAAGACTTCAGTCGTGAGCTACAAGCTCACAGGAAAGCAGCTGCACTCACTTCATCGCTTAAAGAACAGCCTAGAACTTCCTAGCAGCGCTGAACAGATTATCTAGAGACTGAATCCAGCAAAGCTGCTACAGGTGAAGCGGGCAAACGTAAAGCACCACATCACCCTTGCTGTAACTGACTCGCCATTGCACCTCGCAGACTGCACCAACTTCGGAGAGAAAGTGGGTTTGGTCACACAAAATGCAACTCTCCAAGTCCTCAGGGGACTCTGTTCACAAGTCATTCACTGTACTACTACATTAATCAGCCACATTTATTTAAATGACCTTTTTCTTCTAGAATTTCAGTGTTCAGTATATATATATACACACCAGGAAGCTATTCTGGTGATCATCCACATATTTAGAAGGACAAATCCTGGTTTTGTTCCATGACATATGATAGAGACCTATTACTGGGGACATTTGCAGTTTTTGTGACACATAACGGGGGAGATGGAAATAGAGATTTATATTATTTTTTTTTATTCTTGAGACTATTTCTAAATATGCCTTATTTGTTTGCTCGGTAAGGTACACATATTCCCCAGTTTTTCTGTCTCAGCAGTCATCTGCCACTTCACAATAGAAGGCTTTGTTTTGGTGAAGCCACGTGAGAAGAGTTCATAATAGAACTGTATAAGCTGTTTTGCTATTTTTACACTCAAGAGACTCAAGTGGTTTTGCACAGCAACACCAAATGACTCTCATTTAACAGCTCTTCAGTGTGCATTGTTTAAAAGTCAGCAGCCTCATACCACTTACTGTATTAAAGAAAGTGCAGAGATAGTATTTCGGTTTGAAATTAGTGTCAGTGACTATCGTGAATAACCTACGAAACATAAATTAAAAGAACCTGCTTTACACCAAGACAAAGCTGGCTCTCTATTTTATATCAGCACCATCCAAAGCATCTGAAATCTACCTGATATTGTGGTCACAAGAACTAAAGTTCCATTTTCCTTCCAGTGTGCGTCATCTATTCCTTCATAAAAGCAGGCAGCTCCCTGGTTACACCAGAACGGCGCGTCCATGCCAGGCCGGAGATGTGGAAATGTGCAGTTCCCAAGCTGGAAGAGCTCATACCACTCCATTGTGTAGTTTTTGCCTGTGAGAGAGCTCTTGAAACCCACAGCATCATGCATAATTTTCTGGAAAAGGAAAAAAAAAAGCCCCAAAAGCCAAAATTTTAACATAAAACCAACTTCACCTTGGCCTGTACAAAAGATAAGATGCTTGGGAGCTCTTTTATAACAGGGTGAGAAGAGGGAAATGGATTCTTACAACATCTTGCATCAGTAGCACTGATCCATAACATACGAGATTGTATCACACATACTTTTATCACCAAGTCACACTGTCTCAGTGTTTGTCTATCCATCCACTGTAAATTCTGTTATGTGGAGGCAGACAGTCAGTGGGAGCTCATCACCAAAACTCAAGCTTACTTTTGAATCCTTTACCTCACAGGGGTATCAAAGAAACAAAGAGCAGAACTGAGTTACCAAAACCAGATCTTAGTAATGAACATCACGAAAGATATGAGATAAATATTTATTTTAAAAGCTGTATAGTAAATACATAAATTAGACCTTAGTTTAACAACCAAGATAACAATATTTGAAGCTATTTCCATTTTTGACTCTGCGCTTGGTTTTGATGTTGCTATTTCATGTTCACTACTCTTTCCTTATTCATTAGGGATCGTGCTTTGAAGCTTAATTATATATTGCTATAAATATTACTAAAGCTGAGATTTTCATATTTGCATGACTCCATGAATGGAGACTTTAATTCAATACTGATTGTAACATTCCAGAAAGAACTGTAAAAGCAACCAACTCCCCATGATCCACCATTCCGACCAGCTGCTGCCTACTCCTGGCAGATATCCGTGTTCATGCAAATATAAAAGTTTTTAACAACAGAAAAGCTAATACACTAAGCAAGCGTTTCATCTGACATAAGGGGACAAATAAAGGTTATTTTCTTGATGCAGTGCTAGCGCAGAAAAAGACACACAAAATGTAATGGTTTGTTTATATAAAACACTTCCAATTTGCATCTTGGGAGGAGGAACACATTCAAATGCACCAACAGCGCTGGTCATGCTCTTTTCTTTAGCTAAGCTAAATTCTGTAACTTTTTGTTGGAAATGTACTGCTCTTTGGGTATCTTTCTCCTAGATAGCCTAGCTTTTGTGCTCCAATACTCTTCCATATAAGCATATCCCAGCCTTACAGCTCCCAATTTTGCCACGTGCTGTTAAATTCAGCTCAATTTGCCACTATAACTGTGCTAAACAAAAACGCCACCTTACCAAATGTCCTAGTAGGTCCCCATATTTGAATTCCCACACTGGAGCCTGTAATCGATACACTTCAATGACATCCTCTTCTTTCATAACTGGGATGGCAGAGCCAGTGGGACAGAAGGTGTAGCGAGCCTGGCAGTAGGGATCACTTTTTGGACGGTAATCAAAGCGCCTGTGTTGAGAAAGAGAAGCACAAAGAACCATAAGCCCAGCTTCAGGGCTGGAGTAACTGTCCCATGGCTTCCCAGGGGCCTGAGTAGCAAACCTCAAGCGTGCAGCCACCCCCAGGGACAGATTCTGTGATGCAGATGCTGCAACACTTGCAGTGTACAAGTTCATAAGGCTGTTGAGGTGTACATCAGTAGAAACAGGACTTAACTTAGAGAGGTCTAACAACCTACGATCATTGTTTCCATTCATCATTCCTATCAAACCTCAAAAAGCGAAGACCAAATCCACTTATATATCGCACTGTATACAAACAGTGAAAAACCTTTTTGACAAGTCCTCCTTTCCCAATTTCATTCAAATTCACTCCCTGCATTTCACATAAAACAAGGTTCCTGTATTCCTGTTACCAAGACAGACTGGCGTACATAGCTTGTCCAGAGCACAACCTGAGAGTCTAACACACTCAGTTGCCCAGGGCTACTGAATGGCACAAATACCACAGCCATGAGATGACTCAGGGACACGGGATTTCCTGAGCCATAGTAATGCCAGTAGCCCTGCTGAGACACCATAGATTTTCCCTGTGGGCTTCTTCTCCAAGGTTGTTGGGTACTTCACCATGTCTGTTTTTATTTTGTCCAGGGCCACGGCGGGGAGAAGGAAGAAAGAGAAAAAGAGAATAGCATGGCTGGGAAAAGAACATACAGAAAACAAACACTTAGGCCAGCCACATATTTAAGATCTCTTTCTAAATTGCATATCTTACATTTTCAACTTCCCCTCACACTGCGCTGTGCACATGACAAGAAGGTAACAAGCACATTAAGAAGCAATAAAACACCACATTTCTGAGTGTCTCACACTGACAGGCTTGTCCCCGATTTTGACCACCCCAAGACCCAGCCCTGCAACTACTGAACTCACTGGAAAACCACAAGGACAACTCGTGACGGCAAGACTGGCTCCTTCAAGGCATCACCTGATAGAAATCAAACTGCTAGGCAATTACGCAAGGGGCTTTCAAAACTTCTGGCGTGCATTAGAGAGAGCGCAGTTAAACTCTTAACACCTCCCTTTACAGAGAGCCCACACAAAATCCACATGTAAGTGCAGGCCTGTGCCTGAAGAGGCTCATTTCTCTCCTGAAGAGGCTCGTTTCCTCAGCACAACCAAAGCTCCCAGCTTCAGCAGAAGGGGGGAACAGGCATCCCCTTCTGCTTTCCCCAAACAGCACCAGGCCCGCCTTCTGCGGCAAAGGGAACTTTACACCACTTCAGCAAAAAGTATGAAGTAAACTTCCACCTAAAAAATAAAATAAATCGTTGCCTGACTTCCTCATCGCAACTTCTGTGCTAAAACAGGAATGAAAAGGAGCATCTTTAGAGCAAGGGCAGTCATCCCCCGGGGGGCTGCAGCGCCAGCGCGCCTCTAGGCCAGGGGCACCCGTTCTCTTACACTCCCGAACTAAATACGCCAAACTCATGGCCTTTTTACATTAAAAAATTACACAAATTAACAAAACAGAAAGCTGACGGGCCCTGGAGGAGGAGGAGGAAGAGGAGACGGCGGCGGTCGGTCAGGTACAGGCCGCCGTGCCGGGCAGCCCCGGGGACGCCCCTCTCCCCCCGCTCCCGGCCGCCGGGCCCCCGGCTCCCGGCCGCCGGGCCCCCGGCTCTCCGCCGCACTCACCTGTAAGGCACCGGCCACCGCCGCTGTGGCGAGGGGAGCCCCCCCGAGAAACATGCCCCCCAAACCGCCGCCGCCAGCAGCAGGAGCAGCCGGTAGTGGCGGGCGGCGCCCATGGCGACGGGGCGGCCAGCCGGGCCTCGGCGCTGCGGGGGAGGGAAGCGGCGGTGCTGAGGGAGGCCGGGCGGGAAGGAGGCCGCCCCCGCGCCCGCCCACAGGGCCCGCAACGGCCGGCGGAGGGTCGGGTTGGAGGGGGTGAGGCGGGGAGGAGGCACCGGGATACGTGCAGGGCCCTGACCAAACCCGTGGGTTTTTTTTTTCCTCAGGAAAACCGATCGTGAGCTGAGTCGTCCCTTCAAAACATCACAGAATCACATGGGGTTGGAAGGGACCTCTGGAGATCATCTAGTCCAACCCCCCTGCCAAAGCAGGTCCACCT
>JAOXNO010000001.1:165915154-165936576 GCA_028565335.1 Limnodromus scolopaceus
AAATTCAGTGAAATTCAGTGTGGGTGTCGGTGGGAACGTTCAAAGGAGGTGCCGCTTCTCCGAAAGCGCTCTGGCCCACCTGCCTGATAAGAACATACTTAATATGGAACAGTCCTCTACTTTTTCCAGATTGTACACCGTCTCTATGATGCCTTCCGTGGCTTCTGCGGGCAGGACGCTGGAGGCGTTGGATTGAAACTTTTTCTCCAAGTCCTCCTTTTCCAGAGGATTCCTCCAGTGGCCATAGAACGTGTCGCAGCGGCCGCTGATCGTGCTGCCGTCCCGAAGCGTGACGCTCACTTCGCAGTAAAGGCTCTCAAAGCTGGGGGTGTTATCTGGAGGGTGCTCCAGCTGTGTTCTGCGGAGGAGCTCCCGTAAGGCTGGCCGGTGAACGTTCTCGCTGGTGAAGGACTGGACCGACATGCTGCCGTCCAGCAGAGCAGAGCACGCAACAAACTGGAAGGAGTGTCGGGCTTCGTGCTCGGAGGTGGGGCTGGGTCTGTTCACGTATTTTACCTCTGGGACTTTGAGAATGACTCTCTCAATTTTATCAAGGGGGAGCAAGTCATCGCTGCTCTCCACAAGCTTCCTCCTAACAGAAGACGCTGCATCGGCCACCCAGTGCGTTCCAAGGTGGGCGGGAAAGCGTTTGATGGCCACGTCTTGCTGGTCCAACAGCCAGGGGTAGGACTGCAAGGTTGGCAGAGTCTGTGGGCTGTAGTCTGTGTAAAAGGCACCCATCCCCGACTCCATGTCCAAGATCTGTTTGTTCCCTTGAAGGCCCTGGGACGCTAAGCACGCCGCTTCCAGTCCGTGCTTGGCAGCGTTGCCCACGTGGAGGGGCTTCGTCTGGGTTGCCGCGTTAGCCAGTGGGGCACCTGCGTAGGAGGCAGCAATAGCCAAGGCGTTCTTACATTTCGGCCGGTCGAGAGCTAGCAGTTTGGCACAAGCTGCTGCGCTCCCCATCGTACCAACCACAGTCGGGGGGTGAAACCTGAGAAAACAAAATTTCTTCATTATTATATTTCAAAACGTCACCTGAATATACACTTTCCTTTCACTGCTGTGGAAGAGAGATGGGACCATAAAGAAATGCACGTTCAGAATTCACGTGAGGTCCTCACGGAAAAAGTTGTCACTTTTCCTCAGGAACAAGTTAAACTGGAGTAGTACCACTACAATAGGTCTTCTATATAGGTCTTCCCCAGGAAGCAACGTTAGGACTACTCATAGTTCAAGCCATACTGAACAGGATAATGGCAAAACCATCACAGTTTATAGTCATCTATAAATTATCTGCAAATAATTTATAATCGCCTGTAAATTATACATATTGGGGGAGGCAAGTTGTGCTATTCTGCACCAGTTTAGCAAAACTGGTGGAAGGATTTTTTTTTTTTTTTTTAGAAAAACTGGTGGAAAGGACACACAGAAAATACCAAGAAGACATCTAGTCCATCCCACGCTTCAAGGCTTTCCCCCTGAGCACACCCCGTCTTCTGAGCCCAGCGCCGGTGGCTCCATTCTGCTGAGAGCAAGCCACTGTTTGCGCTGATTGTATGTATTCATCAGAGCCTGAGACCTGGGCCGTGAAACGTTGCCTTTTTGCTGCTGGTTTTAATTAATGGGGAGATCATCACCTCCTTCTTGTACGTGGATCGATGCTCTCAAAAAGAAATCTATTAGCTGAGTTGTAAGGAGTTATATAAGTGTATTTTTGTTTAAGGTGAACTTTTCCGAAATTTCCAGACGAACTACGCAGAAAATACGAATATCTGTGCCATTTGTACTTTAACTGGCATTTGATTAAGTATATTAACACCAAGAAAAAAAAACCAAACACCTTGAAGCACTGCTCTGTACCTTTTTGGAATATTCCTGGCTTCGCTGGAGAAGCGCAGCAGCCGGCCTTGCACTTCGATTCCCACGTTGAAAGCTAAGAGCAGATCGAGGCCTGAGATTTTTTTTTCCTGAGGAAAGGCCTCGGCGAGTGCGATCACGGCGGGGAGCACAGCCCCGGACGGGTGTGTGGCTGGGTGCCACGTGTCGTCAAAATCCATGGAGTGCACCTAATGGAAAGAGAAGTCTTATCATCAGAAATAAACTCCGACTTGGCAAGGTTGGCTCAGTCAAATTAAACTACTGGAACTGGTATAAAAACAAAAGGACTGAAGAACTAGGTTTTCCTTAGAAAGCAAAACTTCAAATGCATTTCTTTTGAACACCGTTACTCCCAACATGGCTCAGTGAGAAGTGCAATGCAATAGAAATCTTGCCTCAAAGGAGTGTAAGTCTAATTCAAGTTGCACCAGTCTAAAACCAGTATGACGGTAATTCTTCTTTCCTACAATAGGCTTTTCCTGCTTCAATTAGGCCGGTACAATTAAAGCTGCCGTTCTAGGTCCAGCATGTGGATGGTGAATATTCCCTTCCCCCCAAAACAATACATAAACGTAATGAAGTTACTTCCCCAGTGCTGCAACTGCGGCTGCCACCGTTAGGGCTCACACCATTAAAGCTGTAGCAGGTGAATCCATACCGCTAATTCAAAGTTATATCAGAACAACTTCACTGCTGCCACCACCCACAGGCAACAGGCATGAGCCTGCTAATGTAGATCAGACATTAGCTGGGTTTTCAGCAACAAGACCAGTCAAATGAGGAACCAGACTCCCTGGGGTTGCTGTAGGAGAAAGCTACAGCCTTAAAACTGGGACGAGCTGCTCAGCCCTTGAGAGGATCCAGAGACGTTGTCTCCTCTTTCCCATGCCCAGAGCCCTGGCTGCTTGTTGGAACCCCCCCAAAGTTTTGAGGACCTCCAAGGACTTGAGAGCATCAGGGACAGCATTTTTAATAACATAATAATTCCTCAGTAGCTGAACTTTCACACTTAGTCACCCATGTCTTACTTCAGAGTGAACTGGGAAGGTGGTCAGGCTCCCCAGCACTAAGGTCTTGTCCCCTCCCGTGGTACTGGGAATATGCGCTTCTGAGGATTGCATTTCCAAGCAGACAGAAGAAAACCCAGTCCCTGCCTTGAAAGACTTTGATGCCAGATGGGAAGACACCCTGCAGTGCAGGATAAGGACAGTTGTGCCAAATACCCAGTAAGCCACGTTCCTGACGTCTTCAATAAGCACTTAGAATTGACCTGTGACCAAGATGTAAACTGAAATGATCATACACATGCTAACAGCCAGATTTGAATGTCACGCTGGCTGCTAGAAGCTGAGAGGTACCAGATCTCATTTCCAAGGTAATTTTCTCTACATTAGAAATGAGGTGTCAAATTGGACCTCTGATCTTGTTGTCACTCTAATTTAGATAGGCTTAATATTGCCATTTCCTTGGTTGGTCACCTTCTCTAGTTTTGCATAATTGCCAAATTTGTCTACCCCACCTCTTGTACATCTTTCAATTTCAAATGATTTCAGCCTCAATCTGAATTTAGACAAATGTCTGGGGAATCGGTTATTGCTTTAATGACAAAGTATGTGTCCAAAATATATAATTGCCTTTTGCAAACTGCGTAACTGAAGATTAAATCGCCTTGTGACATTATATCATAGAATCATAGAACGGTTAGAGTTGGAAAGGACCTTAAAGATCATCTAGTTCCAACCCTCCTGCCATGGGCAGGGACACCTCCCACTACTCCAGGTTGTGTGTATGTAAACGTGCACCTGTCTGTATTTCTGTTGTTCTGTAACTGTAATTTGCCAATTGGCATGAAATTTGGATCCCGGTGAAATCAGTGAGAGCTAGAGTACCTCTTTGTAACGCGGCTGTAGCAAGATGGTAACACGCTGCAGAGTTCTGACCTTTGAAAACAGCCCCAAGTCCCACATTAAAGGTAAGGGATGCTGTTGAGTTGGATTAGATATATATTACACCCTGAGCTCGGTCTCATGGGAAGAATGCTGAAGTACGTTAGGAGAACAGTCTAGGAAAGTTTTGTAGCAGGCTTCAGGCAGAAGAATAAAGTAAATTGAGATTTTAAGAGCATTCTGTTCTCTCTAGAGCAAGAATGGCACCAATTAGTGTGATTTAAGAGCAAATAAAAGAGCACCACTTACAGCCACTCCGTTCACAAAAGCTGCGTACAGAGGAGGCAGTCGGAAATCCAAGTGGCCCCAGATGGTACTGGATATATCTGAGCTGTAGATCTGAAACAAATTGACATCAATTAATTCAAAGTCCTGAACTCAAGGATGAACGTGCGCCATACCTCTGATGTAACCGAGATCAGATCATACCCTCTCAGGACCCAACTGTTCCCTTTCATGTGAAAAACATTGTTCTTTCAGAAAGTATGAAAAGAAACTCTGTTTCCTGCTGCCTTATGTCAGGGCCCTTTTCCTCCAAACAGACCTCAGAGGGCAGACGAATACCATCTATCTGGCCATTCAATACCTTCACACAGCCTCTGGCCATTGATGTCCCTTCTCACCATCCATTGGCAGTTCCCTCAGGATTGTCATCATGTTGTTGGGGAACACCTCCAGTTAAAGTTTCTGGTTTTCTATATTTTAGTAGGCCCTGGGTAAATGATAGATGGCTTCCTGATGCTGGTATCCCCATGACGTTCATGTGGCTCTGCTCTTTTGCTTTTGCTGTGCAGATCTTTCAGCCAGTGAAGAGATCCTTATGGAATTAAATAAAAGGGCAAAGAGACTTCTTGGCACACGGAGCTCTGGAGCCCAGGTTGGACTGACAAAACAGTGGGCTAAACTCCTCCTCATTGATGTGCTCCTGTGGTGGGGAGGCTTCTCCTCAGGGTCAAGTGCTCCTCTACTAGAGGAGAGCTCTCAAGGAGAGCAAGACCAGAGGAGAAACATGACCAGTGTTAACTCAGACAACAATTATGATTTATGGACTGGAAATAACCCACTACTAATTCTCCACCCCTTTAACAGTCCCTCATTTTTTGGAAGTCTGGTGATGAGTGGCGTTTGCTTTGCTGATGCTTTTAATAAGGAAAGGAAAGGATTTTTAATTAACTGTGTTTGTGCTGGGGGGATCTAAGCATACAGTCTGTTACACAGACTTTCGCCCATCCGGAGTTAAAAGTAACTGGAGCAATGAAGTTTCCCTGTTTCCGCTGGGAAGAACACTTTGTCTCTCTTTCCATCCCCAAAAGAACTTCACCATGACAAAGTTTCCCCTTAGAGCCCAAATTTTCCCTTGCTCTTCTTAAAGCTAAACCACAGGGTATGTGATGAATGCCAGTACCTTGCTGTACTGTGTCACTTTGTGGCAGACCTCGGTGCTGGTACCCAGAAGCCCCACTCCAAGAGTATCCAGAATCATTCGCTTGCTCCTCTGAATGACTTGGTCTGTCAAGTGGTTTGCATTCAAGCCATGAATCACATTGGCAAAATTTCCTGTAATTGTCTGAGAAGAAGAAGAAAAAAAAAAAAGGAAGGAAATATTTCTCTTCATTTAAATAAAACTTTTTGGGTTTTTTTTCCCCTTTCTTCCTTTTTTTTTTTCCTTTCAGTTTTGGGTTACTGCTTCACATGCTGGCCATTTCTGTTGCCCTGCCCCTGATTACATGAATTGCATCAGCAAAACCTAAGGTTTGCAGTCTTCCTCTTTTTATTCCCAGAAGCGCCACAGTGTTATTTATATTTTGTTTATACATTCATCAGTGTCTTTGTCTGTTCTGCATTTCTGCTACTTTCTCCCTGACTTGAGTTCTCGAGGGTAAGCACTGCAGATGATGTAACTTTGCTAGACATCTCTATCTATGTCTATACACACATATATATAATACATATATAACACAAGTTGAAGCAAAAACCATCTGGCTTTCCATAGCACCTTCTTATTGCTATTGAAATCAGTGGGAAAGCAGCATTTCAATCTAGTGCAACCACTACCACACAAGATTTAATCTCCCTGAGTAGCAGAATTACTATCCCAAGTCTTGCTGAGCTTGGAGCTCAGCGGGAGACAGGACTTGGCAACCCTACCCTGCACCCACCGCTGCTGGCTCCCAGCTCCCATTGAATTCATGCTCAGCTGGACTCCCAGCTTTCCTCCAAGATGCGATCTCACCTCTTTGAAAAGCAGCGGTTCCTTGTTCCTGGCTCCTGCTGATCTGGGAATTATATTTCTAATCTTTTTTTCTCTCCTTTCCTATTGAGCATTGACCCATTATGCAAATTAGACTGCTTCTTGGCTGGAGCTGTTAGCTGCTCTTAATATCTCTATTAGAAACTAATCTAGAACTCTCCTCTGACCATTAGAAACTTCTCCCTGTGGAGGTATATATTATTTACAACCAGTCTATATGCACGCTTGCTTTTTTTTTTATATATATACTGGCATTACTATATATTGCTCTTCTGTCTCTTTGGAAATTGTCTCCTTTCATTTCCCCTCATCCTTCCCATTCCTTCATTCCCCTGCACATCTCCACACAGAGTGATGGTATTTCCTCTTGGTCTTCATTTTGCTAAGTTAAACAAATCAAGCTGTGCTACTCTCTGCTTTATAATACAGACTCACCCCTACTGTGCTAATAGCTTTTTATTGTGTTGTTCACATTGGATTTCTCTTTTCTGGCTACAGTGACCGGAATTGTACCCATTATTTCAGACAAGTTCTTGCTCCGATTTGTACTAAAGCATTAAGATTATCTTGAGGAACACAAGTCATTTAAAGCAGGTGAACTATATATCCCATGGTGTGAGGTACACCTACATACATATAGAGTGAGGACACCTACATACATATAGAGTGAGGACACAGAAGCTTAAAGAGAAAAGTGCATCTTACAGCACAAAGAAGCAAGACAGTACCTTCGCCCACATCTTGGAGGGATGGTGCGTGGTCCCAGAGAGATGCAGCTACCGAGTATCACCCAGCGAGCAGGGGAAATCACTCTCTCACTATTTATATGTGTATGTCTGGGGCGGGGGAAGAAATATTAGGCCTTTTTTCTTGCTCATCTTGTCCTGCCCATTTCCTCCTCTGCCTGGAATTGTTCCTTTTACTTCACTTTCGACTTTCCTCTGACTAACGGTACTATAAACTGCTGGGACATGTCCGATGGGAATTTGCCAGTCACATTCACGTGTCATATAAATTGATGTATGTGATAGTTTATTACTAGATAGAAGCTGATATATTAATTTGAGTGTCTTATGTTTGGTAGCATGGAGAGAAGAGGTCATCAGGTGTGTCAGGCTGACCTTGGGTAACCACAGTAGTCCATGGACAACTCTACTGGTTGAAGAACAATCAGCTCAATACTAGACTACAGGATGGCAAATGCTGTTTTAACTTAAACAATCTGTTGTTGGTTTGTTTTGGTTTTTACTTTTCGCTATATGTCTCCTCTATACTACATACAATTCAGACGTGGGAAATGTATGCCATAAGAATTCCAGACCATATTATTAATGGATTATGGATTAAGGCAGCTCTTGCCATTTAATAGTATTTTAACAGCATGAATTTCTATGTAAGGCCATCATTTCTACTAGCAGGTCTCCTACATCTTGGGCAAGGGTGTATTCTTTGAGGAAGAAGGAACTTCTCCCATCACCAGTTTAGGGATTTTGTTTCTGTGGAAAACCCAGACTACTACAAGACAGTGAGTAAGAAACCCCTGCCCATCCCATCAGGAAGGGAGCAGACCCCAGAGTAGCATGAGTAGAGGCCACTGGATAATTCTGAAGTGAAAAATTAACGTATGTCTGAAGTTTGGGAACCTGCTGGATTAGGGAACAAAATATCAAGTCTTTTCAGAATTGCAATCTTGTACTGTCACTCTTAAGCCTTAGGAACCCCAGCTCTTTACTGAGCCTAGCCTCAAATAATTTTGTAAAGCTTTATCCAGCTCCTAAGTGCTTCCAGGTAGAGACCAGCATGGGTCTATGGGTGAAGCTAAACACTGATTTGAGTGGCTGTAGCTACTACTGAAAGGTCCTGTTTCACACTGCATCCTCTCCCTGGCTCCTGTCCCTGGACACATAGTCCTCTTTCTCTCACCAGTGATGATGCTGAGAAGACCCTGTTCTGAGGTGGTCCAGCCTGTCTGTAGAGCCAGCTCAAAAATTCTCAGCTGTCAGGCAAGACTGAGTTTCATTGCCTCAGAAATGCAAAGTTAAATCTAGCAGCAGAAGCAGAGGGAGAGAAAAGCAGGGCCAGCAGTATTCTGTGAAATTTTGGGAGGGCACAGGCAGGTAAAAAGAGATGGGAGGGGATCAACTGTTCCCCAGGAAGTTCTAAACCAGGCATTCGCCTATTTTGCCTGTGCTTTGAGCCACCTCTTCTTATGGGCGTCATCTTCAGGTGCCTAACTTGATGCTGAAAATTGCACTGGGTAACAGAGCGCCTTAAATGATAGCAGCAGTGGTGTGTCTGTTCACAGATGTAGCCAAAGAGCCTGAGGCCAAGCACTTCGAAAACCCAGCCCGACAAACACGTACGTATTTTTGTATGGGCTAACCTGCATTATGCGCAGGCTTCATTTAAAACCTTGTCCTGTCTTTCTCTTCAACACGAACAGCTGTTCAGCACGGCTACTAAACCTCTTCCCACAGACATTTCTCGATGAGTATACCACAGCTTCCTCCCTCATGCACACGTAACCTGCACCTACATCCCACATCCCAGCAGCGTTCCCTAGTTCCCGGGTGAGGTGTGCGCTTTGGCCAAATCCTGACCCCGTGGGGAGGCAGAACCGGAATGTGCATCAGTCCTTCTTCCTCGCCCCCTCATTTCCACACTAAGGAGAACTTCAGAGGTAGCCTGGATGTGCTGAAGAATTACTTTTGGTGCTGATACAATCCAGCCCAGCTAATGGAACTGCTTATGTCGACAAGGTTGGCAACAGTTAGAAAGGTTAATAGAAGTTAACGCTGTTAGACTGAGAAGGGGAAAGATTTTGTTAACTTTCACTTTTGTTCTTTTAGCTCATTCTTCCATCCAGAAAAATAGAAGAAAACATCTACATCACAGAGTGGCTGAGGTTGGAAGGGACCTCCAGAGATCATCTGGTCCAAACCCCTGCTCAAGCAGGGCCACCTGGATGAGGTTGTCCGGGAGTGTGTACAGTTGGATTTTGAATACCTCCAAGGATGGAAACTCTACAGCCTCTCTGGGCAACCTGTGACAGTGTTTGACCACCACAAAATTACATATTAAATAAAAGATATTCAAACCCTGAAGTCAGTCCCATTTCAGTCATCTTTTTCCTTTACCTTTGGGATATCATTTATAATCCCAGCTTGCTTCTCATTTTCCTCTTCCTCTGGTGAGACTGAAGTGAAATTTGCTACTGGATGGCACAAAGGAAACACAACAGTCAGATAAGGGGAATTTTTCTAACAGAAGCAGCAATGTGGGACCCTTTTCACTTCCCCTGGCAACTCCAATGGACGGAACAGTGAAAACAGCTGAAAAGTATGAGCAAAGTTTGCAGTAGCACAACTCCTAATTAACCTAATTTATTGCTCTATTGACTGCTATAATACATATGGCATTATACCGGAAATCACACAATCATAATGGGGCAAAAATGGCCCATAACCCTTTTTATCTCTAGAAGGCATGGTGTAGTGTCAGCCCACAGGACCACCTCCTCAGCCTGCATCGTGCCTCAAAACCAAGCCTATACAACCACTGACAGCTTAAAATGTCTTAGTTTCCCCCAAACACTTTGAGACACCTGTTACAGGAAAGAAGTGCAGAGGTCCAGCCGCCTTTAATCCCCTGTTGGGACACTAAAGTGAATTCAGCTGGGAGCCAGAACTTGTGACGTGCCTTACAATGTGATGTGCAGTCACACGCTGCTAGCTGATCTCAGATGCACGGTCACTTCCTTCTGTAACCTTAGTTGCAGGATGGGTTGTCCCATGCATTGTAATTGTAACATCAGCACAACTTAAGGACTGAACTGAGATATTATAAGAAAGTAACTTTTTTTTTTTTTTTTTTTAGAATAAAAAAAAGAATGAAGTGAAACTGTAAATGCACAAAAATAAACTGCTTGGGAGAGGAATTTCCAAGATGTGGTCTGCAGACCTCAGAGTCAGGTGTACACTGCAGAGTGTGGGAGAAAAGAAAGCAATATGATTATCCCTGCAGGGGGAGGAGGCATCTATACAAAGTCCTGTACGTCCACAGGGGAATTCATAGGGCTCTAAACAGAAGGAGGTTGAAAATCAGTGACTGAGAGCTTGGCACAGGCTGTCCACCCCGACAAAGGGAGGCTCTTGCTTTCCTCTTCTTTGACACAATGTGCATGGTTCAGCAATTTGGGCAGACAATTTGGTAACTAGAGAGCACAATGGAAAGACAAAATGCGTTCATCCAAATGCCATTTGCAACATCATGCACAGCTACAGTAATGAGCTGTGTTGATTAAAGAACAAGGCTTTAGAAAACCAGTGCCCCACAGAGTCTATTTTCTCCTGCTGCCATCACATTTTTAAGCTGCCTTTTTCTTTTGTTTTGCTTCCAATTATTTTAGGCTAAACTCTGCCCACACCTGCAAGCTGTATGTTTGCAACTGAAAGCAGTTTTGGCCTTAGAGTTATGCTCCTTTTGTTTGAAAGAAATATAAAAAAATGTATGACAAACTGCAGAGGCCAGGCTTCCTCTTCTCTAAGCCAGCTTTTAAGATGTAACTTTCTTCACGGGCTGTGTGGGGAAACAGGAGGCAGGTGCCAATGTGCTCTGTTTATAGAGCCTCTGCTATCGCTGAGGGTCTGAAAACACCTTACAAGGGCAGGACCTGCTCCTTTTCCCTCTACTGGGATATTTTAAGTGCAGTAAAGGGGTAAGAATCTTAGCGAATGGTCTGGAATAGGTGGCTTGATCTAAATCCTGTTAGCAGCCCTACAGCCCGGGATCCTGTAATTCTGCATCACTACCACTATAGTCCCCCATGCTTCTTTTTCCCCAAGCCTACCTTTCCATGTTCCCCCCAACAACAATTACTGATCCAGCCAGCAATAATACACAGCAAAAGCAACTGCACCATGAAATGTATAATTCTGGAAATTTCTAGCCTACAGCAGTTCTCTTATTTACTGACTTGCACAACTGGTGATAATGGCAGTGCAATCTCTGAGAAGTTACAACACGCTTGCTTCCTTTCTTCTAACTTCCCACAGCAAATCTTGGAAGTCCCAGGCCATATTCTGGTAAAGGCTGCTACGAGTCAATGCACCAGGTCTACATCGCACTGTCCTTCTGGCCTTCATAAATTAGCAGTGCTATCCCTAAAGGCCGGTCCTTGCAGTTGATTTTAAACTTCTAATGTAGATGCTGATTTGCTTATGTGAGCTGTGAGACAGAGGTACCAGACACGACTGGGGTAATCACGCCGGTTCTCGTTAAAGACAGATTGATCATTGCAGTATAGACATACTGTGAACAGGGCTCAAGATGCTCCACTAGAAGCAAAAACATGTTTGAAGCCAGAGAGTGTGTAGCTGAATGATTAGGTAAGCCCCTTCAACATCATTTATGGAGTAGCATGAAGGGGCCTGGACTATAACAACAGGAGAAGACACCACATTTCCATGAAATTCCTGTTCACCAAGTGTAAACCTCATCCCTGGAAGTGTTCAAGGCCAGGCTGGATGGGGCTTTGAGCAACCTGCTCTAGTGGGAGGTGTCCCTGCCCATGGCAGGGGGTTTGGAACTACATGATCTTTAAGGTCCCTTCCAACGCTAACCATTCTGTGATTCTATGATACTATAACCTTTATCTGTAATACTTATGCCAGCATTCAGATGCTGACAGTGCAAGGGGCTACACCGTACTCAGACGCCTTGGGTTCACAGCTCAGGAGAAGGAGGTGTGGAAGAAGGTGACACGGCCAGACCCAGTCCCCTGTGAACCACTTCTTCACTCCGGGCTACCACCACTCCTCCCTGTTCCCAAAGCTTTTCTTCATCCCTCTGTAGCTTCCCATCTTATTTTCTAAAGAAATAAGTTTACCTGGACCAGTAGCAGGTGGCTCCAGGGTTCCTATATGGCATGACTTCCAGTATGAATAATAGCAGCGGGCGTAGGAGATCATGTAGGTTTTCTGTACATGCATAGGCTTTGCCATAACTTCTCCTTGTTGATGGTTTTGGGAGCCTGGGGCAGCCTGTAGCACATATTGCTCTCTTAATCAGAGAGCAGTCTTGATGCCTGTATTAAGCAGCCGAAGTGCAGCCAGATGTCATTACAGAACGTGTGCCATTTGGGGAGATGATAAAACTTAACTAGCATAAATTCAGAGTTTGATTAGCAGAAACCAAATTAGTGTGAGCTCATGTGAGGGATGTGGCAATTTTAATTAAATTACCAGCAGAACTCTAGTGGTGCAAACAAGGCATTAGTCACTGTGCTGGGCTGCTGCATCCTACACAGAGAGGTACCCAGCAAAGAGACTCTCCTGATCATTTCAGAGCGAGCCCAGATGTCGGGCTGTAACAGGGCCCAGCAAGCCCCTGGCAGCGGTCCAGTGGGGAGATGCAGATATCAAGGTCTAGTATACCAAAATCTTCAACATTTATTAAGGGATTAAAGAGCCTCTCTGCATCTAAGCTATTACTTGGGGATATTGAACCCCTAGGAAATTATCCCAGACAACAGTACAAACTTTTGTCACCACTGCAAGGGCTAAAATAACACCTAAACCATATGCAGTAAAAACAGAATGAATAATAAAACATTCTCCTTCGAACAGAAACAGGCTTTGGGTGAAAAATTCACCCAATTTTGTGGGAGTCCATCATTTACCTGTCAGCAGCTTCAGAAGCACTTGGGAGAGGTACTGGGAGACGCTGTGTGAGTTGGCAGAGCTGTTCCTCCAGCTTTCACCGCAGATGTTCACTCTCCTCCTCTCAGTTTAGCCCTTCCCAAACATAACCTCCCTGCAAAGGTTTAAACAACAAACCATGTTGCAAAAGCCACAGAGTACTTGTTGCTAATGGATTGCTCATGCTGCAAGGTTGTGCCATGGCTTGACTTTTTCCCCCTCTTAATTGCTGGACTGCAACATCTGCCCAGACAACATGCTCTCATTGAGGTGCCAGAGGCAGCTTGGGTATCCCATGAGCTACATGCATGTCGCTGCCCTCCAGCATCTCTTTTGGGGCACTCCAGTAACTGGAGAAAGACTTTTTCCTCATCTGCGGTTGTACGTAGCTAGATCATGCATTTTCCATCCCTGCATATTTCAAAAGCACCAAGAAATATTGCAAAAGAGCCTGAAGTTACACTTTAAATGCGGCAGTCTCTGATTTACGGTGTAATTATAAAACATGCCATGGTAGTTATTAGTCATGAGATTGAGTATTACAGGTTTCAGACTGTACAACATACTGGGCAATTTCTAGCTGTGATTGTATATTCACCTCTAAAGAGAAAATGGGCGTAATTACACCAACATTTATAAAAGGGAGAAATAACAGCCAAAATGGAAGAAAGGTTAAATTTGAAGACAAGAGCTGTGAATACATAAAACATTTGTATTATTACACTTTTCTAATTGAACATTTAAGCAGAAGCTAATGATTTGATTTAAATTGGTCCTTTTTTACATAAGTAGCATTTGAAGAATTTTGGGTTTTAGAATCTATAATGACACTATTTTTTCCCTCACATTACTCATCTTCAGCATAGTAGATTAAGACAGATGCAGGAAGCATTAAAAATCAAGGAAAATAACTACTCTCACAAAATGAGAGCAATGATTCTGCAACCTTTGATCACCCGTGTTGACTCGTCAGCATCAACGGTATTTAAAACTATTCACATAAAAATGGTACCTACTGTCAGATGTAGTGGACACTATTTTATTTACCCTTTTCCCCTCGTGCAAGGTTGAAGACTCCTTATGCAGATTTTGGATGTTGCAGGAGCAATAGTTATCTGCAAGGAAAAGAATACGTTGTCTGAGTTATGGCATTTTTTATCAAAAAAAAATTAAATAATTACTCAAGGTCACATTCAGTGAGAATGCACGATGTTAGTGGTGCCACCTACTCACACAACTTCTCCTACTGACTTTGGTAATTGTTGTGCATGGCACGATGCCAGCACTATGACCGTTTTGTGCTTCTGTGTTCTTCTGCGTCTGCTGCTGCCAAAGGAAGGGCTCCTAAGGAGGAACAGGGTGGCCGATGCCGGGAAGTTGTTCTTCCCCCACAGCTTCCTGCTGTCTGTCTCTACTACCCTTGACAACAGGACTCTCCTCCACCTTCCAAGCCCAGCCCAGCCCTGCGCTGCCCCTTTTCCTCCTGTGCTAAAGAGGCCCAGGCATATTTCTCCACGCTCTTCTACTCCCGTACAAGTTTGAGAAACCTATCCAGTCGAAATCAATTAGGGAAGGTGGATGGTTCCTCGGAGAGGTGAAGGAGGAGAGGAAGGAGACGATATGTGGCTGTATGGGAATAAAACATGCCCTGTCTCTTAAGGATGCTGGAAGAGCATGTTTTTGAAGGGCAGCGAAAGGAAAGATGGGGAAGAAAGGAAAAGAAGAAGAGGGAGACAGAGACCCCAAGACCTTATACGTTCCCACTTTCTAAGCTCCTCTGATTGCTCCCTGGTCTCCTCTTCTCAGCTCCCAGAAATGTGCTTTACAGAAACAATGAATTTTCCTTCTGCTGAGAAACTGGTGTTTATAATGGGAGAGCTCATACTAACTTCTCACATCTCCCTCAGCAGCAGCAGGCTGAGACAGGAGAGACGCCTCTGCTTAAATAACCTCCATGAAATAAGGGGCAACCGCTCCAATTTTCCAGCATTTTCTGGTACGCTGGGGCACAATGTAGTGTAAACAGAACTCTTTTGATGGAGGAGTAACCAGTTGGCCCAGAGAACCTCTGCACCTGATCTAAAATCAGTACCAAGTTTGGCTCCACAGTAAGGTCCAAACCCTCCACCATAGTCCACACGTGGCTTGCAGTCACTCTGTTGGTGCTGGCCATGGGCAGACACCAACAGAGGCCATGCTGGCTGCCCTGCGTGTCTCCATGAGCCAGGGTTATATGGCTTTTCATCTGCCGTCATTTTCCTTGCTGGCAGCATTTGGCTCTCCTCTTCCTGGTCCTCTGGACAGCGGAGTGCAACTCAAAATTTCTGTAGTGGAGAAACATGACTTGAAAGTCCCCATCATCCACATCACCTCTGAGCCTGAAGGGCAGCGTATCCAGAGCCTGCCCATAGGCTCCTGCTGTTCTGTACTCTGAGAGCCACACGAGACCCTTCACAGGAAGGGCAGGGAAGCCTGGCAATCCTTACCTCCAGATCAGAAACATTCAAAAATTCTTGAACAAGCCATCATCTCAGACAGGACTAGGTTACGCAGGATAGAGCAACTCATAAGTTATGGCATTCTGTGATGGGATACAAGTTCAGCCAGACAGTCAGCAATGGAGTCACTATTGGTGCATCCTTCTCTACAATGTGGGTCTTGCCCACAGCGGACACCCTAGCACAGGCTCCAAACTCGCAATTGTTAATAAGCGATGGCATTTAAAAGACCATATATATTTGGCACCATTATTGCTTTAACTTTGCTCTTTCTTTATCCTTAGGCTTCACATTTTCCACATTTTTACAGTGATAAGAGTGAGAAACTATTACAGTAAAAGCTTAAATTCTCAGTTGACTACACGACTTCAGGTGGTGATGGCTTTAAAAGAAAGAAACAAACCCTTTAAAACTGTAGATCATGTGTTGAGAGAACAATATGAATATGAATCAGGAGTGAATCCATACTGAGAAATATAAATTATTTATATGTATCTAAAAGACAGAATACAGCAAATCTTAACATCTTATTCCTATAGATTGTCACAAAATTAAACTTGCATGAAGCCATCAATCCCAAAAGAGTTCAGATTACATGAAAGACTGACTGAGAATCTGTCCTGTGCCTACTGTCAACGTGGGTCAGTGTATACACAGAACAAAACTGTAGGAAACTTAAGGGGAATTATCTTCTCCACCTAGAGAAACTCTTCTCTGAGGTTCTGCTCGAATTTGGATTATGCCTTAAGTTAAAATTAAACATGATGAGATGGCCACATGAGCAGTGACCACATAGGGAAGGGTGCAGATCAGAATGGCCTTCCTTAAATTGAAAAAGCATGGCACAGGGTGACACACTTGTGTTTCTCCATCCATCTCGTGAGCACAATTATTACACAAATAGGCAAAGTCACAGTAATGGCACACACAAATTAGGCATGGAAAAGCAGGCAGAAGTCTGTATAAACAACGACAAATCTTCTTAGCCTTTCTGATGGCTTGTTCACTTATAACTGAATCATACATTTTAAAATTCTTTGGATACAGAAATGTGTTAAATGCACCACGGATGAAAAAGATACAGAAAAACTGGAAAGGGTTCAGAGGAGTGTAAGGAGGATAACAGGCTAAGAAAGCACAGCCTCTGAAAGAGCTGTAAGGAGGTTTATTGAGCTTAGAAAAGAGAAGTCACTGAATTTCACTGAATTTTTTTGGAGTTGGAAGGGACCATAGAGATCATCTAGTCCAACTCCCCTGCCAAGTCGTGCCATTTCACATCACAGCTAAGCCAATCCAACCACTGGCAGTTGTCTGATGCCCTTCCCGGGGCTTGATTCAATGAACTAAGTCAGCAGAACACTAATTTTGTTAAAGAACTGAAAGCTTCTCCGCTTTATCCTCTGAACTGGTTCATTGCAATCACACAAAAGCTTGCTGAATGGGAAAAAAAAGTAGGGTGGTTCATTTTGGCAGCACCTAACCTTCAGACTGGCTTAGCGTTAACGTGAAAGTGCACCATATATGGATATATGATATTGAAATGCAATCTGTGTATTTTGGGAAGAAGATGATGTTGAACAACCTTGCTGTATCCGCTGAGAAAGAAGACAAAAAGAAATCTGCTAAATATTTATCAAAGATTCTTTTTTTAGGGAAAAAAAAAGCCTTTATAACAGGAAGGGTACCGGGTTCTGAAACATTAAAATGCCCTACATTAGAATATTGTGGCATTTCCTTCGCTGGAATCATTACCAGTGTATTACGCTGATGTCTGCCAGGATTAGTCCAAGTTCTCTTACCCTGCCTCGGTGGACAAGTGAATTGGAGGACAATTTCTTGAGATTCCTTCCATCCCTTGCTTTTTCTGACTTCATGATTTATCGAGTGCACCCATCCTGCCTGAATTAGCTCGAACTGAACTCAACACCGCTTGGAAAAATGACTTTAACATGAAAAGGGTCAGATTCAAATACTGCGATTTGGCTGATGTTTTGTTGAAGAATAGAGGAGCATCTGTGAACGCACTGCCCACGGACGCGTTATCAGACATACCGCTCAGGATCTGTTTTGTATTCTGGAAAACTTCCTAGATTGGCACAGCTGGTCTCTAAATACACCACGAAAATAAGCTCATGAGAATAAGTCATACTTCAGAGGTGATTCCCAGGCTTATAGTTCAGACCGCAAATGGGATTGCAACACTTGCAAGTACTTGCTTAAGCATGACAGAAATCCAGTTGCGAATACTGGAAGTAGGGTTGTGAACTGGGAAATGTGTACATTGAGATATTCATTACTATATCAGAAAAAAAGTATAAAAACCAGCAAATTTTTATCAAAATGTAAGCGACGTTCACATTCAAACTGCAGAAGTGTGAAATTGGAGCTAAAATGAAGCAGAGAGATGTGTTGTATTCAGGACTTTTTTTTCTTTCTTTCTTCTTTTTGGAAAACTTTTCCAGAAATAACAGGTTGCAGAATCAATGAATTAGATTTGGCAAACACTGAAATGCACTTAACCTTCTGTTTCCCCATAGTCAATAAATGCCACTACCAATGATGTTCTCTAGTGAAGTGTTTTGTGGACAAACTAAACACTTCAGCTTTCCCATACAAAACTCTCTGCTCCCTTTACTGTAGGGAAGGTCTGGCAAAAGCTTTGTAGGAAGAATAGAACAAAAAAAAAAAGTTTTTGCAGGCATTTATTAAGAAAATATGCCAACTACTTTAATTAATAAAACTTTGGTATCTAAAGAACTAGACAGAACAGTTCAAATGTAGCAAGTCTGTGAGTTCATCTAGACATTACAAGCGAGGGATCAAGCTAAGAGGTATGCTTTATGGAATGTCTTTTCAAGTCTTTGGAAGTCCTGTCTGATGGAGAGGATCAATAATAACTTAGGGAGAGCGTGTAAGCCCTTCAAAGAAATCTGAGCCCAGAACTTGCTGTGCAATCACGCCCGCCCTGCCGATGCTCTGCAGCCTCACGTGGGAACCACCACTGTGGGACACAGAGCTGCCATCCACAGTTTGAGGAGCGGGCAGCTTTCTTCTTTGACAAGCCCTGCTACCTTTGAAGCTGGGATCTACTTGTTCTAATGGGACTGATTAAAGAGGGAGAGGAAACTTCAAAAGACCTCGCTGCCTCTGTGAACTAGCTAGTCAGAAGGCTGCACTGACAACCTCTTGTGACATGTACCATCGTTTATTTTTTAACTTGTTCCTCATTCTGCCCTTCAACATTAGCATTTTCTTTCTGTTTGTGTGCGAAAATGTTGAAGTTTGCAGACACATCATAAAATAATTTGTTCCTCTACCTTAGATGGGACTCTCCCTTATTTCTCCCTGCTGGGCTTCATGAATTTTTTTTGCTCTGAAGTTTTGTTGTCAGTCACACATTTTTAAAGCCATCGTGATCCTGATTCAGCAGTGTGATACATGGTTGTGATTGCATGACTGACAAGAGGTGTATTTTTACCATAGGGATAATTCAATAGGAAGGGCAGTAATAACTGACACATGGAATAGGAAAGAGAAAAATGCTAACAAAATCCTGAAGAGGGGTCTGCAGTTACTCCAGGCCTCTGTATGTGTGTTCATTTAATTTAATTTCACTCAGTTAATGCCGATCTGTGCTGATGCTGCATGTTGCCCCATTGCCAGATGCAGCCCATCTACTTCATGAGTCCAAAGCAAGATGATGCACAAGCAATCTCCATTTTTCCAGTCCTGGCAGTGACCTTTGGGTCAACATCTTCTGCTCATTTCCTTCTCCCACTTCCATCTGCCCTTACAGAAGGAATTAATTCCTCATCTGATTCACCAAATTACCACTTCTCATCCAAACCCCTTCTGAAAACAGCATTTCATATGGCATCCTTACTAACAGGAATAAATTTTAAAATTCATCTCAGGGGGAACTTCCAAGGATTTCCAGCTTGATGGGTATCCCTTTTCAGCATCTAACATTAGACAGACAGGGATTTTCTTTATTTTGGTGACACTGCATCAAATATATTGCCCATCAGGTAACTCAGATGTCCCATTTGAGGTGTCCAAATTAAATATAAAATCAATCCATATCTATATAATAAATAAGCTTACAGAAATGCTTTGATGATTATGCAGGCATCTAGTTTTAGCATGTCTTGAAACTATTGACTTCAGTGATTCATATCTCATCCTTTCAAAGAAAAATATTTTACTTCACTTACTCTCCCAGCT
Organism: Limnodromus scolopaceus; assembly: GCA_028565335.1. Taxonomy (NCBI): domain Eukaryota; kingdom Metazoa; phylum Chordata; class Aves; order Charadriiformes; family Scolopacidae; genus Limnodromus; species Limnodromus scolopaceus. The sequence goes on from JAOXNO010000001.1 coordinate 165,934,653, forward strand.
TATAGTCACGACTTTTATCTTACTTTCCTTGAACTCCAGAGGCCTAATTCATTCTTTATGTGAGTCCTCACAGGACAACAGAGGCCACACACATGACATTTCTTGTTTTTACTGGTTCTGCTTTTGTCTTGGTCATTCAAATTAAGGGCAAAAAAAAATAGAGAAGGGAAAAAAGAAAGGATGACACCACTTGATGCACCTCATCACACTGATCACCAAGGCCTGGTCTTGTGGCCAGGGGTTTGCAACAAGACATTGTTTTCCTCACCACTCTCCAACAAATTAAGGCAGTTAACTGAATTAACGCTTCAGTTAGCTCTATCTGCAAGACAACCTGCTCCCTAGCCATTAGCAGAGTGGACAGGAGCCAGCCAGACTCACTTGCCCTCAGAGCCATGGATTGTAAACAAAGTTTGCAGACCTGGAGAAGACAAAGGCACGGCCAAGCATCCCACCTACTGCCTCCCTGACGAACTTCTAGTTACAGGGTGAAGCAGTAGCCTTTATTGCATTAGTAGTGTTTGCTCCTGTCAATTACACTGCTACTGTATTTACTGCTGAGAAAGGAGCTGAAATAAAAGTGACTGCTAATTAACTATGTGATTCTGGAACAATTTTTTACTTGCACAACAGTTGTACCATTTTTTTTTTCAGCCTCTCGGAAGAGGTGGCAACTGAGCCTCCCAGTGAAGGCTGCCAAGGGCAGCAGTGAAGATATACAGTTCATTCAACTTTTAGGTAAATAAATATTGGGTTAAAAATAAAAGTAATGAACTCTTTGCTATATATATTTTTATATATAAAAAGTACCTATACTCCTGGCTACGTACACTGGAGCAAACGCTATGTGCTTGACTTGGAGAAATTTCACAAGGAGAATGACTCTGTTCAGAGTCTAGAGGATAAGCTCACACCGCCCTGATGAGGCTAGTTGGCACTGCCCGTCAGCAGAAATGCCTCTCTTTGAATGAACCTGAACTATTAAAAGGTCCCATCCAACCTAGACGATTCTATTAAAAATTCTTCATGAAATGGCTTCTTCGAGCTGTGGTACCGCAGTGCCTTAAAAATAGAGAACAGAGACAGCACTGCCACCTACTGCTCCCGGGGACATGGCTCTCACTCCCACCAGGGCAAACACAAGTAAATTTAAAAAAAACCAAAAAAACCACAAACCAACAACAAAAAAAACCCCACAAAACAACAAACAAACACAAAAAACTAATAGTTAAAAAAACCCTACCATAAAATTAAATATGAGGTTTCTCCTTCACAAAGCATCAGGAAAGAAAATAATTGTCATTACCCTCCTGTCACAGTTTCAAAAAGAAAGCAAGCCATTTTGCCACCTGTTTTCCAGCTTAGTCACAGGCTTTAATGCTAGTTAAATGCTAATCTTTGGCTAGTTTGGCTAGTTTTGTTAGGAATTTACTGAAAGTATAGGCAATCAGCACCTTGTCAGACTAATGCTTTATATTAACAATGCTGTCCTTAAAGAAAGGTATGATGGACATTAGCCAGAATAAGAGAAACAATAATAACGATAGAAAAAATAACACAATTCGTATTAAAATGCATGACCTTAAAGTGATAGTGCACGTATTTTAATTTTTTTCTACATCACCTGTCCTATACACCTGAAATTATTAGCCTGAGTCTTAAAAGTTTTGTCCTTGAGAAACACTACCAGAAATGCGCCTAAAGAGTTACAATTTTAAGGTCATAACAGAAACTATGACAACATTTGTAGTGCTAAAGTGGTATATTATTGGCAGAAGCTAATAGCTACTACTGATACTTTGTGGGAATGGGGCACTGATGTTTGTGGCTGGCAAGAGATGCGGTTCAGGATTGGAGCATCTCCCTTATGAAGAAAGGCTGAGAGAGCTGGGACTCTTTAGCCTGGAGAAGAGAAGGCTGAGGG
>JAOXNO010000001.1:165937123-165948571 GCA_028565335.1 Limnodromus scolopaceus
CAATCCTGCTTCAGCAGGGGAGTTGGACTAGATGATCTCTATGGTCCCTGCCAACTCTAAAAATTCAGTGAAATTCATCTAGATTAATTCAGGCAAAATAGACCTTAAGACTATAAAGTCAGTGCTAAAGAAACTATACTGGGGTTTTAAGAGCTAGGCCTGTGACCCTGGAGCTTTCAATGACACTTTAATAAAGAATTTGATTAGAATTTGTGATTTAACTACTGAGTTGAAAACGTTGCCAGAAGCTGCCAAAGGGGTGGTGATTTTGTCGTACAACAACGCATATGTAAACTTTGAAGGAAATTCACTGCACTGTTCGGGAAATTAAATTTCAGATCTTCTCCTAGGAAATGCTTAGATGAAAAAAAGAAGCGTATATAGGAAGGCATGCGTACAGCGTGTCCAGTCAAGCATGCTGGGTGAAATCCTGGCTCAAACTGCAGGAAACTTTGCCACCGAGTTGAGAGAGGCCAAAGTTTCAACTTCTGTATCTACATTTGCACGTGGATCCCACCAGGAAAGATTTGCTTTCTGGCTTTTGGAATGTCACTTCTTCATGCTAGATGCTAAAGAAAACTTTTTTGCACATTAAAAACGGCACTTGGCACAGTGAGGCATTACAACCTGCTCATGCTTTGTCTTCTGGTGCTTTGAATCAGGATCATCCTTGCTTATCAAGTCAAGCTGCCTACTGCTTCACTACCCAGTGCGTATTAACGCTGCTTTGTAAGCCCATTCTTTTGTCCCTGTTAGAGTCCTCGCTCGTAAATCATTCAAATCCCTGAACCTGAGTCCTGCTCTACTACTGCCCTTAGTAATTTTAATAATTTTTATTTATGCCTGGAAACTCTTCAGGGTGTCAGAAAAAAAGCCAACTGAGACAAATGTGTGTGAATATACTTCTTTCCTTCTTCACTGCAAATCCAAACAGGTTAGCTTCTAGCATTTGTGGATTGAACATGAGTGGAGCAAAGGAATATTTCCACAGCCAGACCTGATTATCAGCTGTGAGAAAGGGACTAACAGCGTTGCCTCCCGGACAGCCAGGTGCCTGGCATTTCCTGACTGAGGCATATTTGACTGGGTCCTCATTTGGATGCATCAAACTAGGAGGTTTGCCCAACCAAAGCACTGTGAACATACTCAGAGTCCTTTCTAAAGAAAATGACTATGAATGACCAATGACAAATTATGACATTGAACACGATACTCCCAGACTAGTTAAAACACGACATACACAAAAAATAACAATAATAAAAAAAATAAATCAAGCAATCATCTGAATATAACTTGGGATAGTAACCTACTATGAAGTTCAAACTTCACAAGGACAGAAAGGAGAAGTTAAGAAAAAAAATATGGGGTAAATTAGTACATATGTGCTTATTCATGCAGTGTTAGCAGAAAAAACATATCCAGACTTTTGTGAATTTATGAGTATATTGTCTCTCACTCTGATAGAGTGGAAAGAGCACAAAACTACCTACTGTTTAACTAGCTCAGTTAATGGGTGTTTGTGCTTTAGGGGTAGGGATTAATGAATTAAATTAACTATGCTTTCCTGCACAGCAACTTGCCAGATGGGTGGGTGGATGGATGACTTGCATAGTAACAAGGGTTAAGATACTCAAAGCTGAGGAGAATAGAATAGAATAATTTCAGTTGGAATGATCTAATCCAATATTTGGCCAAGCAGCTCCAATCAATGCAAGAGGCAATTGTGTGGCTAAGACCACTAATCAGCTTTGTGTCCTCAACTAAGAACCTTTACAGTGTCATAAATTTTCTTATAGAACTTAGTATTTGTGTTCCAGATAAGCTGAATGTTATATAGAAGAGGCATTGTTCAAATCCTACAAGAACACTCAAAATAAGGTGCAGGGCCCATGAATGGAAAAAAACAGGTGTTATCTCAAGCTGCTGTGATCTGCAAGGTTTAAATGCTCAATAAGATTACTGACAATACCCAGCTGAGATTAGTAAAATGAATTTTATTCTTCAGAGAAAGCACAATACCAGCAAAACCATTTTTGCTCAGTGGATAAGAAAAGAAGGTTTTATGCAGAAAAATAAATTATATGAAGCAGAGAAAGAATACTTGGGCGGTGGTTGTACAAACAGTTTTATGGAGTGTCAGTCATTATAATATCTATAGATGAGATCTGCCTGACGTTTCCCGAGCGGTACATCAAATATGTATTGCTGGAATGTATCCAGCTTGCTTCTGAAGAGCTCTTGTGGGTAATACAATTACTAATACTAAATGTAGTTACAAATATTTCTCCTTTGCATAGCTACCAGAAGACCCTCTCCACACCATTCATCTTCTCTTCCAGTCCATCTTACTCCTGACCCCTGCTCTGGACACGTGATGCGTAGTTAATTTGACACTGTTGATAATCTGTCCTCTTGCATCTGCAGAGATGCCAACTGTTAGGGTTGTAGGTGAGCACTTCCTCTAGTTTCCCAAACATTTTTTTCTACTACAAAGCATAGAAAAAAAACCAAACTGAAAGCCAGGAAAAAGCACATTCAAACAGGTGCATTGAATATATTCACTCTGGATGATGTAGAAAAGCACCAGCACAGTAAAAGGAAGAAGGCAGAGCTTTCTTGGAGAAAGTAATCAGAACATGTCCTACTAGTACATCTCCTGTTGTCAACCAGCAGTGATCCAAACACTGTCTTTTCCATTAGAAATCAAGGGGACAGCAACCTCAGCCCTGACCTGAGGAAGAGGCTGGGATGGTAAGAAGAGAGGTGACTTGGGTATGTTACTGATAAATATTTTACTGTTTAAAGTCAAACGGGTCTGAAGAACCCCATTTATTGTCTGTATACAGTATTAAACACGTGGCTATGAAGCTTCTGTACTCCTCTGAAATACTGAAAATATGGCCTTGAGGGCTCATAGAATACAGAAATAATTGTTCTGTACTTATTTAGCTATTCCTTAGCTATATATTTCGTTTCTTCCCTTCTCCTCTTCCCTCTTAACAAACCTTATGCTTGACAATTTAAATTTGTTCTTTTTTCGGACTGTCAGTGACAGACAGTGTCTTGACTTACGAAGAGATCTTTTCTTATTCCAGAAGCCTTTTTTGTCACTATGACTGCAGGCTTTACACTTATCTCCTGCCTCTCAGATAAGCTCCCCCTACACTAAGATCCATCCCATAATCTCAACCTATTTCTATGTGATTTAACCCCCTTGATATTAATAGATTTTTTTTTTTGCTTGTTTTATTTGAAAGGATTTTATTTAGGGGACTCAGTTCTGATACAATCTAGACTCGTGGCAGGCAGTTAAAAAATACAAACAAGCTTTTCATTTTCTGAGAAAGGCAGTTTGGCAAAAACTGCACATACACAACACACATGAAAAATTAAAAGGTGAAAACAAACAAATAACTTCCTTTGCACAGGCACAACTCTTTCCAGGCTAGCAAAACTTGATGGCATATATTTCTGCCATTTCTTGTTGCTGATACAAAAAAGATAATTTCTGTGCTTAGTTCATAAATAATTCATAAATTATCTATTTTGTCAACAGCTTGCAGGCATACAAAGGGAGGGGAGCTTCTCAAAAATCTAATTCCTGTATTTTTGAGGGCTTAAAGAATCTGTAGGCTGGTGGAATTAAGTGGCTATGATTTATCTGTGAAGTCAGATGTTTGCTTCATTAAAACTTCATTAAATCTAAACACCTACACTCCTCATTCCATGTATTTCTTAAATATCCTGACAGTCTCTCAAACATCTATTCTGTTGATATGTTCATTTTTAGTAATAATGTATTATTTATATTTACATACACGACTGAAGCCCCCAGATATTGTAGACAGAATATATGTCACAGGATATCCCTGTAAAGCAGAGCTGTAATCCCTCTATGTAAACACTTGAAACAGGAAAGCACATTCAGAATTTTCTAGATGCATTAATTAAATCCTATTTAGGCCTCTCCAAATGAAAAGCAAAATACACGCAGTGAACTTTTCTAAGAAGGAAGACAGCCATATCGAACTCACCTCCAAATGCACTGCAGCAACTCTCAGTTTTTCTTTACAGGTAAGAAGCAGCTGCTTTATATCACTTTGGGCAGTAATCTCTCATTAGCACAGCACACCAGGAAGCTGGGGAACCATCAGCTACACCTGATGAAGTTGATTCCAAGTTTCTTCAAGCTTGGCTCAGTCCAAGCACAAAATCAAGTTGGGTTATGCAGTGGGTAACAGGGAGGAGAAGTTCTGGAAGCACTGATGAGGATGAGGGCTGAAGGACATGTTCTGGCAAACTCAACTTTGGCCCCAGCAGAGGCTAACTTCTGCTATTTCACTCCCTAGGCAGAGATTTTTGGCAGTTAGGCAGCAAATCATTTCCCCCAGCAGGCAAGTGAAAAGAAACGTGTTCTCCATGACACGTTAGTTCATGTGGCAGGTCAGGGAGGGTTACAGCAAAGAGGAGTTCCAGAGTCTTGTTCTGGCATGGGTTGCACAGCTGAGATAGGCTGCCTTGCAGGAGTATCTAATTAGAGCCTTCGTGCACAGATGTCCCCACTGGCGTGAACTGTAGTTATAGCCATCAGTGGCACGTACCTTGGCAAGGTCCTGACAGAATGGATATTTTCCAGGACGCCTAGAGCAGCTAAGAGCTTGTGGAGCTGCACCCTCCATGCAGGGGTCTCTCTCGTTATGTGTATATAAGTTGTTTTTCGTCTCCCAGGTGGGAAGGTGAATGCCGAGTCTCTAATGAGACTTCATTGATTTCATTTCAGTCTGTGTCAAGAGATGATGAAGCCTGGTGGACAGACACTTAACTGTGGAGCCCAGTAGAAAGCTGGAACCGTGTCTACTGTATTCAAAACATCCTTCAAGACCGGTAGCCTGGGGGTACATGAGCAAGCAGGGGACTGTGAAACACTACATAGGCGTTGTGAAGCCATTCATTCCTTGACAGTTTAGTATCGCTCGTTAGTTTACATGGGCTGTGAAACAAGCAGGGTTTGACACCAAAACGGTCGGTTTTACCCTTGAGGATACAAGCTTAGGTCTTGGCAGAGAAAAAAACTAGTGCAAACATGGTTTTCTTAGGTAGCAAATGAAGCTAAGGTAGTAAAAAATCACTTGCCAATTTATCTGTATTAGAGAGCCCGCTGTGGGCTTTCATCTAATGGCTTTCACCCCCTTCATACTTAATATGCTGTAAGAAGCCCTGGTAAGGACTGTAATGCTTCTTCTATTAAACATAACAGGAATTTTAAATTTAATTCAACGGAAGAAGATGCAAAGAGAACAAAGCAAAACATTCAGTTTCTGAGTCTGTCAAAATGAACGATTGCATTTCATTTGTTTATTTTAATCTTAATTAAAGAGTTAACATTGGTTAAGCACAGCTTGCATTGGTACACCGTGGCAGAAAGCAAAAGCAAACGCATTAATTACAGTTCACTAATACCACAGGTATGACTTTCAAAAGTGCTAAATTAGTGAATAGCATACCTCCAATAATCACAGGAAAAGCAAATATATAAATCTGAAACAGTCATCAATGTCATTATTATTAGCTATTTTACCTTTGAAGAATCACTCTGTTGAAAAGGATAATTATGTCAATACGTTTTGTATTCCTTTGTTAAATCACATTTGTGTAAGAAAAGGGTATACGCAAGACCTCTGAATTTTTGAAAATTTCATTAAAAAGCATTTTGTCTTGGATTAGAGCTCCTGCCCAGGAATGATACCTCCCTTGTGATTAGCTTCTCTGAGGAACAGACTTAGGGACGATTCTTAACTTGCTCCTCTGCAAACCAAATGCTCTTATCTTTTGATTGTAGCTCCCTCCAAAACAATGTGCTTTTTTTCCCCCACTAAAACCTGCCTGGCCCTACAGGAAGGCAGGCTGATAAGAAGTGGGAGTAGAGGCTGGTTTTGATATCCTAATCAGCTAGATAATGAGTTGCATTTTCCCTATTAGGCAAGGCTCTTTTGCCGAATCCTCATGCTGTCAAATTCTAAGAGCGGGCGTAAGGCTGTTGATCCACGTTGATGGATAACGTGGAAGATCGATGTAGTTTCCACTCACGTTTGTAAAGGCCTGGTTGTCTTCCTGTCGTTGCTGTGGTAGAAGCTGGGTCAGAATGTTTTTTTATTCACAGACAGGAAAATCGCCAAAGGAAGGTTTGAAGGCGTAAATGAAACGTTTCACAGAGATACGGAAGATTAATTTCAGAGAGACAAGGCTCGCAAAAAGAACCCTGATTTAAAACTGCTCCATAGGGGTTATGAGTAATTTAGCACTGGAGAAAATCCTCACGTGTTGTGCATGTAAAATACCACACCACTACATATTACAAAATGACATCGCTTCTGCTTTTTTTGGTATCAGACAGAGATGTAACTTCCTGATAATTAACCAAAGCAGGGAAATGGAAAATCAAGCATCACATTTTCCTGGATATCACTAGAAAAGAAGAAGCTGGGGGCACTTCCACATTTGGCATAAAGCGCATTGCCTCTTTCCTTGTGTCCTCCAATTTCACTGATGCTCAAGATGCATGTGGAAGGTGTCCCCTCCAAATGCTTTTCTTTACTGAGGCAGGAATGTGTGTCACCATAACATTGAGAGGGTTCCTTTTGTCTTCCAGTTTTCGCAAAGGTGCTTGAAGGAATACAGCTCTGAACTTCACTAATTGCTTACTTGATTGTGTTTCTCAGCCACACTCTGCAGCTCTGTATTGGCCAAGGACACGCAATACACAGTTAATGGCTGTCCTCATCCCACTCTCCCCCTCTCCTCCAGGCTCTGGGGCACTTGATGATCTCCTGAGGTCCCTTCCAACCTGAATTATTCTATGATTCTCCAATATCACTCATGCTTGAACATGTGCGTTTTCATAGCAGCTGGGCTTCCTAGAACATGCAGTTCCATCTAAACATATTCAACTCTATATGCAAACACACAGGCAAAACAATCTCTGTTAACAGATATTATCAGATATAACTTCACGGATAACATTCATTACAATTCACATGAAATATGTAAATCTATGAATTTGTGTATTTGTGTTGTCCAGATACATACAGTATGTGAGACTGAGTTTGCAGAGAGACAGCACTCTCTTTAGAAGGAGTTGAGTGTCTTTGGGTGGAATAATGCACAATTCAAGTTTTTGGCAACATTACTTGGTATCACTTGAGTATAATGCTGACCCTAATAATTTCATCTTGTGCAGTGATTTAGAAATGGGAAAGGTTTCATCTAATAGCCATCCATTCACTGTCAAAATCAAACTATGGAACTCCACACATTTTAGAAAGCATATAAGTCCCAAAAATGTGAAGAGTTCCCAACTTTTAGACAAAAAACTCTGCTCTGGGGCTAACCATACTGCTTTTCCTGCATCCTCTAAGCAAGATTGTGAAGCTGAAATGAGCATATTTGAGCCTCTAGTTCAGTTTAGATCACTAACTCCTTTTGTTGGCTTTATGCGGGAGGCTAAATCTTTCACTGAATTCTGTATTAAACATTCAAACAACTCATTCATATTTCATGAGGCATTTTCTAAGCCATGCTATACCAGTTCATACAATACAGACTGAAAGAAGGAATAATAAATGCTAACCGCCACTTTTAGTTCAGAACCGGGATAAAAGGTGTTGTTGCTTTGTAAAGCTTCTCAGGAATAAGTTGAATACAGTAATATAACAGTTTACATCTACTTTTTGTGACCGAAAAGGTATAGTTTTCTCTTTATTATGGCTCTTGGGTCGTGCTGGCAACACTTCGGAGCCCTTTGCCTTTCTTAATTGCAGTGTGGGTTTAGTCCCACTAGGTGTTGCCCTTCCTCTACGGTTTGTGAAGGAAATCGTCCTCCCTGTATAAACCTGGTCCATCCGTGGGTGGGCTACCCAAAATGTAAAATAAGGGCTCATTCTTCATCCCATGGTGACGGAAACATCTTTCTAAACATTGACACAACAAAAGATTTCCCCCCCCTCAAGCCGCCTCCAAAAAAAAGAAAAAGAAGGAAATACCCCCAAACCAGCGTAAACATCTCAAAATATTAAAAGAAGAAAAGCCGTTGGTCCCATCAGATTAAGACAGCACGCACCCAACACGTACCTAGTTCTGGTAGGCAGTAACAGCAAACACTGAAATATGACCGTCACGTCTGAAGGAGCTATTGCTCAGAAATGTCGTGGCACTGCACAGTCAAAGAAATTCAACTACACATTTATTGCCATAAAGCCTAGGCTGTCCATTAGTCTATATTTAATATTTAACGCCTTTTATGGAGTGTGTGTGCCTAACAAGACATTCTGTGGCAGCCTTGAACGTTACATGTACTAATATTTCACCGTCTCCCACACAACATAAAAATGAAACACTGAGATTATGACTGCGTTACGCAACGCTGTGACTGACATGTAGGTAAAAATAGTTGATATGTTTACCCATTTTAATACCCCCAAATGAAGTCCACTTCTCCTCACTGGAGACAAATGTATCCAAATGAAAAGAGATAGGAAACGGAGAAGGAAGTAATCGAATATTTTGTGAAAAGAGGGAAAAAAAATCTGTAAAAGAAGTTAAAATAAGCATAACCTTGCAGCCAAGCAAAGCATCCTCGCTTGCACAAAGCAGCAGTGAGATGCCCATAGAAGACAATTCTTCTTAAGAGGTGGCTTCAAACCAGATATTTCAGTGCCGGGCATGTTTTTGAGTCCAGAAAATGACAGCAATCTCAGAGACAAACACTGCAAGCTGGGTCTTTGCCCAGGACTGTTGAACAGGCTGCATGAACAGTATCTTCCCAGGAGAAGGCTCCTCCTTCTCTTTTTGAAGGCAAGTCAGGGGTCAGCTTACCCGTTGGCACATTGGACACTGCAGTGGGACGGATCGGTTTGTGCCCTTAAAGAAAGACTTGGGACAGTGGCCCAAGTGAGAATCTTGTTACAGCTGTGCCCCCTCCATCCCCTATAATTTGCCTGGCTTTGGACATCATATGGTGCTGCCCAGGAGCATGGTGGGTCCTTCTCATTTGGCAGGTGGAGACAAAGCTCTGGAGAACCAATGTCTGAAGGAGCAGTGCAACTTACTCGTCTGCAAAGCTTCCGAAAGCATGAGCTGGAAGATCCATTAAGCTCAGGTCTTACGAAGTCTGGTTTCAAATCTAACAAAGCTCAAGGCAAGTAAAAAGCTCAAGTCTAATGAATATGTAAGTGCTATTTTTGTTAACCTACATTAATAACTCACCTAGTGCCAGAGAAATTACGTTTAACTACCAGATGAATTAAACATTCCTTTTTTTTTTTTCTTTATATATATATATAGGAGCATTGGTAAGGCTCACCTGCTGGTTGGTACGAAATCTCCCACTGCAAATTCTGCTATGAATAAGTGCCCGCACGAGCATGATATGATCTCATCTTCTGGGTGCACAGTTTAATCACAGTGCTCTCGATGGAGAGCCCACACTAGGGAAGCGGAGTTTAAAATACGAATCTGTGGGTGGCTCTCGAGGTGGCTTCTTGCTAAGTATGGCCGGGAGCAGGGTGACGTTGGGGGGGGCGATGCCACATTCGAGAGACTGAAAAGTAAAAGCAACTTCATGAAGCTGTCACCAGCAAAGCACAATGTGAAAATTCCATGTGCTTTTAGTCTGATGAATTGACCCGAAAATAGTATAAGGGAAGAAAACAAAGATTCCCTGTGTGCTGGCAGATAAGTCACATTATTTTTCCTTTTTTTTTTTCCTACAGCAACAAACTCAGATGTTTAAACGGCTAGCAAACCAACTTAATTCAGGCTTATTTTATTTTATTTTCCCCTGATCTTCCAGAATTTCACCTCTCTCCTACTCCTCTCAAAAAAAAAAAAAAAAAATAAGAAGAAGAAGAAGAAAGAGAAAAACAAGCTGCTTGTTACAAGATCTCAGCAAAACATCAGATTAACCTACTTCGCCATTTTGCTCCCACAAACGAAAATACTTGGTGGTCAAAATCCTGGCAGCGGGATTTCCCACATGGAAAAAGTAATGTTCTGCATCTCTGCTACCCTACTCTTAGTGTTGTTTGAAATTAACTCCTGTAACTTCTGAGTGCCTGGTGCCCCAAGCTCACTCGCTTGTCTTAGACGACAACATCTCTCTGTCAGCTCTCCCTTGACACATCGTGCTGCTTTATCTTCCCTTTTCAAAACTTCTATTTCTCAACTCCCCCTCTTCTTCCTCTTCTTCCTTTTCTTCCTCTTCTTCTCTTGGGCAAACTTAGCTTGCTTCTTGAGAACTAACTTGCCTTTCCTTCCTCTCCCATTTCTCAATTTTTGAAGGACTTCCTACCCCCTGCCTCTGCATCTTTTGACTTCTACTTCATGGACCCTAATGCATTAGGGAATTTGCAGCAAGGTAGCCCCGAGAGGGCTTCTTTCACCCCTACGACAGGAAGGCATTGATGGTTGCCTTCATACTCCTCAAGGCTTCCTGTCCTTTCAGCTGTTCTCCTGAGGAAGAAAATCACGGTGGAACTCCCCGAGGAGAGAAACTGAGCGCATTGAGGCAGCATCTCTGTGCTGTTGCTTGCAAAGAGACACAGAAATGTAGATGAAATTCAAGCAAAAGCCTGAAACGCAATTTAAATTGCTCTCTGCCAACGCATGTTAAATAGGTGCTTATGTTTCACGCAGATCCCGTTGTACCTAATTAATCCAAATTAAATATGAGCTGTAAGGGCACCCAATTACACACATATCCACGCAGACACGAGGAGCCAGGCTCTCACGGTAAAAGGCGCCGTTTGACACGGCGGCTGGAGGCGACCCCATCCGCTCCGGTGTCCCCTTGCGAGCCCCGACGGGGGGGCACCCCCAGCACGGCTCTCCCGCCGCCACTCGCCGGGGGATGGGGGTCGGCGGGAGGTTTTCACGGGGTCCTTAAGGACCTTAAAACTCCCGCCGGAGCGAGAGTGTCTTTGCAAGCCCAGACGCGGGCAGGCGACCCGGGTGAGGGCTGCACCGCACGCTCGCGTTTCCCCTCTTTGTGAAGGCGACAGCAGGGAGGGGGACACGGTCACCTCGCCGGCGGGGGGGGGGGGTCTGACTTGGCCAGGATTCGGACAATCTTTGAAAGATCAGCCGGGGGAGGGGCACGGCTCCCTTCGGCGGAGCAGCAGCGTCTCGCCGCTTCCCCGGCTCCGGCACCGCGGGACGAATGGAACGGGGTTTCTTGCCGTCTCGGAGAAGCCGGGGAGCGAGCTGAAGTGCCGGCTGCGGTAGGGGCGGGCGGGTCGGTCCCGCAGCACACCCCCCCTCGAGGTTTTACCCCCTCCGGCCGCACGCCGCAGGGCCCGTCCCCGCCGAGGGGAGCGCGGCAGGCGCACACCGGGTGGGGAGAGGGTCCCCGCCGCAGCCGGGGAAGGAGGACCGGGGTGTTGCGGGTGGAGGGGG
>JAOXNO010000001.1:165948976-165961827 GCA_028565335.1 Limnodromus scolopaceus
GTCTCGCCGGCGGCGGGGAGCGGGGCGGCGGCGGCGGCGGGGAGCGGGGCGGCGGCGGGCGGCTGGTCGTCCTTCCCGGAGATCGTGGAGCTGAACGTGGGCGGGCAGGTGTACGTGACGCGGCGCTGCACCGTGGTCTCGGTGCGGGACTCGCTGCTCTGGCGCATGTTCTCGCAGCAGCAGCCCAGCGAGCTGCCCCGGGACAGCAAGGGCCGCTTCTTCCTCGACCGCGACGGCTTCCTTTTCCGCTACATCCTGGACTACCTGCGGGACCTGCAGCTGGTGCTGCCCGAGCACTTCCCCGAGCGCAGCCGCCTCCAGCGGGAAGCCGAATACTTCCAGCTGCCCGACCTGGCTCGTCGCCTGGCTCAGGCTCGGGTCGCCGCCGCTCGCCCCGCCGCCCTGCACCGCGACGGCTCGCTCTGCGCCGACGAGCCGCCGCCGCCGGCCCTCCTCGGGTACCTGGAGGCCGAGCCGCTGGAAGGGGGCGGCGGGGGAGCCGCCGCCTCCGCCCCGTCGCCCACCGCCAGCCGCAGCCCCTCGGGCGGGCCGCTGCTCACCCCCTCGCAGTCGCTGGACGGGGCGGGCGGGCGACGCTCGGGCTACATCACCATCGGCTACCGGGGCTCCTACACCATCGGGCGGGAGGCGCAGGCCGACGCCAAGTTCCGACGGGTGGCCCGCATCACCGTCTGCGGCAAGACGGCGCTGGCCAAGGAGGTCTTCGGGGAGACGCTGAATGAGAGCCGCGACCCCGACCGCCCTCCCGAGCGCTACACCGCCCGCTACTACCTCAAGTTCAACTTCCTCGAGCAAGCCTTCGACCGACTCTCCGAGGCCGGCTTCCGCATGGCCGCCTGCTCCTCCACCGGCACCTGCGCCTTCGCCCCCGAGCAGGGCGGCCCCGCCGACGACAAGATCTGGACCAGCTACACTGAGTACGTCTTCTGCCGGGACTGAGCGTCTGCCCGGGACACGGCACGGGGATAAGGTGGTGGCCCCTGCACGCCCTCGTGCCCACAGTCCCCTCCTGGCCCAGAGGAAGGAGGATGTGGAGGGGGACTTGTCCTCTTGCACTCTCTTCATCCCAGTGCCTGCCTCCACGCACAAGTCTGGTCAGCCCCCACACCTCCTGCACGCACCTCTTGATGGCCCCGGGGACAGGAGGTCACCATGACGTGCCTCGGCCGCCTTGTCCCTGCTTGGCTGCCGCGTCCCTGCCTAGCCACCGCATCCCGGCTCACACCATCATCCCCCCCCTCCCACACTTCCCAGTAGCTGTGTCGGTAGCGAGGAAGGAGAGAGGTAGCAGGGGTAGACAAATACCTGCCTCAGAAAGGCTGCGTGTGTGCCCAGCCCCTGCCCCTCTCCACGCACAGAAGCCAAGGGATGGCCCTGTCAGGGTGGGCTGCTTTAAAAACCACCCATTTAGGGGCTGCGGAACTTTTCAGTTGCTTTTCAGCAACTTCTGCTGAAGATGGCACGGTAAATGGCAGTCTCTTGTCATCCCCATACTCTTCCCCAAGATTCAGCCTTGTTGGGTGGATCTGTAAGGGTCCAGTTTATCCCCCCATCCCCTCAAAGCGATGCCTCTCAGTGAAGGACTGTCCCCTGGAAGTGATGCCTGACAGCGAGGGGTTGGCACTCCGGTTCATACTTTTCTGTAGAGAATGAGTAATTTTGCAGGAGGCCTGCCTGCGGCCCTTCATGACGGGTTGCATCTGTTTGCCCTTCTCTGCTCCCTGTCTCTCTGAATGTCCTTCTCCAAGTCATTAAACTGGACCAGGGCCCGCACAGCAGGCACGTAAGGCTGATGTGAAAGGACAGGTTCCCTGGATAACCAACCGCTTGAACTATAAAGTGTCCTCAGAGACACGTGTTTATTCCCTCAAGAGGTAAAGCAGCTACGCTATGAAAAATTAAAGTGCTTGTGAATCGTAACTTTCATGGGTGGTGTGAAGTCCTTATAATTCTTTTGAAGTTACTGTCTCTAATACGCATAGAAATCTCTGTGCATATTTCCTTAAACACCCTCAAAAAGGTGGGGACGAGAAGAAGCCAGGCTTGCCAGAGTGAAGGTAGGGCCTGCTGCCGGGGGAGCTGAAATCGTGTAAGTTGAATTAATGCATTATAAGTGTAACCAAGAGCACCCTGTTTGTTATTTTAAGTTTTGTCATGTTAGTGCTGTAAAACTTTGAATCCAACAGAATCGATGCTGAAACCACTTTTTTAGGAACCAGTTTCTCAGTTTTCATCGTAGTACTACCAGAGCAGTGACACTGCTGAGAGGGAAGTACCTCTTCCTAGACAAGCTTAGCGCTTCTTAGAAAGTATTAAGCCCGGTCCTTACCAAAGCAAGAACGATGCCAACTTTCTTCAGGGGAAATTACCCCTTCTAAGCTGTATTTGGTTTGTGGTGTCTGACAGTATTTCTTTCCTGGAGGAGGTAGCCGTAGCTTGCTTTGGAACAAAAGATCTGAGTAGCAGGTTTTACAGTAGGGCAGATCGAGCAGCTCTCTTTCTGATAAACTCGTGAAGATTGGGGTACGGAAGCACTTTCCCTTAAAATCTGAACTTGTTTTAAAAACCTGTATTGTCCACTCAGACCTTCATGGAAAACTATCCTAAATGTATCAAAAGTTTTGAAGAATTTAGCGGTATGTATTAAAGGCTTGAAGACACATTTTTAAAACTCTTGAATAATAAATTGTTCTAACTCCAGATTTAGAAATGCTACTAGCACTTGTATTCTAACCAAAGAATTTCACAGTAGGGTTTTATTTTTAAAACCTTAATTCCTTTGAAAACAGCTACAGCTACATATGTATTGAGTTGAGTTTCAGTGCTCAGGCTCTGTGTTCACCACTTGGTCTCTCATTAAGTGCATGCACAGCCGCGTAAAACTGAAAATAACTTGCATCGCCATGGTTTGTTTATTGTTTTTTTTTTTTATATTAGCAAGGATGTTTATCAATGTGATTAAATTGAAGATGCGCATATGAAAGCGCTGGGTATCGTCCAGTTGTAGATAGTTGTATAACGGAGTATTTTTAAAAGGAGAGAAAAGTATACCTGCCAAATCAGATGAGCAATAAGATGGAGTGAGAGGCCAATACACCTGAAGACAGAATGAAACCTGTTTGTCCTATGCCTTACTCTGGGATGATTTCTTTGTGCTTAACTTATTTATACCACAAGTGAAAGGACATTGATCACAGCTACTAGGTCTTTACAATGCCATTCTCGAGAATAATGACTGTCTTTTTCTAGTTTCTGTTAATTCTGAAGTATGTTTTTTAAGATTTTGTATAAAATCAGTTTTCAGTAAAGTGTTCAAATTTGCTCTAGTTAGCTTTCTTTTTTTTAAGAAGCTGGTAGCTTACTATATCCATCATAGGAGCTATGAATAGGGGCAGTTTTAAATTGAACTTGTGATTTAGTGTACATATATATACAGTATATAAACATTTTACACGAATCATTTAGTTTTTTAATCATTTTAGTGCTACAGAATTTCATAATATATCTAGCCGAGCATTTACGTATTACGCTATGTACATAATATGGTAATGTTGTTTTACTGGTTTCCTATACCTGTTTCTATGGAAAAACTGAATATGAATATCAGCTTGTAGAACTGAAATCGATTACATACTTGCTTGAATGTGAATCATAACTAAACTTCCAGGTGGCTGAATGCTTCTCTAAAACAAAGATTGCCTGTATTTTGATCAATGATTGCCTACTCATTTGCTGGCAGAAGACCCGGAAATTCTCAGAATTTCAAGTAAAAATGGATGTAATAAAAACATAAACTAATGAGTTTTTAATCTTTGTGTTTGTGCTAAAAACTCTTAAGTGTTATTAGTATTAGGAAATGGGCGCCTTCGTGTACTGGTAACTCATTACATTTAGGCTTAAAATGATGGTACCATAAACGTAATAGTCATTTGATGGTTTGCCACAGAAG
The DNA here is from genome assembly GCA_028565335.1 of Limnodromus scolopaceus. Taxonomy (NCBI): domain Eukaryota; kingdom Metazoa; phylum Chordata; class Aves; order Charadriiformes; family Scolopacidae; genus Limnodromus; species Limnodromus scolopaceus. The sequence continues at coordinate 165,952,947 of JAOXNO010000001.1, forward strand.
ATGATATTTTTCCTACCCATTACTGAGTAATTTCAGTAAAATTTTTAAAAGGTAAAACGCCCAAGGCAAAGTCACTGAGTTTTACTGGTCTCTTCTATTGAGTGCTCAAAGAACGGATAATAAACGCGATGACTCTGCTAACCTATTGACGTGCAGAAGGACAGAAATCTAAAGGCACGGTACTGGAGTCCTGTACACATTTTGTAGCAGCTGTTGTTCACAGTTCATGTACTTAGGAATGAATGCAGTAGCGTTTGCTAACGAATGCGTTAAAAAACAAAGGCAGTCTTTAATTAGAAGTTAAGGCATAGGTCTTTTCAGTGATGCGTAACATGAAGGCTGACTTTGCAGATGTTTGATAGGATGTTTATATTTTTATACATGTAGATAATGAGCCACTTATTCATTCTTAATTTCACATGTATAGCATTGAAAATAAAGATCCGCCTAGGGAAGCGTTGCATACCAAATTAAATTCTTGTTCTTTAAATATTAACTCAGTTGTGTGGTTTATGCTGTCCTTTTTACTCTCGGTAAAGATGTTGTTATCTTTGGTCTCTCTTCCACAGTATCATATTCATAACTTCAGCAAAGACTCCAAACTAATATGTAAAGCAGAAACATCGAGCAAAGAATATTATATGTATAGGGATCCCTAGTAACACCCGTGGCAAGAAAAGCAGAAATGTATAATGCTCAGACCACATACTTTCCTTTTAAGTGTCACAGAGAAATTTTGTAGTACTAGTCAGCATAAATCAGTCCTCAGGAAACCATAGTGATTAAACAGCTTAATTTGAATAACACAAAATAATACTTGAAATAAAATGTTGATTTTTTTTTTTTGTGAAGTCTGAGAATAGCATTTGATACAGTATTCATTTAATGAAAGAAACATTAATACCTAAAGAAAGCAATGATCCAAGAGAAATGCACTTAGAAAGTCTGTTAAGGAATCACAGAATTGTCAGAGTTGGAAGGGACCTCTAGAGATCATCTAGCGATCTTGTTAGCTACCCTGTGATCACTAGTGAACTATTATAAACCTCATGGTTTATAACAAACCGGTCAATTTCATAGGAAATTAATAATAAATTCCTAGTAAAATCCATGTGTGTGAAGCACCTGTAACTTTCTTGGGTAGTGTGGTTATACTGCAAAGGAACAAGCTGAAGGAAGTTTAATCAATCATTTTATTTGATGGCTTAGTAGTATTTGACAGCTTCGTTATCATGCAATAATATAAGGAAGGAGGTTTTTCCATGAGCAACAAAACTTTGAGCCTGTCTTTCTGCAGGCTTAGGTCTCATTTCCTTTATATTGCCACTTCAATTACTCGTCCCCATCCCTTTTATTTCACTTCTGCTAGGCAAAAGGCGGCACATTCTTTGGCAGAGCCAGCTTCTGCTATGATGAAGGTTATGGCTGAGTTCTACCTCTCTCCCTTCGGGAACTACAGATCGTTTTCGCCCTGCCTTTACCCGGCCAGCAGTATTCATGGAATTTGTAAGAACATAACATCTGCGCGTTTTTTTAGTTCTTTCGATTGTGGTTGAAATTACCCATCAGCTCAGAAGTTGTTAAGGGGGACAGATGTCCACCCAAATGGACAATGCAAGTCTATGAGCCTTATTTCCTTAGGAGACAAGGCTAACAACAAATTACTGTAATTAGTGCCTGGCACTGTCTATTCAAAACCTTTTGTCAAAGGAGGACACAGTAGTCCCAGTGCACTAAAGCCCTATAGACTGAGGAGGCAAGCGGTCACGCTTACTTTTGCAACGCCGGCCACTCAGCCAAACCAATGGGTGGACTAGAATGTCTTAAAAAACATTTCCAGCCTCTAAATTTCTGCAGTGTTTCCAAGTGCAGCTCAAACAGCTTTGAGCCTCGTTACAAACAGCCCTTCTTGGCTGACTGTCTTAAACCCGTCTGTTGGTACCTTTGCTGGAGAAAATTTCTCTTATGAATATAGAGATTTTAGGACTCCTTCTGCCCTTTTGGCTGCCAGAAATGGATGAAAATGTGCAGAAAATATTTTCCAAAGGCTAGATTTGACTCAGGTTTGGTTGGTTTTTTGTTTTTTGTTTTTTTTTTTTTTTTATTATTATTATAGGAAATCTTCAGCGTAGTTGTTAATGAAAAATGGGTGGAAATGCCTTATTTATTTAGAAAGTACTAGCATTTAGTTTTATGAAACTGAATGCTGATTTTGTTTTTCGTTAAAATGAGCTGCATGTGTTTTTCCCCTTGCAGTGAACTGCGCTGGATGTAAGGCTCTGCTGCTAAACAAAACTCTAATATATGATTGCTGAAGTATTAAAACGGCCGTTGCAAGTAGTCTGTTGGAAAAAAGCAGCACAACTGCTGAGACAGTCAAAACCGCAGTCGGTCAAATTATCACATTTCTTCCCTGTTCCACTCTCCACTGTGTTCAAACTGGAATAAAATTAAGCTCCGTTATACATTTCTTGCTCTAAAAGTTGTTTAGCACGTACTATGGAATATGTGATATTTCCATCAAAGCTGTTAGTGACAGAGTCAGGGTTTTAAGTAAATCTATTTCCTTACAGGGAAATAAGAGCTGGGAAAAACCCTTGCACAAAGTGGGAGCAGCCTCCTGCAGTTTTGGGGAAATTTCTTGGTATCACAAGAAATTCAAGATATTTTTATGTCTAATCCAAATAATGCATTCATACGTTAGTCCTTCATAATACTCCTTCATACGTTGCTATGTTATCTTGGAAATGCCCCAAACCCCTGAAAAACGATAGTTTTTTATGGGTTTTTTTGTTTGGTCTAGGTCTTAGTTGATGTGTAGATGAAAGACATTTTTTTTCTTCTCCTTCAAAAAATCTCAGTGTTTAGCTGCTGGGAAAAGGCAATGGTAGCAGAACACCTTGCTTAGGGATATGTGGGTTAATATTTTTTCATCCTTTTTTATTCAACATACTATAGAAGGTAAGGAAGTTCACACAGAAACGTGTAGGAATGAGCCCATGTGTCCTGTGATGTCAGTTGGCAGATGAAACCCAACCCCCTATAGCTTCTGACTTGGCTTTTGCAGCGTAACAATTTTCTCAGGCTAGAATTTACTTAAGTGTTAACTCATCGAAGTTCAGCTGGAGAGGATGAGAACAGTGTATCTAGACTGCGATAAAAAAACAAACAAAAACGGCTCCATTGATAAAGAGCACTCGATCTATTATTTTCTTTTGTAATTTTGAGGTGAAGTCGCAACCTTGGTTAGTTTATTGAGGAGCAGACTGATGCAAAAAGACGCAAAGAAAATGCCGCTTCCTCTGGTCTTCTCCCCGTGCACATGTTCTTCAGGAGGGAACGCAGTGCTGGTATAACTGGAATAACCTTTCTTTTTGTTTTCAGAGGTAACTGCAATAAACCACAATGCTGCCACCTCCATTTTGGCTGTTTTTCTGGTTGCGGCTGAACTTGAGGGCCACACCAACACTTAATAAATGGTCCTTTAGCAGAGCAAATCGTAACTGTGTAGACTTCCACAGATTTGGATGTAGTTTGGTTTTGACTCAGATTTTCCAAATAGCATAGTGACAAAATCTCCCGTCATAATACAGCAATGTCTGTGATTATTAGAAGCCTGAAGTTAAAAGTTTTTTCCTTTAAAAGGACAGAGACTGTTCCAGGAATGTGAGTCTTTTTTTTTTTTTTTTCCTTTTAGTTAAAGATCCCAATTATGGATTTTTCTTTTCTTTTTTTTTTTTTTCCAAATCTGTGGTCTTGTACAAACATTCCTAATTTTCTTCACCTTGGAAAATTCTCTTCCACATCTTCCCATGGCTGACAGCTGAAGGCACAAGTATTTCAGAGGGCTGCAAAGACCAGGAGGTCTTGCAAAAACTCACATCTGTCAATCTCATCCTGCCACGGTCCCTCTTGCAGTCAGAACCAAGCTGGGCGGGCAGCTGGGTCCCAGGCCCTGGGATGACCTGCTGGTCCTCATCACAGCAGCCCCTTCTGCTTTCCTTCCTTCCTGGCAACGACCGAGGTGGCTTGGTAGTCCCCGAGCCAGCGCTGCTGGTCCCGCTTCTGGTGCCTTGCCTGAATAAAAAAGGGCAGCATTTGCATTCTGGTGCAGCTCTGTGCAGCCCAACAGCCACAAATTGGCACTTCTTCTCCGCTAGACTCCTGACCTACTTATTTCCAGGGTTTTGCTTTCTCTGTCTGTACGTTATCTGCTGTCTCAGTGTATGGGGTTGGAACATGGGAAAGATTTAGCTGTTTACAGTAGGCTGCCTAATAGCTTATCTGATGCGGCGCTAAAGGGATGATAAAGACAACTCAGATAAAAATAGCTTTACAGTTCCTTAAAATTTTTTGGCCTGAATAACCCATGAAAAAGTGCTTTATAAACTATAATAAATCTGGATAAAGGCACCTCTTCTTTTATAGGTGAGAATGATGGTTTTATTAGTTTTGCTGGAGCACTAGCATGTTTGCCCACTTCGGCTTGTTTGTATCGTGTTGAGGGCTGGAGAGCACTCAGTTGCAGCAAACTGGACTAAACAGTCACATTTCTTTAGAAAATGTTAGAGGAAGAGTATATGTATACAAATGCACTAGTGTTTCTGTTTCTAAAAGACAAGTTTATAGGTTGCTTGCCGATTATAAGATTGGATGCTTTTCCAACACATCACCTCCTAGAGTTTGAGGATAGAACGAAACGTCCATATCATCTACTCTGCTGCTCTACATAACATAGACTACAGGATTCTCCTGAATATGGTCTTTAAATCAGGCAGTGAAATCTCTTAGACTGTCATCTAATCTCTGCTGGTGAAAAAGAAGACATCACAGTGCTTGATTAATTGTTCGCAGTGAATGTCACACAACCACAGAATGATATGGGGTTGGAAGGGACCTCTGGAGATCATTTAGTCCAACCCCCCCGCCAAAGCAGGTCCACCTAGAGCAGGTTGCACAGGAACGTGTCCAGGTGGGTTTTGAATCTCTCCAGGGAAGGAGACCCTACCACCCCCCTGGGTAGCCTGTTCCGGGGCTCTGCCACCCTCCAAGTGAAGAAGTTCCTCCTCATGTTTAGATGAAACTTCTTATATTCAAGTTTGTGCCCGTTTCCTCTTGTCCTGTCACTGGGCACCACAGAAAAAAGACTGGCCCCATCCTCTTGACACCCTCCCTTTAAGTATTTATGGGCATTGATCAGATCCCCCCTCAGTCTTCTCTTCTCCAGACTTAAAAGACCCAAGTCCCTCAGCCTCTCCTTGTAAGGGAGATGCTCCAGGCCCCTAATCATCTTTGTAGCCCTCTGCTGTACCCTCTCCAGCAGTTCCCTGTCCTTCTTAAACTGGGGAGCTCCGAACTGGACACAGTTCTCCAGATGGGGCCTCACCAGGGCAGAGTAGAGGGTAAGGATAACCTCCCTGGACCTGCTGGGACATGTCCCTGACATGGGAACATTAGTTTTATTAAAACCCTTTATTCACAGTGTCCTCTACTTACTTTTTTTTTTTCACCTGTACCTGTACCTGTACCTGTACCTGTACCTGTACCTGTACCTGTACCAAAAAGGCAATGCAGCTCTGCTGGCATTATCCATCTTCTTGACACCCACTCAGAAGAAGTGTCAAGTAAGGAGTGTGACAAGCTACCATTCTTCTTTTGCATTCATAATTATCTTTCTGTCATTTCTTTCCTAATCCATAGACTCCCTCAGTATACTTTCTTTTCCATTTTGCACACTGCAGGATGCAGATGGCAAGGTAGGGGGATATGCCTTTTGCAATTCTTTCTGCTTTTTACCAATATAGCTAAAAAGTCACTCTAAGACTAGCCTTGTGAAATAAAATGAAATTACTAGAAGCACGTGCTCAAAGAATGTGAAAGGGTTACTTTCCAAATTGCAAAACCAATAAACCAGAGCTCCTATTACAGCGTCTATATCAGCTTAAGGGGAGGAAAGAGAGCTAAGTCAACTCTAACCTGTACCCAAAAAATTTTAAAGTATATTCAAAAATGTGTTTCTAAAATAGCCAGTGATATAGGACTGTTGGAGAGGGTATTCAGCTGTGTGATGCTAACAATACTTGCACCACCAAAGACCAGCAATGGGTGCTGCCTTTCTGTATCGAGCACGTTGGTTTGGAATCTGTCTGCCCAGAACGAGTAGCTGTAAATAAAACGTGGAGGGTTTATATAGTATGGAACATGCCATGCAGCATCAATGTTGTCCATCACGTTCCTCCTAGATGACATAAACTGCCATGTGTAACATGCTCCGTATGAAGTTCACGTGCCAGCTCCCCAGCTGTGGAGATGTGCCAGCTGGTGGGCATTTGCTCACGGAGTTGGTGAGTGAGCCAGCAAAGCCTCCTGTAAGGGTTGGGATGGGTCTGAGGGTGGTACAGGTCTGCTGTACCTGTACACCTGCTGGTGAGAACCACTCAGTGGTTCTCCTGGTTTGAGGTAAAACAGAACCCATTTTCTTTTCAGGAATTTTACTTTGCAGCTAAGCCTCTTCCAAGTCACTCCCTGAAATCAACAGAATATTTTTCAGACAGTATGCACTTCTAGCAGAGAACATCTAGCAGAGATGTTTCTAGTGAGTACCAGGGAATGGTCTGCAGAGAGGCTCCTGCTGATGCTTATTGCTAGAACCACCAAGGCCAGCTCGCTTTGTTCTGCACAGAGTTGGAGGGTCAGAAGTGGAAGAGTGCAGTGGGGTGGCATGTGTGGGGAGAAGCAGACAGGACAGGTGGCCCAAACCTGACCAACAGAGTATTCCATCCCACTGGCATCATGCTCAGTATAAAAGTTGAGAGATGACGGCTCATCCTCTTTCTTCAATGGCTGGCATCTGAGGAGGACTCTGTCTGTCCATCTGCCTTTGATCCCAATCTGTGCGTTCCCGACTCCAGATTGGGAATCCAGTTCCCATCCATCACCGAGTCCAGTCTGGGACTTCCCCAGTGTCTGCAGGTGATGCGATCGTCATCTTGGAAGCTCAAGATGGGTCATTTATATTGTATATATTTCATTATTTCATTATTAATATGATTATCTTTTCTTTTTATTATTTTATTATTAATATTTCATTACAGTAGTTGAGTTTCTTTAGAAGTCATAAGTCTCTCTTGCTTTCTCTCTCTCTTCTTTTCTCTCCCCCCTTCATAGAAAGGGAGAGAAGTTAAAGAGGACATCTGTTGTTCGGTGTAGTGGCCAGCCCAGTCCAAATCACAATAGTGGTGCAAGAGCAGAATCTGCTGGGCAGGGCAGAAGGGCAGGGGTGCCCTTGTCTTCTCTAAGGTGGTGCTGGTCGTGCATGATGCAGCCCCTTGGAGCCGTGGTGTTGGAGCTCATCCAGGGAATCCAAGCAGGAAAACTAAATTGGCACCTGCAAGGACAGAGTCAGAAAGTGTCAATGAAACCATGGAGGTCAGAAGAGGTGTGACTTTGTCCCCCGTGTTTTGGGAAGTCCAACAAAAAGGGGCAGCTCCTGACAAAGGAGAGAGAGCCCTTACTGGCAGTGACTACGGTCTGGCTTTGGCCCTTTCTCAACATCTGCGATACCCTGGGGGAACGACAAATTGACAGAGATGCAGTGCCCCTTTGCCGGGCAGTAGGGCTGGGCAGGGAGCCTCCGAGGAGCTGTGATGTGGTCCTTCCTAAAACCTGAGCACCAACATCCCCCACTGTACCTTGCTAGAAACCTAGGTTTGAAGGCAAAACACGCTTCTTTGGTTTGATTGTTTCATTCTTCCTTCAATTATCTCAGGTAAGATGGCATCTTTTTAAGGAGTGCCAGTATCTCGGTGTCTACAGTTTCTTGGCACAACTCCGTGGTGTGTCTTTGGGATTCAGACAACCCCAGCCAGTGCAAACAGAGCATCAAGAAGTGCAAAATGAAAACTGCCAGGGCTGGGCTGGTATGTTCCTCCTGACGTACACGTTCTCCCAAGGGCAGGTGCTTGCTATCTCCCTTGGGCCATCTCCGTGCACCCCAGAAGTATTTCTGCTACTCAGAGCAAAACGTTCAGAGCTTTGAAAGATGGACAGCAGAGTCTATTACACACCTGGGCTCCTCGTTCTTTTTTCCTGCTTGGATGTCCTCAGTTCCCCATCTCTGGGAGCTCTCTTTCCAACTTTCTCTTCTTCCTCTTGGGTTGCCCATCTCTTCCCTCTTCACAAGTTAGTTTTCTCTTTCTGTTTTCTTGTGAAGAGCCTGGCAACCTTTCCATTCAAGCATCTTGTTAGACAGGTAAAGCCATGATAAACTTAAATAAATTCTACTCTTAGCCAAAGCGGGCTCATTGTACCTTTTCTCCTGGGACGAGCTCTGATGTTTGCCTTCTGGAGCGACTGAAGGCACCTGCAATGGAAATGTGGAAGTTAAGAGGTGGCAAGGACCTACCTGCCCAATTGCTCCCTCAGCTCCGAAAGGCAGATCCCTTGGATGAGTTTCTCAGCTCAGCTGAGCCACTTCTGTTGGGATCACCACACAAAGTGCGATGGCCAACCTGCATCAGCCTTCCCTTGTGCTGTTGCAGAGCTTCAGGCTGCTGGGTGACCTTGCTTGTCCCTGCAACAGCAGTCCCACCTTCTGAGGGGGGAGGCTTCTGTTCTCATGCTGTTTGTGGCTCTGACATACCTCTGCCGTTTCCACTTCCACCTGAGGTGATGACAATTCTTCACCAGATGGCCTGGCAAGGTCAGCCACCTCCTCCTCAAAGAATTCCCCATAGTTCTCGATGAGGAACTCCACCAGCTGTGTCACCTGCAGACAGCAGACCATTGGTTTTCCCCTAGGTGGCTCAAAATGGGTCAAGCAGCCTCTCCCACTCCGCACCCTTGCTTCTGCGCAGAAAGCCACAGCTCTGCACAGGGCTGC
>JAOXNO010000001.1:165961927-166000731 GCA_028565335.1 Limnodromus scolopaceus
GGTGTCCAGCAGGGCCCATTTGGCCTCCTCTGCCATGTTGACTTCTAGCAGCTTTGCCAAGCTGCTTTTTGTCATGAGTATCTGATGATGTGTCCTGGGATGGTTTGTGCCTGTACCGGTGCCATACTCAGTTATTCTCCTCCTCTTCCTGCAGGTCTCCTTGTGCCACTGCTGTAAAGTTGAGAAGGGTACGTTTCTTCCAGCCAAAGTCGAGGCCCAAGTCGAAAAGTGCTCTCTCTTGTCATGAGACATGGAGAAATTGGATACACCCTGGTGAAAGAGTCCATAGACGGAGTTTTCACAGAACTCCACATTTTCTTTTTTCCTTACCTCCAACTTGGACTTTACTCCACCTACATGTCGAAAATGTGTGCAAACATGCTTATTCTCTAAGCTTAGATTTAAAAGACGCTTCAGCTTCAGTGGAGGTTTTACGTCAGCATAATGAAAGGTGCTTTTGTGAAAACAGTATTCCAAAGGCTTCCTTGAATGGTAAATGCTTATAAATTTTTAAGGTATGCAAGGGTATAAGAAGGAATAACACAGAGGTACGCTGGAGCTTCAAGGGTGAGCATGGACTGAACTGACCTGGAAACCAGGCATGTTTTTATAGCAGGTTGTATTTCTGGACTGTCTCTGTTGAAAATGTGTCTACCAGGACAGGGAGGAAAAGCTGATATTAACCTAATGATGTTATTAGTTAGCCATTCCATGGTTAAATGGTCTAAATGTGAAGCACATGAAAAATGTGCAGGTGACTGACTGGTGTCGTGGCTGTTGACTGATGTCCCCTGTTACAATAAATATGTGCACAAAGAGTAACAAGCCTCAAATGCATTAAGAGCGTGAGAATGGTGGTTCTGGGTCAGAAAAAGGGTCCGTGCTTTTTCTCGCACTCTCTTTGCCACTGCCCAGCTCTCAGCCCGTACATTCATGGGCACAGCCACAACCAGTCCAGCCTCTGTTTTCCAGGGAGCTGATCACTACATATCTGAAAGACAGTAGGCAAACCTAGTTCTTTATATTCTTTCTGTTGTTTTAGTAGAGCATCTGAAGTTGTATATACCCCTTTTTTTTTTTTCTTGGCTTGTCTTTACGTCGGCACTTCACAGAATCACAGAATGATAGGGGGTTGGAAGGGGCCTCTGGAGATCATCTAGTCCAACTTCATTGTGTCCAGACTAAGTGGAATTTCTCTACCTGACTGCAGCAAAATTCAAGCTGAGCCCTCATTTAGTAACCAGCCATTTAGGTTGGAAAAGGCCCTCAAGATCACAAAATCCAACCATAAATCTAACACTGTCAAGTCCACCACAGTTTGTTGTGGTGGAATAGGAAACTTAGACAGCTAGGGACATCAGTTGTATTTTCTGGAAGGAAGTGGAAAATTTTCTAAGGAAAATTTTTTAATAGTGTTAGCATGAAAGTCACAAGAGTGGCACATGAAAGGCAAGTATCTGTGTTCAGCTAAAACAGTGGAGGATGCATTGGGTTTGTTGCTAAGTTAGAGCAATAGCAGCTACTGCTCTAGGCAAATGGCTTTTTAGAATTAGAAGCCGTTACTGTCTGAAGTGACACATTTGGAAAATGTCTCTACATGAATAATTAGCTCACACAGCAAAGCTGCAACTACCTGATAGCACGCTATTTTTCTCACTTTGGAGGGTTTTTTTTAATTTATCTTAAATTTTCCAATGGCAGTCACTGCTAGTTTATTCCCTGTATGGCAAATAAGTAGTAAATGAAGGTGTTTTCATATATTGGAACAATCTGCATGTTTACGTTTTTTATAGCTGTTGCAAAGATGTAATTGAAACCCTGAAGAGCTTTATACTATTGAAAGCCACACTAAACAGCTTTTTTGCAAATTTCCAGTTTGGAGAACTGCAGAGTAATTATTCAAGTGTTTAGGCAGAACAACAAAAAAATAAAAATCTTCTTTTAGAGATATTTTTCTGCAGATTTTATTTCTCTCTTTTCTGTTTCATCTTTCTTTTCTCCAGCTTAAAAATATCTGCTTCCTTAGAAACTGCTCTCATTTGATATGGTAGAATATCTTTGTGTAATAGCTGAAAAGGAAATGGACATGTCCTTTGTCAGTCAAATACCGCACTATTCCACAATTTCCATAATGCATGCAGTTTTCCCTGACTTACTAAAGAAAATTGCCAAACTTTTTGTATTGCTCCCATACAGCTGCTGGGGACTGTGTATCAATCTGAATGTGTATGGCCCACCATACTTTTTGCAACTGAGCTAAAAATCTCTACCAAATTGTATCATAACCCAGGAATGAAAATAATAGGGATGACTTACTTCACACATATTCTCTGAAGATTGTTATGACCAACTGCAAGTAAACGAGAAAAATATAGCTAGTTGATATTTCTAATTTACTCTTTGACATCTCAATAAGTCATTTTAATATTAAAATTATTCTTACTATACTTTCTGCATGAAAGAACAAAATAATCTATGTTTTTAATAGAATTTATGCAGGAAAGCATTGACAAAAAATACTGGAGTACTTTTAGGTTTGCTCTTACATCAGCCATGCTGAGACGAGGCTTAAAAGCCCACCAGAGAATTCACATTTGCCTCAGTGCTGTTAGTAAAAGCTGTAATTATCTGTATCTTTTGAAAATGCTTAAAATGAAAAACAACCTAATTCTCAGTTATAGAACAATGTAGTACAGCAAAGACATTATCATCTATTTTTTCATTATAAGATGCGGGTGCATAACCAGGAAGAACACTAGCATGATTATTTCTTAGCAAAACTTTACAGTATATAACCATTTAGTGGAGCAGTGAGAATCAGAATTTACTCTGACTTTATCAGAGCACAACACTTCTGTTGTATAGGTGGACGAAGAGCTTGACTTTCTGGGATATTTTCACTCTCACAGTCCTGTTTCCTCTCCTTTAATTGTCAGTAACCTCACTACCCAGCGATTTTCGTAGGGGATTAGGGTTAGCCTAATTGCTTTCTCCTTCACTCTTGACACCATTAGTGAGGCTAGCATCTCCAGCAGAGTCCCCTGGGCCTTGCTGCTGCTGCTGAATAATGCATGCCAGAGCTCTCTACCCCAGAGCAACTTTTACCCACCCATACTGCGGGGCTGAGCAAAGGGAAATGTGATCCCAACAGAGGCTGAAAGTAGACTAAGACAGAAGCAGGCAAGGCCAGCAATGACCTAATTGGGAGCCATGGGACTAAGTAGGACCACAGAGTTTCCATGACCAAGCCTACCCCTTGGTTAAAGATGTCCAGGGTTTTTGCTTGGATTTGTTTTACTGAAATATTAAAGCAGCCACTGACACGTTTCAGTTTTTAATCTGTCCGCAGATTTACAGTTCTCTAGTTTTTTCACAGCTGAAACCTAACAGCTGAGGAGAAATTCCAAATGTGTTGTGGCAAGGAAGGGCACACTGCTCTTTTTACTTTCTGAGCTTTGACGTGCTTAACTGTTCAATTGTATATACAGTTCAGGGGAAAAGCCATGGGGAGAAACGTCAGCAGAGAGAGGGGATTCTACATAGGAACAAGTATGTCAGGTCAGGTAAAAGGTTCGTCTAGTCCAGTGCTGTTTTTCTGGAAGTGAGCAATAGGGAAGTTTAGGGAAGGAAGGGAGAAGTAAGAGAAGAATGCAAAGACACATAAATGTAAAGAAAATTTAATGGTGTTTCCTACTCCCATTCTCAGATTCTAAGCTAGTAGCGGTGTCTTTGTGTCTAATAATGCTTGCTGGATTCCTAGTCCATGACTTTATGTAGTTACTTTTCAAACACCTGTGAACTTCTGATATCTCCAACATCTAGCAGCAGTGAATTCCAAGGTTTAGCTATATCCTGCTAAAGAGCTTCATTCCCCTTTTTTCTTTTCAATGTGCCACATATTATTTGATGACTGCTAGTTCTTGTATAGGAAAAGAATAACCATTCCTCATTTACCTTCTCCCTGCCATGAACTTTTTTAAGCTCTCAGTCATATTGTCATCACTTTCCCAGGGTAAAGAGCTTTTATCTAGTTGGTCATTCCTTGACATTCCCTGCCTCTGATCAATCTTCTCCTATTTTCATTGTCAGTATGGTTCCTTCTGTTCTCTTGGTGGCTTGTAAAGCTCACAAGTGGAGCTACACTGCTGTCTTCGTACACACTCCTGGAAGTGGGAAGTTGAACTGGGTCAGAAAAAAAGTCTATTTACTGTCCTGTCTCAGAATATCCATTAGTAGGTATCTTAGGGGGCATATAAGACTAGACTGATGTTCAAGAAGATCTGCACTTTAAACCTCAAGTTCTTACACTGGAAGTTGGTTTTTTTTGGTCCTTTTTTAAATGGTTCAAGATTTAGACTTCTCCAAAAACCAGTTTTTAACCCTCCCCAGCCCCAGCTTTGACCCTTATTGTCCAGTAATAAAATAAAAAGGTGGCTCAGTCTGCTGATTGCATGTTCTGTTTCTTGGGAATCTTAAAAACAGGAAAATATTTTTCCTCTTCCAGGCAAAGGAAGATTGCCTGATATTATAAAAAGTTCTGAAAAATAGGCAATCCCAGAATAATAATTTACAACTCTTTAAGGATAAATTTTTTATATTCATCCTGAAAAGTAATTTCCTGGAAAAAAAATCCTTTGAAATCTGAAGCTAGCCTTGCTCCAAATTTGTTCTGCAGTAACAAATATAGAATGCTCCAAACCAAAATTAACATAACAGATCCTGAACTGATGACTGTGTTAAATATTTGCTGAAGCCTGCTTTTGGGCAATATAATGGTCTGGGCAAACAGATGAGTGTCCGTTCCCTTTAGACCTTCTATTACACCCATAAACCTTCACTGATTAACATTTTGGTGACCTAAGAAACTGATCATATATACATTTAATGACTGTATAAAGGAATGAATCCCTTAAAATGCAATTAAAAACTGCTGCTTCAGCATGGATCTTTTAAGTCAGTTGGAAATAATTAACTTCAGGATGATTTATTGAAGAGATTAATCTTTCAGTTAGAATTGGAGTAATCTACATGACCTCTTCTGAAGAATATTGTTCACTGCAGTTTTAATGGAGACAAGATGAGCTCAGACAGTGTTACTCGCTTTTGCTACCACCGAGTAGATGTTCTGCCTGAGTTCCTTTTGCATACGTAATTTATTTTCACTGGCACATATCTAATTAGGCAGTATCATATTTGGGACACTATCTTTCTTGATGCAAGGGTTTTATGAAAGGCAAGCCCTGAAGAATCTCACAGGTCAGATATTTCCATCTTTTGCAGCATGCATCAGTGTAACACCAAGCCATAAATTCTTTGTTGGTTTTCAGATTTCCCATTGAAATTGTGAAGCCACAGAAAGTTAAGTATGCATGCAAGGCCCTATTGATTTCCAATTAACAAAGATAATGTCTACAACCTGTGGATACTGTAGGCATAATATTCTCATTTATCTGGGAAACAACTATTTGTTGATTGAACTGATTGTGTATATAATAATAAATTTGAATCCACATAACATAAAGGATGCTCTTTGTATTGGTTTCTGACTTCACAATTTTTGGCACACAAATAGGCCTAACTTCTCTGGCAATCAGTAGAAAACAGTTACTTTATATATCTACCCTGAAAAAAAATCAGAGAAATTCTGTGTGCATGTTTCTCCTTTCTTTCTGTGAGTTCTTCCCAGCCCAGTTAACTCACACTTCATCTTAGAAAAGCAGACTGCCTTGCTTATGTCAAGATCTGTGACTTTCTATGGGTTTCATCCAGTCTGAGCATAATCCTTAGATTGTTGAAAGCATATTAATCTCCATTTCTTCCTGGAACCAGCTTTTAGCCTTATAAATAATAAGCTGCGTCACGCCGGAAGGGACCAAGCACTACATTTCCTACATAATTCTTTTGAGGATCCAAATTGTTTTATATTGTTTGATTTCATGTTCCCATTATCAGCCTACTTACATTTCATTCCTAGTGCACAGGAAGGACAGCAAACCAAGGCAGACAAGCTAGTTGCAGAAAAATACCATCAGTTATGCGTGACAGTCCCTTCCTCAGAAAACACTTGAGCTTGTGGAGCCCTCTGCTTTCTTTCCATGTCACACATATGTCTCACATAGTACATATCAGATAAACATCGTCACTATAGTTAATGAGAGGGAATTTCTGGAATGTCAGCTAGCAGGATGCCTTCCTGAAGGGTCCCTTGTTGTTGCACTTATTTTCAGCATCTTCTGTCAGAGATGTGAAAAAGTACCTCAAGCCTTTCTGTTATTAGTAGTTGGCATGACAAAGAAATAGCAAAATGATCGCATGAATTAACCAGAATAGCTTTCTGCTGGAGCGAAGCTAAGCTTTCTACACAGTATGATGCATGTATTTTTAAGCTTCTTTTGCTTGCTCTACTACATTAGCGATGCTACAGTTTTATCTGCACCACCCCACCACTTCCTTTTGCTCACAATACATTTCGCCACCCACAAGACCATATCTGTTCTCTTACTAGCCAAGAAATCTGGGCGATCAGCACACGCACAGCCTGAAGGCAGAGCAGCAGCCGGGGAACTTAAGAGTGCATGCTCTAATTTGGGAATACCAGTCTGTGTATAAACAACTTCCAGTTTAGTAATCCTGCTTTTCATTTAAACTTGCTTTCTCTCTTTATCAACCGGTAAGTCCTGGCTGCAACAGGAAGGAGCAATCTTGTGGTAATGAGATTTCAAAAGACAAGTTAAGTTTGTTCCAGTAGAAAAGGAAGGACATGAGAAGTAGGAGGTACTGAGAACAAAAAATAGGATTATGAGAAGTTTACAGGCTCTAAAAAGCTCTTCTGACACCAGAAGGGCCCCCTTTGCACAACCTCCAAGCCTAGGCTAACACAGCAAACCAGCATGTGACAGAGGGCACCTCAGTCTGTGCCTGTCTTTTGCTGCAAGAAGCTGTTTTTCTCAGATGGTCTAAAAGCCTGGAAGGGAGACTTCTACCTTCAATTTAGTTACTCTCAGAGATTGTTATGGCTTTTGCTCTTGGCAAATCCAGCCATCTCAGTTTCCAGAGCTATAAGATCCATGAACAAGGACATTATTCTCAGTACTACCATGTAGCCTTTGAAGTTTGCCCTTGTCTCCCTTTCTACCTCCAGAAATTGATTTTAAGCTAGGGAAGTTAGTTTACCTACATTTCCTCTGTTGTCAATACAGCAAAACACTGTCTGTCATGAGTGACACAGAGCGCCTTAAACTCTTGCTCTCAGTTGCTGCTGTCTCTCCATGGTTTATACAGGAATCCTGAGGTGAGTCTTCTAAGCAAAATTACCATCATGAACACCCCAGGGGCTTCAAGTGACCTATCTGAAAAGCAAAGTTGTGTTTAACCCTACTTATATGGAACTTATATAACTGCAGATGAAGAGTGCTAAACTGATAGAGATAAAAATCACTGACCCAGAGTGATAGCAGCTCATTCCTCATATAGTCTCTGCCTTTACATGCAAATGAGCACACTAACTGCAGA
Source organism: Limnodromus scolopaceus (assembly GCA_028565335.1). NCBI lineage: Eukaryota > Metazoa > Chordata > Aves > Charadriiformes > Scolopacidae > Limnodromus > Limnodromus scolopaceus. The sequence continues at coordinate 165,969,440 of JAOXNO010000001.1, forward strand.
ACTAACCCTCTGTATAGCCACGTAATTTTGTATGCCCTTTATCTAAGACTTGTAATGCCATTTGCATTGCAACAGCTGGTCTGGGATTGGAGTCACTGGTTAAGAGATTTGCAGAATCACAGAATGCTTGAGGTTGGCAGGCACCTCTGGAGATTGCTCCAACCTGCTGCTAAAAGCAAGGTCATCTAGAGCTGGTTGCCCAGAACCATTTCCAGATGGCTTCTGAGTATCTCCAACAATGGAGGCTCCTTAACTTTTCTGGGCAACCTATTGCAGTATTCAACTATCCTCACAGTATAAAAAAATGCCTTCTTGTGTTCAGACAGAATTTCATGTATTTTAAGTTCTTGCCTACATGTTTCAATTAATTTGTGCCCAAATTGGTAGTTCTGCTTATAGTGTGGGCTTCATTTCACCTAGAAACTGAATCAGACAACTTAAAGTCCCTAAAATAAATAAAAAATGAGCCGGATGCAGACTGAGTTGCATCTGTACAGTGAGGGACCAGCCCGATCTGCAGCTGGTGTGTCTGAGAGCGAGTTGGAAGAGTCCCAGGCAGAGCCAGGGAGTGAGGTGAGGGGTAAGCAGTGTGGGTGGTTAAGGACCAGTGCTTGGTCTTGCTCTCCAGCACTCTCTTGTCTGCCGCATAGCTGCACTCTGTAAGGAGCAACATTAATTTCCCCCCTAGAGATGCCCAAGGCATCAGTTATACCCATAGTACTTAACATCCTCATCCTGCAGAGGGTTTTATGCCATTAATTTAACATTCCCTTGGCTGATGATTGTATAGTTTCTAATGAGGACACAGAGGGGGAGAGATTTAAAACATGTACTGTCCTTATATTGCGGGGTAAATACTAAGAATGCAATTTCTGTCTGCTTATAAAACAAACAGCATAGTAATAACACCTGAAAATGACTTTATGTTCCATTATACAAAGTTGTTGGAGGTGAGTAAGAAATATAATAGAAGGACATCCATAAGATTTCAAATCCAGAAGAAACACTGTTTATTAGCTGATCCAACTTACCGTATATTGGATAATTTCTGCATCAAATCACAAATTTTAAGATGTAGAATAAATGTTTTAAACTCTTATAGAACATTTAGATAAGTTATTGTTAGAGATCTATTTAAGTTATTAAATACATTTTAAGTTATTAAGTATTATTAAGTATTAATAATAATTGAGTTATTAAGTAAATAAACAACTTAGTTTATGGGTAACATGGCTAAAAATATGTACCATCCTTTTGGGTCAAAATTTGGCCAGAAGCTCCTGTTGCATTCTGCATTATTATTTACTTCTTGGTAGGTACTTTGAGACAGAAGGTCTTTTAATTGTTTCATAGATGGTTCTAGAAGGTCAATCACTTTTTGTTGACTGGGAAACAATTATTTCTTTTCTCAGCTGTCACTAACTTATACACACCCTTCTTGCATTACAGATATTATACTTCTACTTATGACCTCTCCACTGTCAGCTTTAAAAGTGGTACCATTGCTATCCTCCAGCCTGATATTCCAGTATTGGTATGTATGCACTCAAAAAATAATTTTATCTTTTACAGTACTGCCTTGTGACTGATCCAGGGTTTTGTAGGTAATCTGTGTCAGGAATAGAAAACCAACTCCAACTCCACTTCCTAAATATCAGTGCAGCGATTTACCCTCCCCAGAATCACTGGAAAATAAATTACAGTGTAATCCAAAGTCTGGAGGAGTTTTCTAATGACTCTCAGGGGCTTTAAAGCCAGGAGTTACTTCATTTTTGGCATTATGTCTATATAGTTGAGTTCAGACCAAGCATTTCTTTACCACTACAGAAACTGCCTCAAGCCACAGAGACTGTTTGTCAGCTCTTCCTTTGCTTGTGTATGCTAGCCCAACTAGCATATTAGTAGTCGTCTTCTTTTGTACTATAACACTAACACGAAGCTTTGGGAATTTATTAGGAAAAGTTTAGAGTGCTCTCTTACATGGAGCTGGGAGAAGATATGAGAAGTTTTGCAAACCAGATAAATAATATGTAAACACCATAATCTTTAGTAAGAACTTCATTTATCAGTCTTCAATATTGGAAAAGTATTTCTTTTACCTTCATTTTTCCTTTCCCACAGATACCATTACTGATAAGCTAGTTTAGAAATAAAGTAATGGAACATTATTTTGTTCCATAATAGTGCTAGCTTATTGTTTCCACTTTCTCTTAAAATTTTTCCTTAGTTCTGCTTTCCCAAAGGAAGGATAGTGAGTAGAGAGCCATTTGTCTAGCTCCAGCATTTGTGTCTTCATCCTAGGTGTCTGGTGATTCTCCCAATATCTCTTGCTGTGTAAATAAATTAAAAATTTATTTAATTAATTTTTATAAGAAATGAACTCACTTCCTAGCTATAGGAGAAAGGTTAGGTGCTTTTGAAGGCCTCCAGAGGGAGATCCATTCCAACTAAAATAATTTTTTAAATTCATGAATGTCAATAACTAGGTGCTTAGTTTTGGTGAATTGAAGCACTTTTTGGAAATCTTCAAAAGCACCTTCTTCCCTCCATTGCTGATTCATTTACTTGAGGAGGACTGATCCGACAGATAGATACTTTACTGCTAGACACAACCAAATCCCCAAATCCCAAACAAAACAAAGGCAGAATTATTTTCATATGGGATAGCTCCTTTATTTTTATATCTGAACGTGGTATGATAAATCATGTTTGTTACATACTTTTGGCCATCTGTACTAAAATCCCCTTGGCATTTCAAACATCTCTTATAATTGTTTCTGTTTATGCAAAATTTCATTCTTTTCAGGCTCTAAGACATATCAGGGACCAAGAAGTCCATTAATGCTGGAGGGCAGGAGATCAAGTCTTTCTCATGTGTATCAGAGATAAAGCTCTGAGAACAGCATACAGTAGTCAGAAATAACAGAAGAAAATGTTTGATGGTATCATTTTTAATAATAGCCAGACAGCAAGATTTTCTGATGGTGCATTACCTGAGGGTAACCAACTCTGGATGGTGCTAAAATATTCCTTCATTCTGTACTGCATGAACCACCTGTGTACAGAATGCTTGCGTTATCTGTGATATTAGAAAAGTGTTTTGAGAACATTAAGATTTTTAGTGGACATTTTAACTCTATTTTAAAAAGTAAAAAGTACAGACTGTAATTTAGACATTACCTCCCTTCCCCTGCTAAGTTTTGGTGTCTGTTGACCCACCTCAAGCCAAATTGAAATACAGGTTGGGAGTTTCAAAGCCACCCCTGTAATTGATACTGATGTCGGGGTGGAAAGGAGGTCCAGGCTAGCGGCACAGTTAAGAGAAAGCTGAAAGACCTGGCTGGTGCCTCAGCTCATGCCTTTGTCTAGAGAAACAACAGCATTGCTGCCTCTTATTTCATTGGGGTGCACTAGGGATGTGGAGAAGTGTTGGGGTTATTATGATGGGCGAGAGTCTGGGGGGAAGACTGTCCATCTATAATGGACCTGGGCTCCATTTGATTTCCTGCTTATAGAACAACTATGCTTTTTAAACTCTTTACTTGTAAAATATGCGTGGTTCTGATATAGGAATGGAAGGCTCAATTTGCTTCTTATTCCTTGTCAGGGAAGTATTTTGACATAATGCCTATCCAAGGGACAGCTTATCACAGTACTCTGCTGGGTCACTCATATTCTTCCTTTCCTGTGTTTAACTGGTTTATCTACGGACTATTGCTAAGCATGCTTATTGCTATACATCTTATGGCCTTTACAGGCAATGCTGCTTGCTATTCCTCTGGGCAGATGGCCACATATTGCTTTTTTCTTTCAATTTTTGCCATTAAAATAAATTTATTTTATTTTGCTTAAGCCATAATTCCAAAAAGAGAAGTTAATGAGGTGCTTAAGTCTGGCAATAGGGATGACTAGTTTTCATATCAGTGCAGACGTACAGCAGCTGAAGGAACCTAATCTCAGGAACTAGGGTGTGATTCTGGGAGCTTCCTTTACAAAATCAGCAAGGAGCTGGATATGCTACAGGTGTCTCAAATCATACACTATGCTGATAGCAGCACTTTTCAGCACTTTTAGAACCCTTCAATAGGGGCTCAGAATAAAAGAGCGCTCTGTGCTCATGATTAAAATTGGTTCCAAGAGAGAGAATAAAATGTCTAACCAGTACCTATTCTGTGCGACAAAAGGAAGAGGCCTTATGATCCATAATGAAGGACTTCTCACCTATTTGATGTAAGGACAACAATTTCATACATCCACTACTTCCCTTGACAATAGGACCAGGGGTATTCTATGATGACACGAAAGCAACCCTCACCCCAGTAACATATAACTGACTATGTAAGTCCCACTGCATTCTCACGGTGCACTCTTCTCACACATACGGTAAAGATAGTCTTTATAAATATTTCATTCCCCACTAGTCATTCTGATAAACCCTAATCCTGCTCTATGACCATTAGAGTACCGGAAATCAACAGCAGAGACACCAAGCCTCTGTGACGCAGTCGTTAAAAATTTACAGACTTTGCCACATGATACAACATATAACTAAAGAATAATGCACCACATGAGGAACCAGTGCAATTAAAGGATGGAGAGTCTTATTGATGGAAAGCTTCTTTAGCTAACTTTGTTAATTTTAAGCTAACTTACCTTTAAAGTTCTTATAAATTCCTGGTGGGACCTGCAAGGAGATTGCTTTGTATTCAGTACAGAAGGAGCCATTTTAGGCTGGAACTTTCTGGTATTTTAACACTAAGCTAATCTTTACATCACTAAGACAGGTGTGTATACCTGCTATTTACTGTTGAGCTGGTTTAAGTAATTTCTGGAAAACAATAGCTCATTTCTTGCAACCTTCCAATTGTTTTGTTTCCTGCCAGGAGTGTTACCCTGGTATGCTGGTGAGACTTCCATGTTTTATGGTGCAGGTGGTTATATTCTTTTATGTTTTATGCCCTTAAAAGTAGCTAGGATTTACAAATCTTCTTCACATAATGTATCCAAAACTTAGAAGTTGAAGGTCAAAAAGATTGATTTACCATTCTTGAAAATAAGACCTGATTATGATACATTAGCTAGCTTGTGCTTTTCAGATCTATTAAGTCCAGACCTCTATAGACACAGGTAGAAATCAAGATATTGGTTACATTCAAGTTACATTTTTAAACCTTTTTTTTTTAATAGCTTGCCTAAATGCTTCTTTTTAGAATGAAAACTGAAATGCTAAGATACTTTCTCAAGACCTGTGTACAGTCTGATAGAGAATAAGGCTTATTCTGGGTTCTGTTATAAAACCCACTTGTGCTACATATATGGTAAGATTTTTCATCATTGCATTCTGCTTGAGGGGAATTATTTTCTTCCCTTGAAATGCTTTGTCCATTGGCGCTTTATCCCTAGCTCCTTGGTAAGCCTACAATGGGGTAATTTCAAATTCATGCTATTAAACCCCTTACACTTTATGAAAACCCAATGCTACATCATGCATTCTGTTTATGTCACTGAAGTCTGCTCAGGATCTAACTTCAGCTTGCAAGCTTTACTTTATATCTTATGTATTATGTTTGGTGAGTGTTTATGTGACTTGAAATGGCAACTTCCACATCTGCTTCTGCTATGGACATTTGGCCTGTATGCTGGTACATGACAAGTATAATCTTGTGAGATTACTACTTTATTCTTATGCTGTATTTTTATGAACTATAGAAAAACCCCACCTTGTTTAAATAAAGCACATAAGTTTACATTTAGTGTCTTAGAATTACTTTATTTTTACATTGTTCATCTTTTTCTTTATTTTTCTTTTTTTTCTTTTTTCTCTTTTAGTGTTCTTTCTGCTCGTAGCACTCAAACTAGCATACTTAGTTTTATAATTTGGGTTTTTAACATCGAGAAGTGCCTTGTGTTCCCTGGGGAGGGTCCAGCTGCCTTCAAAAAGGCTTGCTTTTCCTGTAGTAGGTCTCCCCGCTATTCTCCCGTCTGTGCGATTCAGCCAAGATTATTACGAGTTTAAACAGGACATCCGTGAACAGCCACCAGCCTGGCATACTCATAGATCCACTGATTTCCAGGGTTAAGAGCTTGTTGGAAATCCCCAAATTGACTGTGTACACGGACTATCTAGACTTGCTTGCTGACATATTCGCCCCTGAATGCCATATGCCATATCAGTAGAATCTGAAATGCCCTTACTCACAGGATCTCATGTGCTTTAGGTTATGTTGTCAATGCCTGAAGCTATCTTGAAGCTGACCTTTGTATACTTGTTAAACAAAACATGTGCTAGACATAAATTTTCCCAAAATTCAGTCTTTGAATGTAAGATACAGCTTTAAACTGCATCTTATTCCAAGGTTTGTGGCATAAAGAGAAAAGAACTGAGGGAAAAAATAGTACATGATGTGTTGCAATAGTACATGATATGTTGGGGATAATGAGGAATGTCCGCTGGGAAAGAAATACAGTAGACTTCTCAGGAAACTTCGGATTGCATCAGGGAAAATGTTTCTGATTCAAGAAGAAAAGAAGGCAAACAAAGGAGCGATTCTTTTGTATTCGTTGGCAATTGTAAAGAATGGATGAGAATTTGAGGCTTTAAGGTCCACTTAGGAGCAGCCATTAGAAAAAAGAATCATGAATCATGATCATTCAGGAAAAGATGGAGAAATAGCAGCTGAGTGATAGAAGACAGACTTCACTAAATTCACAGAATGGTTAAGCAAGATCTCATGTAAAGGAAAATGCTGTTAAATGTTTAGTGTGTTAAAAAATAATATACACAATAACATAATATCCATTCACAGGTATATACTATCCCACTGTGAAGAAAAGAGAGAAAATGCAGTAAAAGATTTGCTTGACTAAAGCATGAACTGTGCATGAACCTTAAACACAAGAAAGAATCAAGCTGGAAGGAGAAACTAGGTCAGGCTACTGAGGACGAGTGATAAATATAACATGAACATGTAGAAACAAAATTTTAAAAAAACAAAGCTCAAAATAAGAGCATCTGCCAAGAGATATCAATCAATTTAGAAATGTAATTGTAACAGAGGAAAGGTGAAGGAAATGGTGAACTGGTCAGCTGTTCAGCAGAGAGGAAAAGCTATTGCTGGATGATACTCAGAAGGTCAAATTTTGTAATAACTGTAATAACTTTTTTGCCTCAGTCCTTGCAAGAATGATCAATTGCAGTTGAAGGGTATTATAGTTCATACCAGTGATAAAAATAAAGACCTTAACTCTGAATGGACAAGGAAGAATTTAGAGATTAAGTTTTGGTTTTTTTTTTCAAGTCAGCAAGGGATTATAAATTTCCTAATGAAGAAATTAAAGAGCTTCATAATGAAATGGTAGATACTACTGCTGTACTTGAGAGCATGTGATGGACAGGTAATGTCTTGAAAGGTTCAGGAAGGGAAAGCCAGTGTCTGTCCTTGAATAAGTAGAAAGGACAATTGGGGTATCATTCAGCCACTAGTTTAATTTCTGCTCTCAGAAGATGTTTGAACAACTGACAAAACAAACTATTTGTTAGCACTGGCAGACAACAGGGATGTGAGTAGGAGCCAATACAAAATTACTGAATCCATGTGATTTCCTCCTACAGTAGGACAACAGGATTTGAGAAAATAAATGCCATTTATCTTGACTTTATTAGGGCTTTCTGTATTGTCTTATATAACAAATTGGGAAAATATGATCTATATCTGGGGGTTTGGCTAGATGATCTTCAAAAGTCCCTTCCAACTTGAACGATGCTATGCTGTGATTGTATAAAGCACTGACATATAGTGGATACAGACGGGTTGGGTGGGTTTCACAAGCCATGAAATGACAATCAATTATTTGCAACAAAGAGGAAAGCACATATCTAGTAGGGTTCCCCAGAGATGTTTCTTCAGTCTTTGTTCAGTTTTTTTTCTTAATAATCTGAAGAATATGCCCATTCAATTTTGAGGTGTCATGGAGCTGGGCAGCATGAGAAGACCATAAAATTCAAAATTACCTTGAAAAATTGACTAAGTAGCTTGAAAACAGTAAGATGAAATTGAATAGGGACAAGAGTAATGTATTATTCTTGGGCAGGAGTAATCAACTAGACCCATATGGGAAAGGAATATCTAGTTAAACAGCAATACTTCAGAAAAGGAGCTGGGGGCTGCACTGGATCACAAGACACAAATGGAAGACGGAAAAAGTAATTTTTTTGTATTTAGAGAATATAGCATGTAAGACATAGAATAGACCTTTCCCTTTGCTTGTTATCATCAAGGTTACAGAACAGTATCTGAGTTTGGGGTGTTGCATTTTTATAAAGGCAATTGACAAGTTCAGATAAAAGGATTAAGAGTGATCACAAATACAAAAAATGTGACCTGCATTAAATATTGAAGAATTTATTTAATGGTAAAAAGAGGAGGGCTACGAAGATAGTAGTCAGATATGTGAAAGTGTTGCAAAGCAGGCGGTAATTTGTCCCTTATTTCCATGGTGAATAGGAAAAGGAATAAAAGAATTATAGGAGGGAAGGTTCCAATTAGTAACTGAGAAAACTTACTTATGCATTAGGATAGGAAAGAGTTGGCAGAACACTGTTGAGGTTGTAACCCTAAAACTGGAAGCACTGCAAAACAGTTTAGACCAACATGTGTCAAGAAAACTTAAGATATTTTTGATCTAAGTGTAAGGTCAGACATGGTCTAATGACTACATGTAGTCCCTTCTAGCTCTGTGATTTTTAAAGTTAGAAGTCAGTTCACATAGGTGCGATGCTTGTGTTACGAGATTCCAGCTGCCAGCCTGTCTTTACGGGTTATAATGTGAAAATATATGAAACAAAAGGGGAGATGATTAAGCCCCAAACATGTTATTGGAGAGTTAACAAAACATAAAGCCAAAAGACATGCACTATTTTGTCTAGAACAAATCCAGTGTAAAAGATATATGAGTTCTTTCGGCACATGTGTGTGAAAATGAGAGAGTATAAAAATATATGAAAATTTGTGATATTTAATCATTTACAAAAATAATTGTTTTATGGTTACAACTAGAAAGGACACAAACTTGCATTAGACAACCACAGCAATTCAGTCTGTTCTAAAAGCAAAGATTTTGTTCTACAAAATGAATTTCCTTTTCAGTTCAGGTGATTTAGCAGTATTCAAATAAGAGAGCCTTCACAGAGAAGAAAAGTATCCCAGCCTTCACGGAACTAATTAACAGACTTCTAGGGGGCCCTTGGGTTGTGAATACCTCTACTGTAATATCAGAAGTGCTCATGAGAGAAAAAAAGAGACAAAATCCCAACATCAGTGAGAAAGCATCTTGTCCTGGTTTGAGGTAAAACAGAACCAATTTTCTGTTCAGTAGTTTTACTTTTCAGCTGGGCCTCTTCTAACTAACTAAACTCTGAAATTAACAGCATATTGTTCAGAAACTGTTCACTCTCAGAGTGATAAAACCTGACTATACCAAGGAAGGGTCTGCAGAGAGGCTCTTGCTTATACTTATTGCTATAACAACCAAGGTCAGCTAAATTCCTTATTTGTCCCGTTGGAGGGTCGGAAGCAGCAAAACCTAGAGGGGTCACACCTGTAGGGAGGAGCTGACAGGACAGGTGACCCAAAACTGACCAACAGGTTATTCCATCCCATCTGCATCACGCAAAAGGAGCCCCCGTCTCTCTGTGTTGCCCAGGGTCAATATAAAAGCTGAGGGATTAAAGGGTTAACTCTCTTTTCTTCAGTGGCCTATGTCTGAGGAGGACCCTGTCTGTTCATCTGCCTTTGATCCCAATTCCTGACTCCAGATCCAGAATCCAGCTCCTATCCATCACTGAATCCAGTCTGGGACTTTTTCCTGTGCCTGATGGTGATGTGATTGTCATCCTGGGAGCTTGATATGGTTTTATATATACTGTATACTTTAAAAAAAAATTCTTCTTATTATTATTTATTATTTCATTATTTTTTAATATTTTCATTAAAGCAGTTTAGTTCCTTTTCTAAACTCAAATCTCTTTAACTCTTCCTCTTCTCTCTTTGGAGGGGGCGGGGGGGGCATCTGTCATTCTAATTGACCAATCCAGCCAAAACCACGACACAGCTCTGGATAAGTAGAGGTCTTTCAGCACTAACTTTTAATATAAGTGTGAATTGATAAGATTAAGTAAGGAAAAAAACCCAAAGAAATAGAAAGTTCAGTTTTTATCTCAATTGTCATAATTTGTTAAGAACTTCTTAACACGCTCTATTGCTAACATAAATTCTTTATATGGCTGTGGGTTTTTTTGTTTGTTTTTTTTTTCATTGGTTGGACTAGATGATCTTAAAAGGTCCCTTCCAACCTAGGTGATTCTGTGATTCTGTGATTAGAAAGCTGAGGCTTATGCCTGCATGTATGTATGGATTTTGAATACGATGGGCTCTTCAGGTTGTACTTGGTTTGGGATGGAACTACATGCCCTCTGAAGTGGATGCACCCTCATGACTGAAGCAATTTTTGTAACATTTTGAAGACAGTGCATGTTCCAACCCTTCTAAATCATTCAACTGGGGAAGAGGTTTGGTTATTAGAGAAGGCAGCTTAATTTTCTATTGGCTAGCTTTATCCCAGTGACGCCTGAAATGCAGGCAAACAAATTGCACAAAAATTAAAAGCAAATATACTGTAGAATTCAACTGTTTAGAGATGTTTGTGTTTTGTTAAAACCTGGATTTTATATATTTTTCTTTTGCATGTTTTAGAAAAATCAATGGAATTTTGTTTAATTTGTATTAAAATTCATTAGCTTGGCTTGTGGGGATCCTGGTGTATTTAAAGACTTATACTGAAGGATTAAAGAGTGAGTCAGCACCAAGAATAGCAAATAATGCAGACTTTGGACCTTTAGTCCTGATTCTCTTCTCACACCTTCTTTAAAATATTATATTCCATTTGACTGAAATGGAGGTATTTCTTATGTGTACTGGAATTAAAAAAGATAAAACAGTGGAAGACACATACACGAATAGAGAAATAAAAAATAGGGAAATGGAGAATTCACCTGTCTAGTGCAGGGCTACCTCCATCCTGACAAATGTAATTGCTCCCGACAGTGATTCTCAGTCCGCAGGCCACGTGGGATGCGGTTAGGACTACCCTGCACTTCAATAACCCGACCACATTCACCCTGTAAGATGCTCAGCCCTGGGGCCTGTCGGATGCCCTTGCAGATTTCATTATTATTTCGCGTGTGTTGTTTCTGGCTCAAAGCTTCCGCAGCAGTCTTAGGAGAGTATTGCAGCCTGCCAGATTGTGCTGATTAAAAGGAACTACATTTGTCTAGAAGTAGGAAAAAAAAAAAAAAAAAGGGTGTATCTCTTCTTCTCATCTGTGCTGGCACTCAAAGAGGCTCGTGATGGCTGATGTGATGTCTCTTTCAAGCCTCTCCCAAATCCATTCTGCTTCACTAAAATGGGAGATTCCCAAGACCACCTCCAATGCTGGCTGAAGGAGGCAGCTACGCAGGGAGAAGCACGCAGGACCAAGGACCCACATCCTTTGGCAGGGAGATAAAAGGGAAAGCAGGAGCAGACCTAATCCTTTGCAGGAATATCCGTGTATTTGGGGATTTTCCACGAAGAAATGTGGTAAGGAAGTCAGCCTTTTCTTTAGACTTGAAGAGTATCTTGGAAAATAGCCTTCCTGGGTGGGGTTTTGCTTGGTTTAGGGCCAAAAGCTACAGGATGCTTTGCATTCAGTGGACTGAAAAAGCTCTTGTGCATGTGGTCTGTCTTTCACTCAGCCCTTATCTCTGGACCTGCCAGGACTGTCCAGTTTGATGGTGAATCATCCGGTTCCCTTGGTAAGGAAATCATTAAAATTCTTCTGTGGTTCCCAGTTTAGGTGCCAATACCAGGCATGGAAACCAAGAGGATACTGTTTTCTGAAGGAGAACTATGGAATCCCATTTTCTGTCCACAGCTTGTCTGTGCTTTGTGTGGGAATCTTGTAAGGACCTTGGCTCTTGCTGGGATAAAGTGTGTGACCCTGGTGACATGCATCTTGTCTCACAGCTCATTGCATAGAAAAAAGGCCAACTGAAGGCTATGGAGGAGGACCGGGCCGCTTTGCACTCCCCCTTCTTCTCTGCACCGTTATGGAGGATGCTACAGAGCAGATGGGGAGAAGGCACCCATGGAGATTCCCGCTTTAGTGGGGACACCTGGATCCAGGCTACTTGTGGGGGGACCACAGTTGCTGACAGTGTGCCCTTTCTCGAAGTTTTGGAGGAGCCGGCTGAGTCTGTGGGGGGAGCACTGGTTTACCTTGCAGACCCAGATGCTGTGGGTAAAGCTAATAGTCCTCTGCATCCCATGGGTTTCTCCGTCCCACACTAATACAAGTTAGCAGATGCCAGCGCAGTGGGTTAATTGGATGTGTGCAGTACAGAAAAGCAGCCCTGGGTATAATTATGGAAAGAGAGTTTCCCAGCCTACACCGAGTGACCAGGAGCATCCATGGTGGTGTGTCGCATGGCTGGGGCATGCACCAGGGTACCTTAAAAATCGGGGCACTTCAGGCAGGGCAGTCTGGGCAAGAGGGTTTTCAATAGAGGCTTTTTACTTAAAAATCCACCACCGTGACAGGAAATGTCCTCCAAGTTACAGTTCATGCTTCTGGAAATATTTTTATTTAAATAGATATTATCCCTCATAGCTTTTCAATCTTCAGCCTTCATTTATCTTGAAGTTTAGTTTCCTCCATATGTTTACCATCCACTAAAGAACCAAATCTGATGAGCTGCTTGGAAATGTTTTGTCATGCTGTATATGAGTTTTTTGCTTTGCAGCTAAATGTGTTTACGTTTAACTTCCAACCCTTCTGAGAAGAGATGAGTATTCACTGTTAGTACTGTTATTTCATACTTACATAATAGCTATTCATTTGTTCAATAAGTGAATTTTTCCATTAAGGATTTCCAAGCCCCACATCACAGTAGTTTGGAGTTGCAATTGCAACTTGATGGAACCTTGGTTTGCACATAATTAGTACAGAATGGTGCACGATACCACTGTCTTCCCTATGATGGAAGCTCTGGCTTAGATGGTGCGGAGCACTTCCATTTGATCTAAACAAAATTGACTCAATTTAGCAAGTCAATCTCACTAAAGAGCATCTTGGGACTTAATAACATGCATGCAGTATGATGAAATGTTTGGTAAGTGCAAGGGTAAACAAGGATCTTATTACAGAAAGCTGTTAGATAAATTTGCAAATGGATTTGTTTGTTTATCTACATTTATAAAAATTCTTATGCAATTCTATAGTTGAATGATCTATAGATATATTTCATAATTATTTTCATTTGACTTTCAGATTGCATTTGGGATTCTACTATGTAACAATTTTATCGATGAAATCTAGCAAAGTGAAAGCAGAAAGAATTCAAATTTGGACGCGTCAAGCATAATTTAGGATAGGTTTAGCACAGTCAATTCTTTTTGCCTGTTGTAAAGTCAGCAGACAACATTTGTCAATTTATATCAAAATACTTTAGAAAGGCATGGGAGTAAGAGAAGAAAAGTAGAAACTTACCTTTGGGATGCAGGACTATCATGATGCATATATAACAGTTTTAGGGTCTATTTTCTGACATATTTTTATTTTTGCACCAAAGACAGTTTGTTCTCCATTGGAAAGGCTATTTCAGTAAAGGTATGGCTGCTTGGAAAATAACATCTGAGAGTGCCTTCCAGAAGCCTTCAGTTACCCCTCTACCCTGGAGGAAACCAGGTTTATTTACATTTTTCTAACCACAGAGTCTTATCTATGATTTTGACGAGGTCAGTTGTACTGCCAAGGTAAGCAGAGATTCATCTAGCCACTGTGTCTGAATTTGGCCGCTATTTGGCCATTTATGTCTGAAATCCTACAGAATTTATACCACATGAATAGCAGGAGCCCACACTCGCTCTCAATAGGTCTAGGGCTGCTATGACATTGCTGCATAGACGTAAGATGTTGCCAGCATATGCTGGGAGATGGCTTGTCCATGGCCAGAGGTGAAGGTAACTGGACACAACATGAAGAACTACAGGACTGGACATGGGACGTTTCAACATAACAAGGAACAGGCTCTGAAGCTGCCAAAAGTGACAAACAGTGTCACGAGGGATGGTCAGGTCTCACAAGGGCTGAGGAGGCTTGTTGGTAACCTCATCTGTGACACCAGGCAAGGAAGAGATGACCTCAGTAAAGGCACCAGAAACACCAAATCTGGGTACAGATGAAGCAAAACTGGCACTGTTGGGGGAAAAGTGATTAGTGGAAAGTTGTTTATTTCGGGGGGAACAAGTCGAAAAGAAAATGAGAGGAAGGGAATTAAAAATATAAGAATACGGAGAGAGAGGGGATAAAGGGGGATTGTCTGATTCTTGCATCTAATTACCATCTGATCTCCTATTTTTCTGTGCAAGGGTGCTCTCTGTGCTCTGTGTGGGGCACCAGTGAGCTTCAAGCCAAACTAGCTGGTGAGCAGGACAAAAGGTCTAGGTCTAGGTACAGGAAGGGCTGTAAATCTAGGGGCTGGTTGCTGTAGAGACTGGGGGTTAGGGGCCAGACACCAGAGAGGCTATAGGTTTATGCCAGAGAGACACATGTGTGTGTGTGTGCCTTTTGGGAATACACATTTACCTTCATGTCCAGACAACTGGAAAGAAAACATCTGGGTCCCAAAACTGTTGGCTTTGCCTCCGCTTGGCTGACACTGCATTCACAACAGTTGTGTTGATTCTCACAGCCTTTCCCTTCTCTGGTCCTTAATTTCTTGTGACCCAACCTACTACCATAATTCAAAATAAATTCTGCAAATTCATACAGGATTTCAGTCTCCACGCTAAGCAAAGACTGTCTGCAGTCTGAAATCTATTACAGCTGTGTCTGAGTTGCTGCTAGGAAAGGAGGCCAGGGACCGTGTCAAAGCACATGATGTACATTGTCCCATGTACTAGTACCTGTGCCTCCATTTGTAGGGAATGTGGAAATTTTTAGAGATAGCGTCAAGCTATTTTAATTTAAAAACATTTTATAAGATATATTAAGTGACGTACAGACACATTCAACATTGCAAAAGTTCCTTGCCCTCAAAAATTCCTGAAAGAGTACGCTACTTTTATTCCTTTTATTTTTAAAAAAAGATTTGTTTGTGTTTTGTGTATTAAATGTGTTGTATAAATATTTTCAATTCTGATGCACAGAACGCATTATTAGATAATTTTCCTTAGTAGCTAATTTTGTTTCTGCAGAATCCACTTCAAATGTGTGGCTCTATATTGCTGGGATCTTTCTTGCAGAGGTGCTATTAGCTGTTATTTGAGATGCTGCTATTATTATATTAATTCTGTTATTTATTAAAAGAAAAGAGTGAAAACTTTCTATGGAAAACCACCGATCTGTTTTCATAAATGAAAGTGATGACTAAATCATCTGAGGAAGAGGCACAGCAAGCCACAGGATTAATTTTAGCTGCTTTGAAAGTAAAATAACCTGTTGAAAGTCACTATTTGATGAAACAGCACATGTCTAGAAAGTTTTTTTAGAACAAGACAAAAAATTGGTGGTGATTAGTGTAACCTTTTTTTTGAATGGCAATGTAAAGGCATTCTCGGCGTTATCTTTAGGACTGTACTACTTTCATAAACCCAGTTGTAACTCATAGAAGTTATGAAAATAGGTATTCAAATGTTTATTAGTATTTCAGGAGCTCCTGCAGCTTGCATAAGACCCAGCAGGGGTTGTCCTTCTGCTCAGCTGCTGCTGAGATAGTCTCTTACCCGCATTGAAAGGGCTCCCCTCTACATGTTGACCAGAAGACCTGGATGACCAGAGCGGGCAAAGAAAATATTGCATCTTATAAAGTGACATTCCAGCTGGTTCTCCTTCCAGTGCAACCGAGGTGCTTTGAGGCAGGAGGTTTCTATGCTTTCACCAGGCAACAACAGCAGTGAAACTCCTTGCCTCCAGCTGTGGCTTGTTGTCACGACAGGTTGCAGTTTTGTAATCATCATTATCGTCTTGCATTGTTGATCAAAGCTGGAACTCTCCACTGTGACAGTTCTTCAGGCTGTGAGAGTGCCGGTGCCTTCCTTAAGCTGACGACCTGTTTGCTGTCATGACAGTACCAAATGCCGCATTTTATACTCTTAAACCTTCTAATGTTTCAAGTACCACTTACAAATTAACTGCTGAAATTAATTACGGGGTTTTTAAATCTTTGTCTTTGCTTTTATAATTATTCCTTGCTGTTCCTTTGGATTTTTTCTATCTTATGTCCATAAATCACTCAAAACATTTAAGTCCTCTTCGAGCTTTTGCATTTCATTCTTACTTACATTTACTGCTTCCTCTCTTAACATCTATCCTGACACACTGCTCTGCCTTTCCTGAGGTTACCCTCATGTGCCAAAAATTGTCTTCTCCTTTTAATATGTTTTATCTGAATATATTGCTTATAAAAAGTGATAGATTAATGATGGCTTGTTTACTCCCTGGAACTAATGCAGACAGAAGCAGTAGCCCCTTCACAGTGAGATCTGTCCTGATTGGGATTGCTCTGCCTTATCGGAACAGAAGGGCTTGCCCTGTGTGTTGCAAAGGTTGGTAAAAGTGCCATAGATCGAAAAGGAGCACAACTCATTTCACAGGGGCTACAGGTCAGTGGCAAATCCCTGTTTTTCAAGAAGTTCACTTGTTCTAGATCTCAGCGGCTGGCATGCCATGTAGAATGCTCCACTGCCCATTTCTGAACACTTTCTTGCTTAGCAGGACTGTGAATCACCAGTGATCAAACAAGACCCAACATGGCCTTCTGCTCCATATCTAAAATAAAACAGATTTTTCGGACTCCGTGCTGCGCACCTTTGTCATTCACTGCAGCATCAGTTGATACCTGTTCCACAATTAAAAGTTCAACAGTGTCATAGTGACATGACCAAGTTGCCATATGCATTAAATTGCATCGTTTCCCCCTAGATGACATTTCCCATCAGCTGCTTCTCTGTGGGGTGAAGGGCCCCAGCAGCACTGATGGGGCACCTGAGAAGCCGATTGAATGCCATGGCTCCACGGAGGTATCAACCAGGTGCTGGATGTAATGTCTACTGTGAAATACCAAAAAGCATAGGGCACCTTTGAAGAGAGTTTTTGGGGAAACCTAGGTTTCAGAGTAAGTATGTGCAGTGCTGTGAAGTTTGACAGCTGTCCGCATTCACATGAGTTTAACATAAAGATCTCTGCAGAAGCTAACAGCTGACACTAAGTAACAACAAACAGTCAGCCCATAAATAAAAATATATAACTGAATTAATTTAACCAGTCAAAACCACAGAATAATCAAACAGGGAGAGCAGATTACCCTCGGAAACTGGTAAACTTAAAATACTCTGGAGGATCTTCTCTACCTAAATAATGTCGTATCACACCCTTATATCCCTGGAGCCCTCATAGGAATCCATATTAGTCTCAAAACTTGTTACCAATGGATGATGGGTTGGGGGGGAGCGGGGAAAGCAAGATGTGAAAATCTTGTATTAGCACAGAGTTTGGAAATCTTAATGAGAAATTATATGCTTGTAATCAGTACTTTTGTCAGCAGCAGTGTTGGACTAATCACAATACTGCGAAAGTTTTTGTTTGCTTCCTGGACTAATAAAATGAGGAACTTCTACAAACCTAGAACATCTACCAAAACCCACCAAACAAACGTGCTGCTTCTTTTTTAGTAGGGCCAGAGGAGCTTTTGCGTAGCCACTTCCTAGTATTTTCTCCGAAGACATACTGCTTTCAAAAGCAGTACTGCAGTTTTTAAAACTTACTTTATATTTTTGAAATGAGAGGTCTCGTTGTGTCATTTGAAGGTTGAAATTGTTTCATTATGTTTACCAAAGGATGTTTGTAATAAGTATGTTTTGCATGTGAATGGTGCTCTATAATCAGTGATAAGAACACAAATTTGCAGATATTAGGCTATCTATCTTCCTGACTAAAACCGTGACTAAATCCTTGTGCTTTATCACCAAATCAGGTCTAGGATAACTTGACATGCTCAGTGAAAAAGCTTTTGAGGATCTCAACTGTTTTGCCTCCGGTGAACGCCAGCCTGCGCATTATTCTGTGGAACATGACTGTCAAACATTTTTGTTGGGTTGATCGTGCGTGAAAGATGGAAATCCTTTGCATCAGCATGAATGGTCTCTTCAAGATGTTCATGTCATAGTGCTTCCTTTTTCAGGCACGGATTTAGCCTCTCCTCCCCAGGTGAGTCCCTTCAGCGGGAAAAGAGAAGTAAGTGCCTTGTAATTTTCTGGCTTGATGTGGTTTTTAAGTACACCTTTTTTCTCTGTTGAGCAGTAAACACCGAAGCACTGTTACAGGCAGTAATTTCTCTTCCCTATCATTAATGAAGACTTTTACAGCTAGTCTTCTCTGTATTTCTAATACAACCTGAGAAGTTCAGTATATTAAATCATTAAGCTTCCCTTTACAGTATTGAGCAAAACAGCATAGAAAGGAGATGGAAATCATTTTCATTTTTAGTACAGAAGCTCAAAATTTTCTGGCAAGCTGTGTTACCCCTTGGATAATCCATGGAACAAAAGGCAGAAGAAGAAATCTAATTCCCACTACAATTTTAGCAGCTCCTAAATCCTTCAAGGATACTTGTTTTGGCTTTGATTACACTTGGAAAAAATGTAATCCAATTTTATATTGCTGTTGTTTATAATTGCTTGCTCTTTGACTAAACATTATTTCCCGTACGGAAATCCCCATGTGATTTGAAAACACTGCCCACACCACTGCTATATATGAATGTGTTGCTGCTGGCAGAGAAATGACCATGGAGTTTTTTGCAAAGTTTTTATCAATTATCATTTGCCTACAAAAGTATCTCATATATTTGTGTTATCCTAGGAATACCATAAGTGTGGCCATTACTGAGAGGGCAGGAAGAAGAGTGAGGCATTCTTCTTTTTCTTTTGTATATTTCTAATGCAGGTTTATGCAGAATTCCCAGGACACGTCGCATTTGACACAGCAAAAAAATATTCTTGCAAACCTGCACAAAGCCACTTCTGTATTCAGATTGAATAAAGTCAGCATAATGAAAAAGCAGTGTTGGACTCCTCCTGAGTCTCTGACAAAGGCACAAGTACTGACTTCTTATTCTCTGCTTCTCTACTATTCAAATAGAATAAAATATCAGTCATGCATTTTTTTAATATGTCTGAATGAACTCTCTTGGCATTTCAGGCTTGGTGCACAGTGGGCTGGGTACTTGAGTTTTAATTTTCCTGTGTTGCTAAATAATGTAAATTTTCATGGTCCTTCTGCTCCTGAAGCCCTCTTAGCAATCTTTGATTTTATTTTTTTTTTTTCCCCACACTTTATGTACATCTTATACTTCAATATTTGTTATACAAATTCTCCACAAGCCACTGGTAACCGCTACCCATGGGCCAATAAACACATGAGCATCAGCTAGACCATGGGCAAGGGTGGTTTTGAAGAACCTTAGATATTCCTGCTTAAAACAGCTCTAGGAGCCTAGGACGGATGTTATTTCATTCTCTATGACCCGGGGGAATTGAAGTCTCAGCTCTGACCCCAAAGGAGACCCCAAGGGCAAGCTTTGGTGAGCAATCAGAAATACAACTGTGTTACTTTGTGCTTGCTGCAAGATGACAAATTCATTTTTCAGTAGTTAGGAAAGATATTCTTGAAGCATTTTTGCCTGTCTCCTACACATGACAAGTGTTTCTGAAATGCTGCATCTTAGTGGTTACACCATAGTAGGTACTCGTAGGTCATCTGTTTTTATGCTGTTCAGAGGAAAATTATCTTTTGCTTCTTACTCAGACAAGTTGCCAAGACTCCCTCACAAAAAGCTGCTTCATTTCAACTCCAAATATTTTTCACCGTTTATTTAGTCCTTCAACAAGTGGCTCCACTATGCCCGTGACACAACCGTTAGAAAAAAGAAAACGTGACACAGACCGCACAGGCCACTTGCAGCTCATGGAGAAATTTGTGTGCTTGCTGACTGCCCCAGAAGCATCCTCCATTATACCCGCCGTGCTGGAGCGGTGACGACGGAGCGACGAGATGCTGCTGAGCACCCTGCGAAGCAGGGGCTCCCTGTGCGCGTGGAGGGAGCGCCGCAGCCGCAGCTGCACATTTTTCTTTCCCCTTCGAGATCTGGACGTGAATCATAAGAAATGGGTGCACGTGGCAGTCAAAAACCTGCACGGAGCCAAGGCGGGTGTAACCTGGTTTAGGATCTGGAAGCAGCAGAATAAATTTAAGCGTGGGTTAAACACCACCCTGGCATTCTACCAAGGTCTGGGGCAGATTTTGGAGCCTGTGCTAAGTTTCGTGTTGCCACGGCTACTGTGCCCTCACTGGGTGGTTAAGACATAGGGTTTGTCTGAGCAGCAGGACTGGCTTTGACTGCATTTAGATGTATTTCGTGTGCTGTCATCTGGGCCAAGGAAACTCTTCACTGACTTGGTTTGGAAGCGTAGCCTCCCTCTACCCCAAAATCTCCTTTGCTGAAGTCGGTTGTGCATTTTTGAATCTACTTTTAAATAGAACCTAAAAATGAAAAGGGAAAATAGAGATTTCAGTGCTAATATTAAAACTGTTTTAATTATTTTAGGGAAATGTAGCACTCATCACTGTTCACTCTACACTTTTTATATGCACAGCTGAGGCTAAACTTGTCTGCATCATATTTTCATACCAAAAATCTAGCTCTGAATAACTATTGCTTTTAGTCTGGTAGTCTCAGGAGACACCCCAGAAGTGAATTGGCTGCTAGCTGTTTGCTTTATTCTATAAGAATGAAGTCTAATGAAGCAAATTATATTGTCTGTATAAGTCAATTTTTTGGTTCTCTTCTTGCATTTTTGGCCTCAGCCAGGTTTCCCCCTCCTGCTAAAGACTGGAAGACTTCAGTCAGATTGCTGTAAGCCTACATACACAAAACAGTGCAAAATAACTATGAAACAAACCTTACCTCTTTTTATCCAAAGTCATTTACACAGAGACACTGGAATCTGGAAAACTCCCAGAAAAGAAGAGTTGCTGAAACAGATATGTACACTTTTATGGAAGATGGATAACGCGTTCTTCTTGGCAAGGAAGCTAGAACACTTTTACAAAGCCCAGCAGCCCTCTCTGAATGCTAACAGTATGTCTCTGTTTGTGGAAAAACACCATTCCTGTTTTGCCTCCTCTCTTCTGAGCTGTGTGCACCCACCTTTTTCTTCTTGGATGCCTTTGTGTTGTAAAAGACAGCTAAGCAATTTCCACTTGTCCTTTCAGGTAAAATCCAGGATTACTGATGGCTGCTGTGCTCCAGCCTCACTTCTCACCCTGCACGCTGTGCAGGGACTAGCAATGTCAGCTGAGGATTTCCCCATTAAAAGGGAATCATGAGTAATCCAAAGAGCAGGGAAGGAAGAATGAACTCTATTCCCTACTTTTCATAGGTACTATCTCTTCTGCAACATTAAATAGGAAAAGGATTGAGTCCTCCTTTTATTTTTGATTCATTAATTTCTTACAATGGCTTTCAAAATCAACTCTTTCAAAGACCAAGTTTCCAACACTTTGAAGCCACAAAAGCAAAGTTAAATATATACTTCTTACAATTGCAACAAAGCCAAGACTGAAAAGCTGTGCTGGTACGGAATTGTAGTGCTTCCTATATACATGGGGCTGAACTCAGAGCGGCTGATACTGGAGTGGATTTGACTCCATGGAGGCTGGTACGCCTTGGGCACTGGGAATGTTTGCAATACTCTGGGAGGTTTGTCAGACAGCTTTACATAGTGTCAGCCTCACACCGTTTTCACTTTGTTTTGCTTTCACTTCCATGGCAGTCCAGTCTCCAGCCACACTGAAAGCACATGAGTGAGGCTAAAATCTGGGTACGTAAGAGTAGGATCAGGAAATAAACCACCACAAGGTTCCCAGTAAGTGGCGCTATGTAAGCACTATGCTATGTGGCAGGAAATTTTCTCAGCATCTACGCAGAGAGATAAGAGTTATCCACTTCATCTGACCTTTGTTTTCTGCTTCTTCAAGGCAATCACAAACAACTATTCCTGTACCTGGTGTCGGAATTTCGTGCTGTTGTATCTGTACACACAGCATGTGTGTATTTAACCATGGATATATCACATACAGAAAACTATCACCACATCAGAAAACTCTAAGATATCTTTTAGTAGGTCCAACCTCACTGTTAAACTTTAATTCTTGACCTGCCCAACTACCTTACATCTCTTCTTGTCTTTCAGAAAAAAATGAGCTCTTTCTTGTTTTGTGACTGTGGAGGAAAATGGGAAACTGAATACTAGTTATCTAATATTTCGTTTTTTCCTCCCCTGAACTCATTTTATTTTTTACTCCTGACCACTGTTGGTCAGGAAAGAGGTTTTACATGACATTGTCACAAAGAATAGAAAAAATATTTTTTTTTAAATTTTTCTATCCCTGTTTCTTTCCATTTGCCAAATAAACATTTCTACAGAGACATGGATATGTAGTCATCAAAGCACCATGGAAAACACTTTAATCCAAGCATTCCCATTTGAGAATGGAGATAAGAAGCAGAAAGGGCCAATGTTCTCTCCTTTTTGTTGTGCAGCTGGTGACCTACTAACTCTTATATCTTATGGGGCCAGATCTTACATTAGGTTCAAGACACAAAGAGTGAGGGTCCAAGCAGAGAGAAATGACAGTACCTAGCCTTGTCTTTCTGCTGCATGTAGACATGCTGCATCCCTGCCCTTGGGTGTCAATTGCTACCTGAGGTTATAGCCATTCTCAAAGTTGCAGCTGGAAACCTTCAGAGCTGCCAGAATGTCCCTTCTCTCCTGAATGTCCACACTCTCCTACAAAGAGTTTAACTGCCATCGGAGGGTCAGCCCCATCTGGCAGCGTTGAGTGCATCTGGGGCACTCGCACTGCTCCTGCCGTGCCAAAGGGTGTGGGGATGCTCAGTTCCTGGGTCAAACATGCATCCTGAAATTGAGAAAGACACAATTTTTAAGCCCTCCTCTGACTTCCCAGGTGCAAAACAGCAGGGGTATATCTCTGTAGATAAAATACAGTTGAAAATCTTCAATAAGGTTATCACACTGGAGTGACAGGGCCAATACAGGTACGTAAAATAGGAAATGTTTCACAGATGACTAAAAAGTAAAGTGCTGGCCTTTGGGCCAGAGTTTCAAGCTCTGGTTTAATTCCACTTACCCAGGACTGAAATAGAAACAGTTAGAGGGAAAGAGGAAGAGGTAAAGCCCAAAATTCCGAGATTAGCAATATGTAGCTTACAGCTCAGCTTGGAGGCAGCTGTTTCCTAAGCATGGCCAAAGAAAGTAGCCAAGATAACTAGAGAAAGAACTCGTTACTTTTGTTGGTAAACATCGGTCAGCTTGTGATTAATAATAACTTCTTTTTGTATATGATTTAAAAGCCACCCTCACCTAGGATGTTATGACAGAAGATGCCCAAGAAGGCAAATTTTGGTAGCTAAAAAGCAAAGTCAACCAGGACAAGGAGGAATATTTTAAAATATTCCATTCTGCAAGGATTAATAAATACCTTTTGAAGACTTTTAGAAAAAAGTTTGAAAAGTTCCATTTTCTGAAGAATTTTTCTGACAAAATTTTGTGATTAAGTTAAAGCACAGCATTACGAAGAAGCTTTTAATTCTTGCTTTAAAGGCATATCTCTCTGTAACCTGAACTGTGGTGTTATGACAGCCTGAACTCCCTGTGAAAACATATTCCATTTCCTTCATTGCCCTTGCATCATTTCCCAATTTTTATGGTGTTATTGTCGTTCATAACTAGTATCCTGTATTATTCCCTTGCAG
This sequence comes from Limnodromus scolopaceus, assembly GCA_028565335.1. Taxonomy (NCBI): domain Eukaryota; kingdom Metazoa; phylum Chordata; class Aves; order Charadriiformes; family Scolopacidae; genus Limnodromus; species Limnodromus scolopaceus. The sequence continues at coordinate 165,993,372 of JAOXNO010000001.1, forward strand.
AACAAGAGATAGCAAAGGATTTCATAGATTCTTTAGACAGGAGCCACCTGTGAAATGTATGTATTTACATTAATAGAAAACAGAGGACTTGAGTGATGCATTTGCAATTTTACGTACAGCATAAATCATTTACTTGTTCTCTGTTTGTCACAGTCTGCAGTTTAAGCAAATTATTTGCTGACACAAAATGTAACTGGAACTGTAGGTTCAGAAGCTTTGCTGTGCTCTTTTATCTGCTCCCCTTTCCTCCTGGAGCCTCTTGATCTCCCCTGAAGAAATACTTTGAAACTCAAAGCCACCTATTTTTTGGTATGAGCTGCATCCTGGGTAATAATATGAGGACCATGTTCTAATTGGGCAAAAATGGCTTCTTTTTAAAAACAAGAATTTTCGGAGTTCTTCCCTCAGCAACTGACTTTTTGTTCCGCCATGTGCACAGAGTGATTTCCTAATGCCTGCTTCACACTCTTCCTGCCCGCAGGCTGCTCTCCTTCCTCACTAGTATCATGCTGTTTCCTATATGGGCAGTTTTTAGAAAGAGCTGTAAAAGGCACCTTTTAATTTAGGCCTTTCCAGTAAACCGAATGATTAATTCCAAAGCCGGTAGCAGAATGGTCTGATTAGAGCTGTCCCGGCACTGCAGCACTCTGCCTTATGCAGTGTATCAATTATTTCACTGCAGGTAATGTTATTTTGGCTCCTGCTGGAGCCAGTCTTGATGTGACAGAGAAATTCTAGCCTTCAGAGAGTGGGAAGGGACATTGCAGCGTGACTGCCTTCTGCAGGTTCTTACCTCCTGGAGCAAAGAAGTCATTCAGGGCTGCTGCCAGAGAGACATGCCTCCCTTCCCTCCTTGCTTGGTGCTCATTTTAGAGGTATGCAGGAGGAGACGAAGGTCCTGGAATGACAGGTAGGTCTTCTCTCTCCTTTCACCTGTGACTTTGGGCTTGGGAAAGACCAGAGGCAAGTTCTTCCGAGTGTCATTGGCAGCATAGTGTCCAGATTTAACATCTAGGGGTGAGATTACAGAATTAAAAAACAAGATTTGCTCAAATCCAGAATGATTCACTGTCCAGAAATAAGTAGAGGGATGACTCAGACATTTGCCTGCTCAGTGGGAATTTGTATCCAATGGCCAGTATACTTGGCTTCAAAGTCAGGATGTTTCTGGAATACGTAAATCTAGGACCAGCTGTCAAGGCCCGTTCAGTGCGACTCCATGAATCCCCATCCTCCTGCCTCTTTCTACCCTGGCTCCTGGTGTTTCTCCGTCTCCTTCCACCCTGGAAGGATAGAAGAAAAAGCCAGACAACCCCAGAAGCCTCTGATTCCCCTTAGTAGCCAACACATACAAGTGGTAGATAAAGCTGCAATGCATGTGGCAATTATCGTGCTTCTTAGTCCTCATCTACTGAAATGAGAGTTCAGGGAATAAGTGTCTTTTCAGTACTTCCCCTTCTCCCTCCTTCCACTTCTGCTTGGTATTACAGCCTACCAATGTTTTCTGGCAAAATTAGAGAAGTGTTAGCATCAGGCAGCTTCACTTCTGGTGCTGGAGAGGACAAACCTCTGGCTTATAGGAAAATGAGGGTGCTGCCATGTCTGCACCCTGTTTGCCTCTAATTCTTCTCTGCCTTTGCCATCCATTGCAGTTCAACCTCCCCCTGGTTTCACCCAGCAGCACTAATACTTTTACACCTCTGTTTCCGTCTTCTAGTTTCCTGTAGTGTTCCTTGCTCATCAGCTTTTAGGCTCTAACTTCAAAGTGGGCCCTGCTTCATGTGGGATATGGATCAGGTGGCTCCCAGCGGTCTCTTGCAACCTGAACTATTCCCTGGTTGTATGATTCAGACTTCACTTGTGCCTGGACAGGCAAGCGGAGTCCCTTGGGAAAAATTCTGAGGAAAATTACATGACTTCTATGGACAATTATTTAGTTGATTTTACTGAACCCAATATGAAGTCTATTGTGTCCCCAGAAACCACAACAGAGGGCACCTGGCAAATTAGATTTCCATCTTTTATTGGGATGCTAGTTTCAAGGGGCTGTGGCAGACCATGAGGTTGTCTCATTGAACATTTGATTAGAGGACTGAACAGCTAGATCTACTTGAAAGGTAACCTGAACTATAGACTTTGTGCTGTAAACAGGGGTTCCAAGCACGTGTACCTGCTCACCTACAAGTCAGAACTGGAATACAGTTGCCCAAACACAGGGTGTGGGCAACAGATTTGAAAAGCTGACTTAAAATGTGTATTCCAAAAAAGAAAGACATCAACAAATATCTTTCCCATGTTAAAGACAAATGTGAAGATGTACACACGCCCCAGGTACAAACAAGATCTGCAGGTTTTGCAGTCAGAAAAGAAAGGAGCTCCATAGGTGAAGGGGTTAGAGGAAGAACCTAACCTGCCAGGAAAGAGTTCAATGGATTATCTTCTTTTTCTCTGTTAATGTTTCTGCATCTTCTACAAAAAATAACAGTTATCATACAAAAAGTCCTTTTGTCAAGGAGTTTAGCATCCAGTCTCTCTAACGCTGTTTATAGTGCAGATGTGTCGAGCCTGGGTCCCATCACGATGACAAATGATACCTCGCTGCTCCCTTTGACTGCCCCTTTCTATCTGTATCCATTGTATGTCTTGTCTTCTACTTAGATAAATTCAGATTATAAATGCTTTGTGACAGGTGCTGTCTTGTTCCATGTTTAGGAGATACTTAGCGTGATTAGGTGAATATTTGCTGGATCACTGGTTTTTAACCTCATTTGGTGACAACACAGAGTGCAGACCTGCACTTGTGCCTTGGACACGTGCATCTGGGAATAGTCTGAAGCTTGTCTTCATCCAGACAGGAAGCAGCTGTCCTACTTTAAGTAACAGAGGAGGAAACAGGAGAGCACTGTGAATTTGAAGGCAGAAGAAACCTCTGTGGTCAGTGGAAAAAGACCCATCTTCTGGATCTCTCTTGGTGAAAATACAGTCACTGTGACTGCTTTTGTAGTGTTTAGATATCATGAGAACAAGCTGTTCTTGTGGCATTTTTGGCTTGACCATCTGGTATGAAAAACAAGGGATGAGAGGGAAGAAAAGGACATAGCAAGAGGATTCTGAGTGTCTGTTCGTGTATGTGTGTGTGTGTGTACACTCATCAGGTAGGAAGAGGTAGAGAAATAATAAAAGAGGAAAAGTGGGAGGGAAGTAAGCAGAGGAAAAAGAATATAAAAGGAAGCAGTTTTTATCCTGGTAAAAGACAGAAGGAAAGACCCTGCCAGGGAAGGATACAGAAGGGAAAACAAAAAAACCAGGAAAAAAAAAGAAAGAAAATTAGACATTATTGGATTAGTTCCATCAGTGTTGTCAGAAATCGAATTAAACCCTTTAGCAACCATGTGTGTTGTCATCTGACTTAACAGGCATACATATTACTGAACTACCACAAAGAGCCTTTGTGGTAAATCGTCTCTACGAAGTCCTCAGGAATCTGAGCTGAGGGAGACACATGAATTTTGTTTTCCTGCTCACACACTTGTCTAGGAGTTTAGAGTATTTTCAGATTTTCATGACCAATGTAGCTACGATTTCCTTTATTATTATGACCAGCTACTGAGGCTATCTGAGATACCAACCAAAGAGAAACTCTGTTAACCTGTTCATAGCTACTACTCTCTCCCTTGCACTTTCTGTCCCATTTCACTATGGATAAGATATTTTAACTACGGACTGACATCTCACAAGCTTTGGATGGTGGTGTTGCAGACAGCCTCGGTATTCAGTGCTAATGTCAGAGCTGCTGGGACAATGCTGGCCAAGCTGTGGCTTGTTTGAGTCTTCGTGCCTGTTCAAAGAACAGACTGCTGAGGGACAGTGGGCTAGTACAATGAAGAAATCTCTGCAAATTCTGAGGAGACCATGCTTAGATATGCCCAAGAGAGTATCTCCTCACCCCTCCATGTGACGTAACCAAGATGTGTGTCCCCCAGGAGTCCTTTGGAGGAGGTTTCTGCCCTGTCTTCCCATGGACCGAGCCAAGGAGGTGTGTGCCATGTAAATGTATAGCTCCTCCAATCATGCTAGAACTACATGCATCTCAGGGACTAAAATGCGTGCAAGGGAGGACAGCCCTCCTCCAGAGCAGAGCAAAGCTGGATGAGGTGGGTGGCTGTATGGCTCATGGCTGAACTGGGACCACCAGGAGAAAAATACCAGGGTCTTCTTGTTCCCTTTATCAGCTGTACCTGCCATGATCTACTGTTGCAGGTGGAGCTGCTCAGTTGACAAATTGCATCTGTTTTTAACTAGAGAAGCTGCACAGCAGGAAGTTGAGCCACAACCAAGAATACCTGTCAGCAGAGGAACCACCACCTGGGCATGGAAACGGAGTCACAGAGAGGATGCAGGGATTTCTAGCACTATTTGAGCAATTCTTACTGAGACTGTAGGGACCTGGATATCCCTGAGACTCATTTGTATCCTTGGAGTAGATGGGATTATCACTTTCACATACAGTTTTGCATTTGCTTTTTTAATTACCCATTCTATTTCTCACTTTAATACTTTGATTATTTTCTTTGACATCTGCGTAATTCTAATTAAATAAATTGGCTTTTAATTTTGTCTCAGTGCCTTGGGACCAATCTATTTCTTTCCTGTTGTCATTTTTGTCCATGGCATACAGCTCTGGCTGACATATGTAGCTCTGGCTGTCTAAATATCAAAGGTTTTTAAAAATGGGAGCAAATGAGGAAAATGTCAGAAATAAACCACCACAGTCTGGCTATGATTTACATGGAAAAACATTTGTAATCTCAAAGCTGATTGCCAAGATGAGTTTGAATGCTGAACTCAGACAGAAGTCTCCACTGCTGATCAAAAGTGGACACTGTTCTCTGATCAAAGCTACCCACACCTAAAAAAGCGGTTTTATCTTGGGGACAGATGACTGCAGTGCAGCTCTCAAAACCTGGATTGCCACCACAGTTCTTCTGCTGAACGATGAGGTGACACATTTCCTGCTTCAGAGGCAGAGCAGGTATTACAAAATCTAATGTGAATCTAATTTCAGTGAAATTCAGTGAAATTCAGTAATGTGGGTAATACAAAGCTTACCCACATTTCATGTTGATCAAATAGGTGAAATCTCTTCTGTTTGCCACTCTTCTCTTGCACCCTGCTTGTAAAATGGGCATAAAGATATCAACTCATTCAACAAAAGCTTTTATATGAGAGCAAGAAGCTTTCTCTTCTCACCCAGGGTTAACCCACTGATGAGGCAGGTAGCTGCAAAGCCCAAGCCAAAAGTCTTACAAGAATCTCAATGAAAATCAACAACATCTTCATCCCAAAAAATACTGTGGGAAAAAAAATATCCATTTCCAGTCACATAAAGTAAGAAATCACTTAGCATCACTGATTAAGAATTATTACTGTTACAAACTATTCATTGTTATTACGCTGTTACTCATTGAAGGTATAGGCAGAAAAAAGAAAAAGGCAGGAGCAGTTTGCAAAGAGCTTGGGAAGAGTAACACAAGCTCCGGAAGTCTTTGGAGGAGGCACCAAGAAGACACGCTGTACTGTATTTAGCTGGAGTGCTCCCTGTGCCTGCAGCATCTCTGAAAAGGGGGTCATTTTCTTATAGACATATGTAGGCCTGTTATGTTATCATCCAGCATGTGGTATATGAAACATATGGATGGGGGGCAAGTGAGATTCACAGCAAGGAAGAAAATGTAATTAAGAAGCAAACAAAGCTGAGTCAGGCACGTATGTTCTGGCCAGGCAGGAGTATCCAGTGGTGCTGCGTGAACGTGCAAGGACATAAGCGGTGTTTGACCTGAGAAATGCAACTACTATGCAACTATGATGGTGCCAACAGGCAAACATAAGTTCTTGAGGAATATACAATGGAATATTTCTGGAAATTGTAGTAGCTCTTCTGTTCATTGCTTGGTATCACACATTTGACTGCAAAATAAAACTGAGAGAGGAAAGAGTATAATCACTTTGGGCCCTGTTAGGAATTTTAACAGATATAAACATATATCGGTGCTGATGTGCGGATGCTGGCAGGGAAATCATGAGATTACTGACAAGACAGCAAAGAAAATGAATTATCATACACTACCGAATAGATCAACAGCCCTGTAAGTGTCAAGAAAACTTTTAGGAAAGCTAAAGTTTTGTATCAGAAGCTGATACTTTTATAAAATGACTGAACAGAAGACTTGGAAGGAAGTATATTCCCCTTACTGAAGACCAAATTTGAATTTCCTGTATGATTTATGAAAAGACCATACTAGACAGTAATGCCATGGCAAGCTAGACTGTAACACTGCCAAAGCCAACGTTGAGAGGTGAACACTGGACAAAATGTAGGCATGCTCAAGCTAAGGAAAACTCAAATACTTTTAATCAGGAATCCTTTGGAGGAAATCTTGACAGCCCCAGGGAAACTAGAACTCCAAGGGAATGTCCAGATCAAAATACATGAAAGACCTAGGGATGCTGTGAGAGAGATCTGATAGATACTAGGTTTTATTGGAATCTCTCAGATTCTGTTGTTTTATGCCCTTGAAATGTTACGTGATGGCACCATAGAGACTCAGGAATACCTTTTTCAAGAATAAATGAAACCAAACAAAAATCTGAAGCATGACAAAGCTGTGAACTGGCTGGAGCAAGAGAATAATGCATCTGAAGAAGACCTGGGAGCAACACTCCGGCAAAAGCAACTTTTTCATAAGGGTCCTGAATGGCACAGAGACGAATAAGTTTGGATAAAAAGGACATGCTGGATACTGGCTTTCCAACACGGAACAGTTCTGTCTTAGCTCTTTGCAAGGATACAAACCTGTCACAAGCCATTGGAAAGCCTTGCATAGAGGCCATTGACAAAATATTATCCAGGAAAGGTACTCCTTGTGACAGACAAACTGTCGAAGGGTGTATTTCTCTAGTGCAGCTTAAGTGGCTAATAGAATAACATTTTTCCTACTTATGACAAGAGGCTTTAGGTTGAGCAGCATCATCTTGAGTGAATGCCAGGAAAAGAAAATTATTTATGCACCCACACAGTCCAGTACCTAAGCAGACAATGTCATAGGAATATGTTTTGGTCACTGGTTGGAGGGTAATCTGTGCATTAACGACCAGTCAGTATGCACAGACAAATTATACCTAGGATATTAAAAAACCTTAGGTCAATTTCACAGAGTCACAGAATATTCGTGGTTGGAAGGGACCTTTGAGATCATCGAGTCCAACCACAAAAAAACCCCCAACCAACCAACCAACCAAAAAACAAAAAAAAGAAAAACCCACCACAAACCAACACACACAGACACCACACCCATCCACA
>JAOXNO010000001.1:166000831-166014053 GCA_028565335.1 Limnodromus scolopaceus
AAACTTACTGAGGGTGCACTCAATCCCCTTATCTAGATCATCAATAAAAATATTAAACAAGACTGGCCCCAGAACCATTTTATTTGTAAATAATCGTACTGTTGAGGAATGAACAGCCAATGAACCTTATGGGATGCATAAGGACTACAACAATCAAGAACAGCAAAGAATATTTTACCCTTTGGAAATGCCATCCCACGTATCAGAAAGATCAGATCAGTTTGTTTTTAGAGAAGAGAGGTAAGGTCAAAGATTATTTCTCCATTCTCTGGCTACCCCAGGTATACTAACTGCAGAAAACAGAAGATGTATGGCATTGAAATGCATGCAAGGACATGTGATTATTACACCACACTCCAAGACACAGTAGCAGAATTCAAAGAACCTCTGCTGTGCTGCTGTCGTGCCCAGAAGTTGTTGAAGAATAATAGTAATATCTTAAGAAACAAAAATGAAATAGGTATTTACTTAGAATCTAGAATAGCTTCCAAAACCTGTGAAATGAAAGTGCTTCACACAGAAATAATTGAGCCCATCTTTTTGCATAAAACTTAATAATACATTAAATGAAAACCATGACCTTAATCACATACTTCCTTTCGGTCTGAAATAAGGAAACCAGCAAAGACCATTACACTTAAATTACTAGCATTGTTTTTCTCAATGCAGCGTTTCTTTCCAAGGCTCCCACAAAGCTATGGAAAAGAAGAGTCAAAAGCAAAACGAGCCAAGAGGCAGCAGGGGTTACCTATCCACAGCACCGCTGCTCTGCCCAGAGCAGAGATCAGCAGAAATGTGTCAGAAAATCAAGGCTTTGCTTCCTGCTAGGGCATTCTGTTACAACAAATAGCGAGTATGTACAAATAGCTAAGATAACACATATCAGTAAGCAGAGACCCAGCTACAATAAAAGAGAAGAAACGGAGACTGCTAGGCACAAAGTTAGCCATCAAATGCCCATATAAAATAACGGCAAAGAAAGGACCTGCGATATAGGTCAGGTGGGTTGGTTATAAACTCAGGATAGCAGTGAAGCTGTAACTGAAGGTAACTTCAAAGTAGGGGCAGACTACAAAAAATGAAAGCCTTTTTTAATTAAAGAAATCTCCTGAAATTGGAAAAAAAAGCAACAAGCTCCTTTTCCTTTCCAGCAGCTAGAGGGGAGTGGAGTTTCAATTTTATAAATTGCTAACTAATCTCAGCTAATACAAACTACTAATCTCTTACTTATGCCCCAGGTCTAACATCCTCCTCATTCCTGCATTTGAAAGCGTTGCTCAAAATGTTTAGGATATTGAAGTTTCAGCTTTTCTGGGGAAATGAAGAAATAACTGTGGTTTCTGAGGAATATTTTAAAAATTATTTTCGCCTTAATAAACTGTTGCCACAGCTAAATTAAAAAAAGTTTAAAAAAAGATTTCCAAACAGAGTTAAGATATGTCCAAAATAACACATGATGATTGACAGCATGGTATGTCATCAGTGTTGCAGTTATCCCAAATAACAGAAAATCCCCACATGCATACAATTAGGCCACTGAAAAAAACCTTAACTCTGTTCCATAGTTCCATGGTGCTATAGCTGTATGATTATGATTGAAGCTTCTCAGGGTCTGCAGTCCCAGAGCAGAATAAATTACTTTTTCATTTTTTGATGTTTTATTTTCAATTCTTTTACACTAACCTCTGTTACCATTGCTGCAACGTGTAGAATTTTGAAAAGAAAGGTTTAAGATTACATGGCGTTTGGTGCCAAGATCAGCATAGCTGAAAATTCATCTGCATATGACTATTTTCATCAGTGAAGCTATCAAGGAACTTCTCTCTTTTCAATGAGGTTTTCAATCCCATTGCTCTTAGCGGGACTGAGGCCAGATGTCCTCCCTTGTCCTGTGACGATCAGCACCTTGCTTCATTTCCAACACACACAAAGTCAAATACATAATGCTGCTGACAAGCTAAATCCCCAGTTAAGCTGGCCCTGTAGGGGCAACTAATTGGCAGGGTGCATTTGTCCATGCTCTTCTGCTACCGGCTAATCTAAGTCTTTGCTTTTTGATAGTGCTGCTGTTTACTAGTTGAATTTTGTCTACACTGCCAGGAGCCAGGAAGCCTTGGTAGGACAAGGTCCTATTTTGTGAGGAACATAAACGGATATTTTCTTCTAGGCCAGGTAGTGGGCCTCATGTTTTTGTAACAGAATTATTTGAGTGCAATTTTCCTATTGAAGTTCCAAGCATAATGGCAAGGGTGACCACACATATTTTTTTTACACCTCCTGTTTCAGTTCATCACCATAAAAAGCCAATGCAAATGATAACTGATAGCCATTCCCGTAGAGCTCTTTGCCATTTCTGTGCAAGACAATCTCTAGCTGGCTTTCTTTTCCAAGTGTCTAAACTATACATTCTTGTTCCTTCCCATCCTCCACTTTTGAGGTTTGTTATGTTATGAATTTTCTTTCTTTTTTTCTCCCTTTCTTGGCAAGTGTTCTCTTTGCAGCTAAGTCCTTCCTTTCTGTTGCCAGGCTCATTTTTTTTCCCTTGGGTTGCTAGGCAATATTAGTTTTCTTCTTATTTTACTACTCATGTGACTTCTGCTCACCATCCCCTTCCAACATTACCCCACACCTTTTATTCATTACCACCTCTGCTCGCACATACACAGCTGAACAAAATTAAACAAGTTAACACTGAAAGGGGCTGAAATGAAGAGTCCTTGCTATAGCTAGCGTTAAAAATTTATAGCAAAATTCAAAGTTTAAAGAATGAGATTTCATACTTCCCTTGAAAAGTGCTTCTTAATAGAACCCAAATTTAATGCGAACAATTTTGGTGGAGTGAGGAAGGCTTTGGCTGTAATTATCTAATCTATTGTCATGCTTAATAAACATAACATAAAGGGCCACTAAGGTTAAGCTGTATTTCACTATGTTTGTTTAAAAACCCATCACAGAGCCCCTGTGAGATCTAATTTATTAAACCCACTTCAGCAAACAGTGGCATGAATAAGAAATCAATTCCTTTTCCTCCATCAGAAAGGGAGAGGTTGAATGACTGGTGTTTTGTGTCAGGTGATTCAAGTAATACATCACAGACATGCTCTCCCAGATGACAATATGGAAATTATCTTCCTAACAGCTAGGAAATATATGATTTTTAGTTTTTGAATTTTCCTCCAACTTTATCTTCCACTGATGCTGCAGCACAGATGATAGCACTCTCCCACCTAAATTGCTTCTGTCACGTAATTTCAGCCTTGCCTTGTGTTCAAAATGACACACAGCAGTATGGAACAAATGGGCCATCATCACAGCTAATGAACTCAGGAGATTCTTCTCAGCCTTTCCTGCAGCAAACTAGGTCTTCCCTTATGGGGAACTGCTCAAGCTGCCCTTCCAGATTCAGCTTTCCTTTCTTCCCTATCCAAACCTCCTGCCTTGCAAATTTCTTTTTGAGTTCTCTGGCCCAAAGACCAACGCTTACTTGCCAGACTTTGACTTTTCTCCATTCATGACAAAGACCTGGGCTAAGAGAATCTGTGAAAGTGGTGTGTGCCCATTCCTCGTCTCCACCCCACCCTCCACGCAGAGCAGACCTTGGTCTTCATTCCCTCTACAGAGGGAAAGAACTTCCTTTGGCTGTAGCTGGCCTTTACAATTGCTCCTTACGTCTGTGTGAGGATCCAAGAGGATAAATGGTAGAGTGAAATAATAAGCAAAGGTGATATCATAATATAATTAAAAAAAACAAACCCCATAGTAATCTAATAATCTATCTGATTCAGCTTTACATGGTGGTGCCAGGATATATCTTTTATGACTCCTCTAAGGTGTTGCACTACAGCTTTCTCCCCTGTATAACTTTTGCTGATGTTTCCTTCAAGCCTGAATGGTGGCTCCACCTCTCTCCCTTTTGCATATCTTTTACAGAGATTATACTTTTTTATCTGCAATAGAATCACTATTAATATAGGTTGGCATAAGAGGAAAATAAAGCTGACTTCCCAGTCTTTGTCGAATAAAGGCTTCTTTTCACCTCTTTTACAGATAACAGTGCCAGAAAGTCTCAGTTCCTCTCACATACCAACTCTATAAAAAGAAAAAAAAAAGTTTCAGGATATTCTTTGAACAGGTTTTATAGTAAAACATCAGTATAAATTCTCAGTCAATATAGATCAAAGTAGTCTTACTGACAGCGGTGCGGATTTATGGCAGCTGAAATTTATGAAAACCTTAAAAATCAAATTGCGTGGGCTTCTCTTGTACCACTAAATCCCACCTCTAGCAATTACAGTTTGTTTTGCCAAATAACCCATTTCATAAGCCGATCATGCTGTTTGGTTTTGATATGTGGATATTGTTTTCTTTGTGATGATAGAGCAAGTATTTCCTTTCTCTTTTTTTCAGGGGCAGAACATATCCAAAAGAAAAACATTATTGTGCTGAATATGGAAGAAGTATTTCATGGTCACAGATGAAGGAACAGAGAATGTAAAGAGTGGAAAATTTCTGTGACTAAATAATCTAAGGTCTGTTTTCTGAATCTTGATTTGACTGGGGAAGGCTGACAATAAGGCAAACTTAAAACTGAAACACAAAGGAAGACCCATGCTAAAACCTTTTCTGTACCAAACACACTGCTCTATTAATATGGCCTCAACGTCTGGCACTGCCTGAGCTCTCTTTCTAAAACACACGCAAGAACTGCACATGCTTCTGAGTCTTATCACTTCCATCACTTCCACCACCTCCATTACAAGCTCAGTTTAGTAATCTCTGTATCAGGAAATGCTATCAAGTTCCTTGTTCAATTCTTGTAAAATAGATTTTCTCTTTCAGGCTACTCAAGGGCCAAAGTGCAGTAGCCCCCTTCCTTACAGAACTGTTTTTAGTTAGCAGTTGGCCTCAGGCTAATCCTCAGCTCAATTCACAGATATGGATCCAAATATCAGATATGCTTTCCAGAATTTTTTTCTGTGTGATGTTATTTTTTCTTGATTTGTCAGTACTCGACCACATTCAGCTAGTCTCTATCACTCCTGGGGTTAAAGACTCTTCTCTGTGTATGAGCTAATCCATTCCACTAAGCTTGCTGGTTGAAATTTTGTTGAATTGCAGAGTTACTTGTATAGTAAAAAACTCAGCCTGATGGTTAGTTTTGGCAGACTTCTAGTTCCTATGGTTTGGAACTGCACCTGGGTGACTAAAATGATCCTGTCAGCAGGGCTGACTTGCTGAGCTGGATTAGCACCAGGTTCGGTCACCCGCAGAGCTGAACTGGTTCATGTCCAGTCAGCTCTGGTGTCTTTAGACCTCGTTCCCTTGTACTCACAGTTCCAGAGCTAGCAAGCACAGAGAAAGCTCTAACCTCCTTTGACTTGCCAGCGTGGATAGAGCAGAATGTCTATAGATTGTAGATGTGCAGCCTCCCACATGGCTTGTTTTGGGTTCAGAAAGAAAACAAGCTGAAAAGGTTTTACCCATTGAAAGCAAAACCAAAGGCTCCAACCTTGTCCTTCATTCCCTTCATTGTCCTTGCTTCTTCCTTCTTGTCCTTCTTTTCCTAATATCATGTAACCTCAGTGCCATGCTGGACTTGATTACTCCTGAACTTTAGTTCAGCTGATGGCAGGTGATGAACCTTGTCAAGGGCTAGAGAGAACAGGCAGCATTAAGGAGAACATAATTTCTGGGTTTTCATCCTGATGCTTAAAACCAGAAGACAGACTGACAGAGATAAAAAACAGTTTCAGACTGCTACAGTACTGGCTTGTCACTATGTTTTGTGCAGGGAGGATGCTAGAGGCAAGGGCAGCGTGAAGATTACTTGACCAAGGTTGGGCATCTGCCTCCTCCATAGGAGTTTGTTGTTCTTTTCCTCTTCAAAAGGCCTCTTGTGAGTACCTCAGTGCTTAATTTCACCAGTCGGGCACGTGTCCTTCCAAGAGCAGGGATGCTCATAAAAGAACAGTCTGTTTACTGACAAAGAAGTTACTTCTACTGGGAGCAGGTTGTACTGTCCCAAGCTCTACGCCATGGAATGGGAGTAGCTGGGTCAGTCTCCAAAAACCGATTGCAAAGCAGAGCTCCATGCTCCCAGCCCACATGTCTATGCCACCCATTATGTGCGTTTTACACGCAGTTTTCAGTGTAGTCCACTGACCTGTGGCACCACACTCCCCTGTTTCTGCTGTTATTTTCCAGGCAGTGAATTTACAGGCAGCCCAGATTTGACTTTCACATAACCTGATACCTTCTGGGTGAGGATTATAAATGAGCTATCTTCAGTTTGTCTGTTTGGGCAAAACTAACCTTGACTTGTCCTGTGTACAACTAAGATAATACCTTGAAGCATCAGGCCTTGACAGCTTCTCCTTGATGGAAGGAGTCAAGGTTATGGTGCCTGGTTTGGTTGCGTATTTTTATGCATTTACCAGTCTGACTTGCAGGCTTTAACAGAATTCTCATAAGTTCATTTCTTCCCCCCTGCCCCACTTTTCCAAAACAGAATTTGAAAAGTTAAGATCTTTAAAGAAGAAAATATGGGTTGACAACCAGACCGTAAGTCTCAGCAATAATCTAATGGTGCACAAGATTGTTTCCACAGATCTTATCTGAGCCATAGAGATACTAGCTGTCTTAGGAATAGAAAGGAGCAACCATATCTGGTAGCTGTTTTCACCAGAGCTATCTCATCTGGCATTGCTCTGAAGCGTCTGCATTGCCTCCAGAAAGAGGCAATTCATGAGTAGCCTCCAGAGCTTTTGGCACCTGTAGAAAATTCTGAGTTGGAGGATTGAGTCCCCAAAAGACCCGAGGACAGGTTTATGCCATGCAACGACTTAATGTGCAAGGTTCCCTGACTTAATACCGATGAGAGCTGTCATGCCCCAATTGCATTGTGCAAGGGTAATGAACAATGAGAGGCCTGGGTCTCAACAGCAACATGGGTATTTCACTGTGGTGCCACTTCTGGACTAATAAATGCCATCTTTCAGCTGCCTCCCAGTCACAAACAAGGCAAACCAAGCTGCAGCTGCAGACTCTGTGCTGATGACGTTACGGTTTCTTCAGAGTCCAGCTCTGTGGTAATGATCTTGCTGGGAAAGGAGAGCACACCCTATGTCTGTCAGCCCTTGCTGGCTGTATGAATATGGTTACCCATCTCATTTCTGAAAACCAAACTGGGCCCAGTATGACTTCACCCACTTCTTGAAATTTGTTGGGGTTGCAGCAAAAGCCTCTTCCATGAGCAGTTATTGAAGAGAAACAGGCCTCGGGAATTTTTGAGTTAGCTTTACATCCAGAACAGCTAAACCACTCTGTAAATAAAATATGCTGATGATCATTTGCTGTCTGTCAATCTCTGTTGCTAAAATGCCTCCACTTCAAAATCTGATGTGTTAGAAGCCAGATTGATGGAGCTTCCTTTACAAGGCCAGGTCTTGATGTGTATGACTGTGAGATCAGACTGGGGTCTAAAGGATGGTGGCCACTGAAGAAGCACTTGCTGGGTTGCAGTGCAGAGGGACCCAGCGGAAAACAGCTAAAACAGTGGGGCACAATCCAGAACTTAATTTGAAATACAGGACATTCCCTTGAGCCAGAGGCTTCAAAGGTAATGTGGAAACCATAAAGTACTCCAAGAAGACAGGTACTCCCTTTTTTGGTAGTAACACTTGCTTTCCAAAATGAGGTCTTAGCTTGTCTGCATTTAGTTGGAAGCACTGCCTAGATGTGGAATGAAGCAAAACATGGAAGACATGAAGGACTTGAAAAATGAAGGACTTAACACTGCATCTGAGAAGAATTTAGGATGTGACTGAAGGGAAAATTTCAGCTGCCACGATCTCTGGTAGTGGCTGTCTCAGCCACAGGTAGGATGGGAGAAATGGTAAGCAGCACATTCAGAGAGTTTATCTTTTTTCTTTAGCTACTGTTGACTGAGGTGCTACCATGCCAAGCATATTTACATCTGCTGAACCAAAATGACTTCATGAACAGTGTTCTTTTTGGACAAGTGTCTCAGACACCTCCTGGCAACAAATACCAGCTCAAAACCAGCTATCATAGCTTCCCCCAAACCTTTCTGAAATCTAAAGATACAAAACCAGACACAATCAAATTATTTCTTTACAGTGCTGGCATATACATGTTCAGAAGCATTTCCTTGCTATCATGAGCCATCCCCAGCACATTACTATGCAGTCAAACTGTATATGTGAGCCAATTTGGGAAAATTTATAGTAATCAAGCTACCTTGCATTAGCCATAATGTACCAAGAACTTTGTTAGAATCAACTTTTGCTGGAAGAGCTGGTGAAGTATGTGCGTCATTGTAGAAAAAGCCCACTGAACAGAAGGGGACTTTACAACACCTTCAAAGTGAGAGACAATAGGCTGTAAGCCAGAGCACCCGGAATGTAGGTTTATATAGTGTATATCTGAGCAGCTTCTAGAGGCTGTAATGTGAAAAAACCATCCTCTAGAAGAACAATGATGCTGATACTCTTCCTAGAATGAAGCTGTTAGCGCATTTCATACCAGACTAGCGAAAGTGCTACTCCCACCGCTTGATGTCTTCTGGGGTAAATTAAAGCTATTGCGCTCATATTAAATAAGGGAAAAATTGCAGTATGTGTTGAACCAGCTCCACTCATTAAAGTTATTAGTCTAAATTTACAGGTCTCATAAGGAAATACAACTCAGATGGACTCAATAGTCTTGCACTCTTTTACATCAGCAGCTAAATTCAGCCAACGTTTCTCTGAGATATTTTTGTACTCTGTTCCCAAGCACTGATTTGTTTTCCTAGACCAATGTAATTCTCCTAGATAAACAAAGTGCCACCAAGCTACCTTGCTAGCCATTTGGATAATTTTTGGCCAAAGGAAAATACTTTCAGTTCAATTGATTTCTCATAAAAAGCTCTTTTCTAGTGGAAAAATCTGCAAGGTCAGGCTTTTGTTCCTTTTAGTGGGAAGAAACTGCATCCGAATATAGGGAAAAATTTATTGCATGGTACATAATGATTCCTGTTTACATTATGAACGTAAAGTCCCACCCTGAATGCACTAAGTGCAAGGCAATAAAGCTCCATAGATATGCTGTCAGACTTTTGTGTTGGCACACGGAGCTAAGTTTAAATTTTGGTGTCGTAGCTACCATGTCGCAGAGTAGCTGGGGTGCCAATCTCTGTGTAATCACTCAGGGTCTCCAGCAGCCTGGGCAGCTCGCAATGATGCTCAAAAGACTATGGCAGTGACGCAGTGAATGGTGGCTGGGTGCAGCTGGCCTGGGTCAGTCTCCGTGCTGCCGTCAGACCTCCTGCTGCAGTGGCATAACCTAATTCTGGCTGCAGACACACGGCTCTGGCCAGCAATGTTTTCAAATGGGAGTTTGATCTAGTAAAAGTTTCCTAAATTTTATTATTGCTTTTTATTTCCTGTACCATTACGACAATGATTGTTTTATTTTGTTCTTGCGTGTTGTCGTTCAGCACTTAAACTTACTTCATACATTACTTCTTTAATGTCCTTCTTTTTTCTCCTACCCTCACAATTTGTGTTTCATTTTCAGCTGGCAGCTTAAGACAGTCTCTTCTTTTTCACCACGTCTAATACTGAAACTGAATCAGGAAGAAGGAAAGATGAACTGCTATTGTGAGAAAAAGGAAGGATATGTTGTGCAGAAAAAGTTACGTCTACTGGCAGTAGTACAGGGTAGCTACAGAAAGGGCAAACAACTCAAAAGTTCAGTCTCTTATTTGTGCTTTTAATATCTCACTGTTTTCCTCAGACTTCATGCTTCGGTCTTCCAGTCTGATATCTGGGGGCTGAGAACCCCTTTTTCTTCTCCATGGTTTGCAGTCTCTCAGGGTGGTATCAAGGGGATGAAGGTGGGTTAAAGGCTGAGGATGCTCAGTGTGTGTGAACGTGTGTGGTTGTGCGGCAAACTCACCCCAAAACCAAACTGGAAACAGTTCTGAACAGCAGCCTCAGTGTGCAGCCATCAGCTACAACATCTTCGCAACCTCAAGGACTGGGAATATCAACTCCAGAGGTCCACCACTAACTTCAGGATGCTGATGGGAGCCCTGTGTGACTTCCAGGCCATGGATACATTAGACAGGACCTCTGAGAGCAGGGACAGGTAGGGCTGAGAGGACCCTGCAGGGCCAAAGTCCTAGTCCTTCTGGAAGGGTTTCGCTCTGTCCCAGTGGCCCCTGCTGACCTCCTGCCTGAGCTTGGATGGATGGTCTTGATGTGCATCATGGAGAAAAGCACAGTGCAAATGGCAGGCATGACTTTTCCTGGTAGGACTGGCAGAATGAGCAAAAATTGTTTTTCATTATTTGGCTTTCATGATCTGTCCCCTGAGCAAGTGTCCTCCCAGGAAATTGTCCTCTCCTGCAGCATCCCATGCCCAGCCCACATGGCTGGTAAAAACCTTTAAGACAACTTATGCTGGGGCTTATTGTCTATGTGTAGCAAAACCCTGTAAATGCTACTGTGTTGACATGCAGCCTTTACAACACACCACAGAACTGTGTGTCAGCCTCAAAGCTTTTACCTTCCACAGTTTTGAACTTCACATTGAAAAATTTTCTACATTTGTGTTCTCCTTTTACAAAGTTTCTGAAAAATGTAGCTCATTTAATCCGAATATGCAATGTGGATGCATTTATGCTAACATAGGGCTGTTTATTCAAACCCACTTCATTTTGCACAGATTGTCGCATCGATTTTTTTGTGATTTACTAGCACCCCAAACTCAAGATTGATAGCACCACTGTGAAAAGTCTACAGATAGCCTGAAATGATATGCCTAATGCTGGCGATTTAGCTTCCATCATCACCAGCTACTTCACTGCAGACCATTTTGGCAGCAGTGTTTGCTTACTCTCATGGTCTGAAACCTTGCTGGGATTTCCTATCGTATAAATACTTTCTGGGGCACCAGAGAGGGACAAGAAGTTCATCAATGTGCTTCAGAAGTGGTAAAACAAGAGTCTGTTTCCCCACACCTAGTCACAATTGTTGGCAGCATGGTGTACTATTAAGAAAGGGGGAATGAGAGCCCACTTTGCACCATTTTGCTGGTATTCTCAGCACTGTTCTGTAAAGAGAAGCCTGAAGAAAATTCACTCCATACAATGTAAATAAGCTAATTACTTCATTGATGAGCAGTGTGCATGCATTTAACTAGTTCCTATGCTTACACACTTATTTGGCTTTTTAAGTCTTTTGCAGCTCTTGGTATTTTACCTAAAACACCTGGTTACTAGATGAACCTCCAGTGCAACTTAGGAATTGGAAGAAAGAGACCTCCTCAGCAAAGGAGGCAGTTAACAATGGGGGCAAAGGAAGGGATGTCCTCTATGGTAGCTGGCCATCAGTGGTCCCGTGTGGGCAAACAAAGCTGTCTTTTATCAAAGGAAAAAAAATGTTCAAAGTTTTCAAGTTCATATCTTGTTCTTTTCCCTGGGAGACGCTATGGAACCTTTGAATTTCAGCTCAGCAACCATAAGACACCAGACTCATTTTTCAGTCTTTTTTTGAAGCAGGTCTAGATGTTTGGAGCATCACTGAGATGCTTCTAGGATTTCCATAGGAAGTTGGGTGCTGCTGCTGAATGCAGGTGTTAAGCAACTCTCAGGACAAGCCAACCACATTTTCCTAGTACAAAGAGCATTCCTGTCCTCAGGCAGCTGTGGTGAGCTGTGAGACAAAACATGCCACTGGAAAAGTAGGATTTCAAATCCAATTAATTTCTTTCATACAGCAGCTTCCTGCAGATTATACAGAGGTAATGTACTAAACAGCACAGCAGCTTGGTATTAAAAGGAAGACATCCCTCAAGTCCCGTTGCATGATCCAAGCACAGGACCACAAGAATGTGCTCTGATCAATATGCCTACACAGATCACAGGACTTCAGGGTCAAGTTTAGTAGCAGAAACAAAACTATCAGATAAAGGGAAAGACAAAGCAAGATGCAAACAGTTTATGCATTCTAACACTGTATCAATGTGAATCACATAATTTCTTTTGTTAAAATGACACAATCAGTAATTTGCAGCCTAACAAATGCTACTTTATATCCATATAGAGTATAATAATAATAATCATAGAATCATAGAATCATCTAGGCTGGAAGGGACCTTCAAGATCATCTAGTCCAACCATCAACCCAACTCTGACAAAAATCATCACTGAACCATGTCACTAAGCACTATGTCTACCCGTCTTTTGAACACCTCCAGGGATGGTGCCTCAATGACCTCCCTGGGCAGCCCATTCCAATGCTTGATAACCCTTTCAATATAAAAGTTTTTCCCAATATCCAACCTGAACCTCCCCTGCCGCAACTTGAGGCTGTTTCCTCTTGTCCTGTTGCTTGGAGAAGAGACCGACCCCTGCCTCTCTACAGCCTCCTTTCAGGTAGTTGTAGAGAGCGATAAGGTCTCCCCTCAGCCTCCTTTTCTGTAGGCTGAACAACCCCAGCTCCCTCAGCCTCTCCTCATAAGACTTGTGCTCCAGACCCCTCACCAGCTTCGTTGCCCTTCTCTGGACATCAGATATATCAGAGATAATATTATCTCTGTATAATATTACAGCCTTAGAGCTCATCTCTCTGCACTCTCAAACTTATATGAGATACTAGTAGGGATTTTAACTGGAGATTTTTTACTCTCCATACCTTTTCTGCTGCCAGTTTTGCACTTAGACCTGCTCAATGTCTGCTCCACCCATACAGCACTCCTGTGGTTTTGGCTTCAGTCTACTTATAGAAAATGAACTATATGTACCTTCAGTCTACCCCTGTTTATGCATTGGTTCCTGAGGTTTGATGCAACAAGTTACACTAGGGGTTTGTGAAAAGTGGGATAAACTACTGAATAGATTCCTGGCAAAGGAGTCAAACACCTTGAGTTAGATTTTTCTCTCTAGCTGCTGCCGTCTCATGTCACGCATGGCAGCTGCCTTACCACAAGCTCCTGCCTTCCAGGAGTACTCACCTATCTCAACCATGAAATAATGGACACTGCATCAACCCCTGTATTTGGGATTTTTATATGTTTCTGGAGAAGGCTGTTTGCTTCACAGTGTGCTTAGTAACTAACCCCTTTGAAAGACCAAGCCACTGAGGGATGGACACGGTCTCTTTGGGCACCTCAATACAAGAGAGATATCGAGGTGCTGGAGTGAGTGCAGAGGAGG
>JAOXNO010000001.1:166018136-166033546 GCA_028565335.1 Limnodromus scolopaceus
TGCTTCAGCAGGGGAGTTGGACTAGATGATCTCTATGGTCCCTTCCAACTCTAAAAATTCAGTGAAATTCAGTGGAAAACATATTGGTAAAACCTCAGCTGACATCAAGTCCTCTTTCTTGAGGACACCCAGATTACACTGACAGAGCTAAAATACATGCCTACCCAGGAGCTGGTAGAGAAATGATAGCAGCCAGTGGGTAGCTACTGATTTAAAGAAATGCAATAGCAGTTTGTTCAGAGAGAAGATGAGGTGCAGAAATGGTATTTGACATCGGTTGAATGTTCTGACCCCAGTTGTCTTTGCTTTTTTAGAATCGCCTGTGCTGGCTGCATCATGTCATACTTGCAGAAGGAAATTCAATAAGCACTACCGATATTAGTGGGTACTTATCCCTCCCTTATGAGAGAGCAGACTCTTGCTTAATCGCAGCCCATGTTTTTATGATAAAAGTCTGGAAAAGAACATCAGCCATTTTCAGTTACTTACTAATGTGACTAATGTTATGCAGACTCTTCTGTAGTGTTTTGCCCAGTTTTATTCAAATGCCTCTTTGAGCATTTAAATGAGCTTCCAGTGTTTCTACTGACTCTTCCACAGTCTAATTACATGAAAATATTTATTAATAACTTGTGTTTTCAGTTCCCTTTAAAAAATATCTAAAAAACCCCATACAAACAAGGATGACTTCATTATAAACAAAACTCTGTTCAAATATAACTCACATAATTCTGTACAATTTCCTTGTTTTCTCAGCCAGTCTGTTCTTTCATGTATAGACTTATTGGCATTAAATTTGATTTACCATGTTCGAAAATAATTGGGTAGTGGATTTACGGGGGTTTGCATTGGGATGTATCTTTTTTTTCATTGCACCAATCTGACACAAATATGATTTGCTGCCATATTTAACAAGATTAAGTGATCTTTGGTGAGTTTCTGCCCCTCAGTTCTTTCTGTGCCATTTAAAAGTTAGAATTTGAAGGAAAACCAGCTGACAACGAGAGAACAACACTAGCGTACTTATGCCTATTTTCCAGCAACAGTAACAGGGAGAATATGAACACAGTGTTAATAAGCTCATAAGGGTAGCGTCACCATGGTAAATTGTCAGAGTAACTCCTCAATAGGGCACGGGACTAAATTTAGAAGACTACACTGCTGGTGAGTCATTGATCATTGCACAAGTAGCATGGTCTTCTGCTGTGAGTATATATATATATACTGCATTTTGCGTACATGGGTATGCAGTTCGGCCAGGATCTAATTATACTGTTGTGAAAATTACATTTTACATTGTCACAGGTGAGACGGAGTAAACAGCAACCCACGATGAATCTGGATATTGGGGTTTACTTCAGAACCAGTGAGATTAAAGCTGTTATCCCCCTTGATTTCCTCACACACTCACTCCCTCCTTCCCCACCAGCCCTATGTTCCCCAGGTCTCAGTGTCCCTCCCTACAGGGAGGTGGGTGCTGGCGAAGGAAGGACACACAGAAAGCCCTGTTGGGTGATGCTGTGCCACTGCTCACGGGTACCAGTCTCAGGTGTTAACGACCAAGGGCTCTGGTCATCCCCCAGCACTTGTCTCCATGCAGCGCTCTCATCTCCAGGGTCTTCTCCCCCTTCCAGGATCTGTTCTCCAGTCGGGTTGTTCGCCACCTTCTTTCTGCATTCTCCAGCCCCCAGTTTTCCCAATTTAAGAAGTCAGTGTGCAAAAGCAAACGCACGATCAGCTCCTAATTGGTGGTTCTGTTTCACATCTTATTATTAATTGGAGGAACCAGGACGTGCAACACACATCCCGGTGTTATGAAAACTTACAGCCAGTCCATACCAGCTGCAGCTCGCAGGGGGCAGGCTCATGCTTGCTTACGAGTTCAAAAGTTCAGCTTCAGAGAGTCACCCACTCACCCACAGACGCGCAATTATCTGCTGCCTGTCAGTGTTCACAATCTAAGTTATCGTCACCTACTACATTTATTTGGGAAAAAAAAGGCCAAAAAAAAAAAACCAGCAAGCTAAATCTTGATGGAAAAATAGCTGGTTTTTTTCTGGAAATAAAGAATCTCAACAACTGTGGTGCATATATGTCAGGGAGAGCTACTGCTTTAAGGGGATATCATGAAATAAGGCATTCACTAGAGTTACCTGGTTACTGTTGCAGTGCGATGACTCTGAAGTAGAAAACAAGGTGGGTGTTTTTTCAACCACAGCATAAGTTATCCTGAAACTAATTTAAAATCTTTGCTTTTCAGTTTAGATAAAATCAATAGTAATTTCAGGTAACATTTGGAGGTCTTCCTTTCCTCTGGAATTTGCCGTATTAGAGCACAGGTCAGATTTCTCAAAAAATACATTTCCAGTGTATGAGACCATGGCTGGCTTACTTGCTCTTTGGAAGAGGAACTGTGCAGTGCATTGGCTCTCTGGAAAGGCCAGAACAACCAAGCTCATGTCTGACTTGGGAAGAACTGGAGAGGGCTATGTTTTTCATTGGGACTTTTTTATTATTTTTTGTTTTTGTATACCCTTCCTGTAGATAGTCCAGAAGAAAAAGACGGAAAGAGCCGATGTGGGGTGGATATCAACAGGGAGACCACTGCCTACGTTGTATGTTAAATGCATGAAGAAAGTTCGCATATATCTCATACACAGCCAACAAAGAGTTCAAAAGTGGTCAATATATTTTGACTATTCCATTGTATTTTAAGGTTGGTTGTCAAAACTATTGCAAAAAAAGATGTGCTTTGACAGCAAATATTTTTTCAGAAACTCCTACCCTGAGTCACTTTTTCAGTAGCTATGTAAAATGATAGCATGAGACTAAAAGAGCTAGATTCTGCTCTTAGTTCTCCAAACATAAATCTGGAAGAGCTCTACAGAGGTTTGTGGAATTATTTCTGATTTACTGCAGTGTAGCTGTGAGACAAATTGGCCAAAGGAGTATAGCTGTCTAATATTTTCTTCTGTATACCACTGTATTACTTTGTACACAGAGAAGCAGACAGCCTCCTGTTACAGGGTGATTCAGTAGCTCCCCAAAACACTGTGATACCATTATAGCCGCACACACAGGCATATGCATCAGGCTGACAGCTAAAAGACTCTTCTTTCAATTTCTTGGTCACAGTTGCCACCCAGTGATTTACATCTGGAAATGAACATACAGAAAAGTATTTTGTGACAGCCCAACATTTCAATGATGTCTTCTTTCAGAAGATCTAATTCCACCATATTTTGGGGCAGATATTTGAAATTTGCCAGGAGACTAGTCTCTGTGTTCATAATGTTGCTTGTTATTCCATCAGAACTAAATTTAATTTGTTATTACCTTGAAAAAGGAGGAAAATAAAGATAATTGGAGATTGCCAGATACATAACAGACTTAAGGGAGCTTTGCAGATAAACATTAACCACAGTGGAGGTCTGGTACAGTGAGTGTTTGCTGCAGACTGTTACAGAAAAGACCTTGAGAGTTGAAATCATGACCCTGAATGAAAGAGACAGCATCCTGTATCTCAGTACTGCTGTGACTCACATTGTCTACAGATTGGCATGGGCAGAAGAAGGACCAGTAGTGAAAACAGGGCTTTGAGATTCCCTTGACCTACTATTGTAAAGATCTAAAGGACTCAAATCCTATAAGAGCAAGAATTTGGCTTAGAAAAGTTGGAAAATAGAATTAAAGATCGTAAGGGTAAGAGTTTCAGTTTGGTAAGAAAGATGAAAGTTGGACCAGGCAGTTGGGATAGGCAAGAGATTGGTATCTGCTGAGGGGAAAAGTCTAGGGGAAACCAGGGTGGGTGAAAGGGTGAGGAAAATGATGCTGAAAACCAGGCTGGGGAGACCTCACACTGACATTACAACTATATAAATGCTCTTTTAGCATCTTGAGTGTTTTCAAGTTCTGATTTCTGCTTGAGTAACCTTAGGTCAATTCCCCTTGGACTTGTTTTGAGGTGCAACTGCAACTAAACTTGTTGCCACAGTATTCTGTGTATAGTTTATTACTGAGGTTTATAACAATTCCTTTGTAAAATTACTCCTTGATTAGCATTGATATCAGCATTGCTAATGCAGTAGTGAAAATCAAAACAGTTTCACTGACATATGGGACTCAACTGTTAGGCCTACTGGGTCTCAGTGAGGCAAGCTCACTGAAGCTAAAAAAACTTTCTGATTAATGAGCGCACTCTCAGGACAGGATCTGTGTGTCCTCTTTCACAATGTGTTGTTTGATGCCTTGATTTTACCAGCACTTCAGTTGAGAAATACTGTTTGCTCTGTGCTCCCAAGAGCCCGACATAAAAGCATCTTGCTCACTGCACACAATTTAGCATATATGGAAATTTTTACTGAAATGGAGAAAAATGGTTGATCTGGGATTCTTTTAAGAAAAATGCATGCAGTCATGTGCTGAAACAGGTCAGGTTGTAATATTGCCTATAAACCTTGTATTTTAAAAACCAAAAGCAGCCAAGCACTCTTTAGTTGCGAGTCCATGTGAAAAACATGAAGGGTTCAAAAGAGAAGGAAGAGTTCAAAAGAGAAGGAAGGGTTCAAAAGAGAAGAGTTGCTTGCCCCAAAACCATAGCTTCCTGGAATATTGCCTCTTTGGGTACACATCTTCCTGTGCGAATGAGCCAATGTTTGTAGGAAGAGGTAATATTTTTTAAAACTGGAAAAAAAGAGATAGACTTTCAGGTGCATAAGCCCTTCTTTAAATATGATACAGAAACAGAAAACTTTGAAGATAAACATAAGATGAGAGCAAATATTCTGAACAAAACTCTAAATTTAATAGAAGGATGTGATAAAGTAGTTGTAGTCTATGAGGGGAAGAGAAGATGTTAATTTGTCACTTATTGAAAATGGTGATGGAATGGGTTAGTGGTGGAATGTGAGAAAAGTAGATTGTATTTCTATCAAAGCTATGATTTCTGATATCAAGTAGAGTTAATAATTTTAGTTCTCAAAACCATCTTTTTGAGGCACTTTGTAAACAGGGGACATGTTTCCCTTGATGATGAGAACAGGGAGGAGTACCAGAAAAGCTGTATGGAGAGATATGTCTTCCACTTAAGGACACGGGTATTTTGATCCTTGATCAGTTGTCTGTGTGTGCTCCTTTTGATATGCAGAGGTACTTAATTTCAGCTGTGTGGTTTACATGTGGTCGTCTGGTACACTGGATCAATAGATTTCACTGTGGGAAGTGCCAAGGTAAGAGCTAGTGATTCTGATGATGCTATTATGGCAGCATTAACTCTGAGCTGTGATTGTGCAGTGGCAAGTTGTATGTTTGTTTGTTCATTTTGGTCATAAGGAGATGCTAGTCCTAATGATGATTTCAGGTAGGTGAGAGGGTTGCCTGAAGGCTTTTTTCCTATTAAAATCCAAAAAAGACATTGTCCATCTCTAGTAGGCCTACCTGCCTCACACCCTTCAAGTGCAAGGGCAGGACCAGTATACTTCCCGCATTGCTTTTCTTCCTCTCTTTTTCTTTAAGGCCTAGAGTTGGAGAGGAAATAAATACTGGGTAGAGCCATGCCCAGTTTTTCTTCAGAATATGAGCTACACCAGGAGACACAGCTGTCCTGAAGCTCTGCTTCCCTAAATTGCTTGTACCACGACTGTGCCGGGTCCATGCAGGTGAGCACTCGAGAGAAAGAGCAGAAGCCGTACATCATACACGCTTATCGTCAAAACTGCGCTGAATTCCCAGTTCTGCTGGCAAAGCTAACATTGCATTATTCTGACCAATACAATTTTTTTTTTAAGGAATAAGATAAGCAAAGATAAGATGATGTATTACAAGAAATTTTTCAAGCAGCATGCGGTTGAGTACTGTTTAAAATTCAGGGTCATGTTCTGCCCTCAGGTATGCTAATGCACAGTGCTTGTGGCAATCATCATACAAATATGTATTTATCTCAGGCCATAAATTGGCCTTCAATTTGGACAGATTTATTTTTCCCGCAGACTGACTGTCTACCACTTTGAACTCCTATGTAAATTCCAGATTTCTCCTGCTGCTATTTGCCAGTACAGCAGTGCAGAAAATTGGGAAGACAATTTATTTGTTTAGTTGAAGTTTCTTTTCTTTTCAAGAAAATCCTCCAGCGGTATAAGGCAAATACAGCACCAGGTCAGCTCTTGCATACCATTTTGAAAGTGGGAAACAGAAGAAAGAAGATGAGTTGAGAGCTCTCCTGTCTAACAGGCAGTGACTATAATTTACAAGGATATTAGATAAGTTTTCAATGAACTTAGACTACTTGCAGCTCAAGTCTCATTTTTATAACTCTTTTCTGAGTCTGAATGTCAGTAATATAAAATCATTGCAGTGTTTCTCTCTGTATCTGCATGTATATTTATTTTTGAACTTTCCTAAAGCTACAAAAGGTAGTCTCTGAAGCAGCACCAGAGACTACCTGTGTCATGTTCTTCTTGACCTCGTTGCCAATCTATGCTTGCCCGAGAATGAACCAGCACTGTGGAAGGATTGTATGAAAGTAGGAAGAAAAATGGAGGATTCCTTTTTTGAAATCATGGACATTCATAAACATCAGGAACAGACGGAGGATATATGGGAATCAATTCAGCAGGAGTTTCATTTTCATCTGGCTGTAGGTGTTTTTGGACCACAGGAGGAATATGTAGTAACGGTTTTATAATCATAAGAAATTTGGCTGTAGGATAACATGCTGACAGGGCAATTTGTTTCTGGTTTTACTCGAATTATTCACTAACACAAGCAATATGTTTACATGCACAATGAAAATAGAAAGCTCATTTTCCCCAGTTTTTGTTGAGGATAAGTAAATGTATACAATGTGCAATGTGTTAATTATAGCTTCACAGTGTGCACCACGCTTAAAATAGCTACTATTTACTGTTCCATTAGCACAATTATCATTCATATACAGGACTCAAGTGACAGAAAAGTAACAGAACCATCATTTTTTTAAAAGCATTTTTGAAAAGAGATAGTATTGAAAACATTAGCATATACTGAAAAATAAGATGTGATGTAATGATTGTTCTATCATTCTTTAGCCATTTTAGCTAAAAGGTATACTTGTTAAAATACAGAAAAAAAAATAAACCGAATGTTATAAAAGTGAGAAAGAAGAAATTATTATGGTTTGGCATTTTCCTACAATAAACAATCAAAACAGAAGTGTAACTGATCTTGAGGGATTTTATTAAATGAAAGAACGGAATGGGATTTTTGAAGGCAATAAATTATAGAAGACTGTCAAAGACAGCAGGTAGAATTCTGCCAGCTACAATTGACGAGGATGTATCTTGATCTTACAGGAGTTGTGTTTAATGTTAGAACAAATAACCCTGACGATATATTCAACTCCAGAGATGGATCTGGTCAGTAAGAGTGTGGAAGCACATCTGGAAAACAATGAATGAAGAACTGTCATAAGCCAGTTGCTGAATAATTTCCAATTTTTTGCCCATCCAGGTAGATGATGAAATTGTCTTGCAGGACACTACCCAAGGGTCAAAGACCAAGGTAAGCTGCAGTTGACTTATTAGACAGCATGGCAGTGGGTCAGAAAGGCATGACATAGAGAAGGGGTGAAGACGATTGATGGGTTTAGCTGTTGTATGGCCAAATATCAGACTGATGGATAGGGTGGCTTGAGATTCAGAAAGATGTAAAATTTTTTCTGTGCTATTTGCAAAATAACCAACTCTGTAACCAACTTGTATTTCCTCAAGGGCTAAAACTCCAGTGGTTAACAAATGCTTTTTACTAAGGTTCTTTCTCTTGCTTGTCAGCCTGGATGCTTGTTGGGAAACTCAGAAAGCGCGCAGCATGAGGTGAAATCTCAGGATTTGTGTAGAAGTGAGGAACGACTTCGGTGGCAGAGAGGTTGATTCCAGAGTGTTGCTCTGCAGGAGAGGTTTTGGAGATATAATGTGTGCCAGAGTGTTTTCTAGAGATACAGATTTTGGGACATGAAATCCAGTGGTTAGATCTACTTTCACTGAGTCTCAATCCAACACTGAATGGAACCGTTAAGGGATTTTACTCTCTACATGTCCTGAATCAGTTACTCTTTTGGAAATATTGCTATCTCTTTGGGCCCCAACCAGAAAGGGTTAGTCTGGAACATCGATATCTTCAGCAGGAATGATGAGCTCCTTCCATCCTAAGTAGAGCACCATTGACTGGCAAACAGGCAATAGCATCCACTGATAAAGAGAGATGTCATACACTGTATGTAGAATAAAAGACATTGAGAATAAAATTATATCAAGGAGAGATCTCACCAGAATCACAGAGGTAGGTGAGCCTACCTAGCTGAAAGAGGTATGGGCAAACATAGAGCTTGTCTAAGTCAGATGACTTAATACTGAGACACCCTCTGAAGGTGTCTCTTTCTTTACTGACGCCATAAAGATCCTAGGGTGACTGCACTCCTAAATTAGGCCCCTGAACTGCCAACATGTCTATGGGATCAATCATACCATCTCTATGGCTTTAGGTTAAGTTTGCATCTGTTTCTAATACAGAGTTTTTGTTTAACATTATATATGTGTTAATCGCTTGTACAGGAACTTGCTAAACAAACTTCAGAAACTGTTTTTGAGGATTCATCTTCCATTCACATCCTCTGGTCAGTTCAGCAGATTTGGGGATAGGCTTCTCTGGGCTTTTTTCACTAAAGGAAATTATATCAGCTTTTGATAAAATCAAACTATCTCTTTCAAAATACCTATTTCCATAGGTTTCTTAATGAAGAGATTGTTGTTGTTGTTATTGTTGTTGTTAAGGCAGTAGGAAACAGACTGATAGGAAAATTTAGAATATATTTCAGAGATTTTCGACTAACTGCATGAAGTGACACTGTCGTTGGCTGATCCCTTATTTTCTCCTGGTCTCCCCATCTTCACTTTCTGGTGTTTGGAAATTATTTTGCATTTCTGTAACCAACTGGACATTAATCTCCTTGCACTTCTGCCGAAGTCAATCAGGAAGATATTATGGATCTGCAGAAGAATATAAATAACACAATCCACCCACAAGCATTTCTTTCTGCGAAGTATGTCCTTCCTTACCTCATGACTTGACAGCAAGTAAAAAATTGTAGTATTTATTTATGACAAATTGAATAAGAATCAACTACAAAAGGGAATAGGGTCAAGCTAAATATATTTTAATGTCTCATCGTTAACTGAAACTCTTGAAATTCTGATCACTATTTTATTATATTATTGTCTTACTTTATTTGGTAGTGGTTCCTATATTATACATTTTTCTACAGCCAGAATGATTATGATTTAGTAATTATTTTGGGGTATAGTTTTGTACATCTTGTACATTCCTCAATATTATGCAAAGCTTCAGCCTTTAAAACTGTTCTGGCAACCCACAGTTTTTCCAAAAAGTGTGGTATCACGATATGGTATTTAATGTTCTTTTGTTTCTAATTCAGCTAGAGTCATTATTTTTAATTTGAAGTGATACGGTGACAATATTAAATCCCGTAAAATTTCAGCTTTTTTAGGGCTGAAAGAATATGATTCTTTATTTGTTATAAACAATTATATTGCAAATTCAGAATATTCTTTCGAGTAAGAGTAATTTATGAATAGTATAATGTAGAAGCATGAGTAATCACGCCCATCATTCACGTGAACATTTGAAGTGGCACTGATTGCAGTAGCATTCTGTCTCCCATAATCTTCCCTAAA
The DNA here is from genome assembly GCA_028565335.1 of Limnodromus scolopaceus. Classification (NCBI taxonomy): domain Eukaryota; kingdom Metazoa; phylum Chordata; class Aves; order Charadriiformes; family Scolopacidae; genus Limnodromus; species Limnodromus scolopaceus. The sequence goes on from JAOXNO010000001.1 coordinate 166,027,862, forward strand.
TAAGATGAAACACATTTCATTGTGATTCATAGATCTAGGGGACTTGGATATCTAGTTCGAACTCGCACACCATTGTCAAAGTTTTCTTGTAGTCATCATGGTGCAAAATAGCCTGCTGAAGAGAGCAATTCAATTCTTAGGTGAACTCAATGTCTCCTAAGTGCCTGTGTCATCCTATGGACCATAAATAAACCACAGAACAGCTGCACTCCTAAGTGAGAATCTCAGCTGAGTGCCTAAACTTGAAATGATTAAAACATGAAGACAACATACCTTTTTCCTTTAATGTATTTTCAGCTGCACGAAGTTAAACTTCTGTATTAAATGCTGCTCTGAGGATATAAACAAAAGTGTATTTCTAGTAAAAAAGCCCAAGGCTTATCAGAGGAAACATTAACAGTATGAAAAGTATGTAAAATACTTCAAATAAACCTAGACTAAAATGGAGACTCTACTTGCCATCCACTTCTGAATTTGTAGATCAAAGAATGGAAGGATGCTTTTTAACTACAATCTATCTTCCATAGCTTAATTCAGGAACAATGTCTATTTAAAACCATTAGTGGGTTGGATTCTACTATAATAAAGACCTTCTAGGGCATTTTTTTTTCATGAAGCAACAAGAAAGTTGGATATTCATAAAGCCCAGGTGGGAGTTATTCATAAGATGCTTTTGGCAAAGGGGTCCTGGCTTTCAGCACGTTAGATTAAGATGGGAATTTCCATCATTTTCTGTTTGATGAAGATTTGCCGTGGATATCACATTTACTGCCATTGCTCCCAGCTCTTCCAACTTCCTTTCCTTATCCCTTTCCAGAAGATAATTTTCTGGACCCCTTGAAAGGAGAAGGGCTTACTGTAGGCAGCACTGTACAAAGCACAATCTCACCAGCTTTCTTTAAATATATTGGTTTTGCGCTAGCCTTTATGTGACAGAGGAACCCTCAGGCTTTAGAAAAACATGTTTGGTTTCTTTACCTCACTGGAAAGGACAGCGCCCTGTCCACCAGGCTGCAGGTTACTTCAAGATGAGGGTGAATTTGAAGGTGTCAGTCCCCACTTGCCTGTTAAGACAGAGCCACTGTGCAGAAAAAATAAATCAGTACTTATTGTTCCAGAGGAGAAGAAGACTTACAAGAGTATGTGTGATTGTGAGATGTGTTGTGGCTTATTTGTAAGGGCACTACTAGAGTCTTGCGCTCCTTTCAGGAGGGGTGAGTCTATTTTACTCAATTGAGCATATAACGAAGTTACCTTACCACTCAACCTGTTGATACATGCAGTTCCCCTTTGGACACATCCATCTGTCCCCGGGCCTTGCCCATGGATCCTATGGCTATGTCTGTTTGGATCAAACCCTAGCCTTGACATAGAGTTGCACTGATTTTCATAGAATCATAGAATGGTTTGGGTTAGAAGGGTTAAAGATCATCTAGTTCCAACCCCCCTGCCATGGGCAGGGACATCTTTCACTAGATTTGGTTTCTCAAAGCCTCATCCAACCTGGCCTTGAACACTTCCAGGGAGAGGGCAAACAGAACTTCCCTGGGCAACTGGAGAAGTTTGTCTCATTTACTTTGCCTGGGATCAGCCCCTTTTGGAGTGAGCTAGTTTGAGAAGTCCAAAATTGAGTGAGTGAGTTAACCAACATCAGGGAAAAGTGGGGATTAAGTACTGATGCTTGCTCCCTGGACCTCCTTGATTAACTAGAGTAAATGCAATCTATGAGATTAGCTGCAGAGCTTGAGTTCTACTGCAGGTACTTCACCGCTTTCACATGTTAAGCCTCACTGAAGTCAACAGGACACCTATTTGCAGTAAGGCTTATAGCCATGATTCAGACATCTCATAAGTCAGCATCAATTGGATTGAATTCTGTCAGGTGACAGGCAATAGGAAGATTATTACCAGAGTAATGAGAAAAAGGAAAAAAACCCCAAATCCCAGAAAGGACAGTTATTAGAAATCTGCCCTCTGTAAAGCTAAAATTCAAAGTAGAACTACTCAATAGGATCACTTATTTGAGAGGAGCTGCCTGGATAAAAATAGATTCCTCATTGATAGTCAGATCATTGAAGACGCCGAAAAAGGAGACACTATTGAAAAAGTGCCTGCAAACTGGTTTTGTTTGACATCTGACTGAGTTGTGGGAGCCCTGAAGCTACCAGCAACTTCCTGCCTGCCACTCCTGGAAATGCTTTAGATAGTGCAAGCAATAAACACTACCCAGTGGGAAACTCCAGACTGATGTTTTATATTGATTACATGCTAACAGCCGGGAGAAGCTTGACATGGACTTTCAGAAGTTGAATGTGTGAGCTGAATACCGTTTTCTAATAACAAACAAGTTACCAAATCTAGGGTATTACACCATCCTGTCAGACAGAGGGGGCTTAAAATTACATTCACACTCCCCCCAAACCAGTGACAGTGGTGTGGTTCTGAAAAGCCTGAAATTACTCCTGATTCTCCTGTAAGTCAAAGTAATTCCATTAAAGTCAACTGCAAATCAGATTGATGTGATTTGTATTTGAAATTTCATGTTTGCTAGGTGGTACAACTAATTCAAATTAATTTTTTTTGGGGGGGTAGAACCATGTAATTTTCATACATATATTTTAGATTATGTGTTTTATATAGTTATTTTTTTTAAAAAAGCATAAAACATGCCAAGTAAGCCAAGGTGAACTTATAATAAGCTTGACAGGGATATAGTAAAGTGAACTAAATTCTGTTTGACAGGTGCGGTTTGGTGACTGACTAAATCTCGCAGTAGTTGTGGGTATTGTCACAAGGGGGGATGTTCTTGCCCCATAGAGAATAGAAAGATTCACAGGCAATTTGTAGTGTTACGATTATTGGTATGAATGCAAAGTTCAAGTTTTGGTAACTAATAATGCTTAGTATTTCTAAGAATCAATGTGCATAAACTTGATATTGAGCCTAGTGACATTATTTTTATGTCTTCAATACGCAATTTCCCTGGTTTTTGTTTTTGCTGATATCAGTCGTTCCCTTATATTGCATTTAGTAACAGTAATGGTATCTCAGCTGCATTCCTGTGTGGAAATTTCCTAGCAGGCCTTTTTGTGAGTTTTTGTTTTGTTTGTTTGGTTCTTATTTTTTGGGTTGTTTTTTTTTTCTTAAAGTTTTTGGTGTGCTTTTCACTCATGTTCCTTTATAGTTTTCTCCCTCCTCTGGACACTGCGTGCCTGGTGCTTTTCCATTGAATAGTTCTAACTGCAATTCTTCTGCCAAGTTAGAAGGAAGGGGGCTGGGTTTAATTTTCCCTCTGAAGGAATCATCTTGAGCTCTGGCAAAACCTTTGGAAACCGTGATGGGGGAGGCTGCAGTGGGAATGCCCTCAATGAATGAATTCCAGGGCTGGCTGCCTTTACAAACTGTTCCTACTCACAAGTATCAAGCACAAGAGGCGAAGAAAATATTTAAAAAGAAAGAATAAACTATGGAAAACCACTATTATAATACTTCATAGGAACTGAGGAGTATGCACTTTAGTCCTCATTTAGTGCTGCTTTGCTGACAATATTATGTATTAAGTCAGTCCCTCCCCTGCTCCACTTCATCTCACTGAGGGCTGTTGAAACTCAGTAATTCAGCAGCTCCATCATCTGGTTTTATGAAGCTTTGGGCAAGCTACTTGAAGTGACTACACTTCTGATGCCAAGGGCAGAGACTATCAGCTTCCCGCTGCTTTGTGTAACCTCAGCTCAAGCATTTTTAGCTCTGCCCTCCACCTCCGTAGGAGTGCTTATTTGAAGTAGCCTCTACACCCTTTCAGCCCTGTGTGCCACCTCTGCAGTTTCAGCATCTATAACACAATCAAATCGCAGAATACAGACTCTTTAGGAATGACTCAAAGACATACAGAGCACTTAACTGAGTCCCTGACCCTAGGTAGGACCATGTTCTCAGCAGCAGCATCTTCAGACTTATCTGCTCACCCCATTCAGCAATTTCTTATTGTGTTTCCTCATCAGCTTAGGTGACTCATAGCTCCTAATTGCATATGTATCCTGTCCTTTCATTTTCTGGCATTACCTGAATACTTTATTTTTCTCTAACTCAAAAATTAGCTGCATTTTAACCCAACTAAAATTCAAATAATCTCAGCGGGTAACTCCAGTGAGCTATTCTCCTTGCTGATTCTCGTCTACACCCATCTGATGTTGCCAAGGAGCACCAGTATGGAGGCTTTTGATACTGTACAGGACTAAGTACTGCTTTTTTATGGATCCGATTCTCTCACATATATTGCTACCTTTGAAAAAGGTCTTTATTATGTGAATTTCAATTATCATCATAGCACTCAGTTACACCAGAACACTGAACAAATTTGTTCTCTATATAAAATTGTGTTTGCACACAATGGTTCAGAAATGTTTTGAAAAGAGTAAGAAATATTTTTTCATCACTTTGCAGTCAGAAGTGGTAGAGAGCCATTTTCTCAAGCTTTCTCAAAATATCGATTCCTGGGAAAAAAAAGCAAGGTAACAAGTGAAACTTTCAAAAGGCTGCAAATGATCAAAACAAGAGGCCTCTCACTGAGGCTCTTTGATATTCTTAATTACAAGAATCACTATCATCTTATATTGTAAAATATATCATCTCTAACAAGATATCTGAAAGCTAATGACCTGCAAGCAAGTGAACACAAATCTAAAGCTTTCCAAAGACAGAAGTAGTTTCTTTTTTTGTAGGAGTCCCTGATGAGAATTCATAGCCTTTGGGGAAATTTGTGTATCAATGGCTTTAAGCTAGGATGAGTCAATTTTTTTATTATACTTAGTTCACTGAAGTATACATTTTTGGTTGCTCAGGAGCAATGAGGGTAAAATTTGCAAACAATATATACTTTTTATTTTGAGCAGAGAAGGAGGGTATCCCAGCACATGCTCTGCCAGTAAGATCCCCTCCACACACACCTCTGTCCAGGAGGAGTTTGAAAGGCTCACTGGAGTTGGGGGATGCACTTAGTTCAGACCCCCTGACATTTTGGTTGGTGAGAACCTAAACCTCTCACTACCTATGTGGCTTATTAAACTGTGATGTTGTAGGCCAAGGCTTTCTGACAGATTTTATTCCAGTTTAATAGGTGGTGGGGTCAACCTGGGCCCCTGTAGTAAAATTTACATCCTTTGCTGGGTCTTTTTGACTCCATGCCCCACCTCTCCTCAGTCCCCAGATCCCAGGGCAGCACCTCAAGCCGGCTGTGCCTTTCTGTTAGTTCGTGCAGTGTACGCCTCAAATACTACTTCTTACCACCAGAAGGGGATTTAAATCACTCAACTGTATATGTCAAAACATGTCATCCTAAGGTCCCTTTGTAATCGGCGGAGAGATGCATGCTTAATTCTGACTCATCTTATCCTAAAGCAAAAATAGAGAACAGATGGAAGTAATAAAAATGCCCATCCCATTCTCTCACCAATCTCAGCCTTTTACTGTAGGATGGGATGAACGCCATTCAGATAAGCATATGTCTCTACATTGAGTATAAAAAAGGACTGAGGTGACTAGCTCTGATATAGACACTTACATTGTAAATATATACACAAATATTGATGTGAGCCAGTCCACATTATGAAGAGGGATGGAGCACCTCTCCTATGAAGACAGGCTGAGAGAGCTGGGGTTGTTCAGCCTTGAGAAGAGAAGGCTCCG
>JAOXNO010000001.1:166040440-166059190 GCA_028565335.1 Limnodromus scolopaceus
GGAAAGGAAAGGAAAGGAAAGGAAAGGAAAGGAAAGGAAAGGAAAGGAAAGGAAAGGAAAGGAAAGGAAAGGAAAGATGCTAAAAACAATCATTCACCACCAGCAGCCCAATACCCAGATTATCCCCAAGCAATTGTAACTTTGGAAACATTCCCTCTCTGTTTTATTGCTGAGCATAATGTTATAGAGTACGGAGTATCCCTTTGATCACTTGGGGTCAGCTGTCCCAGATGTATCTCCCCTCAGCCTCTTGACCACCCCAGTCTACACAGCACAGCGAGAAGCAAGGATGGCCTTGACCTTGTGCAAGCATAGTTCAGCAACAGTTAAAACACAGATGTCTTCTCAACTTTTTTGGTCACCGATCAAAAACATAGCACCATACATTCTGCTGTGAAGAAAATCAACTCTGTCCGAGCTGGACACTGTACAGTGTGTATGCAGAGAAGACATTTTTGGCTTTTGCATGGTTGCAGATCCAATCCTTTATCAAAATGAATAAGAGTGAATTCTTTTAATAACAGTTTCTAATTCTGTTTGTTTGCAATGTCCCGAGCATGTACCTGACATAATAGTAAAAATACCCTATTTCAAAATGTTTGCTGTATTGTTTCTAACAGGAGTCAGAACATACCTGACTCATCAGTGTCAATCACAAAACACAATGGCCAAGAGAGCTGTCCTTTAAAAAGCTGGTAGAAGGAGAAGTCAAGGACCATCTCTTGACTAATTTGATCTCCTCCTCTGCTTGACTCCAAGTCCTATCAAATAGTCTCAACAGCTGAAGAAGATGGGTCAGATTCTTCTTTTCCTATTAAAAAAGAATTATTTTGAAACCATGAATACAAAGCCCAGGAATAAAAACAACAGGGTAGCCTAGCACTCAAGGTGCTCACCTGAGGCGGAAATCTTGAGTCTGCATAGGTAGCTGTCTACTGATTAGACAATAGATTTTAATATTAATTATTGAGTTAATAATGTTGGGATCCTTTCCATTTTGTTTTATGGTTTATGTTTTCCACTGTGTTTCTAACCCTTTGGTTTTCTTCTAGCTTTTAAAGAATTTAAAATCACTCATTGTGAAATCGTTCTTCAGATACAAGAATGTATATGAAATAGTATAAAATTGAATTGGTAGATCAAATGATTGCAATAGGACATTTGCAATTACATAGTCTGACCTGCATAACACAGTCCAGAAGATTTTGAATTAATTCCTACTGGAACTGGAGCATATCTTTTAGATAAACACGCCGTCTCAATTTAAAAAGCAGTCAGTGATGAAGATTTTACCACAGCCCTCGATATATCATTGCAGTGTTATGTTTTTCCTCTCAGGTAAAAAATTTGCATTTTACTTTTGATAACTATGTCAGTTTCAAGATTAATAATTACATTGTGATATTCTATACCAGTCAATGTCTGGATTTTATTATTTTTTTAAAATCATGCTCAGTGGAAGAATGTATTTGTAAGAAGAAGACTATTTTTGTAATGCAAATAGACAATATGCTCTATAATGGAGGCTGAATTCCAGCTTTTGCTCTGATTGCCTCCTTACTTGTGTGTCTTGTCAATAGCTCACAACTTGATCAAATCAATTACTTCAGGACTGGAATTGTCCATGCTTAGGGCTGAGCTCCGTTGCACTTGTCCTTGCCAAATCACAGCCCCAATACAGAGAATCACTGTAAACTGAGAGAAGGAATTCTTTCCTGCTGTCAGATTGACAATACTCTCCTGAAGGATGGAGGCTGTAGGGGGGTGACCCTGACTGGATGGCAGGTGCCCATCAAAGCTGCTCCATCACTCCCCTTCCTCAGCTGGACATGGGAGAAAATATAATGAAAGGCTTGCAGGTCCAGATAAGGACAGAGAGATCGCTCACCAATTACTGTCACAGGCAAAACAGACTCCACTTGGGGAAATTAGTTTAATTTATTACCAATCAAATCAGAGTAGGGTAATGAGAAATAAAACCAAAATCTTGAAACACTTTCCCATCACCCCTCCCTTCTTTTGGGCTCAAGTTCACTCCTGATGTTCTCTACCTCCTCCCCGCAAGCTGTGCACGGGGAATGGGGGTTGTGGTGTTCATCACACATTGCCTCTGCCGCTCCTTCCTCCTCAGGGGGAGGACTCCTCAAATTCTTCCCTGGGAGCACTGTTCCACCGACAGGAGACAGTGCTCCACAAACTTCAATGTGAGTCTTTCCACAGGGTGCAGTCCTTCAGGAACAGACTGCTACAGTGTGGGTCCCCCACAGGGTCATGTCATACCAACCATCCTGCTCTAGCATGGTTCCTCTCTCCACAGGTCCTGCCAGGAACCTGCTCAAATCTGGGCTTCCAATGGGGTCACAGTCTGCTTCGGGAATCCTATTGCTTCAGCGTGGGGTCTTCCACAGGTTGCAGATGGATATCTGCTCCACTGTGAACCTCCATGGGCTGCAGGGGGACAGCCTGTCTCACCATGGTCTTCACCATGGGCTTGCAGGAGAATCTCTGCTCCTGCGCCTAGAGCATCTTCTCTCCCTCCTTTCTCTCTGACCTTGGTGTCTGCAGGGCTGTTTCTGTCACATATTCTCACTCCTTTCTTCTGACTATCGCAGTTGCTGTTGCACAGCGACTTTTTTCCCCTTCTTAAATAAGTTATCCCAAAGATGTTACCACTGTTATTGATGGGCTCATCCTTGGCCAGCAACGGGTCTGTCTTGGCTATGGCTGGCATTGGCTCTATCTGCTTCTATCTGCTTCTCACAGAAGCCACCCTTGTAGTCCCCCTCTGGCTACCAAAACCTTGCCATGCAAGCCCAATACGGAAGCTAAGCCATGGAGCTTTTGTTGGTATAGGAGAACCAGTGACTGGGGACCTGCTGGCATAAGTTAAATGGTTACTGGGTATATATCTTCCATGTTCTAGCTGACAAAACTATAATTGGAAAACTGTAATGTGAATTGGGTCTCAATCTTTCACTCCAGAAGAAAATGGTTTGTTTCTGAAACATATTCGTATGCTATTTCAGTGGCATATGGTCTTCTGTTATGATGTATGTTGGTATTTCTTGGGATGGAAAACGCAATACAAACATGACTGATCAGTAAAATTACTTATCAAAATGTGGAACCAGAAGAAGAAAAATTTGATGTACTTAGTATATGAGCTTTTCATGTACTTCCTGAAGAACATAGTGTCTCACTTAGTTTAGATGGCCGATGTCAAACTCTCAGGTTTTCAATATTCGGTATTGTTCCCTGAACACGACCTGTAGATTTCCTTCCTTACTTTTTAGCACATTTTGGAAAGGAAAATAATATTAATTATTGTTTCTCAGCTGCCCCTTTTTCTCTTACACATAGGGGAGGCTGAAGTGGCAAGGAAAGATTACTTCAAGCTTTCATAAGAATCTTTGTAAGGAAGATAAACTTTTTGTTACCATTGGGAATCTTGTATTAAAAAAAAAAAAAGTTCAGTAAGTTAAGAATTTACCTCTATAATACTAGCTTAGGCTTGTGGCTGGTTGGGAAATTGCTGGACTTTGTCTGTCCCTGGTAGATAGACAGCTGTTTCATATGGAACAGTTAAAATTGTGCTCCCTGGGACACGTCAATCACCAGTCATTCATATCATATCATATCATATTATACGTCTTTCAGCAAGTCATATAATGGAAAATTCCACAGAACTGATAAAACCTAAACCAAAAAAACTGCTCCATCTAAGCGCTTCAGTTGCCAGGGGTTTATGTTTCTAAACTATTTGTAAAAATAAAATGATCCTTTAGAACTTAATCAAAGAAGTTGTTCGTGTTATAATTAAGTAATTATTATTTTAAATTTGAAACTTAGGTTTATCAAAAATATTTAATAGGTATATGCTACTCATTATTAAATGTGTCAAGCAAATGCTGGTTGTGATAACTTAGTTCCAGATATTCTTGGAACAGACTTAATGGAAATTTTTTTGATGTAGAACTCCATAAATTGCTTATTCCTTCCAACTGTACTAACAACACTGAAATGAAGAAAATTTTCTTAGCTCTTTCCTTCTGTTTTTGTAGAGTGAGTTACCAGATTAATGTGTTAGGGTTGATGCTAGAAAGGTACAGTTCGTAAAACCACCAGATTTTTCCTCTCACCAACATGATCTTTGATTCCCAGTAGCATGAAATTATCTTTGTACATCTTTGGGAAATACTGATTTTGATGTTTGCAAAGCTTCTGTAAAGTCTGTACATTTGTAATCAAAATGTTACCAATTGGATGCTTTTTTAGAAATTCTCTGCAGGTCATATTCAGGCAGTTTAAATTCCACCAGAGGTATTATCTCCCATTCACTGGCTTGATCCAGTTTCCCTCTAACAGCCATAAGTGAGCCCTTCAAAAGCTTTCAAAGTTGCTGTCTCCCTTACTGACTTACCACCATGAATTAGGTGAGATTTCAGCTCTGTGAATATTCCCCATGAAAAAAATTATTTGGTATTCTAGTGTGGCCTTTGAATTTAAAGTACATCTTGTATATATTTTTGTCTGTATGTACCCACGCTCCTTGTCTTTTCTCTGTCTTGTGGACATTTGGCTATAACTCTGAAGAACATTTTCACACATTAGTTTTTTTAAGTGGATAGGTTTAAGTGTACTTCAATGAAAAGGATTTTTTGCAAAGCTGCATTTGTGACAGCATTTTACTACTCACACAGCTGTTCTGTGGAGCATAATTCTAGTAATTATAAACAAACTATGGAAAGTTTGCATTTTAAAGAAATGCAGTGTTCCTTACACAGCCAAAGGAGCATATGTGCTAAAGCACACATGTATCTGGGAGGCTGAATATAAATTTGTCAGACGTGATTAAAATAATTATTGCTGATTCTTCAGCTTTTCCGTTTTTCAGAGGTCTTTTGAATGACGTATTCCTTATGGTTTAATAGTCACTCTCTGTCTCCATCTAACATTTGATGCATGAGCAACAGTCATGAGCAGGTAATATGTTGTGGGCAATGCCATACGTTGCTTTCATTTGGAACTGGTACATTGTGCAGGTCAACACTGGGCACAGGGCCGTGCTGCCTCAGTCTACACAGCTCTGCTGGTGACACACAGAGAGACTAGTCTGAGTTACAAAAACAGCAGAAAAAAATCAGCCCAGGGGTAACCACTCACCCTTGCTTCAAATTCCAGAGTTATTCTTCCAGAAGTACCAGGTCAAGGTAATTCTACACGGTGTAGTATTGTATGGGATGGATACATCCAGGATAATAATCCACTGGAGATAGTTAACATATGTAATAGAAGACAGCCCTAAGTCATCACAGCATCAGCACAGCTCAAATGCCTGCATTTCTTTTGCTTATGAGATGTACTAGAAAATGTCATAGTCAGATTGGTGTTTGCTGCTTGGGACCATGGTCTATTTCTTTTCTGAAGGGCAAAGCATCTTGTCTCACACTGAAGGTGTTGGTGATAAATAATGATCATCATTATTTTTTAAGTGTTTAAGAGTGTGCTTATTTGCTTGGAATACTCGAGGACCTATTTTGGCTTAGGTAATACGAACAGCTACAAGACAGATTGCTCCTATCCCCCCCAATTAAAAATGTAAGGATCCTGAACCCATGTATCATTCTGAAATATCAGAGACTACAATGGCCATATTTTGTGTGCCTTCACTGCAGGAGGCTTTGTGAATGCCTGTAAAATGGTGAGCAAGGGTTGGGGTGAGAATTCATTATTTTGAGAGAAGCCAAAGGAGAGTATGTATCAGAGCATACTTTGAGCCATGAGAAAGACACCGTCTCTGGATACCTACTTCCTCATCTTTACATTGCTGTCCAAAGAGCTACAAGGCCCATGGGGCCACTGGTTCTGTATGAGGGTAGAAGAGGTCAAATTAATTCACCACTGAGAAAGACAAACAGGACGTATTTTGATTATTTTGACCAAATAAAATCTCAACCTCCAAGAGAATGAGGGTAGAGTGGAGAACTCCCAGTGGAACCAAGAAATGGAAAGTGGCTGTGCTAGAATCAAAAATCTTGACTAACATTGTGCATTAGGGGAGACAGGATGTGTTGTGAGGAAGGAGACAGCAGGAAGCAGGGTGATTGCTGGCATTTAAATAAAGCTACTTGACTTTTATCAGACAGGGGGAAATGATTACTTGGCACTTATATTAATTACTGAGAAGACATAGGAGACTTTGATTTTCAGCCTAAGTATGATGGCATACCTCATTAAGGATGCAGAATAAATTTCATTTGATCTAAAAAACTTAAATATGTGAAAGAACATTTTTTTCATTCTGCATCTTAGTTTGGAGCAGAATTTCACTGGAAGCACTGGAAGCAACTACTGGTGTAGTTTGCTAACACTGACTGTTAAAGACTGGAGGGGCTTCCCAAACTGGCCTCACTTCACTAAAGAAAGTGAAGATTTAGCCAAGTTGACTGGACCTAAACCCAGTGGCTCAAATTGAGAGATTAATCAGAAGCAGATTCCTGCAGCAGATGATAGAACGGCAGCAAAGCTAATCACTGCCGTCTAGACTGGCATGATTTGGATGGTTATTTATTGTGAAAAGAAAGCCAAATAGTTAAAATTTTAGTAATAACTGAATTTAGAAAACATCTTTCCCTATTTTTTTTTCCCAGAGAAATACAAAGTTCATTAAGCAATGTATCCGAGATTTTACTGCATTTTCCCAGTGGACACTCATGAATAGAACTGGGAAAAAATGTTTTCTCTTCACAGGAAGCTCCTCTTCTCAATAGGGATTAAATATTTAAAATGCCAAAAAATGCTCATGAATCAGCAGTCTAAAAATGTTCATTAAATATAAATCAACACTTCTTTTGTTTTGATTTTCGTTATTCTTTTTCACTACTTTGTAAAATAATTCATGTGTTGTCTTTTTTTCAATATGACCCAGTAGAGCCTTAAAAAGAAAATGGTTTTAAAATAAAAAAAAATACTAATTTTGGGCAATTTAAATGGCAAAACATTTTTCCAGAGCATTTTATCAAAAATGCTGTCTTTATTTATAGAATCGTAGAATCATAGAATGGTTTGGGTTGGAAGGGACCTTAAAGATCATCTTGTTCCAACCCCCCCTGCCATGGGCAGGGACACCTCCCACAAGACCAGGTTGCTCAAAGTTCCATCCAGCCTGGCCTTGAACACTTCCAGGGATGGGGCATCCACAACTTCTCTGGGCAACCTGTTCCAGTACCTCACCACCCTCACAGTAGAGATGTTCTTTCTAATACCTAGTCTAAATCTCCCCTCTTTCAGTTTAAAACCATTACCCCTCATCCTATCGCTACCCCTGGTAAAGAGTCCCTCCCCATCTTTCCTATAAGCCCCCTTTAGGGCCTGGAAGGCTGCCATAAGGTCTCCCCAGAGCCTTCTCTTCTCCAGAGAAGAGAATTTAAACAAATTCACGTTGACAAATTGCCATTTAATAACAAAATACATCTACAACATAAAATTTCCTATCAAGTTTAATCACAGATCTACCAAACACCACTGTCTTGTATGATTAAAGTTATTCATTGGAGCATTGCATAAAATCTGCCTTTATGCCAATGAGAGCTCCTGTAAGCAGATGCAGAACATTGAATTCTCAAAATCCACTGTGAAAAAACTGATGCAGAAGTAAGGATATTAAAACATAAGGAGGCTATAAGCCTGCATGAAAATACTTCATTGCCCCCCTAAAAAAATTCTTTATTACTTTTCCGTAACCCTAATCTTTGACTGCAACACGTCATTGCAAAGTCGTAATTATTTTTGAAACCCCTGTGAAATGAAAAATTCTTTCTCAACCTACAGATTCTAATACTTTGTTACACAAAAAGCATTGATGTATTTTGAAAAAAAAAAAAAAAAAAGGCAGCTCATTATTTTATTTCCAACAAACTATGCATATTGTAAAGCAGCAGTTTGTCATCGGCTTACAGAATCTTTATTGCAAACACAGGTTTGCATCTGTTCATCTTCATCATGTTACTTTGAAAGAGACTACAATGCTTTGGCAACATCTTTATAAAACCATTCAACCTTTTTTAAAGGATTGCTGTTGAAAAACAGTACCTGAAGTGATTCATGAACTCCAAGTGACATGACATGGTAGTGGCCACAGTTATAAGAACCTCTCCTTTTTCAGAGAGACTAGAGCCATTTCTACTCTCTCTCTTACATGCTCTTTCTAGTGTTGATTTTCCTTGTTGTTCCAACCAATTTCCTTTGTTATACCACAGTAAATGTGATTTGTGTCACTGTTAGTAAAAGGCCATAGGCTTTGTATTGAGATGGCAGTGCAAGATCTCAGGATTTTTTGTGCTTGCCTTCGCCTGAACTGGCCTTAGCTTGCTTTAATAATTGTCTACTGGTCAAGTGACTTTTGCCCGATTGCTTGTCGCTTCATGTCTGGGAATATTGCGTGTGGCAAAGGTCTGACAAACCTAGGTAGTCATCGTAGGACAGGCTAACAGCCCTCTGTGTTAGCCTATGCTAAGGGATGCTGCTGGAAAAAAGTCAAACTTTAGCTGGAAGCTGGCCTTGTTAAGAAAACATATAAAAATAACTCAATTTGGACAGGAAGACAGAGGAGGAATGGATCCCACTAATGTGGCCATCATACTCTTCCCAATGAATGCTTCAGAGAGGTGATGAAGTGCTGTAAAATGCACTCCTCACTGCTGGAGAAGATTGGCACTGTCAACCCAACCCAAAGACACATTGGAAGGGTGAGCATAGTTTCAGTGGAAAGAGGTATATAATAGTAACTTTTATTGTATAACAGTTATAAGGATATAATTTATGAGGTTTTTCTCCGTAATTTGGTCTGAACGTATAGCATCAAAACTGAACTAAAGATTTGGATAACTACTCTGCTAAAATCCCAATGAGATAAACAAAGTATTCTTAGTTCTTTATGTACAGCAGGTCCTTTTTGCTCATACCAAAATTTTGGGTGTGTATTGTCATTTGTTTGATCCAGATACTTTTTGTTTCCTTTTGTTGGAACAACAATCATTGCTTCCTGGAGTCAGTGATTACTCAAGGTTTTAGTTTGGCCTAAAAGATCAAGAACAGTGAATGACAGCTTACTTTCTTGATTTTTTTATGTTCCGTAACCACAGCTTTCTTCATAAAAATCCAGCTAATGGATGACCAAGATTTTAGAGAGGGCAGGATTTTGTAGTTGCTCTACTTCCGAACTTTCTAATGAAATAAAAAGCTATAATAATTTCTTACATATTTATTGAGCACATAGAACCACATTATACCTTTGAACATAAAGTTACATTCCCAGATATGCATGGAAAATTTTGAATCCCCTAGACTGTTTTCTTAAGATGTTGGATTAATATGAGAAAATATGTCATCCCAAACCCAATCAGTCTTTTAATTTCTCTGTAGTTACTTTAATTGAACGAGACTGAAAGAAAGCTAAAGGAAATAACAACAGGGACAATCAAGTTAGCATGGCAAAGGAGTCTTGTTTACAAACTATAGCCAGCATCAATTCATTTCTGGCTTCAGTTTCTGACCTCCACTTCAAAAGCAATTATTCACAAATGACAAATCTTATGAACTCCGAGGACCTGCCCTGGTATGGATCTTGTAAGTGTAATAACCATATATTTACTAGTTCTAAAAGCTTCATTTGGCATCTCCAAAGGAGCAGGCAGATTCAGCAGCCAGATGTCTGTTTATTGAACTGATATATGCAAATATTATTTGTAAGCAGTAAATTGGGATTCTAAAACAGTGCCTATAGTAGAAAAGGCAAAAATATAAACTAGACTTGCATATACTTTTATTGCTTCAAAAGCATCAGAATCAAGACTATTGTCTCTAGACAAAAGTATTTTTTTCCTTTTGCTTCCACAAATAATAGATTGATGATCCATAAATTGCCTTCTGTGCTGGAAACCCAAAAGGCTCTTAGACTGTAATAGTAAAACATGACTTCCTTGATTATCCTGTTATTCTTTTCAAATACACGGATTTATTTTTTTCCCAATGCAATCAAATGTTTTCAACTTTCTGAACATTTGCAATCATTATTATTTTCTGTGGTTTATTCCTCAGAAGATTTAATTCCACCCCTAATTATAAAAAGTAACCCCCATTATGAGCAGTACTGTATTCTGTTCACAACAGAGACTGAAACATGTGGAGAATGATATATATATTAATCTATATAAGAATGGCAGATGTCATCCCTTTACCAATGCAAACATGTGGTGTACTTGTCCAGTAAAGGTAAGTTAAAATAAGTCTCCCATGATCCAAGTTATTGTTATTTTTGAAGTAACCAAAATCAAGCATTGCTATTCATCCCCTTTGCTATAGAAAAACTCCTTCTCTGGGAGCTATTGTTTATGTTCTTATTTAAATTCTAGTTAGTGTTTATTAGAAGCAAACCTCATAGAGATTCTTTCTAATGCTGATAATGTTTGGTAGCAAACACAAAAAACCTGCAGTTTCTTACACACATTTTGATTTATAAGTAAAGTCTCATTTGGTTAACAGCTTTATTTATCTTATTGGTATCACAAGGAAATCAATGGCTGACAAGAGTTTGAAATTAAAATGCAGTCAAACTAAAGTACCTTCAGAACAAATAAATTGCCTATTACCATTGAAATACTTAATCTCTTTGCTGAACATCTTTGAAATATTTAAACATATAATTAACAACTTTATATTACAGAGGATCTGTGTAGCATTCATCAGTGTCATGCCTAAGAGCCTTTTGAAAGCAATTAAATAATGTAAGCCATGGTTCACTATTTGTTTTAATGGTATATTGAAAAAGAGTCAAAAGTAATTGACTTCTGCTTGTGACTGTGTTTGTTGTATTCCATTCCTACTGTGTTAGTTTCAGCCAACAGGCTTTTGGTTCTGAATTGCAAAGGCCAGGGAGGTTTTCTTCTTTTATTCCCCTCTTCTTTGATGAGTATTTGGCTTCATCTTCCTCTGAGACAACGGCGACAGGCTACGGCCAGAGATGGGATATTGGTCAGGTGTGCTAGCCCTCCACATGGTGCTGAAAGCCTGAGAAATGTGGCTTGTGTCTTGTTCACATGTTGAGGGTTAATGTGATCATCAGATTTGGAGTCAAAGTGACTTTCACCCTTAGCCTAACTGGCAGTGAACATTGCCTTCTCAGTTTTAGTTTTCCAGCTTCCTCTTTGGTGTAGGCCATGGTGCATTTCATGGTTCACATGGGGGTCTCTTTTTAACCAGCTGCCGCTTTGGGGACTTAGGACATTGGTGATGCCTCTCATCTCTTTTGCTCCTGTATTGTTCCTTCTGAGGCTTTGAACTCTGTGGTGGGTTTGCCTTGGCTAGCAACCAAGCCCTCATTCAGCCTCTTGCCCCCCACCCTCAGCAGGATGGAGGGAGCAAATACAAAGGACACGAATGAGAAAGGTCATGGGTTGAGTCAAAGACAGGGAGGTTGCTTACCGATTACCATTGTGGGCAAAAGAGCCTCAACTTGGGAAAAATCAATGTAAATTATTACCAATGAAAAGAAATATCTGGTTAATAATTTGGCTAGTGGGAAACACACATTAAAAATACACCTTTCCTTCTCCTTTTCCCAGGCTTCACTGACTCCTTTGGGCAGTACGGGGAAGCTGGGGGTGGTGGGGTATGGTCAGTGCATAACAGCTTCTCTCTGCTGCTCTTTCCTCCTCACTCTTTTCCTGTGCTCCAGTGTGTCCTCTCCATGCAGGGGCTGCAGGAAGAAAACCAAAAATCTGCTCTGATGTGGGCAACCCCAGCCTCTCCTCACAGAGGTTGTCCCTGAAGCCCCCACTGCCAGCGCCTGCACACCCATACCCAATACAAGTCATGAGGGTATATTGAGTCACAGAAGGCTTCATTTATTTTAGGAAGTTATGGCGTGTTTAATAGCGTATCAGCTGGTGAAGTGGAAGTTGAAATTTCTAGACTAAACGTCTATAATGCTTGGTAGTAGAGGGAGACTGGATGTAATGCATCAGACAGTCTCTGGTTTTGTCCATGACAATAAAACTAAATGAAAAAACAGCAGCCTTGTTCTGGCCTTGAGGTCAGGTAACACAAGGAACCTCCGTCTTTGCGTGACGTAGCCCTTGGCCCTGGATATTCTCTGGTGATACTGTCATAACTGACATGTTGTGTGACTGTATTTTTAATTCATTTCGAAGTGTCTGAAATAATGTGATGACTGTGTGGCAGCCCATCACAGAGGTGTTCTCATGGTGTGAAACAGAGAGTGGATTTTTTATGTCCTCAGGTGTGGCTAGAGGGTATATAGAGTCATATAAGGCTTCAAAGCTAGCTGGACTAGTACTTTGTGTACTTGTACCTACTCCACTGTGGAGGGTGGAGGCAGCCAAATTTGATGAAGTCTCATCTATGCTTCCTTGAAGAATCCCTGGAGTGAACTACATTGAGAAAGCCTAGGCTTTGTCTTGAGTTGAGTTTACCAAGATGGAAACAGGAACCCACCAAAAAGTTAGGCAATGTGGACAGTCAGGGATCCAATGCTTCAGCAGTTCCCTGGTCTTCTGTTATGTGGAGGCGCAGATGTTTTCCAAATACCTTGAAAAAAAAAGGCAAGTACAGGAATACACAAAAACACTTAGACTTTCTCAGGCGCCCATCAATTATCAGGAAGTACATTAAAAGCTCACCCAACTTGCAGATTTTCAGATAAAGCATTCTTCCCACTAAAGTAACTTTTTTACATGTGTGTAGATAAAACTGTGGGTTTGGGACCCATAAAGGTTCACTTAAGTCTTATGTGCTGTGGTATTGAAAGTCACTAAAATATATGTGGATTCTGCCACTTGAGAACAGGTTGAGTTTTGATTGGTTAGCAAGGCAGCACAGGGAGCAGAGGATAGGACCCTATTTTCTGCATAAGCACAAGTTGCGTATAGTTACTAGCAATTTATTTTGTTCTTGTTCTATCTGCTGTAAATTAAAAGCTTGATTAGTACATAGATTTATTTAGTTGGATGTATGTGTATGCATGAAAATGAATTGCTGAATTCTGCACGAATGCTCAATAAACTGCTGAAGAAAAGCTGAGCTGAAGTAATTCATTTCCATTCAGTTTTTAAGTTCCATAGTGCTATGGTCCTCTTGTTTATAGGAATTACTCAGCAGTGTAGATCAGGAGTATAAACCTGGTCTCCCAGCCAGATATCATTAATCAGCATAATTTGTCTAGTCTTAAGCCCATTTCTTGCTCCTCTTTTTCCTAAGCTCCTTCAAACACAGCCAAGGACTGATGGAGCTCGTCCATCCTTCATCCTATTACTGAAAGTGCGTTCCCCAAAGGTATAATACATATACATAATAATGCATATACGTTTGTGGGAGGTGAATATACATAGGCTTTAGTCATGTATGTGCCCTGATATACATGCTTATTCCTTTGTGGTACGAGACGTGTCTATGATAAGACAGAGGCTGTCTCTGTTTTGCCTATGCAGTGGATGCATGGGATATCACATGATGACGGAGTGGCTACAGAGTCATTTTTCTTTATCTGAAGAGCAGTGGCCCCATCCCCAGTTTGTATACTAGGCCCCAGGGAATCTTCCTATCCTCTGTTTCATTGATCCATGGCAAGTAGTAATCATGAAAGCTCTTCTGGTGGAGAAGTCACACTTCCACAGCTAGCAAATGTCAATCAGGCCCACTAAGAGATTCTGACATCAGATAAAACATGGATTCCCAAACTGGGGGTAAGCCCATGAATGGACATGAGCAATAGACCTCATGTTCAAGGAAAACTGTGTTGGTAAACAGATGGGATGATGGATGTTAAACTGGCTGTAGCATTTACAGTTTATTCCCAGAAATAAGTAATCATATTAAAGTTAAGTATGATCCCTCTTATCTCCAACAGTGCAAAATAGATTTAGAAAGTCATAAACAACCAGAAGAGCTATGGTTCATGAGGCCTTCAAAGAAATGTGTTTGAACTGCAATTGCCTTTCTCAGAACATTCTCAGCAACTGCCATTTTCACTTGCCAAATGCCTTTTACTATAAAAAGAAGATCTTGGGATCTCGGGGGATGCACAAACCCAGGAAAACCAGCTCCAAATTTGGAAAGAACATAACACAGGACTTTTGGCAGATATGACACTGTACAGATCTTCTCGTTGAAGAAAGGCTATCTGTTCAGATGAAAGTAGAAATTGTGAATATCAAATTGGGAGCAAAGATAATGTTGTAGGGACAACAATGGATTAAAACTCAGGAGAGATGGATTTAACAGATAGCTCTTCTCTCTTGCTAATTTTATGACAGTTATTCCTTCCCTCTTTGTTTTGGTCTGTACACATGGATGAGACATTGCATTTGCCCTATCTGCATATGACTTCTGCCTTTAATAACCTTAACGAACAATGCACACCTAACGCCACTGTGAAATCTGTAGACAAACTCTTTGGTGACTCCAGTTCATATTTCTGCAATCCAAAACCAGTCACGACCGGTCACAATGAAAAACAGAATCTGAGGATCCTGAGTACAAAAAGAAGGAAAAATGGCATTGAAATAATGAGTGATAATCAGAATCCTTTCAAATGACATTGCCTACCAGACAGACAAACAGCATAAAGCTTTGAATTGTTTTAATAGCCACTGAACATTCTGTCAGCAGTAAATTCATTGCTAAATGCTATCAGACCTACTGGAGCACCTAAATCTGTATAGCATTTTAAAGTAGATACTGATAAACATGAGTCAGTAGTCATATCTTTTTAATTCCTATGTTCCATCATCATCCATCATAGCTAGGTAGTTGTTAAGCATTCTGGATATGAACTGACTTTCCCTCTTTTTCAGTCAGCGTTCAAATATTATATTGCTCAAACTGGTAACTTCCCCCCAAAACTTTCACATATTGATGGGCACTGATCCTAGCTATGTGCCTTGTTGTGAATCTTAAGTCTTCCTTTCAGCTACTATTGAGTTACTACTAGCTCTAACACACACATTTAAAGTTCATTTCTTTCATTCTTTCACAACCATTCAGATTCACCCTCATATTTTGGTTTCTGTCTTCCCTAATTAGTATTTCAGCTGAGTACAGATGTAAAGCTATACAACTAATTGGTTATTGATAATAGAAGACATCTATACAGGGAATATCCTGTTTTGCAGGAAGAAGAAAGAGTAAATATCTGCCCAAAGAGCCTAAAGATGTTACAGGCAGACTTTTATTTGTCTTCAGTGGTCAGACCCCAAGTGATCCATATCTGTAAAATTAATAAGCCTGTCGCTCAACTGCACTGTCAAAAGGAAAAAAGAACTGATGCATTTGAGCCCTTTTATTTTTAGCTTGATGCAAAACTGGATTAGGTATAATCCCATTTTTCAGAGTGAATGAAATCCTGTGTTATCTGGAAAGCTAGAGCTGCTGTCTTGTATTTATGGAGCTTAACTTGTTTAGCTTGACAGATGCTGTTCAGGATCAAAAGACATTGATATAAACAATGCTGTATTTTCAAGGTCAGAAGTACTCTAGGGAAGAAGTTGTCTTGATACAATGTAGGATAGAAAGAAGAAGCATGTTAAAGATGTAGAAAACTCTAACTATCTGAAACAGTACAATAATTTTCATAAACGTGAGTCCCAGAATGTAAGACAAGTCCAGTCAGGCAAGTGCAGCAATATTCTGTTGCTCACTCATAAGATCTCTATATGATGGTCTCTTACTTTTAGTAAATCCTTAGCTTAAATCCTGCTCTTTCATCTCACTGCTTCTCTAGAATATCACAAGTCAGATTCTTTCTTTATTTCCAAGACCTCCTTATATTTTGCAACATAAAAATAGTACAGTCTGTAAACCATTCTCCTAAATATTTTGTTACACTCTAAAGAAAAACAACCCTAGTTTCTGAACAGAGGCCTTAATGTTGAATTGATTGTGTAGAATTATGGAGTTTTTTTCCATTGCGATAGCACTGTTATTATACGATGATTTGTGAGTCTCCCAGTCTTTGCAAATGAAATCCCAAAGGAGCACAGAAACATTGGAGAGGACGTCGTAGCAAGTCTATGTTCCTTTGTACAGCTTTAAAAGATGTTTGACTCCAAATCTAATAACCATCTAATAAAAGTTGGAGTGATCTCAAGTGTCTCAGATCTTACATGCTGATTACAATTTGGCCATTTTAGCCAAAGTTCAAGTGTTCTTGCTAGTAATTCTTTCATAAACAGTATCTTCCAGAGTTTCACTGTGGTTTTTTTTTTATGATAGTTAACTTTTTTCCCCCTTTTTTTCCTTTTTCTTTTTCTTTTTTTTTTTTTCTTTTGAGCCCTAACAGAAGTTTAACTACGTGGAAGAGCAAAAGGTCAATTCTCATTTCATTTCTGGGTTTCATTACTGTTTCTGGCACAGTACCTAGTGGGCACAAAGATATCAGTCAGTCAGTACCTGTCTGGAGGCTGGATCTGTAACCAAGCCACAGTTTTATTGAATCCTATCATTGCAGAAGAAAGGGGGGAACAACTGAAAAACACCCTTATGGGCTTCTTATAGGTCTCTGCGCTCAAATAGCATTACGCTCATTAGGTAGGCATCCAACTCTCTGACCTACATAGAAAAAATAGGAAATTTGCATAAATTTTCATATTACACCAAAGGGAAATACCATTATTAGAACAAAAAACACTGAATGCAGTCAGTCTAGCTGTGTGACATCCAAGAAATCTTTTTTGGTTATGAAATATTTAGTTCCAAATCAGAGATTTCAATTTCATCTCTATTTAAATCTCTATTTCAAACAAGCTAATAACAGTGAAGACATTTTACAGATTACCAGACAAGTGTCTAGTTGCTTCTAGCGATGTTTTTTTTCCACATGTGAGAAACGGGCTAGCTTTTCCCATCTCTAACATTGAAATTCAGTCTGCAAGTGTTGCAGAATCAGAAAATTTGACATTTTCAGAAAACTGCTGGCTGCAATTTGTAATATGTTGCAGAAATGTGATGTCACAGAAATGGCATTTCTATGAATGTCACAGTCTTGTTGGGGGAACTAATGACTGTAGAATAAATAAAAGAATGAATGATATGATTATTGAATACTACACAGACTCAGTGTTACACCTATTGCGGAGAATGAAGCGGTACTGCACAATTCCCTAATCGAGTAAATCATCTGGGACTGACGCTCAGAATTTGTCTTCTGCTGGTGAGCATGTAGTGTTGTATAGCTGGACACCTAAGTGGAAACTTGAAAAGTATCAAAATATCTAAATGATTTTTCACATGTAAATTTTATTACCTACATTAACACCAACTACAAATAAAGGCATTAACTGCTTTCAGAATGTTCTCAGATGTGGTAATACATTTCTTTAATTTCTGGATACAAAGAAATACCCTACTGTTAATGCTTAATTGTGAAGTGCTCCAAAAGTCATTTTTTTCCCCATCATTGTGAATACAAGTTAAGACACTGGCTTTTATGATAAATAACTAGTATACTCTTCAGGTAAAGGAGGAGCCCATTTTTTCTATTGCAATAAACTGACAGCTCAATGTTTAACCGTGAAGACTCTAATGAACCAAGTGTATGTCACAGTCAGTGCTATCCTTTCTGTAATTCGGTTCTGTTTGCTGTATATGTTCTAGCAATATCAGTTTTCAGAGGACTAAAGATCTTTTACTTTTCCTTTGAATGCATAACTGCACTACAGAAGAGATCAAAGGAAGGCTAGACATTTTGTTCTTCACAGTGAGGACATTTGAAGAGGAAAGAAGAGTCTGAAATTTGTAAGAGAAACACATTTTTTTAGCTACTAACACAATCTGCAAGGAAACAAAGTTCCTAATTATTAGTTTGAATTTTTTGCTGACTCATGGAAGAATTTTAATTGGTTGATAGTATTCATATTTTCACAATTTTTTATGCAACTTTAAATAGTACTAACGTTCTTAGCTTGATTCCTAAAGAATCAGGCTTATGCTGGAGGGAAGGGATACCATCCAGAGGGACCTGGACAGGCTGGAGAGGTGGGCTCGTGTAAACATCATGAAGTTCAACCAAGCCAAGTGCAGGGTCCTGCACCTGGGACATGGCAATCCCAGGCACAAATACAGGTTGGGCAGAGAATGGCTGGAGAGCAGCCCTGATGAGAAGGACTTGGGTGTGTCGGTGGATGAGAAACTCAACATGAGCCAGCAATGTGCACTGGCAGTCCAGAAAGCCAACTGTGTCCTGGGCTGCATCAAGAGAAGTATGACCAACAGGTCAAAGGAGGTGATTCTGCCTCTCTACTCTGCTCTAGTGAGACCCCACCTGGAGTACTGTGTCCAGCTTTGGAGTCCTCAACACAGGAAAGACATGGACCTGTTGGAACGGGTCCACAGAAATGGTCAGAGGACTGGAGCCCATCTCCTATGAAGACAGGCTGAGAGAGTTGGGTTAGTTTGGCCTGGGGAAGAGAAGGCTCCAGGGAAACCTTATAGAGGCTTTCCAGAACCTAAAGGTGGCCTACAGGAGAGATGGGGAGGGAGTCTTTATCAGTCAGTGGAGCAATAGGATGAGGGGTAATGGTTTTAAATTGAAAGAGGGGAGATTTAGATTAGACACTAGGAAGAAATTCTTTCCTGTGAGGGTGGTGAGGCACTGGAACAAGTTGCCCAAGGAAGTTGTGGATGCCCCATCCCTGGAAGTGTTCAAGGCCAGGCTGGATGGGGCTTTGAGCAACCTGG
>JAOXNO010000001.1:166059290-166074891 GCA_028565335.1 Limnodromus scolopaceus
CCCTGCCCATGGCAGGGGGGTTGGAACTCAATGATCTTTAAGGTCCCTTCCAACTCTAACCATTCTATGATTCTATGTCATCGCTGTCTGGTTGTCCTTAGCCTATCCACAGTGAACTCACTGACCATTTCAGTTGGATTTGAGTCAAAAGCAGAAGAATGTAGTTGTCTGTAAGACTTGTAGGTGTCTTCTGGGTAGAGAAAGGAGACCCTGTACCACCCTCACTAAGCAAAAGGCTGCTGAATGAGTATATGTACTACCAGACAGGTGTGAATCCATGTGGGAGAACAATGTGAATGCTTTAACCAGGAAAAAAAATATTTTATCAGAACTTCCAATCAGTTCTAAGATTCAAAATACTCAGGAAGAAAATGCTTGGTAAATTTTGGTGCTCTTATTATTGCTTTTTGAATATTTTCCTCTTGATTCTGTTAGAATAAAAGCTGAGACATTGGGGCTTAATGTTATAGCAGATGGTGGGCTTCATATCAAAATACATAGATGTGAAATCCCAGGTCCTATAGGATACTAGTAATGATCTCATATAATTTCTCCCAAAATATCAAATCTATTTACTCCGCATTGTGTCCCCCTTCAAGCTGTACCTTCTATTACTCTGTTAAACAGGAACAGCACCAGGGCAAAGGATTAAGGAGTGATTAAAGAATGAGAAAAGGGCAGCTCTAATGTTTTTTAGCTATCAAGAAATAACAGTGTGCTAGTTCTTCAGAAGCAAAGAAGCAGCACTGTTCTGGATTCATATGACATAGCGAACTTTCCAAATTCTCTGTGCTGGCTAGTGTTAGGTGCTGAAATTGCATGAAAAGGCTTCATAGAAACACTGCAGTGTCACACTAATTTAGCACTTCAGAGCATCAAAGCACTATTTAAACATTAACTAAATCTTATTCAGAGTTCCTAGAAACTGTAAGGCAGAAATTAAAAACTCTCTCCCTTGTAGATGCATTTGAGCTGCAGTTTTACTTGTCACATACAGAGCAATGAAGAGGGCAAGTCATACTGTCATTCAGACTACATGAGAAAACTCTGCATCCATCTTACCATGCCATCTGAAATATCTTTTGGATAGGACGGAACATGTGATATGTGAGAGCAGGGTTAAAATAAATAAATAAATAAGAAAAAAAGTTAAGTGACCTAATTTGCACAAGCAGACATTTTTTTCAATATTTAGTATTTCAATATTTACTATTTACATACGTTGATTCTTTTTATATTTGTTGCCTGCTTCAGTTACATTGTCTTTAGATCTATGGTGATATGGAGAAAAGCCTGTACAAAGGTGGAGAGCTTGGCTATTAGCATTACTGGGAAAGGTTTGAAAGTTCATCTGCAGCCCAATCTACTTGGCTGAGTACTTGATGCGAAGCAAACTGAAGCACTGTTTCACCTAAAAGCCTCCTAAAGCAAGCGCCTGACATAGTCAATAGAATAAGAAGGTTCTCTCTGATATGTGCAGAGGGAAGATACTGTTCACCTAATTTAGGTATCTATTTTTTTTATGCAGTCCGTAGGGCACGGTATTTGTATAGTGATGATGAGCATCTTTGGCATAATATCCTAAGATCAGAGCACTCATTCAGAAGGTGAAAGACACAGAGCTCTCATTCCACCTCCCAGACACTTTTTGTCTTCATCCACTGAAAGTGTAACATAAAATGTAGGATGGTTAGAGGGAGACAAGAGGAAAAGGGCACAAACTTGAACGTAAGAAGTTCCACCTAAACATGAGGAAGAACTTCTTTACTTTGAGGGTGGCAGAGCACTGGAATAGGCTGCCCAGGGGGGTGGTGGAGTCTCCGTCTCTGGAGATGTTCAAATGCTGCCTGGACACACTCCTGTGCAACCTGCTCTGGGTGGACCTGCTTTGGCAGGGGGGTTGGACTAGATGATCTCCAGAGGTCCTTTCCAACCCCACGTGATTCTGTGATTCTATGAGATGCACTTGGAGCTTAGTTTCCCTCACCCAAGTCTGTGACCTAAACTCTGCATGAAGTTTCCTCTTACTTTTTCCTTTCTGGCACTCATACACTTCCCTGGGTAGCCTGTTCCAATGCTTGACAACCCTTTCAGTGAAGAAATTTTTCCTAATATCCAGTCTAAATCTCCCCTGGTGCAACTTGAGGCCATTTCCGCTTGTCCTATCCCTTGTTATTTGGGAGGAGAGACTGACCCCCGCCTCTCTACAACCTTGTTTCAGATGTAGAGAGCAAAAAGGTCTTCCTTCAGCCTCCTCCAGACTAAACAAACACAGTTCCCTCAACTGCTCCTCATAAGATTTTTTTCTCTAGAGCCCTCACCAGCTTTGTTGACATTCTCTGAACATGCTCTAATACCTCAATGTTGCTCCTGTAGTGAGGGAAAATATGGGATATCCTGGGAAGGACATTCCCACCCTCTTAGTGAAACTTTCTTCACTGAGAGGGTTGTCGAGCATTGAAACAGGCTACCCAGGGAAGTGGTTGAGTTACTATCCCTGGAGGCATTTAAAAGACCCACAGATGTGTTGCCGAGGAACATGGTTTACTGGTAACTTGGGAGAGTTAGGTTAATGGTTGGACTTAACGATCTTAAAGGTCCTTTCCAACCCAAACAATTTTATGATTCTATGATTCGTAGCTCAGAGACTCTTCTGAGATGCTTTAGCCATGGCAGCAGCTGCTCTCAGAATGGGAAAGGACATGAATTTGGATCTTACAAGATTCACTGTGCCTGTGGGAAGCATCTCCATAGCACAGTGCGTAGATGTATTACTGATACAGAGAAGTGCAGACCGACTGCACGGAATGCGAAGCAGGGCCAGCATGTCCCGGATATATTGAACCTACCGCATACCTGCGTTCGGGCTTATGGCATTTGTCTTCGCAAGCAACCGTTAAGTGGGATGGAGCCCTGCTTTCATGGAGATGGCTGAACACCTGCCTGCTGATGGGAAGCAGTGAATTAATTCCTTGTTTTGCCTTGCTTGTGTGCATGGCTTTTACTCTACCTATTAAACTGTCTGTATCTCAGCCCACAAGGTTTTTCTCACTTTTACCCTTCCAATTCTCTCCCCCATCCCAGCTCAGGGGGGAAAGTGAGCAGCTGCGTGGCCCTAGTTGCTGGCTGGGGTTAAACCAGAGCATTGCCAAATCTCTTTGCTTTCACTGAGAAAAAAATTGAGACCTATATTCATCCCTCTTTGTTATCCATGTGGCCATGATATTGACCCCTAAGATTATGTTTGTTTATTTGCAAGGTTGGACTGAAGTCACTGAGGCTACATACTTCTCACAGATGTTCCAAATCTCTGCTAACTGGCTGAAGTTGTGTCAAAATTTTTTGTCATGAGACAAGAGCAGTGAGGATTTGCACTGTGCAAGGTGGAAGCATTCTTGTTCCTGGTCTCTTGAGCAGATTCCAAAGTTTAGAGATTCTCAAATGCAGCAATAGCCTACAAAATCTAAAAGGAGATGAATATACTCAGAAACTGTGTAGAACTTACATATAGTAAAAGCAGTATGAGAATTCAATCCCTTCTTGATTAAGAAAAGGATTCCCACATTTGATCTCTATCTTCTGTGTTAAGATAAATTTCTTTCCTTTCACTGTTGCTTTCATCCCTCATGGGAATACAGATCATGGGTTACAGAGAGGTGAAATGCTAACATAACAGTAAAAATGGTTCTGTCAATTCATCTTATAACCCATTCCTAAGATGCATTTCCAGTTTGGTGTAATTAGGTCTAGCAGATGAAATTAAACTTTGCCAGGTCTGAATTTTTTTCATAAAACGGTAACAAATAAGATGCCGTATGTTTTTTGGTTTTTACAAATTTCTTACCTTGTCACATACCCTAAACTTCTGTTGTCTTAATAAGAGCGCAGAAGGTTCAGAAGGAGTGTGTAGCATCCCCATAATGGCATTTGGTGAGACACAGCCCAGAGCAAGCTACACGACACAAGGTCTTTGTTTCAAAGAAGAAGAGGACCAAGAATGCCTCATTTATCCTGGGAGAAGGGAGAAACCAGCTAGAGTAGCATCAAAAGTGATTAAGGCAGGTGAAAAGTTAGGCAAAAACCAGTAAAGCTTTTAAAGCTCAAGCAGTCTTCTGCATCCGCTACCAAACTTACAGCTACCAATCCAGCTCCAGTTAAACTATCTTCAACTTACTCCTTTTACCTTAAACCATGCAATAAAGCAGGTGAAGTGTTTGCTTAGGTGGTAGCTGTAAGATGGATCTGATCATGCAGTATAATATGAGCTGCATTCAAACATTGTATAATTAGATGTAACTGAAAATGTGGCTGTCTGCTTTTGTCCATTTGACTTGCAATAGTTACAGTTTTATTTTGGTAAATCCAGAAACAGAAAGGAAACTGATCTTCAGCTGTAAGAAGTCTAATTCAATTCTTCAGTGACAAATTTTGTCTGCTTTTTTCATGGATTTGAAAACACTGAGATATACAAATCACTGTACTTTTCCATCTTGGCTGTTCGAGATCAGTGGTCACATAAACCAGACTCATTCCCAGCACATATCTGTCCTGTGAAAGGATCAAGAGCAGAATTCGGCTGTTCCAGGAATCTTAATAGGTGATTAAATGAACATTCGTCTCATTCCCATGTATTAGCGTGATACGCAATGATTTGCTGCCAGCCCAGAGGAGGATCTGAGCAGAGAGATTTCATATAAAACTAGGGATAGAGGTGAAAGACAATAATTGACTGTTACATATTAAAGGGAGGTGCAGTATGCACAGTAACCCAAATTTCCAAACAGCATGACTTTGGCAAAAATTGCAGCTGCATCTACTCAGAGCATCCTATCCTACCTACTCCGAAAGAACCTGGTGGATTGGGAGGAAACAGTATTGGGGGTGGAGGAGGAGGGGAAGTGGAAGAAAGGAGGGATATGAAAGGTGAAAACCTGCCTAGACAGCATTTCCAGAGGCTAATGTCATGGTGTTTGACGGTAAACTTCATAGAATTCTGTTATAAATATTTCAACATTTTGCAATTCTCTTTTTGATGATGATGTAGTTAAAATAGCAGAGAAAACATCTCACTTGACATTTATATAAATGAGCGCATTTTCTGTTTAACAGCCTCCTAATAGGCGCAGAACACTGAATTACAGCCGCATCATTATGGATTATTGTTATAGAAACAGGTAAATCTGAAGTTTAAACTGATAGTCTTGGTGGATCCTCTAAATTTAAATCATACTTGAGTGTGATTTGAAGCTCTCAAGGTTGTCTAAAATCAGATTTTCAGCTTTAATTAATTACATGGGTTTGTAGATTAAGGTTCTTGGTGTAAATGTTAGATTATTTTCAGCATGTTTAAGGTTTCCCCCTGCAAAGAGA
Organism: Limnodromus scolopaceus; assembly: GCA_028565335.1. Lineage (NCBI taxonomy): Eukaryota > Metazoa > Chordata > Aves > Charadriiformes > Scolopacidae > Limnodromus > Limnodromus scolopaceus. Next base: position 166,064,661 of record JAOXNO010000001.1, read on the forward strand.
TGTGAAAGAGCAGGAGTACCATTTCTACGCAGCACTGATCATCTACTTTATGTTAACAGCAACAGCTGGGAAAGAGCCATCCTTAGATCTGCTGAATGGTATGCTTACCGGTCTGCAATCTGTTGGAGTTCAGAGAAATTCAGTCTTTTTTCATTTAAAACTTCATTCTCTTAAGTCTAAAGCCTCACATCTGGCATTGGATTTGGTCTTTTGAGTTTCACAGTGGAGACAGTGGTTCTTGCATGGATTTCTAGAGGTTTCCCTGTTATTTCTTTAGGCTGATAGGGCAAAGTTGTCAGCTATCAACAACAAGGTGCCAGACAGACCTCGAGTCTTTAACACCTGACCGTGAGGACGTGACCACTCAATTGTCCTGAATACAACTACTGACGTTGCACCTGCAGTTGCTATCTTTAATCCCAGTAGGTACCATGAGCAAAGCATTCTTTAGATATTTCAGGAGGATTTTCTGAGCCACTGGTGACTGGATGGCATTCCCTCGCATCCTGTCTCCCATTCCCCTTCATGCTTTTGGAAACCTCTACTATAAGTTCATCTCATCTCATCAATGCAATCATCTCATTAAAGATGAGAAATGCTGTATTTCTCTGAAGCTCTACATATTCCTTCAGGTGAATCTGGGTATTTGATTACAAGGACTTAAAGAGAAAAAAGTGGGATCCAATCCCCCTCACGTAGACCTTTAACATTTCTTTCATCTATTTCTTTACTGTTGAATTTCTGACTCATGCTGTTAACGTTTCTTATTTAACCTACTATGTTGCTTGTTTCTACAGGATGAGCTAGGGTGTCGTTTATTGAAAAGATGTTGTATATAATAAAACACTCAAGCATCATGTCATTGCTTTATAGAACTTTTAAATTAAATGCCTCAGAAAAATACAGTCAGGTAGTTAGTGAGATAGTTAAGTGTTCTAGCTTGTTTACAGGAAAACAGCATGCCTGAAAGGAACTTCTAATTTTAAAAATGAACAACCTGGCTTTCCTTAAGGGTGAAATATCTTCAAGAACACAAATCTACCATGAAATCCAATAACTCTCTTCTCTGACACAATGTAGACAGCATTTTTAATGCAGGCTTTTAATGATTTATGGGAGAAACTTCAGCCCTGGAAAATGCAACATGATTTCAATAGTAGGAAGGAAACTTGGCCAACCTTTAGCTCACTGATTAAACAGATTCCTTCTTTATGAAGCAATCACAGCCACTTTATTCTGCAGTGGTACCAATATTTTGTCTGAGCTCCACAGACTCTCTTGTCAATGGCAGAACCTTCCTATCCCATACTGTGTTTCTTTGGTAGGCTGAAAATCTTGACTGGATATAGGAGTAATTTATTCTCTTTCTAAACCTTACTGTTCTTCAAACGCCTGTCCCTGCTTTCAAACTAAAAGCTAAGTATTTACACAAGCCATTCTTATTTGTCCTGTACTACTACTTCCAACCTTGATGGACTTTACCTGCGCATGCCATTATCAACTTCATTGCCGTCACCTGAAAAATGGCTTCTTTCAAGCCATTTTTGGTAGAATTGACTTTACCACTGGCAGTTCTGAGCGCTTTTGGAAATTTGAATTAAGTAACTGAAGGAACTGAAGCAATGAAGTTAATTGGTAAGAGAAAAATTCAAAATTTTTAAATATAAAATGAAGGGCCTGGGAATTAGCACTGTATGACCAGGACAGAACTCAGTGTTTTCATTAGTTCTCCTAAATCGCCAGCAGCCAGGGATCTCAGCAATAAAACATAGCAGTAGATGAAGGGAATAACATGATATTGCCAGGGCACTGAGCCTGCTACACAAGACATAGTGCATCTGCTGTGGCTGTTGTAAGCTTAGGGCAACAGGGATCTGTTCTCATCTATTTCAAGAGTTAATTTAGCTCCTTCAGCAGCAGCTCTGTGCGTATGTCTGAATGAAAGGACATGGTATGTGTAAAAGACATGCAGTACTGATTTTAACCCACTATCTTCCCTCCACTCAGAGCTGTGGTCACAGCATAGCTAAAACAGAGCCCATCTTCATCTCTTTGATAACCTGTTAATAGCTTCCTATTTAAAATCTCATTTATTACCATGACATCTTAAACTACAATGATGTCACTTGCTTTCATTACAGACCTGTCTTAGGGCTGTAATGGTCCGGATATGGTTCAACAGAATAGTGAGATGAACCAATTTTCTGAAATACTTGTTTCTGTACATACCATTACCATCCACCTTACAGGGGTGGAATGAATACTTTCATGCGAGCTCTAGCTATATTCTTCCTTTATAGTTGACATGACCTATTTTTTCCCATTCTTGAAGTTCTAAACACGATGAAGTGCGTTGTATCTTCAGCTCACAAAGAAGTCAAGACTGGAGGAAGGGCTGGTTGCTCCTCTAGCTGATATTAGAGCAGATCCAAGGCCAAGTAAAAATGTTGCTATGGCAATGTTCCTTTACCCCCTACTTCTCCTTTACCTTCCTTACTGTGTGGGGACCTGAGTAGAAAGCTGAGATAGAAGTTACTTAATTTATCTATAGATAAATAGGGGCATCTTTCCTTGCAGGAAATTCTCAGCTGGAAAAAAATATGTGGTACAAATAAAGTACCAATGGAAAAGACAATGTGAGCCAGAACCTCTGTTGTAGAGTTAATATGAGATTCAGTAAAGTTGTGTGTAAAGTACTTGGACTACCAGAGATCTGGGGGAAGAGGGATCTTAAGGTTGGTTTATGTTACCTTCACTTTATCGCAGGATTTTATCCACCTGTATTGGCAGTAAGCCTAAAAGCCAATTAATAAAAGACCTAGGTGATGCAAATGTGTACATTGTGAAGATAAACTCATGTACTGCCCCAATAAAACTCTATGCAGTGTACAATGAATGTGAAAAAATAAAAATAGTATTGAACTTATTGTTCTCAGTAATGGGTGCTGGTCACCAGACTCAAGTCCAGTCAAAAGCTCTGCTTTAAGGGATCAAATGTTAATTTTTCTCCATTCCACAAAAATATTTTAAAAATCAGAATTGTTATCCTGTTTTAGATGACTGAAATGCAGGAATTGACACAGATATAAGATGAGGGGAAATGATCTTTTTTTGTCACTGAAGTGTTTTCATAAAGAATGAGAAACAGAATTTTAAAAGGAGAGAGATAAGTGAATTAATTGCTACTATAGTTAAATTAAAGAAAGCAGAAAATAATCCATCAACAGCCTGACCTATAACACAAAAATCCCAGGAGTTTTCTAGTCAATCTATCTCTTGCAGTGGAGCCAGTAAATCTCTCTCAAAGCTGGCGAGCTGAAGGAAGCTACTCTAAATCTCCACTTCTGGGACTTTTCAATTGCCAAGTAGCTAATCCTGTTCTCAGCTGTTGGTTGTCATTCTGGACCATGTTCAAGGTGAGAAGAGCTGTGTGAAAGCCAGTGGTTACAAACAGAAAGGTGCGTATCACACGGTGGTGCTATGGATTTCCATTTTGGTTTTCAGTGCTTGGTGAAGGGGTCCTCCTTGAGTGCCTCAATGGATGGAGAGATGCACTTAAAGGCCTCCTGTGGAGATTCAATCCACCTCAGTCACTACGTTTGTTAGTTACAAATTGTTCTTCAGATGGGTGTTTGGGTGTATGAGAAGGGCTTTATGGAGAGGAAAGCACAGGAATAAATTTTGGTGGTTTCATGGGCAGGTGAACTACACCTGCCCAGGTGGGCATGGCTGGATTCTGTCTGTCTCCATGTGGGCCCCTCCCATAACAGTGCCGTAAGTCCCATAAGTGCCATGCTTGCAACTCTCTTTCCAGTGTACCTGGCGTTGGTATGGTACACTCACAGGCAATCCTAGAGCTTAAAAGTCACATTCCTTACATATAAAGACTCACACTGACAGATGATTCACCACTGTGAAGGCATGAACTGTACTCTATGCCAGGGGAGATATTTGCTCTCTCCCAAGGAAAAAAAGGCTCAGTTACATGAGAAGATCAGGGGTCGGAATGAAAAGGCTTCAGCTGATGCTGATTTCAAGGATCCTGTTGCTCTAAGGGTTAGGAAAAGAGTTCTGTTTGGTAAGTATGCCTTGTATCAGAGTGTTATTACTTATTACTTGCAATACTATTTCCTTTTTGACAGACAACCTACAGGCTTCATGCATGAAAATATGATTCTATTTCTATTTTAATTTTATGACTAGACCCTTACTTCATAATTTCTTTCAGAAACAGAAGATGCTGAAGAAATCGTCTTAGTATCTATGGTTTGCTGCTGTTACTTTTGCTGGACAGAACTGAAGATAAAGTAATGCTAAATACTGCGTGTCTGTGATCAGGAATCACTATGTGGGATGTGTCCTCTTGATCTTATCAGATCATTCCCTTTTAGTTCTTAGGGTTAGGGTGCTAAGAGGTGAATCTCTCCCTGCCTGGGTGGAGGGAGAGAAGAAAAAGTTCCTTCTCAACCTTACTTCCTTTGACCAGTTTATTCTAAATATCTGCAGCATGTGAATACAATGAGGATTTTGGTCAGTAGTATGACGTACAAGTCCAGGAAAATCTCATATAAAGAAGGATGAAAACTTACGAACAATGTTGATCTTACCTCATATGACTAAGTGGAAGGTCACCCTTGCTATTCTCATGCCACCAAAATATTCCAGGTGAGAAAGATGAGAACTGGAAAGCTGTGTTGAAAAATAAATGCAGTATTGCTAAACGTCTAGAGACAATTTACATACATACAGATATTAGGACCAACCCCCAAATGTGCAATTGGCTCTGAAAGCTGTCGCCCTTTATCTTTTTGTGCAGTTTTTTTTCAATACTAGAGGCTAGTGATTCTAGAATTCTCAATTATGAGAGAGGAAATTAATGCTATACCTTGCCTCCCAGAGCAAGTTCATACTGCAAATTGTCTTTGAAGTGACTTGATCCCTTAACAAATTAAATTCATTATATTCGTTTCAGGCTATCATTACAGCCATGTGTAGACAAGGTATATGTGCTAGGCTCGGAACTGCCCTTTACTTTCAGACAAACAGATGTGAAATTTAGATGAACATGCCCACACAGGAAGGTCAAACATAGGTCATCTTCTTCATATGACACCTAATTTTGCATGGAAAATGTTATACTATTTCATATGCTGGCATCAGAGACAAAATTATTTTAGCTAATTCCCTTGAGCTGCAAAACTTGATTTCAGTACCTCTTACTGGCAGCAGAAATCAATTAAAAAAAAATCTTGTACAAGCATAACTGTGGGTTTTCTACTTTGGGAAATTTTGCAGTAATTTAACTGCTTTGCTTTCTCAGTGTGCAAAGCATAGAGGGAATGGGCGGCATATCAATTTAACTTAGCCAGGACTAAAATTGTCAGTGCTAACTCTGCCAGGTATACAGATGATACATTTACTTGGCATCACTCTGCAGTAATGTTGGAGGAAAACAGAGACATCATCATTAATTTAGGAACACAACTGCACGTATTCCTTGCAATTTTATTCAGCCACCTGCTACAGGTACCTTATCTAGGCAGAAGAAGTTGTTCAGCCACTACCAGAAAATGCAGGAAAGGAATTATGGTCATATAAGGCAAAGAGCTCTGATGGGATTTCTTTGCTGTATGTATGCATTTGAGAACACCCTGCAGTAGGATATCCTGCCTGGCATCTGAGTGCTTCTCCAGAAGACTTCAGGTCTTCTGTAAGACCTTCTTGTGTCATATCTACGAGTGCTGCATAGGTGTTATGAATAAGCTTCACAAATGGTGCTAGGTGCCTACATTTAGGCAAACGAGTTCTTTCCCTAAAGCAGGACTGATCTTCATACTGCAGGCACTGAAGTGTTTTGCAAGGTGGGCTGAGATCCAGGTTGTAGATGTCCACATGTGAGTTAGGTGTCTAAGTTCCCGCTGATCTTGATGCAGGCCTGGGACTGGATTCATTTTTCCAAACAGAAGTTGCATATTACGGACATCTTCACAGGGCTGGGGGATGACACAGTTTGTACAGGATATTCATGCCTGCTTGAAATGGCCACTGGAGGCCAAGTGGGATAGTCTTGGCACCTCAATGCCCTAGATACCTATTAATGTGCAACTGAATTCAACTCAATATCTCCATTGATTATAACAGGAGCTTAGACATCTAACTCATAGGTAGATACCTGCATACAGATACCTAAATCTAGGCATCTTTATCTGTGAACTTTTCTGCTCTGGCTTTCTGTGGGGTAATGAGTGGGGAGATGCTTTTCACTTACAAAGTAGTGTATGATTAGCTCTTCTGCCTATCTGAAAAACAAGTAGATGTCCTGTGCCAGGCTCATATTTACTGCTGAAGAACTTCTCCCTGCAGGAAAGTTTAAGGGAAATGCTTTTTCAGTACAGAATTTGTCCTTGGCTCAGCTGTTGTTCAGTGACAGACTCATAGAAAGTTACAAAACCACATAGTCTCTCAGTTTAATGACTGGCATTTCAAGAATTAATATTGGCTGATAACAAATATTTTGGGGGAAAACAATTTTGTTTGCTTTACTGATTTTACTGTCATCTAGCCATTTAACTCTATTTGATTTCCATCTGATTTTGACATCCAAGTATTTACTTGGACCAAAAAAATGCAATGTTATTGCATGTCCGCAGGATTAGTCAAACGAGTATCACCAAGTATCCTTTTCACTAGTTAGGCCAGTAAGTATCTCATTGTCTTGTTATAAATGTTCCGTCCTACTTCAGCAAAAATGGAATGGCAAGTAAGTTTGCTTCAGTAACAGTTTCTGTCTATTCCTGTTGCATATCCAATGCAACAGAAATTGCTCCAGTGCAGACTATTTTTTCCATTAGGAAATGTCTTTAAGTTGAAGCACTGCTCTTAGAAAGTGATTTAGTCACAGAGCTACCACATGAACCACTTCCCTTCCCCTTGAAATGAAATATTCAAGTCCCATATTGTGTAGCTTCTGTCAGTGTGCTTATGTCTTTGATGCTGCAGAGCTCCTTGGAGAACCAAGCTTATGCATAATTCTCAGAAGGTTTCACAACTTGGTAATTTCACTACTTGTGATTTTCAAGTGGGGTTCTATTGGACTGGAAATCCCACAAAAGGAGGCAAATGGACAGGTTTCTGTCATTTCAGCTGGCAGACAATTAATCTTCTGTTGACTACCTAAGGAGACTTTTGGGTACAGTTTGGTGGTCTTGTGAGTCCCAAATTTAGGAAGCAGCTCTGCCCATGTAATGCAGGGAATGCAAGTGATCCCTGTAATCAAAAAGACTACTTGACTTCGTGTCTGCTTTAATTTTGAAAGTAAACCTGTAAGACCATTAGACAGGAAAAGGCTGAACACATTTCCAACTGCAGAAAACAAACAGTGGTCTGCTTTTTTGTAATCGAATAAAAATACATGGCATAAAATGCATTCAAGATACATTTTAAGATCTGTGAATTTAATAAAGCTAGAGTAGGCTGGTTTCCACTTATAGCAATACCAGAGTTTCAGATGTTTTTATCTTCATTTGTGATCTATCTGTCTGAGTTTCAGATGTTTTTATCTTCATTTGTGATCTATCTGTCTGAGTTTCAGATGTTTTTATCTTCATTTGTGATCTCTCTCTAATTTTCAGACTACATCCCAAGGTGTATATAGGCTGTATAGCTGCCTAGCACATAAACAGCTACACAGGGAGTATCTGCTAAAGTAAGCACTTGCTTTGCATTTTCAGGAATCTAGACAGTGCAGCAGTCATGCGCTGACGTCCTGCCTTTGTTGGAATTACCAGTATAAATGAAAAACAGGGGGGTTTTAATGCATTTCAAGTACTGGGGTTTTGATGAGAAAAACAGCCATTTTAGGTGTCACGAGATACGCAGGACCATTAGGCAAAAAGTTACTGCCAAGAAGTAGTGATTTCCACAGAAGTCAGGCAAATTCCCATGGGTCAGTCAGAGAGAGGTCTGGTTTTGTTAAGAATTGCAGCCTATGGATTCAAACTGCCTAACGAAGAGAGATAAATACATCATGTGTATCTTTCTCTCTAAATATTGTGACAAGTTCTAAAATTTAAACTCTGAACAACAAGCTTGGAAAAAAGGCCCTGCAGTATCAAAGTTTGGGGTCAAATCCTACCTGAATATGTATTTCCAGAAGAACGTTATGGAGCCTGTTTTGATTTGGTGCAGTCTAGAGAAGCACCAAACAAGATTGCAGTCCCAGCACTTGGGATAACAAGGCAGTATTTGATCTGGGCTGTAGAAATCATATAGTTTTGTGAGGACTGTTTCGTTTCTTCCCATTACAGGCAAAGCCACTACAGTCTCAAAGTTTCAAGTGCCCCCAAAGTGGGGGAATTTGTAACTAGCTGGGGTGCTCTGAAAGATGCTTAGCAAAATTACAGGGATGTTCTTGAAACCTGCTCCTTCCTATTGCCATGTTTTGACTTCTCCTGTGCTTTCTGCCACTTTCTATGACAATTACAAGCCAAGTCTCATCCTCACACTTAGGGTTTTTATCAGTCCTGATCTTGTTTCTGTCGTGTCTTACCATTTCTGCTATTATTTTTTCAGCTTTGACCTCTCTTGCAGAAGTCACCTAATTCCTCTCTTATCCTCAAGTAAAATGGACTGGATAAAAACTTTTGTCTGCATATGCCCAAAGCAATGAAGATATGCTTGGGTGCAATCGTCCTTTTGCTAAAGCTGAGAAGTATTAACACTAACACTACCGGTAATTGTTCAAATTCTGAAGAATGGGATCTGCTTATTACATGTTGTACTGCTCAGCCATGGATCTCACATCTTACTAGGGCTTTAGAAGTGCAAACAGAGGAATGTGTCCCAAGAAAAACAGTAGAGCCAAATTTCATTATCAGTCATACACTATTAACAACTCTCTGTTCTCCCTGCTTGAGATCTTCTCTAGTTTAATTAATTGCCTGATCCTAGACAAAGCTTACGGATAAACACGCACTTATGAATATTGCAGATAAATCAAGCAGGAAATTCTAAACGACATTCATCACTCCTTTCCTTTTCGAGTGTCCTCCAGGTACTAATTTGCCTTTTCTTTTTTTTTTTTTCAATAATATTTTTCTTTCTTTACCTGGAGAAAAGTGGGCACAGTCAGAATAAACTTGTTGCATCGCTTTTCATCTTTCTTTTAGTGTTATCATAATGATATTTCACTTGTTAGTAGAAGACTTTGAATTACCCTACAACATTTGGGAGCATTTATTTCTATTTATGGTTATGTTAAACCAAGTTACTATAAAGCAGTAACTTGAACTTTTGCCCAGTAAGTGGCTCCATGAACATTCAGAGGAAGGATGTGGAAGGAATGAAGGTAAAAAAGGAGCCAAATCTTGTACTCAGTCATGTACCTTTGATTTAGAAAAAGTGTGCATTTTCTGATTCAGTCACAGAAAGATTTTAAGATAAAGCACTTGAATACACAAACACATTTTGTCAAGTACCTTCTACTGTTAGGTACTAGGAGGGTTCATTGTTCTGGGGTTTACTTCCCAATAGCTTAATCGAGTACTGTGTCCAGTTTCGGGCCCTTCACTACAAAAAAGACATTAAGGTGCCGGAGCGTGCCCAGAGAAGGGCAACAAAGCTGGTGAAAGGTCTAGAGCACAAGTCTTATGAGGAGCTGCTGCAGGAGCTGGGATTGTTTAACCTGGAGAAAAGGATGCTGAGGGGAGATCCTATCGCTCTCTACAACTACCTGAAAGGAGGGTGTAGAGAGGCGGGGTCCATCTCTTCTCCCAAGTAACAGGCAACAGAACAAGAGGAAATGGCCTCAAGCTGCACCAGGGGAGGTGGATTGGATAGATTGGATATTATGAAAAATTTCTTCACCAAAAAGGTTATCAAACATTGGAACTGGGTGCCCAGGGAAGCAGTGGAATCGCTGAGGTATTTAAAAGATGAGTAGATGTGGTGCTTAGTGACATGTTCAGGTTGGGTTTTATCAGTGTTAAATTGATGTTTGGACTAGATGATCTGAAAGTTACCTTCCAATCTAGGCAATTCTATGATTCTATCATTCTATCATTCTAATTAAAGATGAGCTTTCTTCACGTACTAGAGGCACTACTTTGCACCTTAAAGAGTCATCCAGATACAGCAAACCATACCAATACTTGTATAGAACTATAGATCCAGATATCTACAGTACATTAATATTAAAAGATGCACTTGTTTTCAACAGAGAGGAGAGGAGAGG
>JAOXNO010000001.1:166077646-166093801 GCA_028565335.1 Limnodromus scolopaceus
TGCCTGATAACCCTTTCAGTAAAGAAATGTTTCCTAATATCCAACCTGAACTTCCCCTGGCGCAACTTGAAGCCATTTTTTCTTACAATAGGACAAGGGGTAATGGCTTCAAAGGACAAGGGGTAATGGCTTCAAACCCAGCTATTCAGATAAGAATGAAGAATCATTTAGATATCCAAGCAAAATTTCTTGTTTGGTTGTTGCTAAATAAAGGGGAAATGTACATTAAAGAATGCTATAATTATATATTTTGCATAGCTTATCTGAAACCATTTGCACCATCTTTAAGGCAATGTGTATCATAAAGCTGATTTCTCAGCTCCTCCAGATTCCAATTTATTTGCATGTTACTGAAACTGCTTGTATTTATTTCACATGAATTTAATGTTTATGAACAGACTTGAGACACTGCAGATTGAGTTGCTCTTCCTAACTACGAAGTTGACACAATCTACACTTCAGCATTGCTTAGCTGAAAGACCTCTCATCCAGAGGCATTCAACCTCAAGAAATCTCCTCTGGTTGAATGTAGTGCAGTTCCTGAAAAATCTCCTCAATCAAGCTTTAGAGATTGTTAATTATAATTTAAAGAATTGTTTGTATTAATTATTGTGATAGTATTTTTAGAGTTGTCTCATGTTCTCAATATTTGTGCATAATGCAAAAGTATATCACCACTGAGAGACAAAAAAAAAAAAAAAAGAAAAAAAGACCAGAACCATGTCTGTAAGTAAAAATGGGTCTAGAAATCGGTATTTTTAAAGAAATGAGATAGAAAGAATTTAATCCCTATTTACTAGTTATAGAAAATGCCAGGGTGGCTCTTTGAAGTACCAGCATACCATACGATGAAGACAGAGCTATTGAAACCTGTGGAGATGTTGGGTTTGATTCAGGTCCCTAAATGTGGGCATCTAGTGCCACCTGAGCTGCTCCTGGTGTCCTGCCTGGCTTCTGCCATCTGCTGCAGGTGGGTGAAGGTCTCCAGAACACCCTGCAGCACCCCCGGGGGGGCCATGTGGATGTCTAAGGACACCGAACACCTCTGTTCAGGCAGCTCAGCTGAGTTTCCCATATCTGATGTCCCAAGATGACATCAAATAACCACAAGAAATAAATTAAAAGAATAGCAGGAAGAGAACAGTAATATCCAAAATTGATCAAAGCAGGACTATACTGGGATGGACATACCTTATGGTTTCCTTACAATGATTATCTACCTGCTTTGTTGGTGAGATACCAACATTTCTTCTGCTTAATCACACCCTCACTTCTCTGCCTCTGAAAAACTTTATTTAGTTAGTTACTCTTTAAATTTAATAAATAACTGTATGAGCTAGAGAATAAGAAACAAGTCTTTCAATTTCCAGAGAACACATATGTCTTTCCCTATAACATCCTTATTACAGTCTATGTCATTTTTTCCTTAATTTCTGCTGAGATTCATATTCTCTTGCTACATATACATAACCTTTTTGCACCAGAGTGTAGGACATGAGTTTTAATGTTATTAAGGTGTTTGAATATTTTTCTAATACCAAACAGAATAAACGACACAGTAAGAATAACTTCCTTTTCCCCTACAAGACAGTGTCCAAAAAGCAATATAACTGTGACACCATCACATCGGAAACTAAAAAAATTATAATTTTTAATACATCTGAATGTACCAAACTTTTAGAAAGATCCTTTCTGTGGAGCACAATAAGATGAACACTGTCACATCATTGTAAGCTGATAGAGACTCTGCCAGGTTTTGGCTTTCGAGAACTAAATTGGAAACAGATGTCTGCCCACACAAAGAAAGTGATCTTATTAGTAAATGTTTCTTATAATGATGACAAAAATGAGGCTTCAGCCAAAAGAGAAGAGAAGTTGTGCATAGCAGAAGATGGACTCGAGACTTCGTTGGCAAAAGTGAAGGGAACGTTTTTAGTCATTTAATTAAGAACAGATATATTATGGATATTTTGAACAATCTGGTGGAAGTAGTCCACTCCCTATTAAAAATAAAACATAAATCTCCTATATTTCCTTGATGATTTGGAATACATTTGGTTTTTTCTTTCCAGGAAATTCTGGAAACTATTTTCAGATTACATAGCGATTGGAAATTCTGGAGGTAATGTAAATACTTTTCTTTATACAAAATGACAAGCAATGTTTTTGAGCAAAAATAACGTGTTCACACAGTTAACAGCCTCAACTATTGATATCTTGCTTAGATGTGGTTACAACTGCTTTGGGGATAATATAAATTCACTTTTATTTAGCCATAGCTTTACTTCAAAAGCTACGTTGAAGCTAAATTGAATGCAGTTTTAATAACAGTAATTATAAGAATGGGGAATTCTGTAACACTTTGCACCAGTGGACCCCAAGGTGCTTGGTGAGGAAGAGTAGAGGATCATTTATTGCATTTTGCACTCTTTGGCTGGGACATGTTGTTATGATTTTGAAACAGAAAAGTCTGTTCTCAGCTGGAGCATATAAAATATTTATCTTTAAGTAACAATAACAATCTTAAACAATTTCAAGTGTTCACTCCATAATGCAAAACCTTAAAAACCCTTACGTAAGTTTGAATCCTCGGATGAACTCAGATGAAAGCAGTCCTTGACTTGTGTCACTTAGAGCACGCAAGTCCTTTGTTTTTGAAGTCTTACAGGCTGATTTAGCTAAATCCAGGTCTTCTCCATTAACTTGTGAGGAATGAGCTGCTGAAGTGCCTGAAACTCTAACCCAAATGTGATGGCTTTTTGGCCCTGCTGCTGCCCTTTTTGTTGACCAGTAAAACCAATCTGGCTCAGGGGGAGCCAATAGCACCATTTGCTGAGGGTTGTAGCTGCTGCTGCCTCTTACTCCAGCTCCTGGGGACCGTCGCATGGCCACGAATTCCCACCATGGCATTAAAAGTCATAATTAATAAAAAAAAATCTAAAACTTTTTAATATAGGACAGCAATAACAGAACAACAAAATATCAAGATCAGAAAATGTTACATTTGAAGGTCTCCTGAGTGTCTTGTCTTCCAAGCGAAGGTTTGCATTTCAATGTATACGTAGGCAAATGAGAGTAGACTCAATATTTTCATATATTTGATTTCAGCACATATTTGATAAACACTAGAGCATCTTGAGGGAAGGGGTGGGCAGAAAATGGAGGAAAAGAGAAATTAATTATACCACCAAATTAAAAAAACAACATGTCTTTTCAATCTGGCAACTTCTAATTTTATGTCATATCCCTCATTTTTGTGGTGTGTAGCTGATATAATTCTGGATAGAAGGGTAAAAGGATTGAAGAGACTCTTCATTTCCAGGTACTAAGTCTATCAGCATAGGTTACCAATTTAATACATTCATTCCACTGAATTTTGTTATAAATACAAGAAACAACACTTGGTAGAAAGCCTACAACCTTGTTGAAAAGCTTACAGAATGAACTACTACACCACTACACACTTGTTAATTCATCTGTCCAAAAAAAGAAAGAGAAAAAAAAAAAGGAAAGAGGTAATTTCAACCAAAACATTATTCAAAGTGTAGCTAAATATGCCTCAGGAGAACATGCTTAAACAGCAGGAATATAATCAGTCTCACTGGGTATTTTCACATGCAGTGTCTTCCTAGAGCTAACCTACAGTATTGCACAAAGTGTCAGGAAGGAAGTGTTGTCAAATAGACATCCGAGGACTTAGATCCAGGTGTGCACAGGGACACCTGGGAGCATGGTGCTAGATTTTATTGATTGGCTTGCTAGTGAATGGAAAAAGCTTTTTAGTTCAGCAAATGTTTAGCCAAAATTCTGTGTCCTACCTTTTCTTTCTAGTGTTTGAACATCAGCAAAAACGTCAATACAGCTTAGCTTTTCACGGCAGTTGTTTTGTTTTGAAATGAGTTGTTTAAAGTGAAGTAAAATACTGACTTGAATTGCCTGGTTAGCTGCAAATACTGCATAAGCAGAAACAAGACTGACTTTTCTCAGGTCAGGAAGGGAGAAAAAGTGAGGACAAACCACTTGCAACAGCCTGCGGAGAGAGAGAGCGAGCAAGACCGGTGAGGAGCCTGACCACTGTGGGGACTGCACTGTTACTTTAGGCTGGGTGCAAGTCCCTGCTCCTTCAATACAGCATCACTTTCCTAGAAAATATCTAATCCCACCTGAACTGCCCCAAGCCAATATCCAGAGGAGGGCAAAGAAATGAAATCTATGTGGAAGAGTTGATACTCTTAATAAAGCAAGAATTTTCACCTAGATGACCCAGCAACAGGTTGCTTACTAAATTAGCTTCATTCCCTCCTACCTTTGGCATTCTCTTCTCACTCATCAGATATCTAGAGCAGTTTTAGAAGGGCTCTGCAGGTTTTTGGTGAGCTTGAGATCTTGTCATAGCTCCAAAATTTCTTTCTATCCTCCCTATTTTACTCATTTTGTCTACTGTTTCCCACGTGAGCATCTGATCCAAAATCATATGGGGAGGGAGCTTCCAGCCCAGATAAAATGACTTTTTATTGAGCAGTGACTTTCACTCATCCATTATGTCATATGCATCACTAGCACAAATGATCCTCTTGATTCTACTTTCCACCCCTTGGAGAAATGAATTTATCCAGATTGAATGAAACTTTGACAGACCATCCATTTTTATACATGGGATTTTTAAAGTGAAAGCAGAAGCTGCAAGCAATCATTTAACTCATGTATATATTTGTGAAGCATGAAGAGGAGGGTGGTTTAGCCATCACAGCATCCCACATCTTGTAAACTAAAGAATGGAAAAGCCAGTTAATACCACATTTTATTGCATAAGCAATAAAAAACAACTTTGCCTCCTCAGTTTAGAATAATAATAATAATAATTTTATATTCTGGCAGTTCTTTCTGCTTCCAAGTTGTCACAGATTGTCAAAATTAACACATAATAACCAGAATGAAAAAAACCCATTCTTCTCTGCTGATAAGACTGACTGTGGACATTATAATATTTTTTTTTCCGTAAACAAATAAATTATGACCATCCTTGTATTTATCATTATAGGCTGTGTGCACAGCTTCTGATGCTATGTATAACTCTTACTGTTAGACAGTAAGACAAGTTAGACAGTAAGGCTCTGAATCTTTATCTGACCTTGATTTTATAGTGTAAGAATCTACATGTCAGCTGCGGGTTCAGTTTGTTTGCCTAAATATAATCATCTGGGGCCATCTGTACACGCGGAGATTTTACAGGGCACCTTAGATATGGGGCTGGTGACGTGACATGGAGACTGTAGGAGAACTTGTCGTTCTGTACCGATAGCTGGATGCTGGGCAGGATATTCGAAGAGATCTTAAACAGCACCAGACATCTACGTCTAAGCAACTGCACTGAGCCCAGTGGAATCCTCAGAGCTCTCTAGATGACTAAATCTTCCTACTATAGGATGATCTGAGTAACTCTCTAGACTCCACTGACAGGATTAACTATATTTCCATAGACTATGAGGAGTTTACACGCACTCCTCACTTGTGAAGACATATATTACAGACAAATAAATGTAATTGTCTGAATCTGGAATTAAACCCAGAGATGAATTCCACTTTTTTGCTGAACTGAATTAGTTCTGAGAATGATGTGGACCACCTGGAAGGAATGGAGAAAGAGAAATAGAGGAGAAAAAAAAGACTAATGGATTAGGAGACAGGGCTTGTGAGGAAAGACTGGAAGAAACTTTTTAGTCTGGAAAAGACCAAAAGGCACAATAACGTTCTTCAAGTAGTTTTTGTAGAGAGGACAGTTGTAAATTATTCCCTACATACATCTGTAAGTTACTCCCTATGTACACTGAGAATAAAGGGAGTAATTGCAGCAAAGGGAAATGTAGTTCCGACTTTAAAAGAGGAGTTTCTAATCATAAGAATGGTGAAGTGCTGATGTACACAGCCTGGGGCAGTTGTAGAATTGCAATCTCCAGTGTTTTTAAAGAATAGGTTAGACAAACAGTTCCAGGAATCATTTCGGTGTAATTGAATGTGCCTCGGGGCTGCGAGCCGGGCCAGGTGAGCTTTCAGTCTCTTCAAACCCTATTTTCTCTAGTTAATCTCCTCTAGTTTTTTAATCTTGGACTACTTGGTGCTGAACAGGATACATCAAAAAAGTATCCGCTTTAATTTTAAATAATACTTTTTTATGGTGAAGAAGCAGTACATATTCAAGACTAGACAGCAGTGACGAGATACTGAAAAAAATAGCTTGCATAATGCCTCTACTAGAAGACTTATCTTAGTGGAAGAGGAAATAGAGTTGTAAGCAGTAAATAACTATAAGCAGCACATTATGTATGTATTTATTTATTTATTTAAAATGCTTCTCTGTTTGTGGTTTTTTTTTTTTTTCCCCTAGCAAGGAGAAACACTTGTAGCAGAGGGGAATGTAATAGGAAATAGAGGAGCACACATAAGATCTTATTTTACATTCACTGCTGTCACAATCACTGTTCTCCTTCCCCAATATCCACAACACTTGCCTTTGCTCTCCTGCTGCGGGGCATTATTGCCGAGAGCTCGGATGGCTGGCAGCGACGTAATTAACTGGAGCAGGGACCCAGTAATCTCTTGTACCAACCCGTGGGCAAAACTGAAGCAAAAGGTTAGTCTTTGGCAGGCAGCAAGTCACATTAGAGCTGCCTGTATCTGTTTAAGGGAGGGATGTTGTTGTCACAGATCTGTTTGCTCTACTTCTAAAACAAGGACTGGTATAAAATTTTAAACACAAAGCTTCCTGCTGTGCCTTTTTTCGCCATAACTGTAAAGACATTTTTGAGTTTAGATTGGGCTCAGGATTGCATTTTGCCCTTGGTGGAAATTAGTGCACAGAACAAAGAGTCGTCTTGCCGAGTGCGGTAGCTTTGCTGGATGTATGCTGTGGTCTCCCCACAGCTCTGCTGAGCCTACGGGTGGGAATACTAAACCCAAGTAACTTTCTATAGCAGTTATTCTACTTCTTCTGGAAAAGACATCGAATAACAATGTAGACAAGACAACACAACACAGTCTCTTGGCAGACCTCCCTCTGCAGGTTACCAATTCCCTTTCAAACCCTCTATGGTTTTGGTTACTTGAAATAAAAAATAAATAAATGAAGTATCCTTCTGACTGTGTGGTACTGTTAAGTCAAGGTGGTTTGTATTCTCATTGCGGACCATGATGATGGAATTCTTCGCTTCGTTTAACACAGAGGCTTCTTTTATAAGCTGGGAAGAGCAAGTGGAAAATTTGCAGCTCAGGATGTAAGGTGTCACTATGCCATGGGAAGGAGGAGTGAGTAGAGCTGAAAGAAGAGACATTGACATTAGCTGAGGGAAAACGGGAGAGGACAGCAGAGGAGAAAGTTATTAAGATCACAAATGGTAAGTGACTGAAAAGTAAGTGAGAAAACAGTGCTTGGAGCAAATAGGCAATTACCTATCAATCTCCAGGTGAGGGCTTGCACTTACAGTTTTTTGGGATGATCTTATGTGCAGCCAGCAAGAGGTTATCAAACTCCATGAACCCAGGGGAGAGCTGCGAGACAGGGAGCTGAGGGGCTTTTCAGCTCCTGAGCAAAGAGAGAAACTGGGGCAGGTGGCTGCATCATTGACACAGGCATGAATGCTCACGCTGCCTCAGGCTGCTACAGTTGGGGCATGAAAGCCAAAAGCAGTTTAACTGTTAGTGCAAAGTTACTGTACAAGACCATAAGAAAGTCACTGGTTAGTACCTGCCCTTCCTGTGTTCTGTGCTCCTGGAGAGCATCGCTGTGAGGATAAATCTAAACTCGTTTGGACATAAGCATGGTTGGGGTCCCTGGATGCTCCAGCCACTCGCCTCGGGCCTGGGGAGCTGCATCACGTGGAGCAAGCATCTGCAGTAAGGATGTAGCACTGGATCTCCAAATGATCTCAGCAGCTGGGCATCAGTCACCAGCTAGAAGAAAGCTCTGGTTTCCAAGCCAAGCCATATTATTTGGCTGGCAGCTGGATCCTTGAGTCAAAGTGAACTGTTAGCACCGCTGGCAGCAGAAAGAGCAGGCAGCCAACAGGGCTGAATGGTTTTCACCAGTGAATGCTAGGTAAGGAGCCTACAGTGGCTTCAGTTCCTTTCAGACAAAGTTAGCACATGTTTTTCTTTCCTTTTGTTAGTATGCTCTCATCTACTTGTTCATAAAAATCGATAATTTAAAAAGTAAGTATTCATGATTCTAAATTCCCTACTTGAAAATACAGATGATAAGCAGATTTTTTTTCAAATCTTAAAGTCTTGGGAGTTACCATTTTTTCATGAGAAATGGTTTGTTTTCCACAAGATAAAAAAAAAAAGTCTGTTGTCATCAGTCATGGAACCTTCTCAGCTGTCACTTCATCCAAATATTATGTAGGAGAGGCTGATATCTTCTGAGAATATGAGTTGGTAGAGAGATCATTCTTGGCCATCTTGGTCAGGATAGTTCCCAGTATCCAGAAATCACAGCAAGTTCACAGATGAGCCTTGAGATGTGACACAGCTAGTGAATTTACTAGCTTCACTTGAGACATTCCCAGAGGAGACGTCTCCACGCATCCACATAACAATGCATATAATTTCAGAGATTTGAGTATTATTAAGTAATGGATAGTTTATAGGTATTTAAACTCCAGTTTATTGGCCGTCCTTCCCCAGGAAACATCTGTAATTGCAAATATCATGTAAGATTGGGGAAATTGTTCCTTTATGAGACTGCTGCAAGAACTGTCTGTGTTCTGCAGAGAAGCTCATATAGCTCTTTGCTTGTTAGGCAGTGCTGGTTATTATATTACATAAAAGCTAGCGTTGCATAAGGCAGTGTCAGAGCTCAGACACTGGCACAGGCAGCCTCTGGCATTCTCCCTGCCTGTGCAAGAACTCCACATCTTGGAGCCCTCTTGCATCTGTTATCTGGGTTTGACCGATCAGCACCATGCAACACTAGTTCCTTGGAACCTGACTTGCTCTGACAGGCTCCTTCTGGAGGGCCTTTAAGTCTTTCCGTCCCAAGCTGGTCCACTTCCAACTTTGGCAGGAGTTGCAAGTGATTATCTGTACCACTGGTTTGGAGTGGAGGTTACTGCGCTGGTCAGCACTTGCCTCCATGGCCATAGTACCAATGTAGTCTTTGTGCTCCTGTACTGGCTTGCTGTAGTGTTGGCTGGTCTGGAGCAAGTCTCTGTGCAATCATACTACATTGCCAACTGCTTTCAACAATAGTAGCACCTCCAAAATATGCCTGTTTCGTCCTCCGTCTCTCTGCGATGGTCTCTCCATCCCAGTCATAGGGCCCATTGATGGTCTCTGGTGGCCTACAGTCAGTCTGTTGTCTTTGCTTGCACAGGATTTGAAACTGAAGTGGAGCAATATTCTTCCCTTCCATGAAATGAAGCACAAAGTTGACCTTCTTTTGGTCAGCAAAAGAAGAGGAAGTGTAGGATTTCCATCTAGTCACTGATCCAACAGGGGGCTGCAGCTGCCACAAAAGAGCTTCTCTTTAAGGAGAGCAGCTAACTTGGGGGAGTGCCCCCTTCATGGATGACTGCTGTGCCAAGACTGTCAAACTGCACAAGAAGGTTGATGTGCAAAAACTCCTTCTAATTGCTGGAATAGACTGATCTGTTTCTGCAATCACCAAGAATGATTCATCTCACCTAACTTAAGCCATCTAGGATTTAGTCATCTGGGTGTAAACTAGATATCTAGGCTTCTTCTATAGTTAGTGGACAGACAAGGGGACCTCGCAGTGATGACTCATCCCACCCAAGGTGGGTGTTCAAAATAGGTGTACTGAATCATCCTCTGGAATACCTATTGCTCTTTATTAACCAAAAAGAGAGCTGAGGTAATTAGCTGCAGAACCTCCAGTTAGTGGGGGAAAAAAAAGAAATCCTCACCAGTAAAAAAAGTTTTGTAACTTCAAATTTGCAGAGTGTTATGGCAATGTTCGATACCACTATGACTACCTTGTTTCATCCAACAGCTGTGCAATGGGCTGGTGCCCAGAGGAGGAAAGTTGGGGATTGGTGCCCAGTTAGTCACCCTGTCCTAGTATGGATATACATGACATTTTGGCTGATAAAAATGACATGTGTTTGATTCTTCAAAAGCCCACAGTTAATTAAATTTTTCTTGATAAATGCAGGTGGTGGTGCTTTGAAATTCCCAGTGCTCCTAAAGGAAGACTGGGAACATTGTCCGGTGTTCACTTTAGGATACCACAGTTCTAGAAAAACAAAGCTCAGTTTGAGATAACCATAGAAAACACCAAAAAAAAAAAAAAAGATCAGAGTTTGAACAAGGCCAATGGGAAAGCTGAAAGCTGTGGAAGATGCTCATGTATGTCTGTACGCTCCTGTGTACCAGGAAAGAATACCAGATTAATAACAAGGTTAATCTAAGAGTTTTCAGAATGCTTCCAGTCAAGTCAGAGCTTCATCATCAGAAGACTGAAAAGCATTACTATCAATTTTAATTTAGAGAGATTAATAATTCCCTCTAGGTCTCATTGAGCTCTTGCTGAGTGTCTATTCACACATTTATTTATTAGTCATAATAAAACTGACAAGGCAACTAACCAAGTGACTGTGCAGGAATATGACTGTGTTTTACATGTTATTTGAACACATATATAGTACAGTATGAAATTAGTACTCTTTCCCCCGTTCTTATGTGATTTCCCTCTCTTGTTCTTGATTCTTGCCTCAATCAGGAGTACTAGGCATGGCTATTTTGTGTCTAATTTTGCAACTATAAGGAATTTTGAGAAAAGACATAGTGACAGCCAGGAAAGCTTAATCTAACAAGTAGTATGTATGTTGCACTCTATAGTGTTCTGTGACTTATTTAATTGAATTTATTAATTTCAGAGTGAGAGATGGTTGCGTGTTAAGTAAAAGATCTAAGAATCTTGTAAGGAGAGAATTATAAACTACAGTTTGATTTACTCACAGAATGAACCTGTGAATGAGTTTGCTGGACTCCATTTACTTCCAGAATTTACCTCTAAAGAACAGAAAATTAAAAGTATTACAGCTGCTTCACTGTAATTAATGCCATATATATCATTTTCTCAGACTTTGCTTAACAACTCTTCACCAACTTAAGAAGGTACAAGCAGAAACTAGCCTGGTAGAAGAAATTAGATCATGGGCTTTGGGAAATAATTTTGATTGCAGTTAACAGAAGTGACTAGCTCCATGAAATTGTGTAGTTGCAGATGTTATCAGTTTCTCTGGTGGTGTTGTCATAGCTGCAAGGGCATCAGCAAGACAAGGTTTCTAGTTAGAGAAAAATTGGATTATTTTTTTCTGGTTTGTCACTTTGAAATGCTGCAGTTTATTGAGACCAACGTTATAAACTCTTCCTGTGCTCACAGAAGATACCCAGTGAAACAAAAGCAGTCATTTATTAAAGACTCAAAACCAGACTTCTGAAAATTTTAGGATTTACAAACATGAATCACTAAGCTGATGGGAAAAAGAAAGAGGAGGTGGAAGAGACAGACAAATTAACAGTTGTATGTCCTGGTCTTTAGAGAAGTCAAGATGGATGTGTGAACCCATCTTGTTAATGTCCTGGGTCTGATGAATATTCGACATTTCAGTTATTAATACAACAGGAAAGAGCTTCAGCGGTGGAAGAACAACTCTCCTGAAAACCTCTTCTTTCTTCTTCCTCGAGGCATGTCTTAGCTCCCATTTCCTTTCTGCACCCTGACTTTTCACACAACATAAACACCATTTCACAAAACTCAGGTACAGCTCTTGGGACAGCTCACTACAGAGTCTGCTCCTGAAAAGCACAGATCAAACCGTACCACATTTGGCTCCCTCTAGCCAAAGCAATCTTCCATTACTATCCTGGGTGGCTATGCAACATGCAAGACACCAGTGATTTTCTCAGTAGCATGCTGTAAAACTGTCTGGTGGGCTGTGACAGAGCTCTGGCATGACACCAGTTGCTTTGAACTGAAAAACTGCACAAAATAATAAAGATGGGAGGTTTGGTGCTATGCAATGTAGCTGTGCCCAGTCTGCCCCAGAGGGGGATAATTTGGGAATGCAATCATTCATTACCACTGGGCCAGAAAGCCCCGGAGCAGAAGCATTCAGCAGTACAGGTGCAGTTTAACATTATAGGGGAGTGCCGAAAGGAATAGACATAATGATATTATAGCCCCTGGCTGACTTTGCAGAGGATCAGGTCCTGTGTTGGCCTCCGAGAATGCCTCCAGGCCATGCCTGATACATCTAGCTTCAGAGACCTGATCAGGATTAGAAATGTGCAAATGATTGGAAAAATCATGAAACGTGCAAAATGTCCAGGGACATTGAAAGTCAGGTGAATTTAAACTACTATATGGTAGCTTATTCTTTGTGATTCTACGAAAAAAAGAATACCAAACAATATCAAATTGGTTATCTGTTGATATAGTCACAAAATCTGTAATATTAGTTGGGTGCCTGAGTCTTCACTCCCCAGACCTCTTCCACCACTGTCTTCTCTCTTTCATCAGCCAACCCAGCAGAGGGGAAGGCCTGGAGATGGGCTGTGGTTCCCTTTCCCACCCTCCCAGTCAGCGGCACTGAACCTTGCCCCAGCCGAGCAGAGCAGGTCATGCCTGCAGGTCCTGCAAGAAGTGTGGTGGGAAAAGTGGTGCATCTTGGACTTTCCATTATGGGAAAGCTCAGATACCCTCCTGGGGTTAAACTTCTGGGACCTCTCTTTTCAAGAATGAAGGAGTCAGCCCTTTCTCAATAAGAGGTTAGCACATTCACATGGTGATGTGCTACTTACAGTTCTAGGTTCATTTTGATCAGCTTTGGGTCACAGAGGTAGGTGGGAGGTTGTGGGCATAATTCCACCCACCCATATGAGAAGCTATAGAATATGCTTCCTTTTGGACTAAATTTACCTTAATTAAAATATGCCATCTTGACATAAGGGGAGAGAGAACGCACTATAGCCCTTGGCAAACAGCTTGGTTAATCAGATAACCACTCAATGAATCATACACACCTGATTTTTATTTTTAATTTGTCTGGCTTCAAATTCCAAATGTTGGGTTTTATTATGCATTTACCTGGATTGACCAAAAGTCTTTCTATGCAAGTATTACTCATCATATTGATTCTTACATTGATGAAGTTATACTTTATCTTCAAAAAAATTAAAGAGTACCCAGATTTTTTCAATTAAAAAAAACAATACAAAACATATGTTGATTTTTTTTCTAGGTCTTCTTTGAACACAGACCACTTCAATGCCCTCCTTTCACTATGTTTTCTGGAATGAAATCCATTATTGTCAGCATGGTTTCACCCATGACAGTCACAGAGGTAAGGTTACAAATGTAATGTGGTCATGACTTGAGTTGTTTTTTCTTTTACGCTTCCATAGACTTTGCTAATCCCTTCTCTAAGAAACATGACTCAGTAATTCCCAGCTCCCAAGAAAATACCCCAACCATTTTTGATGCAATACAATTTCTTCCAAGAACAGTGAGGGGGAAAGTGCGGGGTATGGGGTATAGGGTATAATTTCTTCATATTTGTATCACTGCCTGCACATTTAAAACTAGTTGCAGGGCCAGTAATAGGGCCCTAACCCTATGATCTAAACCTAAAAAACATTTTATGTTAATTGTTGAATGAAGTAGGGATAGAAGTCCAAATCTCTTCTCTTCCAGGGAGAGCACTCTGAGTGCTACCCTCGCAGACTCATGATCACTTCTGTACTGCGTCTCTGCCAATGGACATAGCCCTCAGTTGCCAGGAGCTGGATGCACTTTGTTCCTAATATAAAAATCATTTTGGTGCCACCATCCAATTGTATGCATTGGATTTTTCTGTGTGCACAAATATGGAAGTGAGCGAAATGGAAAAAAAGAAAGGATATGTGCCTGGGAAATTTCACCAAGAGTGAAAACCAGAAGTAACCCACTGTGATTAGCTTAGGTAGCTGCAGGTGCTTGAAAATATCTGCAACACATACAGCAATTGAATTGTGCTTATCATTTATTGAAGCAAAAGAATGCTACTTAGAGGGTCAAGTAAAGAGATATTGATTGAGCCTTCAGGAAATTTTAGAAGCAATGAAACTTCACCATTTCTATATGATTAGGGACTAGAGGAAAAAATCTTCTTTTGGAGGAAGTTGTAAATGTGAGGTAATGTAATTTCTTTAGAACCATGCACAAATCCTCATGCAGCTCTGGATCGACAGATACTGGAATTCTCCCAAACACAGGGGGAGACAGCAACGTCTTGCAGGGTGACAGCTTATTGCCTGCTTAGCCTGGTCCTTGCCTGCTGTTTTCAGCAAATACCTCAGGTGCACTCGCAGGGATTTCAGCTGGGTTTGACCTTTGCATTTGCTTTCTTTCTGCTTTCTGTGATCTGCCCAAAAGGCAAGTCTCCTAGCACAGCATGTACACAATACAAGGCAAAACACTGCAGAAATGACACAGTTCATCATTTTCTCCATCCCAGAGCACAGGCACTACTATTTTTTCAATTTCCTAGATGCTGTGTGATTTTATATTTATTTAGAAATGGATTTTAGATCACTTTGAATAGTCCTTTTCTGAAGAAAAGATTTTGCTTCACCTTGTCTCTGTCAGAGCTATAGCCTGAAATGGACAAATGAGCATCCAGATTGATAGCTCTGAAGCACAGACCTCTAAGAAATCTATTTTAATAATAACCATACTGACACCAGCAACTATGAGAAAGTCTATATAGCAAACCTCCAAAGAGAGAGTATTTTACCGTGCCACATGGCAAGTATAGAAGGGTTTTGACCATGTTTAATTATGAAGGCCAATTTATTTCTGACTTTGGTGTAGTAATAATGCAATTATCTGAAATTCCTGACAAAAAAGCCTTCACACATTCCATACTGGTAGATTTATACCAGAGTCATTGAAAACAAATGAAGGAATTTTAAAAAATATTGTAAGAGCTAGTTAGTCTTTACACCTGCTAACAATAAGACATCACAGGTATGTTCAGAATCCAGAGGATAATATGAATATATCAAAAAATGATGTAAAACTGCTTTATTGAACTAAATGGGCCATTTCCAAGAGATTGTCTCAGGGCTAAAAGGGAGAGCTGTGAGTCCCACCTTAAAAACACAGACCGAGGAGTAAAAAAAGGTCCTTTCTCTAGTCCAAGAAGTCACAAAATATCAAGCCTTCACTGTATGCTGACTTAGTCCAAGACAGTGATTTTGCAAGAGAAAACAAATGTGTTATTAACTAGGGACTGACAGAAAATTCATATGTAAAGTCAAAAAATTATCATCACCTATCAAGAGGAATATTTTAGGATAGCTATTTGAATGACCCAGAGAAGTTTTGTTTGTGATGTATTACAGGAGAGATTTTAGTGTGCAGACTGGTTCCTCATATGGCTGTGCAATTAATCAAATAATTATCTCCTTTACGTGACATCCATGTACTAAAATACTGTTGTCCTTCTGCTAAGCATCACCCAATTTCTAGGCTGTGCAAATCAGTTTCTCTGATTTTCCCTGCCAGGGAAACAGGTAGCACTCTCCCTGTCTAAACGCTCAAATTACATGTATAATAGTGTCATATGTTCCTCCAGATTATTTGACACCGTCTCTGACAGAGGTGGGCACGACTAAATTGCAGCCAAATTGGTGTTCCAGGAGCTCAGCTGACAGCAGCCTCTGGCTTCAGGCAGTGGTTCTGCCTCCATAAATATTCCTGCTGTATTAGCAAGTGTAAGAAAATCAGTTCCCTTGCCATTTGAGCCCTTACTTTCCTACCCACCCACTACCATCACCAAAACAGGCAGAGCGATTGCCTGCTGCTCGCCCACAACACCCTGTGAAAGCCCTTGTAATAGTGCCATCTAGTGACACCTGCCTCGAAAATACACCTACAAAACCGCCAGAGCACCCCCAAAGTCCATGAACGTGCTTGTTGCTACATCAGGCAAACCTTGACGATGATTTCCTCAAGCCAAAGATGACCTTTTCCCAGTTCTAGAACACCTTCCCTTTTGTACATCAGTTCCTACCCTGCTGGAGCGGGTCCAGAGAAGGGCAACGAAGCTGGTGAGGGGTCTGGAGCACAAGTCTTATGAGGAGAGGCTGAGG
>JAOXNO010000001.1:166093901-166118710 GCA_028565335.1 Limnodromus scolopaceus
AGGGAGGTGGTTGAGGCACCATCCCTGGAGGTATTCAAGAGACGAGTTGACATGGTGCTCAGGGATATGGATTAGTGCTGGGTTGGTGTTGTTTTGGGTGTGGTGGTTTGTTTTTGTTTTTTTTTTCCATTGGTTGGACTAGAGGATCTTAAAAGGTCCCTTCCAACTTAGGTGATTCTGTGATTCTGTGATTCAATTCGAGCAATTATTCCTGGGTCTCAGTACTTTGGTATCATCCACTAAGAACAAAAGAGCCCTTATTTATTCTACTCTTATTTATGAAGCTTAATATGTTCAAAGTATATGCTATTTTCAGATGTAAGTGCTATATAGTCTTTAATATGTTCATATACATATAGTGTATCTATTAGACGGGCTGTGAATGTCAGACTGCAGAAGGTATTGACTATTGTGCCAAATCTCTTTCACAGCGCCACCAAGAAAAAGTCTTGGTTACCTCAAGCACTGGATAATCGTGGTCATTGGGTGAGCATAGTCACTGAACAACCTCCACCAGTCACCTCAGTAAGTGATGCAGCATAAATTGTAACGCAGACAGAGCAGATGCTCCAGGAGCTGAAGATTTAGTAGGTAGGTTAGATTTCAAATATTTCCAATTTCTACGGGTCTATAAAAATAAAATGATCCTATAAGGAGTAATTGCTCAAAGTAACTATGAACTTTGTTAAAAAGAACCCAAAACAACAACAACAACAAAGAAAAATAGAAATGTGTTGCAAAGATTCAACTAGTAATTTATGCTTTCCTACAACCAGTTGCCCGGCTTTCATTTCTTTGACCACAAGATGCTGGTATGCCTATGGATGATGGCAAGACTATCAGGAGGTATATCAGATGGATTAACTACTCAGTCTTTAAGAGGCCCAACATGCTTTTTTGAATATAATCTTCTGTTCTGAGGGCTCTTTTTATATGGTATGGCTAGAGAGCTTATGTTACCCTTCACATTAGATCTATCTTCAAAGCCAGATGTGGAGCAAACAGATATTCCTATCTCATGTCTCTTTTTCCACAAGCTGAGAGAGAATAGGATACTTTATATAAGAGCATAAATTAGGATGATGCATCTGAACCTTTGTTATATGTCACCAGTAGTCTACTACCCGCAGACACACTACTGGTAGAAATGTGTAGGGTTAAAGTTTTCCAACACTTTTTAATGTCAAGAATTTCTTCTGGTTACTTATACCTACCAAATTATTTCCATGAGATGTTTGCCTAGTTTATTTTTGGAATTTTTGGCAAAATAGATTGAACAATGCAAAAATAAAGATTTTGTGGTATACATTCTTATAAGTCGTCCTGGAAAACAGAATTCGCTTCCTTCTGTTAAGGTATTCCTCTGTGATCCTAGGCAAGTAAATGGGTAAATTTTGCCCTTTTTAAAAAGAGATTTTTTTGCTCTTTCTCTCCTCAAGCTAGTTCCCTAACTGAAAATCAGTGGTAATTCTGTTTCTTCCTCTCTTAAGCTCAACATAAAAATTGAGTCATTTATTTTGCTTATTGTGAACATAATGAGGTTAGAGGGAGCACTACAGAAATGCCTACATTTGGCATGCTACTCTGTAGATATGGCAATCCACATACCCATAGAAGAATAGAATGAAGTACTTCTCCATCAACATTGCCAATCTAACGTACAGCATCCCATGGAAAAAAGACCTTATAATCATGCATATAAAAACTAACATAATCCATACCTGTATGAAAGAAATGAAATCTGTCTTAGTTCTGCCATAAGCAAAATGTAATAAAAAAAAAACTTTAATTGAATATGTCTCAGTTACATGGGTATACTGAACACAATGTCTTGATACATCACGTAGAGGAAATTGGTTCTCTGTGCCCCATTACTGCTGTACTGCACACAGGGGCTGCATCTGCAGGATCTACCCGTTTCCCAGACCACAGTTTCTGGGCTGAGAGCATTCCAGACTAATTAAATATTTTCCTGGTGAGTGGTAGTACCCATTTAAATAAGTGAAAGATAAAGTGTTTAATAAACATTCGAGGAGCAAACATTGTCTGGTGTCTTTTTGAAAAGAAATGTCACTGGGAAATCACGAATAAAAGATGTTTATATTTAAACAAAACTGGTTTGATGCCTTGGAAACATGTGTTGGAAGATTTTCAAAGATATTGAAAGAAGATCATAGGGTGTCTGCATAACTGTACATGTTCTTTCAGCATAATCTCAGGGAAACTTTCAGGGCCTCTAAGCAAAGGTAAACTGGTAGGAGCTTTCACAACTTAAAAAGAGCAAAATGCTCCTTACTAAATTATGAATCACTTAAATAAAACTTACTATATAGAAAGGTAGCTTCAGCAGTTATCGCTTGAGTTCTTAAAACACACAATGCATCTAGTTCTTAGGTTTCTCCTTTCTTACTCGATACCTATCTCACAGCAGGTCACGATGAAACCACAAAAGTTAATAATTGAAATGTGGTTACGTTTGTCTGGCATGAAGTTTGTTTATGCCTTGTATTGGATATGGGACCCACTCAAAAAGACTAGCCTTAATATTTGGGCCAAATATTTTTATTTCTATTTCAGAATTCTCAAAAAGAATTTAGGGAAGAAAGCTCTCAGAAATGGCAACCCAAGAATTACAGAATGTTTGGGGTTGGAAGGAACCTCGAGGTCAATCTGGTCCAACCTTGCTCCTCAGGCAGAGTCACCTAGAGACAGCTGTCCATGATCATAAGTCCAAGGATGGAGACCCCACAGCCTCTCTGGGCAACCTATGCCAGTGATCGATCATTCCCACACTGAAAAAGGGTTTTATGGTGTGATCAGATGAAAGCTCACATGTTTTAATTTGTGTCCACTGCATCTTTTACTGTCGCTGGGCATTGCTGAGAAAAGTCTCCTTCATTCCCTCCCTTCAAGTATTTATACATACTGACAAGATTCCCGTGAGCCTTCTCTTCTCCAAGTTAAACAGTCCTGGCTCTCTCAGCTTTTCCTCAGAGAGATACTCCATTCCCTTAATCATCTTTGTCATCCTTCATTGGATTCTATCCAGTATGTCCATACCTCTCTTGTTCTGTGGAGCCCACAAGTGGACACAGTACTCCAGATGAAGCCTCACCAGTGCTAAGTAGAGGGGAAGGGTCTGTCAAGTGTTGACAATGCTTCTCCTAATGCAGCCCAGGATACTGCTGGCCTTGTTTTGCCACAGGAGTGCATTGCTACCTCATGTTCAGCTTATTGTCCACCAGTACCCCAAGGTGGTTCCTGATAGAACTGCTTTTTTGGCCAGCTGGCCCCCAGCATATACTGATGCATGGAGTTGTTCATTCCTAGATGTAGGACTTTCCACTTCACCTTGTTGAACTTCATGAGGTTCCTGTCAGCCCATTTTTCTAGCCTGTTGATTTCACTCTGAATGACAAAATAACCCTCCAGTGTATCAACCACTCCCCCAGATCAAGGTATTTGGATGTGAGAAAATATTTAGTATTTTCTGGTGTAAATAAGCAGGAACCTGACAGTAACCTGGAAGTGTCCAAGCACCAACAGAAAATGACTTGAAACAGCAATTAATGGTTCCTCTGCCAAAGGTACAATCTGTTCTTCAGCTTCTTTATCTTTGCTTTGAACCATTTGCAGTACAAGACCTTTGGCTGGTCTCTGCCGCATTTTCAGACCTTAAGCACTCCTGATTTTAGAAGTCTAGAAAACAAGAACTGTGGCTCAGAAAAAATATATTCGTTTTCAAAGAATTTTTTTTCATTCTTTACTGGAACAAACCCAGGATATTTCCAAATTCTTCATCTGGTAAAGCAAGACAGAAAAGAAAACAAAAACAGAGAGAGATAACCCACCATGACATTGCAGATAAAATATTCACCTGATCCATAGGAGACCATGTGTCAATTCCCTTTTCTAACTGATTCAGGGCTGGCACTTCACTTCCCCATTGAGTGCCTTAGCGCACAGGTTACAGCTTTAGGTTCTTTATTGGGAACAATAAATAATGAAGAATAGCTTCAAAAGGAGGGACTGAGAAGGATTAACTACTCCTCATCGATCCAAAACAGTGGGGGATTTGCATATAATTCTTCAACACCTTTAGGACATTTATTTAGCATTTTCCTGCTAGTAAATTTGTGAAACTTTTTTTTTTTTTTCCTTTTCTCATCTTTTGCCCTGCAGCTAAACAGACTTTGCAACAAGGTTTTGTTTCAAATGACATTTTTACATGAAAAGTTTAAGGTTTTGCAAAATGCCATGTTCCAATATAAACTGTTTTTACTGAAGAAAACCCTTATCAGCACTCCCTTTCACCTTCTGTGCTGTATTTTATTTCTGTTGTGTCTATTCTTTTTTTTTTTCTTTTTTTTTCTAGAGAGCAAGAAAGGATATATTCACAGAGATTAAATTTAAAGAACAGATTTTATGTGAAAGCAATTGAAGAGATTTGTTTTCAATTCGGAATTTAAAAAAACAAACAACCAAACACAAAACAAAACATAATGGACTGCTTGGGGACTGTTATTTTGCCTAATTTATCCTTAAGAGCTCTATCTTGACCAGGATAGGTGCAAGCACAGTTAGACCTATGGAGTCCTAGGCAAAACCACAACTGTTGTCATGTATATTCTGTACTTTTGGATCTCTAATTCTCTGCTAGCTGTCTGTATCTGGGAAGAAATAAGGTCTAAAGCATTATGTAATATAATTTTAAGGAAATCAGAACTACTAAAGCATATTGCTTGAATTAAGGAGTCTTAATATTAGTCCCTTCTAGCTTTTGTCTTGCCTCCATGGTTACCTGCTGCAAGTACTGTAATGTGCTAGCTGTAGAGAATGGAAGAGCAAAACAAACAGTGACTTCAGCAAATATGCTAAATATATTTCCATTAATTATCTACAGAGCTAATTCTTCTTGCCAAATCTATGAAGCAACTAAGCTTTTACTCAGTTCTGCCTGGGCACTGTACTGAATCTATCAGCTCCTGCAGCCCTGGTTCCACTCTAGTTTTATTCCACAAGATTCTTTACAAAATCCAGGATTTAGAAATGACTGCCAAGTTTACTTTTATAGATTTCTCAAATTTAGCTTCAGGACTGTACTGCAATTACAGGAAAAAGCACAAGAACCAGATAATGAAAAACATAAGACTATGTAGTATAAATCACTTATTTTCTTCACTATAAACCATTTTTGGAAGAAAAATCTCTGCTGGAGAATTAGGTATTCACCAGGAGAGACGGATGCATTTATATATCTCATGGGTAAACCCTTAAAAGAGACTCATGCATTATAATTTCAGAATAAATAAATAAATAAGAATGAAAGAAAAGGAGAATGTCAATTTTCCAAAAAAATTCCCAAGACAGAATGAAACTCATTAGAATATGAAAGGTCTATGGGCATAATAACTGATATTCCATAAATTGCTGAAATATAGCTCAATATAATAAAACAATAGTAAGGTAATAATAGAAATGCATTATTCCATTTAGACCAACTGTATCTTTGGGCTAGAGAAAAGGGTATATAAACCTTAACTGCTTAGTTTAATCTTTTTATAAGTGAAGACCATAATGTTTTCTCTGTTTGCAATTTTCATGATGTTCTTGCATGTTCCCTATAGCTGGTTTAATATTATGTAAAGACAAGATCTCACTAATAATGATGCATTACACACTACTTTCTAATATTTGGTGGTGTGAAAAGATATTGCTAATCAATTATAATACTAGACGGGACTCAAATCTGTGCTGAAAGTCTGTGTCCAGCAATGAATAGTTACAGAGAATTGAATTGTGTCCAGTTTATGAGAAAAAATGCACACTTTGGCAAGGTAGACACACAACGTAATGACGAAAGCGAGGTAAGATGGCAGCTGGTGCTGGGCCCTCAATACAAATTTCTGTGGGCATTTAAATAGGTCCTGGGGCAGGGAGTAAGGCAGTTAAATACATTTTCGTTAATGTGCACACCGATTTACTTTTGTGATATTGCCCTAAACTCAAGGAAGTAAATCAGGGGCAACTGCCGGAGGAAACAAGCAGAAGATAAATCAATGAGGACAATGCTGTTTGGTTCCAACTAAAGGGATAGGATTTATGCTTCAGCGGGTTTGTCAGCAGCAGCTGAAATAAGCCTTCCAAAGAAAGACACACACAAATTGCAGCTAGCCCCTATCTCTCCCCTGCTAGAGACTGCAAACTGAAAGGCAAGAAGGAGTATTATAAATTACAGTGTAGATAAGACCCACATTGATGGCGGCTTTCTTCTTTCTTTCTTTCTTTTTTTTTTTCCTTGCATTAATACTTTTCTCTATCTGTTCTATGATTCTGGAAAACTAGTGTCTTGAAAAAGTTAGAGTTTAATTTTTTCAATCAATTGTTGCAATCACAACAATCACTGCAATTTGATTCTCTACACCTGTTGACAAATAACAATGACATATAGAGCAAGTGGCTGTGAATTTTTAAAAAAAATCTATCAACTTGAGGACAGAGGCCATTTTTTTTCTGATGGTTTATTTTGGAGAAAGTACGATGTATCAACAAACCTAACTGAGTGTAAAAAAGAAAGTGTTAACCAGATGTACATTCATAGTTTGGATTTAACTAAATTCCAGTTAAAATCAAATAGGATTTTTACCATGGCACTTCGTGAGCTCTTCTCTACAAGGTGCTTCTGATTTCCATGTTACTGAGGCCTTTAGACATCACTGTCATATCATTGATGCTATATGTAATGTGCATTGTGCAGGAAATTATGGAATAGGGACAGACATAGATGATTAAGCTTGCCAGAATTCAGAATTAGTAATTTATATGTTTTTGCATAAATTGAATTGTTATTTTATGTCTGTCTCATTTTGAAGAAAGGGTGTTGAGGAAAAAATCAGCAGCCAGAAATAGCTTCAGCTTCACAATGGAAACATTTGGATTAGTTTTTGTGACGGATGCAAGTGAAGTTAAAGTAAGTTTTAAAGTTTTCTATTGACTTTCAGTTACAGACAAGTCAAATACTGGTACTTGCATTTTTCAGTTCACTGTATTATGTAAAATGAAAATGTTTTTTTCCTGCCTTATGAAAGCAAAACTATTCTTTCTGAAGATGGAAAAGTTGAAAATGTTTTTCTTCATTTTACAAAGTTCATTCACTATAATAAAAGAGTGAAAGGATGGAAATGTATTATCATGGTACAAAATATTCTACTTTAATTAGAAAGTACTCAAATACATGTTATTAACTGCAAAACTGACAGCATTTTTGGTAGAATAAACGGAGGAAAAATATGTAAAGTGTTTTATGATGCTTTTGTGGTTATCTTATATATAGATATCTTCTGTACAAAGATGACATGGAAGTGCTAAGCCAGCCCCTGCAGGGCCACTTTGGATCTAGAGTCATAACTTTGCACATGTAACTTTGCTTTTAAGCTGAGAGGATTGTTCTGTCAAATAACCTGATGATAGATACTGCATTCAGCCTGACTTTTTAATACTGCTTCTGGTGGAAACGGCAACACAGAGAATTTATCTAGAAGGGAAAAAAACTCTAAGCTTATTGTGCAAAAAATTACTTGTAGTGGAATAAGTAGTTGGTACAATTTAAAGAGCTGGAGGAGTTGTTTTGTTTATTTTCTTAATTTTTTAGTATCGTCTGAGGTATAAAGGAAAAAATCTCATTTAACTCCTTTCTTCAGAAAACAATTCAGCTTTTATTAAAAGTTATGATCACTGCATAATCAGAAGTGAATTAAAAACATCTCAAAGTAAAAGTCATCATGTCTTTAACACACAGCTCACTAATCTAGCCTTTATGAAAAGAGACAGTGCAGTTGCCCCCACATTAAAGATTCCCAACCATTATGCCAGCTTCAGCTGGAGTCCTCTAGTGCCCAGGGTCCTTTCCTGCTTCAGGCGTACCAGGTGCATGGCCCGGGCTGCAGTGCTGGAGCGGGGACTGTGGCCAGTGCTGCAGCTGTGGCAGCAGATGTAAGGAGCAAGGGAGTCCCCTGGCACCAACACATGGGAAAGTAGTTCAAGGTGGTCTGCTCTCAGCTAGGCCCCATCGCCCACGGAGAAATCTGGGGATGCACAAGCATGGAGACGACACGCAAGCGTCTGAAGAGCTGAAAGTTGTATCTTCTAGCTTTTGGAGCACTCCCTATTTCAAAGAGTTTCCAGTCCTGTCAGGTCCTCGCCATCTCCCTTCATTGTCATGAGTCTGAAGACTCTCTGTTGGGTGTGCTTCAGAGAGCTGTGGTTTAAGCTCCGCTGGAACTGGATTTCTCTGGCGTATTTGAACAGGCATGCGATAAAATGAAATGCTTCTGTCGGCTTCCATTGGAGTTGCTACTGCTTTTTGATTTTCCAAGCACCTAGAATCTGAAAGAGCACCTGAGAGGACAGGCAGCCATACCTCCTTTGAGTTGCCCTATTATGTCCATAATAATCTAATAGACCACAGCCTTGCCTTAGGAATCGGCATAGCACTTCCTGATAGATGGAGAAAGTCGCTATTACACAATATGAGTATCTGCCACTGGGATAAATCTATAATTAGGATATCCACTTATGGACGCTTTCCAAATACATCAAAACAGTTATGCCAATTACTGGCATAATTGTAAATGAATCAGTATAAGCATCAGCAAATGAATCAAACTGGAAGTTGTACAGTTTGCCTTGCTAATTATATTGCTCATAAAATAGCTGACATGAGATGTCTGCTACCTGCTGACTGGGGAATGCAGGGGGTTCTTTATGCTAATTGAACACTATTAATAAATAGGATATTTAAATAGAAAAATATAAATAGCTTCACAGAGTGATCAAGAGTGGTTATTTTAAAATCTAGAACATTCCCATTCTACTAGATTTGGAAACCTGGCGTTGGTGGGAACACTTCTGCGGTGTGCTAGCAGAAAATACAGATGCTTCTCTCCTTAGTTCAAACTCTCTGAATCCAGTTCCAAACAGCTTTTTTTTCAAAAATTTGAGCTACTAAAACAAGTAACTCATGGTGGGATAGGCTGAAGAAATACAAATTGAGGCCTTTGTCGGCAATTTGTTTATACCCAGTTAAAATAAGGAGATTCCTGAGATCTCTCTCATTTTACATCCCTCCCCTTCTTAGCGTATTTGACCCCTTTTAATGACTCTGGAATCATAAAATAAGTCTTTTAAGCAGCTATTTGCGTTGTAGTTTTGCTGCTGTCATTTGCAGAGAAACTCACAGGAAACATGCAATATTGACAGCTAATAATATCAGATTGATGTCATACGCATCAGAATAACCTTCATTTTGCAATTGACCCTTTTCAATGGTGCTAATACTTGACTAATATAATGAGCTGTGCCTGCTCCCCCACTGCCAGCTGGTTCAGTCCCACACAAGATGACAGCAGAAGCTGGTGAGGGGGAAGCAGCAGATAGGAAACGGAGACTAAAGCTCCTGCTGCCTCTCCTTTGGCGGTGCTTGTTTAGCTGTGCAGCTCAGCAGCAGCAGAAGTGCCTCGCAGATGCCTCTTCAATCAACTATGCAAGTGTGGATGCATCCTCTCCACTCCCAGGAGTCGGGGAAATCAGCACACCTGTAACCCATAGTAGCAAGCTTCCAGATGAAATAAGAAGCTTGTTAGCAACAATAAGGAGTGCCAGGCTCATCATTATCTCTTTTGCCTTCTGTACTTTCACTTCTTCTCAAAAGATCTGGGATGACACCACGCACAGAGGAAGAGCAGAAGTAGAAGCCGCCACATCTTTAGGGATGGCTGCAAAATTCGGATGGTTCAGAGCAGGGAAAAGCCAGCCCTGCAAAAGTGTCAGGTAGAAGACAGCTCACAGTCCAGTTTAATCCCTTGAATTGTCCCAAAATAAGTCTGGCCAATGGCTTTTTCCACTTTATAGCCTTGAAAATAGAGAGGGGATAGAGTAAGAAAGAGGTTCAGACAGTTACAAAAAAAGAGATTCAAATGAACTTATTTTGCTTACTAATGATGCATGCAAAAGTAGATAAAATTAAATTTGGTTCTTACTTTCCATGGTCTGTCTCAGCTGGCTCACAAACACCGAATACAGGGAGATGATTGTTGTTATTAGTTACCTGTTTAGGATTTTATGCACATAATAGCGCTTTTCACCCACAGCTGGTTAGCATCTCAGTAATAGCGTGGATTTTTTCTTGAAGACTTCCCTGTGCAATCAGATAATTTAAAGCAAAAAACTAGCACCTGAGAATCCTTGTGTTAGATCTCTCAGGTATACTTATCCACAAGAACTATCCAATAAACCAAGTAAGTCTCCCTCATTTTTACATTTTATACATCTGATTTTTTTCCTCTTCAAATTCAAAACTGTCTTTGGCCTACTAACAGAATTTCAGAAACACCCACACTCTGCAATATCATCCTTCAGAGAGTAAAATATCTGTAATCAAAGGTTCTCATTCTCGCTTATTTTCTTGTGCTTCTAACCCAAGCTCCACTTGGAGAAACCTGCATATAAAGCATTTTGAGAAAAAAATTACGTATCTTAAGAACCCTTTTAGGCATATCTGTTATGCTCATTTTTTAAACAGTTGCACACAGCTCCATCAGCTTGATATGGCCATAATATCAATGGTTTTGTGGAGCTTCTCCCTGCTCTGTGAAACCTACTGCCTCTGATGTCTGCTTACTGGAGAGGCACGCTTTGAAAGTAAGCTGCAAAGAATCAACTTAGAGATTAGGAGCTAGTGTCCTAAAAAAAAAAGAGGAGAAAACAGAAATCAAACTCAGATAGAAGAGGCTGTGAAATACTTAATTTTGGACGGTATTTTGGACCACAGAATCAGTGGCAAAATTCTTGTCCTAGTTGCATTGGATCCTGGATTTCCCTGCTTTTGTGTTCCTGATCAGAGTGAAGATGTTCAGGGATAAAATCATGACTAGATAAATATTCTGCTGCACTCTGTTGTATAAGCTATGACCTTCCACTGCTTAAAAGCTTTCACTCAGCATACTGAACAAAATTAAGGAAGTTAAATGCTACAGATAAGCTGTTCTGCTACAGATGATTTGAAAGATAAGCAAGGTGTGTATCCAAGATGATATTTAGAGAGTACCATTTGCCTTTGTTAATGATGATAATGTGTAAGAGCGGCTATCTGTTATGATGTGATGTCCGTTGTGTGTTAGATATTGCAATACTGGGGCAACAGCATTTGAAATCATCAGAAAAGAGTTTGCAATTTATGTTTCTGGTTATCAAAAGTCAAGGAAATTTCATATTCCCCTACTCAAAAAGATCAGAAGAAAAGAAAATAAATAAAAAAAATTGAAATAATAGGTCTAAAGAAAAGTTGCTTGAGCAAAGCCTGAGAAAGGCAATGAAGGATTTTCCAGGGGATAAATTGAAGATAGTAGAGAGGCCTGTGAAGAAAAGAAAAACCTCTTAAAAGGGAAAAGTTTTGAGTGGTAAAGGCCAGAGGAAGTAGCGGAGGGGCAGAACCCAAAATAAACAACTACAGAGACAAAGAAATATAGGAAAGAGAGCTGAACTGAAGAGGAAGGCAAAGGGAGAATGTCACTGAATGGAAAAGGGACTGTGAATGTCTCAGTGAAGGAAAGTGTGCAGAACTGAGGTCAAAGGAATGAAACATATTGGGATTTCTGGAAAGAGAATATGAGAAGAAATTAAAAGTGGCAGATGGAATAGGAAAGAAACAGGGGAAATCAAGTGTGAATACTGGCTTGGAAGAATTCTGACAGGATGAGTGGTTGGGGAGGTAGGGTATTTCTGAAGGGATGATTTTTAGGAAATAGCAGTTCAGAGATAAAATTATGGAAGTAAAGTAGGACTATTGAAGAAATACATCACCCTCAGCTGCTCCTTACACTTCTCATAGTTTTTTTCTGCCACTTAACATCATTTTCAGTTAAAGATCCTTTCACCAAAATCTCTCCTATGCATCCCTTCTTCTTTGTAAATCACCAACAATCTTCTCTCTTCCCCCCAACCCTCTCCCTCAGCTCCTGTTAGCCAACGGGGACTGAGTTTGTCCAGCCCTTACAGGTTATGCTTTGTTGAGAGCCAACGCATTGCATCACTTCCTTGTACTGCCTCATGGAAATGGCCAACATAACCTCATTAGTAATATGCTGTGCCATGAACACCACCTGGCATTGTGGAAGAAGAAGACAATCCATAGTCATCTTCTTCCTTACTAGCTGTTCAGACAAGGAGCTCCAGGGTTTCCAGTTCTTCTTTTCTCTCCAAAGCAGTATGAACTTTTGCTTGGAACAGCAAAAGTAAAGAGGAAAAAAAACTGCTTCCACACCAGTTTTGCAGAGGTAATATAATGCAGGTCAGCTGCCTACTGCTCTACGCAATCTTCTAGTGGGGTATGAGGTGGAATGAGGAAAAAGTCTGTGAGAATCCCAGTTCACAGAATTGAACTCCACAAGCACCGAAGACCATACAAGGGAGAGGAGAAGCTCAAAGGATGACAAAGAAAATGTGTTAAAAAATATGACAATAATAGTAGTTGGTGGGGAGGGAGTAAGGGACATGAGGGGTTACAGTTTTAAACTAAAAGAGGGGAGATTTAGATTAGACACCAGAAAGAAATTCTTTACTGTGATGGTGGTGTGGCACTGGAACAGGTTGCCCAGGGAAGCTGTGGATGCACCATCCCTGGAAATGTTCAGGACTAGGTTAGATGGGGTTTTGAGCAACCTGCTCTAGTAGGAGGTGTCCCCACCCATGGCAGGGGGTTGGAACTCGATGATCTTCAAGGCCCCTTCCAACTCTAACCATTCCATGATACTTTGAGACAAGCTTGGTTAAAGGAGGAAAAGGAAAATAAAGGACCTCTCTTTGCAATGCTTGCCTTGTAAAAGCCTCCTGTGCCCAGCCACAGTCAGTGCCTAGAGCCTCTTCTCTTCCACATACCTCTCCCATTGCCTACCCATCAGATCTTTTTGCTTCTGACCACTCACAGTAAATGGTGAAAACATGCAGCCACAGCACTCAGCACAGCAACTTGCAGTACTACTCCCTTTCTGTCTAATGCTCTCAACCCAGAGAGGCAAGACAGCAGAGCAATGACCAGATTATAAGCACCATTCACTTTAGCCTGCACATAGTTGAAGTGCATAAAGGAGAAGTAAGAACTTTGGCCATGGAAGAGCACTTTCTCCTGCGCTGTCTCTGCTTTCTGCTGGAAAAAAACCCTGTAGCTTCCCCTCCTACTTCCTACAGTTTTGCCCTGTGATCCCAGGGCATACACAAGGTATCGAATGTGAACTGCAATGCAAAGGGTGTCTTACTTCATCTCATTTGCCATTTCAATTTACTGAAATCTTCTGCTTAAGGATGGTCACACCAAATCTTTTGCTTCACTTTTACATAACTATAGTTAATATTTGGAGCTAAAAATGAAGATATCAAACACATGCTGGTAGTAAAGGAACGAAGATTGCAGGTTTTTTACTGTATATACACAGAGAGAAAATATTTTACTCAATGTATTTTAAATACCGTAGTTACAGAGTCAGGTTGGTAGAAACAATATCATACACAACTGAAATCCATAGAGTTTTACTTTTAACTATTTTTTTTTACCCAGTGAAAGTAAATTAGTAGTGGCTTCAGTTCAACTGGACATTCCATGTAATGTTTCTGAAAGATATGGAAAAAGAAGCCCAATACCAGTTAACCATCAGAGCCGAGTCAAAACAGACCCTGCAGAAAACTGAGAGTATTTTTAAACTCCTTACCACAGCCTAAATTCCATTAGCATGAGTTGGAAGGACACATCTGTTATTCTTTAAGGAACTAAAGCAGTTGGCTGGCCTCCTAGCTCTTGAACAAAGTGTTCAGGGCTCACATGGCAACACTGTGCTGCATATAAGGAATCTGTTTAATTTAAATTATTTTTCCAAAGGAAAAAAGAAAGGAAGGAGTAATGATTGAGAAGGATCTGTGAAAGTTCTGCTATACGTTGGGTTTTGTTGCAAAATCTGTCTTCATAGGTTGGTTCATTCATCATCTAGAGTTACTGGAAACAGCAAAAACATGTGGAAGTACTGTAGATAAAAAGCGAAATGCCTGGAGATTAATCTAGCTTCCTGTTTTACTGTCTTGCATATGAATGGAGAGTTTACAGAACAGGTGTGAAGAAAGCTCTGTTTGAGTTCAGACTATTCACAGGAAATTGATTCAAAATGTCGGCCAGGCTTTTCTTTTCTGAACCAGCTTTCCATTGGATTGCACACATACATTGAAAAGGAGAACGCGGGCTTCGCTGCATGAGATTTTGGTGTAAAAATCTGAGTCTAAAAATTTCATAAAACCCGGGTTTGTGACAGTAGGGGAGAAAAAATGAAGAGTGAAAGATAGAGCAAGGGAGTAATATCTGTAGAGACAAAACAAGGGTTAAGAGAAACCAGATGCACTTGAAGCGATCCATGAAGTACTGTACCAAGAAAACCACAGAAATAAATTATAGACAGAGAAAAGTTCCCATTCACTCTTTAGGGTAAGGAATTCATGTCCTCATATCTGAATGGCTACATACCTCAGGCTGAGATAGGGGCCATGGACATATGTGTTTATGTGTGTTATACAGAGAGGTGCAGTGGGTTAGTAAAGTTTGGAAAATCACAAGGAACATTTAAAAGAAATATATAGAGGAAAGGTTTTGTGATTGGGTGAGTAGACTTTATCCACTGCACTCAAAAGCTTTCAGTACTCACGTTTTACGATATCCTCATAACCGATGCAATCAGTAAACGTAAAATATAAAGGCTGAATGGGGAAAACATTCATATAAGCTGTCCTGAGTTTTTAATGCAAAACCTAACTTGAACCCTCTAATCCTTAGAACCATTTTCATGAACTCTTTATAAAGTATAGCATTTCCATGTCTTTGCATTGCTAGTTGATAGAGTTGGTAGGCAAACCAAATCTACAGACCCAAACTGAAAGCTTGAATTTGGTGCTTGTGGGTTTCCTTTTTCTTTTAACTTTTTATATAACTAGGCCTATTGAAGATACCAGATTCCTATTTCTAAAGATTCCTCTTCACATTTGCCTGATTTCTTTCTTAAAGAGAAAAAACAGAAAAAAAATATACTAGAAATGTGGAAGTACTTAAGAAGACGAGCTGTTCCCAGCACTACAGGAAGAGAATAGCAGCAGAGCTTTTGTGAGACTTGGAAAGGCCCACAGTAACCCGGCTGAGGCACTCTTGAGGAGACATTATCTTTGTGTCTGGTCACCCTTTTCTAGGGTGGATAACTGATAATTGATATTTTATGGTTTTGCTTCCTTGATTTCATTCAAAGGACTTTAAAAAAACACAAGAGTGTTGTTCTCTGGCCAGCCAAGTTCCAGATGCCTTGAAACACATGCTGGTCACGGAAGTATTTCAAATACTACTTCAAGTAAAACCCTCCAATTATAAAAAAATGCTATAATCATACATTTAGGAACATATGTTTAAACTGGCTTCATCTATTTTAAGCAGAACAAAAGCCAACTGAAAAGTTTCAAGAGAGATTACACCATTTTGAATGGAGACACTAATAGAGGCTTTTTGGGTAAGAACCCTGTGATTTAAAGTTGAAAATTAAAATAAATACATTATGGAAAAGCAAGATTTCAGCTTGTATAGACTTAAGGATGATTGCCAGGAGATTCCTTCCACTTATGTCAGCTCTGTAACTGATTTGCTGTATAATCTGAAATTAAGAGGGATAAAGTTTCTAGGAACAAATAATTTGCATTAAGCTAAATGAGGTAGAAAAAAATTGGACAAACTTGCAGGCCTCTCAAGCCTATCAGTCACTGAATATCTCTGTCCCACTTTTGTCTGTCTGTAACTTAATATATAAGCTAATCCAGCTTAATGTACTGGCTGAGTTCTACTGCTGAGAAACACAATCACGCTTCTGTGCTCCTGGGAAACACTTTAGCACCAGTTCAGCAGGGGTAGTGAAATATGCCAGGTTTCATGCTTACGACTGATTCTGGTCCAAGGAACTGTGGCCCCATACTCAGAGTACTCCCGTGCGTCAGAGTATGCAAGCTATAATTTCAGAGTGCAGTCTTAAAATGGCAGAGATGCAAGCCTGCCTTCAAGCCCACAGCTCTGCCCAGGCGGTTACACTCAGCACCATTCACTTTCCAGACCATTTCCCTGCACAGTACACAAGATATCGCCCACTGTATGCCAGGGAAAAAGTGAATAAATAGCACGGATTTAAGTTCACCTCCCACTTTTACGAGCGGAAGAATGGGAAGCAGCATGTAGGGAAAGATTGAGAACCTTTGAATCATTTCATTACATTGTACTACACAGGGGATTTTATTGATTAGGAGGGAATGAATAAGCACTTGCTCAAAATATAGAATGATTGACCTTCAAGGTCAGCAGACCTGGTAGTGGTGCACAACATAACTACTTGGCAAACAGTAGATAGAGAATGAATCAAATGCCATCAATGTATTTCTCATCTTCAAACTCATCTTCTGGGCCTCATAGAGGAACAGAAATGGTGTCACTGAGGACAAAATAGCATCAACCTAATAATATTTCCTCTCTTGCATTTGCTTCCTCCATCTGCTCACATTTCTTGGGTGAGTTTAATCTCAACAATGTTTAGCTGAAGATCCATCCAGACTGCAAGACTCTTACAACTTTCATTTTCAGCAGTAGACAGAAATTCTGAATCGTTTGTTATGATTCTCATGTGAATGTTGACCTGAGC
Organism: Limnodromus scolopaceus; assembly: GCA_028565335.1. NCBI lineage: Eukaryota > Metazoa > Chordata > Aves > Charadriiformes > Scolopacidae > Limnodromus > Limnodromus scolopaceus. The sequence goes on from JAOXNO010000001.1 coordinate 166,110,656, forward strand.
AGCGGCAACAATGAGCTCTCTTAACATTACATGAACTGAGCCTTGTCCTTTTTGCTCAACAGCAGAGAGAGAGGACGCTGTGTTCAAAGAGCCACTAGTCTAGAGCAGAGCTCTTTCTCTCCTCAAGCTTGTAGATTCTCACATAACCTGGGTGTGCTTTCTTGATTTCACATTAGTGTGCTAGCATGAAAAAGCAGGCTTGCTTCATTTGCTTTCCCTTAGGAGACTATTCTCCCATTCTTCAAAAAAAATTTAACATCAATGTTTTTAATATTTTCCATTTTGCATTTAAACTAAGATGTTTAGAAGTGGTATTTCCTGCAGGTAATAAACTATCCTATCATAGTGCTCATGGGTTTTTACCAAAGAATTTGCCTTGAATCTGAGAAGTATTTAGCAAAGCAGAAAGAAATGGAGAGTATGACAAACAGAGGATAGGGGCTGAGATAATTAAGTAATCATATAAGGATTTAGAATTTTCCAATAAGCCCATGGAGACTACTGAATCAAGATCTCATTTGCTAATGGATATTTACATGTTTAAATAAAATGTACAAGCACAAAAGGAGAGATGGACTCTGAACTTGGGCTCTCATTTGAGCTGTGAGAGGACAGGCAGGAATTGGAAACTGTCTTCCACGTGCCAATTGCATCCTTTGATCACTGGGTTACTGGTTATTTTGACAAAATCTTGACTAGTTTAGCAAAACACTCCGTCCTGAAACATCTCTGTCACTCTTTCTCATTGACATTGTTTTCAGAGAATCATAGAATGGCTAGAGTTGGAAGGGACCTTAAAAGGTCATCTAGTTCCAACCCCCCTGCCATGGGCAGGGACACCTCCCACTCAAAGCCCCATCCAGCCTGGCCTTGAAGGGGAAGGGGCATCCACAGTTTTCTAAGGCTTTATTTGTATTGGATTTGAGAAACCATCATTTTCCCATTGCAGAGAAGCTTCCCGGCAGAGTGACCATTCCCCCCTCTGTGACACTTTTATTATTCCTTTAATTCATTTGTACTCTGGTAGATGAAATGTGGCTCTGAAGTTGACGACCACTCTTCTGCTTCTTCGTCTTCATTCTTCCCTTTCCCAAAGAGAAACACGGAGACCTCCCCCCTTTACAAAGTGCCTTGAGATGCGTTGCTGGCGATCTTGTCATGAAGGTTATCTCCACAGCCACATTCTTCTCTTCCCATTGCTTTGATTCATACCACTGTTTGCACAAACACAAACCCTTTTTTGTGCTCCCAACCATTCGTTCAAGGCCTCTTCATTCATTCAAAACCGCCTAATTTCTATACTGTATTATCAAGGAACTTTGTCTCACACTGTTGAAGAAATGTGATTACACCTCTAAAATGGTGTTTCAGAAACTAACCTCTGTGTTTATAGCAAATCAAAAGAGAATGTAATCACCTCAGTTTGGTTTTCACAGATGTTTAAAGCAATTTTATGCTACATAGCTTTCTTGCATCTGCTTGCATCCTTGCATCTGTTTCTGCAGTGCCAGGATATGTTAGTTACAATTTAGGTTCACCAAATATAGGGTGGATTGTTTGCCATTTGATAATTGTCTTCTATACACTACTATTCCTTTACTGCTAGCATTTGTGTTGTGAGTTTAATGCTTGCAAAACGTGGTGCTCTGACACAAATGAAAAGTCCTCTGTAAACTGAGAGAAGCACACTAACTTCCTCTACTGCCTTACTAAAGTGCCTTAACACCAACATGGCTCCAGTTGCCAAATTAAAATATCCTTGAGGATATGCTTAGCTTTAAACAAGTGAGGTGCCTCATTATACCTCTTGAAATCAATTACACTAATTCTGCTCTAAATTAAATAGTTGAAGTGCTCTTTCAAACCGATGCTCTACTGCCCACTCCTGGACATAAGAAAGTAATTCATCCTCAAAATCCAATCAACTGCTGACTTCCCTCCTGAGCATTTGCAGTTGACTCTGAGGCAGACAGTTGTTTCATCAAGAGCCAGAGTCCACTGGATAAGCATGATCTGCTTTCAGAACCATTCCGGACTGCATTTAAGCCAGTTTTCTTTAATGGTCAGTATTTCCTCACTCACAGGTGAATTTCCCTTTTCCTCCTTACTATTGACCATAATATGAATTTCAACATTCCTGATCTTCATCAGGCAACAAGTAACATGAAAGGAAAGTATATAACGTGCATTAGATCTAGTAATTTCCCTAGCAAAATTAGTTTTCCTCTCAAGCTTACACGTCAAAGAATTAACCATAAGCTGAAACATACCATGACGAGGGAACCTCTAAGAAATACAACTTTGGTTATTATATGAAAAAAATATTAAAATAAAATATAATATCTTGAAAGGGAATGGAAACATGATTAGTGTCTTTAACATAGTATTTAAACAATTCACTCCCTCGCGTGAGAATAAGGGTTATTTGAAACAGATGTTGTAATACATGAAGTACATTCTCTTATTCCCGTTACCAGCTTGGGAGACAACCTGTTGGTTAATAGTGTTTGGGTTTTAGGCAAAAGCAGTTCTTTACATTATTTCTCCCTCTTCCCTTTGAGGCCTCAAAGAGATGCTGCCAATTATTGCTTTAGGAGTAATCACCGTGGCTTGGTAAAATAACAAATAGTTATTACAAATGAAAACATAAAGAATAAAATCATGACTGTATCAAAGCGGAAATTTTTGGGAGGATAGGCTCCAATGCACCGTGCGACCTGGAGCCTGCCCCTGTAATGCAGGGGAAGAAGAAATCTCATTAATTCAGGGAAGGTATAAACAATCATAAAAAACCTCTGTTCTTGCTCTTACAGCTTGTTAATGCTCTTTACAAATGCCAAGCTTTAGATCTTCTCTTAAGTTTCACTGGCTTGGGGATAGTGTCTATCCCAGGGATATACCAGTTAATTTTCAGCTTGCTCTTTGTCTCTGTTTAGGACCTTCTTAATAAATTCTTCCAGGACAACTCCATGGTGGATGCTTCCCCAAAGTGGCATAGATGCAAACTAGTTATTAATACGCTTTTATTTCTCAGTGTAGACGTGTCCTCGGAGTTCCTTGGTGCCAATTCCTTTCTGTCTTTTCCTAGTCCCTTTCCCCCACTTCAAAGGCATCCACAGAATTTTTTTATTTGGTGCCCAAGGATATTGGCAGTAGCTGGGAGTTTAATTGTTTCTGATAGTATCAGAAACATTCACATTTGGGAGAAGCACGCATCTGATTTGTATGGGACCTGTTTCCCTAGAAAAGCTCTACAGTCCTAGCACTGCATAGTACTGGCACACACCACAAGCATGAATATGCAACAGCACTATTATTCAAGAATCACAGTTAATGGTAATAGCCTTTTTTTCCCCAAAAATTAATCAGAAAATATGTAAGTCAGCATATTTAAATAATGCATTGAAATCAGAGCACAGCATGAATAATATTTAAATTAAATCTGACAACATAAGAAATATTAAAAAGGGTATTCACAGTAATGGAAATAAGGAATTTTCAAAACTACATTTTCTGAAGGAGGAAATAATTAAAAGAACTATTTCAGTAGGATAATTTATGGAATCACCTTATCAGCAAATAAAAAGTGTAGTTAGACTAAATGAGGCCTACATAAAATGAAAAGGAGAATAAATGAAAGCAAGACAGGCATATATATTGCTTTGCAGGAAGGCACAGAAACTAAAACAGGCAGACTGGTCTCATGCAAGATGTCTCATGTCTTGTAGCTGAAATCTGTGTGTCACCAAAAGCACTTTAATGAAAAAAGCCTTTTAAAAATATATTTATAAACTTATGCACTTCTCAACGCAAGCAGCTGGATAACAAGGCTCTCAAGTGAACATTTCTGAATGGTGGAGCTCACAATGGGAGTGTACATGAAAGCAAATGCCTGAAAAATACTTTTTCCATGACAGTAAATTGCTTTGGGTTAGAGAAAGGGAGTGTACTTAGGAGAAGGTATTTGTTGGTTTGTATTTCACTGATGCCATTGAAATACACTCAGGGCACCTGGATTTTGCAGATCACAAGCCAAATTCTAGGCTGCAGGGGAAGTACTAGAGCCTCGGTCAGCTCTGCTCTGACTTTAATATTGTTTAATACCTTTGATTAGTCCAGATAGTCCAGAGAAAGTCCAGATACCAGTGCCCTCTCTCTCCTGATGTGATATAGCCAGTTATGTCTTGTATTTAACTGAGCGACATGGTCTTTGGGCCACAGTATTTCACTCTGCTGAATAAAAAGAATCTCTTACATTGCTGCCAATTGATCAAGAGTATCTGCCTCCAATTTAGCTGTTTATCGGTGGTGTTCCTAAGCACAGCCAGAAATGCTCCTCAGTGCTTTAGTGTGTTTCCTGATCTCATGTGTCTTTCCTGACCTTATGTGTCTTCTGAACCTGTACACAGGGAGATTTTAAAAAGTCCTTTTTTATGTACATTTTCATACTCAAATTCTAGATCATCTGCTGCAATACAAATATGTCTTTTTGGCAGCTAACAGTCATTGTGAATAGTGACTGATTCCTTCCATTCTGCTGTTCAGGCTTATATAAATACCAAGATGTGACAGTAAGGATGAGGAAGGTGTCACCACAGCTTCATTCTGGCACGTGAGACGGTGGTGGGGAAGTAACAGCGCTTTCACTCCAATGCAGGCTGCTCAATTAAGCCAATCGCTGGTCATAGACAAAGGCACTCTGAACTCACAGATGGGAACAACGCCATCCTCGCAGATGGGCATGAGCATCCAGCACCAAGGAACATTGTACTATCACTGAATATCCGTGTTGTCGCCTGGCCAGAAATGTCAAAAAAACAGGTGCTGATCCCAATCTTCTATGCCCACAATACAAGGGAACGCACCAGCAGTCATTAATCCAACACCCATCTGGATTAATTTTCAGAAGTCCCTGGGGAAAAATAAGGAGAGTTTAATGAGTAGGTTTAAAACAAGCTGAGTGTTTTGAAATGCAGTTCTACATTTAGAAATCTCAGAAGAGAAAGATTCTTTGAAATCTGATCTGTGGAGTCTTCTTGATTTCATGAGAAGACGAGAAAAATATTCCAGGAAAACAACAGTTGTCCTGAAGCCAGTGATCTTATTATCCACTGTAGGATTCTGAATATTTCAAAGGGAACAGAGACTACGTATCACCAAAGACAACCCTGCTTTTATCACTACCAGATTTACAAATTTAATCATACAGTCGGGGACACTGAAGAAAGAAGGAATTTCTTGGAAAGAGAGGCAGGAATTAATGAAGTTGTTCTTTAAGGGAATGGTCAAGATAGCTGCAAAATCACAGATTTGCTTGGAAAACTGTAGTCTTTGGGAGAGTGCAGCTTGGAGCTGTGTTCTGAAGACTGCACATCTCTAGTACCAATATATTTCCAATTTCTTTAAAAGGCATAGGCAGCTTGGGGCTCATTTTCTCACTGGGATCCCTCTTCATTTTTACCTACTGCAGAAACAGCTGCCTAATGAAAGAGGAAGGGGCTCACAGTAATATGAGCACTTTGGGAAAGGGGTCTGAGCTGTTGTATTCCTTCGTGTCAGAAAAGAAGGACAGGAAAAAAGGTAGAAACTAAAAGATATAAAAGGTATGAGGGAATAACGGAAAGTTGAGAAATGTAAAAGCAGTGCATACGAAAAGCTTGAGAACCTCTGAATCTTTTCATTACATTATACTGTACAGGGGATTTTATTATTTAGGAGGGGATGAGTAAGCACTTGCTCAAAGTATAGAATGATTGACCTTTGAGGTCAGCAGACCTGGTGGTGGTGCACAGCATAACTACTTATACCTGGCCAGCCTCACCTCCATCCCTGGATATAATCTCTAAGCATGTAGAAGAAAAATAGTTTATCAGGAGTGGTCAGCATGGTCACCAAGGGGAAATCATTCTTGACCAATCTGATAGCCTCCTCTGACGGAATGACTGGCTAGGTGGATGAGAATAGAGCAGTGGATGTTGTCTACCTTGACTTCAGCAAGGCTTTTGACAGTTGCCCATAATATCCTCATAGGTAAGCTCAGGTTAGATGAGTGGACAGTGAGGTAGACTGAGAATCGGCTGAATGGCAGAGCTCAGAAGGTTGTGATCAGCAGCACACAGTCCAGTTGGAGGCCTGTAACTAGAGGTGTTCCCCAGGGGTCAGTGGTAGTTCGGGCTTTCTTCAACATATTTATCAGCGACCTGGATGAGGGGACAGAGTGTACCCTCAGCAAGTTTGTTGATGACACAAAACCAGTAGAGTCACTGACACACGAGAAGGCTGTGCCACCATAAAGTGAGACCTGGACAGGCTGGAGAGTTGAGCAGAGAGAAACCTGATGAAATTCAACAAGGGAAAGTGTAGAGTCCCGTACCTGGGGAGGAATAACCCCATGCACTGGTATAGGTTAGGGGCTGACCTGCTGGAGAGCAGCTCTGTTGAAAAAGTCCCCTGGTGGAAAACAGGATAACCATGAGGCAGCAATGTGCTCTTCTGGCCAAGAAGGCAACTGGTCTCCTGGGATGCATTAGAAAAAGCGTGGCCAGCAGGTTGAGGGAGGTCATCTTCCCCCTCTACTCTGCCCTGGTGAGGCTGCACCTGGAGCACTGTGTCCAGTTCTGGGCTCTCCAGTTCAAGAAAGACAAAGAACTGCTGGAGACAGTCCAGTGGAGGGCTACAAAGATGATCAAGGGAACGGAACAGCTTACTTACGAGGAAAGGTTGAGAGATCTGTTTAGCCTGGAGAAGATTGAGAGGGGATCTCATCAATCCTTATAAATATCTAAAAGGCAGGTATCAAGAGGATGGGGTCAAGCTCTTTTCAGTGGTGGCCAGTGACAGGAAAAGGGGCAATGGGCACAAGCTAGAACACAGGAAATTCCATCTGAACATTAGGAAAAAAACTTCTTTACTTGGCAAATAATAGAAAGAGAATGCATCAAATGCCATCAATGTATTTTTCACCTTCAAACTCATCTTCTGGGCCTCATAGAGGAACAGAAATGGTGTCACTGAAGACAAAATAGCATCAACCTAATAATATTTCCTCTTTTGCATTTTCTTCCTTCATCAGCCCCATTTCCTGGGCGACAGTTTCATCTCAGCAATGCTTAGTTATAGATCTGTCCCATCTGCCTTCATGTTTGAATGTTGACCTCAGGAGCTGCAAAAATTCCTGCTCCATAGCACATGTACTGAGCCTTGTCCTTCATGCTCAACAGCAGAGAGAGAGGAGGTTTTGTTCAAAGAGCCACCAGTCTAGAGGAGAGCTCTTTCTCTCATCCTCAAGTCTGTAAATTCTCATATAGCCCGAGTGTGCTTTCTTGACTTCATCTTAGTGTGCTACCATGAGAAAGCAGGCTTGCTTGCCTGGCTTCCCCCTTAGAAACTATTCTCTTATTCTTCAAAAGATACTTTGCTTTGTGGAAGAAGGAAATGGTGTTCAAGAAATTTGAAAGTTAATGGACAAGAAAGGAAACAGGAGGAATACAAGAAAGTGTGGTGTTTGTGAAGGATAAAAAAGGAGTGGCTTTTACTCCACCACATCCAGTCTTTTAAGTCTCATATCATGTCACTCACTATTAAGTTTACTTTCCTCTGAGTAGACAGGAAAGTTAACGGTACCTCATTCTGCAGAGGAGAACAAAAAAAAAGTGGTGTTTGTTCTATATTTATGGACAATGAGTATATCCACTTTATTTTACAATTCAAATGTACGAAATCTTTAATGGCTGTATCAGCCTTCACGGGAATTGTATGGACGCTGACATTGGTTTACTCTGAACTGATATTTCTATAATTTGCAGATCTAAAAACCCACATTGCCTCTCTTACAGACCTTATTCTTTCTTCCACCATGATTATAATCATGGCCCCAACCCCTGTCTTTGGGTTTTGGTCTTTTAGGAAGGCAATTTTCCCTGTGGACACGTAAACATTATGTCCCGGTTTGAGGTAAAACCGAACCAATTTTGTTTTGTGTAATTTTACATTTTAGTTAGGCCTCCTCTAACTCTCTGAAATTAACGGCATATTGTGGAGAAAACTGCTTGTTCT
>JAOXNO010000001.1:166118810-166139007 GCA_028565335.1 Limnodromus scolopaceus
TTTGCCACCATCCATGAGTCAGTGTAGAGAAAGAGCATTGGCCACTTTTCTCGTTCAGCGATGTCTAGGGCTAGCTGTTTTACCTCAAACCAGGACAAAAGGTTTTGATGTGTGCATGCAAATCTTGTCCCAAAAATGGGAATTTCACAGATAGAATGATAGCTCCATTTGGAGCCAGTTTTGCTAAATGTATTGCAAAAAATAATAAAATAAACATTATTGATGTGAAGATTTCATAGGATTGGCTCACCAGTCTGAACCAGAAAAAGGATAGAGACCTGTAGATCTGGAGACTCATTCCTTTGTGAATTGAATAGAGGTTTTGATGAGCTCCTTCTTGAGTTCTCTAGTACGCATGTTACTCAGGGTTTTGTTTTACTTACGCATACTTACTTTCAGCAAGAAGGTCCCTACTGGATTTGCTTTCTTTCCTCGTACCGATACAACAATTATCCCACAGGTGCAAGGGATAGCCAGAAATCCAGAAAGAAGGGTTATTCAGATGGAATTCAGTCTGATAATGTATATGTTCAACTAAGAGACTGAATTCTCTTAAAACTTAGGTTTGAATGCCTGGCATGAACTGTGCTATACACAGGGACAGTAAGAAGAGCTACGGAGAATATTTCAGCTGTGACTCTACTCTGTAATTGTTTACTTGAAACAGTTTTACGAGAGAACAATTAAAGGTATAGTAAATCAATTTTAGGACCACCTTGCAAATCAATTTCAGGACCCTTGAGAAGGTATCATCCACATCAGTTTGGTCAAGAAAGATCTGCCTAATGTGCCATATTTCTAACATGCACATCCTCAGAGTGCTTAACTTTCTCACTGAGAATGAAGTCCATGGAGCATGAAGGAAAACCCTCACTAAAATTGCAGAAAACGAAAGTTTAGTGAGCAAAGTAAGCTACAGTGATTCATAGGTAGCTTTCTACACTTAATCAGATGCAATGGTAATCTACTTAACTGTGCATCACCCCAGGGAGCCAATTTGGCCTAAGGCAGAAAATGGCATTGACTGCTGAGTAATGAGGATACTTCTGACAAATATTTCTCTTTAACAGATATCATCCGGCAAGGTCCAACAACTTAGGTTGTGTTTAAGTACATGAAAAATGAGCGCGATACTCTACACTTTCAATTTTCTATCACAGAGGTAGCCAACTAAAAAAGTAAAAATAAGTAATTAAGATGGAATAAAATAATGTTATCTGTCTGTGTTTGTACATTGCCGTATCTTTTTTTGAGTAATTCACAGCTTTAAATTGCATCCAACTCTGTAAGAGACCATTGAAACATTATTTACTGCTGGATGCCAGCTATATCTGTCAGCACTCCAAAAATGTACAGTTGACAATGAGTCATAAATACGAGATTAATTAGTGCAGTAGTTGGAAGTTATGTTGCTGATTCAGATATTTAGTATCCACTTCACTAAGATAATTTGCATATGTTCTGCCCTCTTATCATCTGTTTAAAGATTTGATTAGAAAAAACAGTCTAAGAACATTGGTGGCTGAAGGGAAGAGAGGGACACATGGAAAGGACAGATGATGGTGCTTGGCTGACGCCTCAGAACAGAGGAAAACAGCCCTTAGTGCTGGCATGAAAAAAGCTGAGACAGTCAGAGAAGGTGACAGGATTGGTGCCTTTGGAAACAGAACAATAGGCATTATATTTAGAAGCTCAAAGGCCAACCATGAAAATACCTAATTGGCTTACACTCTTGATTTAAACCTTGTTCCCTTATTCTGCATTTTATTGTTTTTTATTCAAGTCACTGAGAATTTTGCCAGTGCTCCCAGTGGGAGAATTAGGTTTACGGGAAAAGCATTTTCAGATGGTAAAAGAATTTACAACACTATAAAAAATTGCATGCATATTACGGATGAAACAAGCATCGCATATTGAAGGTGACATATATGTGCCAAACTGCAGAGCTATAGGAAAATTTTTTTCATGATAAATCTTAGCTGCTTCGCCTAACTCTGTCCTCTCGTTCTCCCTTTGACTTTAATATTCTAAAGAAATATTCAATCCCATGGTTGCCTATTTCTCTTTAAGCACACATAGCAAATCTGTAAAATTCTGCCCTAATCTGTTTTTTCTTAACATGTGATGCTATGGGTTCCTGTTACTGACTGCTGGGCAGCTGCACCCTGAGTTGCTTTGTTAGCTCTTGGATCTCTATGTAGTTAAAGAAAAAAAAAAGTCATTTTTTGGACTGTTTCCTCTTAAGAATCTCTTAAACAAATGTAGACATCTTGTCTTGCTTGACTTAAATCACACTTCAGAACTGCCCATTTTCCTTATTGAAATGAGCATGGGTGACCAGATCAGATTTAAATATCTGCACTTGGTCAGATGACTCTCGCCCCGTGACTCCAAATTTCTAGTGAAGCTACTGATATTTATGCTGATGGGCCTGTGAATCGAGAAAAATAATGAAGCAAATCTTCCATAACATTCAGAGCTGCTGAAAGAGTGGTCTGCACAGTCAAAAAAGATATCAGCCAATTTTGACATATTGTGATGGGGAGCCTCATGAATAGCTGGAAATCTAGAAAATTATACCTTCAAGAAATGGAGTTTGGCTTAGATGAGAATGAAGGAAAACACAAAATCATGTTCTTTATATTTCTTAGATCTGCAAAAAGGCAAACAAACTTGTTTTAATGTCTACTGGGAATGGGGCAAGAAATAAAATGCTGAAACTTCAGTGACAGAAATTTAGGTGAAATGTTAGAGAAATTTCTAAGAGAAAGCATGCTTAAGCAGGGGAGCAGATTGCTGAGGAAGGTTATGAAACCTTCTTAGTAAGGATTTTCAAAAAATGTTGGAGCAATGTCTATTGGGTCATTTTGAAGTTAGGACATGAAAATCTTCAGGGTTCCTTTTTCTTTCACTCCCCTCCTTTTCTGTTGTATTTTTTCTTTCAATCACTCATCTCTTTCTCTCTTTCTAACTAAGTGTGTTGCATTGCATCCCAGCCTCCAACAGTAGTCCCAGTTTTATTTTTATGTCTGGATCACAGATAAGTGGGTTGTTTTTTTTATATCAACTGAAGTTTCTTAGGTCATTCTGAGTTTTATGGCTTTGTGGCTGGTCTCAGACAAACAAGTTACAAGTGAAGAAATAACTGCTATTCATTCTACTCTTCAAAAAGAAAATACAACAGGCAGGAACTAGCTGGAGAAGAGAAACATACTACAATTACAGAATAACCACTTTGGCCTCAAACTCCGTTGAACAGAAGGGACAGCCCCAGAGGGACGCATGGAGGAAAGGAATTCCTGCAGAAAACCCACGATGCCTTTCCTGCTACCTGCTGCCTTAGCCTTCAAAAACACCTCGCCTGACATCCTGCAAAAGAACAAGTTGAGGATTTATTTCTGCCTATATTTTTTTATTGTATATCCATTTCTGAAGAAGAATTGCTTTGCCCAGTCTGGGTTTTGCTTGTTGTGTTTGTGGAATTTTTTAAAAAATGTTGACCATGGTTCTATACACAGCCAGACTACTATCCTATATTTAAATGCTATATAGCTAAAATCAGCAATGTTAAATTTTCAAAGAAGATTATAAATGATAGAGAAAAAAATATCTTAAACTCTTTAGATGAAAACAAGAAAGTAATAAGAAAGGTGACAGAACCCAAGGAAAAATAATTCAGCACATTAGCCTGTTAGTTTTCAGATGATAACAGAATTTGTGTTATTTGCTTGATTTTGCCTTCTGTGAATAATAATAAACAAAAAAATCCCTAAAAAAATCCATTGTTTTTCTACTGCAGTTGCCTTAAGTAGATCTCTCTCTTTCTCTCTCTCTTTTTCTCCAAAGCACTGGCAGTTAAAGGCTTGTTTGCTTGGCTGTTATACTAATCATACATTTGTCTTCTTTACCAGTAGTAGAAAGTCATTTCCTATGCATTAGACTTTGGACAGTGGGGAAAAGTCCATTGTAAAATTCCCATGTTCTTTCTGAAGACCACAGCTTTTTTTTTTTGTTTTTTTTACCCTGGAGAAAGAGCACTTTGAAAAACAAATCCAGGGTTGATAAACCGTAGTCCAGAGGTTAGAAAAACATATTTCTTGGAGACTCATCACAAAGGAAATCACACTATATTTTAAGCTTTTTTATAATAGCCATATGTGTTCCTTTTTAATTATAACAAGTGATGTTTCTTTGGGCTATTGATGAATGAACCTGGAGTAGAATTCATTGTGCATCTAGGACTTTCCTGGTACATGAGGAATGCAATGACAGTCTAGATGGTGACATGCACACAGAAATATAAATGTGCATCTCAAAGTATCTCTTTGATGACACAAAAGTCTGAAGTAGACAAATCAAACGTCAGCACTAAATGCAAACTGAGCTATAATACTGCCACTAAAACACAGGAGCAGGTATCTTGATTTATGTGCTTAAATTCTTCAGTGAGTCTACTCCTCAGGGTTGAAATCTGCTCCTGTTGTCTTTCTCTCCCCCAGAAATGCCAGTGTCGATACCTGCTTTTTCCAGAAATATCTACAGGCTACCTCTATCATGTCCCTTTTTGTATTAAAATATCTCCTGCAGTATTTTTTCTACTGCTAAACACAACTAGAAACGTTAATAGTCTGTATGTTGGACTAGGTCAGATCACAAATGAAGAAGAGTTGCCAAGACCCAAGTCATTTGAAATAAGAAGTGGTGGTAGTGGGCAATCATGAAGGCTTAGAAGATGGCAGCCATACTGCTATCTCCTTTGGCTCCAGGATCACTATCAGGATGGCCGCATTTATTCTTCCAAGTGGGATCTATTGATGCTGTAGCCTGCTGAAATGGCCAGAATCTCTGCTGTAGCATAGATGTTGGTGGCAACTTAATGAAAGTACGATGCATAGTGCCTAAAAGACAGAGGGAAATTAGAGTATAGGACATTTCCCTCCTCTTGGTGAGCACTGTCTCCTTTGGGTGAAATCGTGTTGGCTCTTCAGTTGCTTTCTTTTGACCTTTGAGTCCTGCATTTCTTTCCACAGAGTGACACATACAACAGGAAAAACAAAGAAGCATTTAGCCTGTTTCACAGCTTTGTGTTGCTCTCCTGGGAGCTGGAAATAGAAAATCCATACCCCAGCAAAATGAGAAGAGCAGAGACATGAAGCTCTCTTCCATCTCCTACTTCACTCCTCTAATTGCTAGGACTTCTGTGGATTTGGCCTCAGTAACACATTTCCTACACCTCAAAATGCAAGTGACTCTATGTGCTCCCAGAGATATGTTTGCAGATGCCTAGGGAAAAAGTAGAACCATATGGTTGTAGGCATACTCAGAATTAGGCAGGATTTAGAGAGGATTTGAGGAGGGCTTTGGAGATTTAAAACTACAGTTTTGTAGAAAGATAAAATCTATTCAGCTGAAATGTGGTAATATTTTGGGCACAAATGCTCTTCCTCAGGTCTGAGATAGAAGACTACAAAGCCAAACAAGAAAATTTTGGAACTGCCAACACACTACCACTGTAACGTGAATGTTATTTACCAGGAGAACTAGCTTGGCTTATGGGCCTTTGTTCATGGCTTTAGAGGCAGCTGGATATCCAAATACCTTTAAGACTCTTGGCCTTTCTTCCCACTGTAAAACCACCAAAAAAAAAGGGAAAATCCCAGGAGCTTCAATTTGTTTTGACAGCAAGTTAAATGAATGTACCCTTTCTCCTATATATAGCTTTAAAATATAATTCTCTTTGTTGCCTGCTACTCCCGTAACAGTACTGTTTGTCTCTTGTAAGTACATTTTAATTGTGTCTTCAAGATGCTTCCTGGAAGATGAAAAATGTTTGGGTTACAGGGAATACTGACATTCAAGAAGAAGTTACTGCTGTAAGGGCTTTTGAGAAATAAAAGAAACATTTTCCCAGTTGATAAAAATATATTAAATAAAGATGCCTCAGTACATAAAGCACAGTTTATTTTTCCCCAATATTTTTGTTTACTCTTTGCCAAAAGCACAGTAATATGAAATTACTAACAAAACAGAGTTAACACAAGTTTGTTATGTTGGTGTGAAGAAATCGCAATCCAGATAAGAACAATTGGCAAATTGCATGCCACCTCCCACTTGTGTTCAACGGCCACTAGAGTCCATGGGCAAAATCCATCCCACTCTTTGCAACACAGAAATAATGAGTGTGAACATCACACAAAGAGACAAGAAACCCTTTTGTCTATCCTACTGGATGAAACCAGCCACAAATTCCCAGAATGGGAATGAGATATGGCTTCATAAAAAAACGTGGAAAAAAATTTAGGTTTTTTTTCATAGTTTTTCTAAGAGATACTTTACTAGTCTGTGCCATACATACAATTCTTCTAGAGTTGGGAACAGAAAACAAAGTTGACTGCCTCCATCTACAGTTTCTTCTAGGAATAACATCAACAGTGGTCCAAAGACTATTTACTGACTGTTTCATCCTCCTCTTGTTTGGTATGGGAGTGATGGAGAGAGCACTCAAAAAACAGAGGTGTCATAGATTTGCTGAAAGACAAGCCATTAAATGAGCTGAGGAGAGGAAGATTTAACCCAACATCAAGGCCAGATTTGAAAGGCTGTGATTTAAAACAAAAAATAAAAATTTGACCCATACAGATCTTTTTGTAAAGTATTCACTTTGTGATATGATCAATTATACAAAATAAGGAAATAAGAGCTTAGAATTCCTGCTACTTAGATACTCAGAGAAAAAAACCTTAGCTACATGCAAGGTTTCGCTGCCCAGCTGTTTCCCATGAAACACAGTCAGGATTTTTAAAAGCAGGTTCTTCTATCCTAATTCTGAAGAATGAAGGAACTTCCGTGTTAGCAAAAGGAAATAACTTTGGACTAAGACCAAGTGCTGAGAATTCCAGGCTAAAAAGAGATCATATGAGTAAAAACTACATGACTGTAGAAGTGAGGTTACCAATTTAGCTTTATTATGCATTAGTGGAAATTATGATCAATGAAAATTAAGCTTGAGAAAAATATGCAAGGAAAACCTATTTAAATCAGAGGTAACAAAGGAAGGAAAAGCCAAAAATAACCATTTTTCTAAAAATAAATGTAGCCTTGGACTTGAATAGCCAGAGATGTCACCTTCAGTGGCCTTCAAATGATGTGTTCTTGAGAGCGATGATGCCTGGTTCCTTCTTTTCATCTCCACTAAATAAATGAATTATCATTGCATTTCACAAATAAAGGAATATCTGAAATGCTGCCAATAGCCTTTCAAGCAACACCTCACAGAAAAGATAGGAAATATCACTGACATAAAGAAAATAGAAGAAGAAAATGAATACTCAATAATTATTTCTATGGACAAAAGTGCAAGCTAAAGTTCTCGACGCAGACTAGAGACTTATTTCAGAGACCACTGGACTGAAACATGACAAAGAGAAAAGGGTGGTGCTGACAAGTGCAAAACAGCCAAGTTAAAACCAGAGCAGAGAGCAGAGAGGTTACCACTGCTGAACTTAAAAAAATAAAAAGGAAATCTGATTCCAGAGCAGTGAAGTACTCCTGGATTGTTGATACTATTTGGTATCCCAATTTGGTAATTCCTCCCAGGAAGCAAGGGAAACCTCAATTGCTTTCTATTTTCCCTACAAGCAGGACTCAATGCTTTCTTTTTATTGTTTTTCTTATACCCTTTTGCTGGTTTGGTTTGTTTATTTGTTTTATTACAAATGCTTGTAAGCTAAAAACTGATAGGGAAGTAAAATGCCAATGTGCACATTAAGATGAGAAAAGGTAAGGCTCTGAGAGACACATTCATTCATCTCTAGGCTGCTAGAAGCTGACCACAATGACAACGATGATATCCCATCAAACGTGCTCTTTTCTTCAGAATGAGCACCATACTTTATTGATTCCCGGTGAAATTGCTCCGAGATGAATCAAAGTACCAGCTGCCACATTTATTGAGCTGTGAAATATTTCTATTCGCTGTGCAGCTGTGTGAACCTGAACTAATCTAAAGGGCAGATCATCTACAAGAGAGCTCAAAATAGTTTTATCGCAGGCAGTTTGCCTAAGTATTAAATATCTCTTGCTCACGCGGGATTCTGAGCAAGGGCTTGCACTGAAGGAAAAGCAGTATTACTGAATAGAGAGCAGATTGCTGCCTGTTTAACATAGACGTATGGAAATTACAGAAAACTATTAAACACAGCCAATTTTGAAGTCCGAAGAAATCTCATGACCAAATGGTATGTCACGGTGCTCACCACTTTGTGAGCCATACTTAGCATCGTGCAAAACTAGAAGACTGGGTGACGATTCAAGTCTTCCTGACAAAACTGTGTGTTTCTCTGCTGAGTGTTATCTCTGCAAGAGGTTGGAAGGGAACAGAATAGCCTACTAGTTTGTTTTTTGACAGATGGTAAATGATAAAGCGGCATTAAAATCAGCCAACCAGCTTAAAGTTTTCATTTTAGTGCCAGCGCATATGTATGTTGCTTGGGGAATTATGCTCTAATTAACCTAAAGCATGTAGTATTGCTCTTTTACACGTAATGGGAGGATTAAGTGAGCGCAGCAGATTTTATGGTCATTATCAAAATACCAGTGAAATAAAAAATCTAGAAAACATATTGGAATACTCTAAGAGAGGAACTGAAGTCTCTCTTCTTAATACCATTTTTTCCCCAGCTATAGTTTGTATTTTTGGTCAAAACCACTTTATGGTTCAGCAAATTCTTAAACCACTTTTCTATAGTGAATAGTTGAACTCTTCTCAGTTACAAACCTTGAGCCATATAACTCCAAAGAAAGGAAAAGCCAGTGGGAAAAAGATGAATTTAGTTATATCTTTAAAGTGCATGGCTATACCACATATTAAGATAGAAGATGAATTTCAGAAAAGGTGAAAATAGTTGTAGGATAGCCCTACTAGCACCACTTTGGGAATTTTCAGCCACTTAAAAAAATATCTGTCGGTTTGTCTGCTTTTTTATTCATGAAGCAGTAGTTTTAAAGATGGTATTCAATCACATGCTGAATTTTAGGGGCTATTTCTACAAATTTATGGGTGGCAAACCATTGACTGGGAGCATTTAAAAAGACAGATGGAAAAGTGTGGATGTGTGCATTCTTTGCTATCTGTTTAGCACAACCCCAGGTTAAAGCACTTTTGTGACTATCTGTAGCTCCAACCATCAGTCATTTCACACTTGATAAGGCCATCCTGAAATATGAAATAACTGCTGGCGCTGTCTTGATATAACAGAATGGATTGATAATGGTTTTTTGCAGAAAAAAATGATAGTGTTTTGTAACAGGAAGAGGAAATGAGCTGAGGAAGGAAAGACTGGAGTTGCCCCTGGGATAGCAAGGAGAGGAGTGGATGAATGCATGGATGGATAGGAGGAACAGGGAATAGGAGAAGGCAATACTCAGGGCCCCTGGTCTGGGAAGAAAGTAAGGAATGCTGCTTCTGGGGAGGAAAGAACTGGGGCAGGATGAACCAGCACAAAAAGACATTTGGCATTGTGGGGCTGAATTAACAAACTGGTCTGGTCTGGTCTGGTCTTAGAGAACAGATGCCCCTCCTCCCTGGGAAGAAGGAGAAGCTGAGAGACCTGAGCAGGATTTCAGTGCAGAGAAAAATAGATCTGAGGGAAGGGGGGGTGACATAGCACCCAGAGTTACTCATGAGAGGGTCCTTGACACAGAGAAAGAACAGCTAATAGGAAATACGCACTAGCCTTCCCAGGAGGAAAATGCAGAGGGACAGTAGGATGGCAGATCGGACACAGTGATGAAATAAAAGGAGGCATGGTATTTGTTCACAATAAGCATAACTGACAATAGCTGATGAAATGTGTCGTTTCCTTGCTGCTGCTGCTTCCCCGTGCTTTTTAACCACCTAGGTTTCACTGCTGCCCCAATGTAGCAATGCTTTCAGCTGGGTGAACCGAGAGGATTGTGAACAACCTGGCGATGTGCTGTCCATGTGGATCCCAATAAAGCTCTTCTTCAGCGTGGCCTAATATGGGAATATTTTCACAGCTGATGTCTGGCTAGAAGCTCTTGGTAATACTAAAAGTCCCACAAGAATTGCAAGGTCCTAATGCACTTAGTGAAAGACATTACTTGTGCACTGCACCTCTGAAAGAAGGATCAGTATGATCCTTAATTTTGCAAAGAATAGGCAAGCAAAAAAAAAAAAGAAATATATATATATAGCTATTAATATGTACAGGTGTTTCTTCGCTGGCCTATTTCTGGGGGGGGGAAAAAGCCACACCAAAACTAAACGCATTTATACAAAAATGTCTACAAGTAGGGCTGAAGTTGCGATTGGGTAATAACCATTTGAAATTTGAGGAAGTATTCAGAAGCTGATTATGCAATGTTAAGTTACAGAAAAAAAGATTTCTCATTACTGATAGAATTAAGTTGGCTAGAATTTATTTCCACCTCTGAAAAGGATGGTTAGATCCGAACACCTCTCAAGGCAAGACTAAGTCTTCCATGTCCTATATTAAATGAGTCTGATGCAACTTTCTGCCATTGAGTGCAACAATACGGATCAGTGCATATTCACGGTAACAAACACATTTACATTTTGAAATTGGTCACATTCAAAATTAATTGAAAATAATGCAATGGTCCATATATATTCCAAGCTATGTGCAGGAGTTGTTTGGGAGGATGCTGGGTGGCCCAGGTCTAAAACATATTGATTTAATGCTATATGTAACACAATCAAGTGACCACTAGTTCTCCCTATTAACATCCGATTTACCTGTATGGATGTAGCACCTTCGTCTTAAGTGACAATCTAAAGATATCAGAATCATCTTTCAGATACCTCCAAAAAAGCATAAATAAGAGATGCTCTATAGAAACCTCTTCTCAAAGCATTTTAACTATGTATTCTTCATTGCAGCCTTAATTTAGAAAACATTTGCAGTCATGTTTAATATTTGTCTTTGAGAAAGTGTAACTCTACAATCACGGATCTAGGCATTCATCTGTTGATAACTTCATGGAATGGTATTTGTAGGAAATATCACCACACTGGCATTTCAACAATACAGACTTCCCTGAAAAACTTCTAAGGAGGGATGGAAAGAAGAAGTGTAACAGAAAAACATGATATCCCCAGAGTGCTAATTTCCTAGTTCATTTTCTGAGTATATATAACTGTATCAGGAACAAAGAGAAATAGAGACAGACCAGAAAGCTGCTGAAAAGGAAAACTAATTACATGAGGGAATATAAGTGAAATAAAGTAGTGTTTTGCTAGTTTGGTAAAACGCAAAAAGTGTTTAGAAAGGATTCAGAACTACACAAAAGTCAAAATTGTTCCAAAAGCCACATGATGAGTTCCAAACCCTCAGATATGAACATGATTTTACAGGAATGCCCAGACTGCATCCAGAGAACAGTGCAAACCCTGCCCATTGACCAACTGTCCAAATAACAGTATTGATGCCTGAAACATAGGGACAGCCCGTTCCAGGCAACAATTCCCAGCTGTAATAATAACTGTGGAGCTGCTCCTTCATCAGTGCAGCAAATTCCTGAGGATAAAATGATTTAAGGTAAAAGCTCTCAGCCCCATCTGTGGTAACATGTGCCACTTGAATCCTGCAGGAACGCAGAAATTCAACCAGTGTCAACATTTGCATTTCCAGGTTCAAAGCCAACCATGGCAGGAGAGGTGGAATGTGAAATGTGTGGGGGAGTGCAGGAGGTGCAAACAATTTGGTGTCTCAGTTTGTGGGAGTTGGGCAAATGAGAGAGGGATGTGGATTGTTGGAAATAGGGTCTGGGGATGTAAGCTGTATGGTAACAGGAGGGAGAATAGTATGTTTGCAGCTAGGGGAAACATAGGTGGGAACGCCAGGATGACAGGTGGGTGTGAACGGTGACGTGCCTTGTCGGTGTGAAAATTTGCAACACAATTTTGCCACATCAACAAAAGTGTTTGCTGGTAAGAAGAAACAGCGTTAGGAATGTGTCCCTGCACATCAGAAATGGCTTTTAAACACTTTTCCTCCTTTACAGGCTTGTGTATTCTTCAGTCATTTTGCACTATTGGGGTTTTATCAAGCAAGACTCAGAGCTTTGCTTTGAAATGTGCAGCAATTGCATGTTCCTTACACACATGGGCTTCTAATTTGCTACAGCATGAAGTCTGGTGTTCATTTAGGAATTATGCATGGCAAAAATGAAGAAGGAAAAAAAGAGGTAAATTTGGCTTCAGATGTGTCTGTTCTTTTGAAGCCCAAAGATTGCTTCAATATGAACAGCTATTTTATGTTTATAAATAGAGGCAAATAAAATATGTTTTAAAAGGAAAATCATAATTGACCTACTACTTAGTGCCTTTGATCTTTTAATTAATTGATCCCCTAATTATTGAGAACTGTAGCAGAACAAATGGTAAACAGGTTGGTTTGGAGTATTTTTTGGTAAGGATTTTAACACACAGCAATATGTGTGCGCAAGAAAGGATTCTACAGGATTATACAATATATCGCTTTTTAAATAAAACACAGCTCTAGAGATTAAAGTTTTCTGAATAACCAAGTACACATTTTGGAGCTGTCATTCTATTGTGGCAGTAATCTTTGGATTAAAGCCCTTACCAGTGTGCATTTAGACATGATAAAGTATAATGACACCAAAAGAGTATCTCATAAAAACTGAGTTCTAGATAAAGGAAAAGCATGAGATATGACCTTTGGTTTATGGTTCCAACTCACATTATATGTTAAACATAGTAGTTAAGTGCTATTATTTTCAAATGTATTTGCACAGACCCAGTTAAATGTATTTCATAGGACTTCATTTTATCTATTATTTCCTTAGGCAAAATATATCCTTCTACACATGACACTAGTTTTATTTCAATAAGATAACATTAATCCTTCTTAACTTCCTGTGAGATTATCTTTCGACAACATTCTGTGAGATTATCCTTCCTTTCTCTTTAGCAAATACATAAATCAGTACCATTTATAGGATGTGAGACCGTCAGCACAGGAGGCACGATGGTGCTCATTGTTTCTGGCAGTAATTTCCCATGTTTACAGCTTTGCAACAGGAGAAAATACACGAGAGGAAGAACAGGGGAAACCTGGGGAAATTCTCACAAGCTTTAGCAATTCCTTAGCAGAAACTGTAAAAAACAATTAGATTCATCTCTCAGAAGAGACTGTTTCCAGCAAGCAATGAGTTGTGCATCATGCCAAGGATGCAGACAACCAGGTTCTCTTATGAGTCTTCTGGAGCCATCTTTAGTGAAAACCGACTTCAGAAGATGAGTTCTAAGAAAGTTGGTAGGGCTTTTTTCTTGGGGTTTTTCCCTTGCTGTCATTCTTTGTAGAGTGACATCTCATTCAAGGAGTTTTGCCCATTATGAAAAGCCTCTAAAGTCATTGAAATCTGGCACAAATTAAGACGAGCTTGTTTGTTTGAAGATGGTTTACACCCACAAGCTCTATTTTGTTGTTGTAAATAAAATTGCATTTTCACATTAATCAGAAAAATCCATCTTATTTCTAGTCTAGTCTTGAGCTGAATGCACAAGCATCTATCTGAACACATTTAAGTGAGAGGCGCCACTGTGACTCACTCCACTCTTGTAGAAAGAAAATATTTCTCTGAGCTGCTTATGAAAAATCAAGATGAATAAAAAGAGAGTATCTGAGAGAACTCATGGAGTCTACTGTGAATGTTACAAGTTGGACTGTATATTTGCTGCAGAACCTAAACTGTTTTAATAAATGCCATCAGCAACACCTCTGCTGCTGTTGACCAACACACCCTGAAAGCCAGGATCTTGTCAGCTAGAAGACAACACAGTCTGAGACACTTCAAAGCTCTTCCTCACCCTCTCCATCACATCTGGAAGTAATACTGTAAGTAAGATGTATTTTTCCCCACTTCTCATGAACTTAATCAAGAAGGTACAAGCAGTCCTAGCTAAAGGGCTGAGTTCATCATTTTAGTCCCTGTCATTCAATGGCCTCAGCCAAGCTGTGTAGCCCCTCACACCCTCTTGCTGTCTCTCCTGCTCACCCCATGCACAGCAACATCACTTTTACCAGCTGGATGCCAGCCTTTGGAGACCTGACTAGACCCCCTTAGAATGCAGCAGATGTGAATTCAAAAACCCCTTCATGCCAAGAGGGAGCTGACTCTTCATATTTGCTTTCTCAATGGGTGCCTACCCATTAAATAACTGCAGAAAGAGGGGGAATTAAAAAATTAATTCCATTAAAAAAAAAGAAGGAAAAATAAAGATGCTGCCATGACTGCATTTTTGCAGGAACCATTTCTGCCAATATGGATAACATGCTTCTGTTACTCCAATCATACTAGGCCCTAAATGACACTACATTGCTAGATACGTATGCCCCAGGGAGTGATCCACATCCCTAGACCAGTCATCACCATGTGTTGCTCTCCCACCTTGCTGGTACCAGCTCTCCCCAGAGTTGCTTGCTAGTATCCACAATACAAACTTCCTCCTCGTACTGTCCTGGTCTTTCCTGCTGGAAAGCATGTGATGTAAAACTTTGCATTCAGCCCTGAAAAACCCACAGTCATTATGTCAAAGTACGTACTGCTTCCTAAAGAAGTGTTAGCAAAATATTGCTATCCAATTTGGTCTTTTCATACTGAAACCAGAGTGCTAGCCTGAAGCTTTGGGAATTCATTGCTTTCCTATTACAACTTAGGAATCACCATTCCCTGTAACTCAGCTACCAAAGCAAGTAAACGCCTTCAGTTTTTCAATTCCAGTCATTATTCTGACATACCTGGAATGAGACTTTGTCAGAAAATGATCTTTCTAGCAGTAATCTTCAACTAGTAAATTATAAGTATTTTTCAAGGAAATATAGTGCATATTCCCAATGGTCCTTCAGTTTCACTATCTCTATGAAAGGAAAACCAGTAAATCACTGATACATTTTCCCAAGACAGCAGTAACTGTCACCCTGATAAAGCACCACAAAATTAGTATCTGCTGAGGATAGGCAAAAACTTGGAAGTACAGTATCCAAATGGGTAATCGCAGTGGGCCATCACTAACACTAAACACGGTCTCAGACTTGTGCTATCTAAATTCCTTTCAGTGCTTGTTATTCTGAGATTAATCTTTTGGGTACAATATCCTTAAAAGTACTTTTTTTTTTTTTTTCCATTAATATGCCAATATAGTGAATGTGAGTGTCTAGCTGTTACTCAGTCTGTGCTGTCTTTAGTCGTTATGCACATTCAAAAGGCTTCCTGGTAGAGATTTATGCCAATAGTCTTCCCTCTGACCTCTTCCTCCCTCATTTCTCATGAAGTTAACTTATAGTGACCAAAGATCTCTTTTGCCCATATAGCTTAAATTGTTACTTTGAACAGACACCAAAGTCCATTCACCAAGACCAGGACTTTTCTTTTGTCTGTGTTTAATGCAACTACACCAAGATTTTAGAATAACAGTGTTGCAGAATTTCTTTTTTTTTTTTTTTTTTCACCCCACTGGTCATACAAGAAAAGTGAGCTGTAAGTGCAGACAGGACATATAGATCTGTAAGATTACAGGTCTCATTTTTTCAAGATCATTATTCTTTATTTGTTGTTAAGATTTTTGATCTAATGACATTTCTATTACTGTGCTGATATTCTTAAAGTGCTTTGCCCTTATATGTGTTTGTTTTGAGTTATCGTTTTGCATGGTCACTAGAAGTCACCGACTGATTTCAGAGATATTTAGTGTCCCTTTCCTAGAAAGTTAGACGTGTTTAGAGACAAAACATAAAAAACTCAAACAAACAAACAAACAAACAAAAAAAGGTTTGTGTACAACATAACAGTATCAGTAATAATAGTTGCTAATTAAGAGGTTGGTGGCTGGACGATAGCTTCAGGAGTCAGCAGATGAAGTTCAGAACAGTTGTCTACCTTGGGGTGGATAATACGTCATAAGAACAAAATTCTGCTACTTTAATGGCTTCAGGCTACAAACACAGAGAAATTCTCACGGAGAGATTAATTTCATGGAGGAGATGTATTTGCCTTGACTTGCTGTACATAAAGCAGGGAGAAGTGGGGTCATCTAGCATGCTATTCATGTGGCCCATTTCTGCTAGCTACCTTAGCTCAAGACAAATTGGACCTTAATAAAGTCCTCCTGCTTCCTCACCTGTCACTGTGGAGCTACTTGGATCTCTAGCTTATACCTAGGATCCATTAGGACTTTCAGACTGGGCCTTTGAAACCAGCACTGCAAGCCAGGTTTCTGATCTCACTAGCATTTGAATCTAAAAATTTCTTTGCACCTTCAATGTATTAATTGACAACTATGTTAACGTGGTCAGAATCTGGAATGTCTATCACTCCTTCTTCCAAACCAGCTCAATATATATGTCTAAACCAGTAAACCAAACAGGACCAGGATAGATTGGAGTCCTGGCACATATTTATTTATATTGTTTAATATTCAGCAAATTCAGAATGGTTTGGCCTGTGCCAGCTGGACAATGTCTGGGAAGGCTATGAGGTACAGAATAAATTTAGGACTGCTCTAAAAAAAAGTATGAAGACAGTTACCTTTTGGAAGAAGAGAAAGTTTGTATGGTGGTTGCACTATGCCATTTGTCCTCAGAGTCAGAAGTCTGCCTTTATTCAGTAGCAAATGGGATAATACTGACAGGAAGTCCAGGACTCATACTCTTGATAGGCAAACTGTTGGTGATGCTCTACAGATCTCAAGGTAAATAGCAGCATCTGGTAATTAATTACATTCCTTACTCAGTTCCCAGTTAATAATGGAAACGTAGGCCATAGAAAATGCTTCCCCCTTCCCAGGTATGCATAAGAATTAATCCTGAACTCATAACTCATTATATTTTAGAATACTAACAAGAAGTTTATTAAATGACTGTTATTGAAATCTCTTTCCTCCAGAATATGTTTGGAGGTTAACTATTTTTCCACTAGACATATCTTTTCCCTTTGGCTTTATAGGGAATAGATAGCTATGTATTTAGTCCATTCTCATGAGTAATTGTTTAATCGGTTTCTATACATTCACTGCATTCTTAGTCTCCACCACCATTTCTTTGAATGCAAGATACTGAATAACTATGACAGTGCAGGATGCAGATATACATTAGGTTGCAATGGGCTGCAGTTTATAAGTTTCACACTGACAGAATTCACAGCTCTTGACAACAGCTTGTTGAAATATTTTTCCAAAGTAGTCTACAAATTCTCTAAATTTGCTTCCTGCAAAGATATCTCTATACTTATGGAAACATAACCAAAGGACAAACTGTGGAGGATACCACTTTATTTAGCTAGCTGGAAAATTAAAATTGTGTTAAACATATGCTTCCAGATAAATCTGAGGATTTCCTGTAGAAAGGTTTAATCAATCTCACACTTAAGCTGTTACAACTGATTTTGATGGTACAAGTTTAATTGGATTAGCTTTCCCTGTATGCTGTAGACTCTTCTCTCACTGTCAATAGTCCCTTCTTATGGTGGTCCTGCCTCATCCATCAGCGGTAGAGTTCCAAGGGCTCGTATATGAATTTCCAGTGGAGAAGAAATCAAGGACATAGTGTGAACAGACTTTAAACTTGGTTGTTTTGTCAAAGCACACACACACATACATCACAGCAACCGTAAAATGAAGATGACTGCAAACAGCAGGAAGCCAGTCTCCCTCCCAGAAATAAAGTCATTACGCAACACCTGGCATGCAAGGAAACTCTAAGTTTTGAGTATTTATTCAAATCTTAAAGAAGGGAGAACACTGTCCTGCTGATCACACAGCACCCTTCCAAAGGCTACAGTCTCAGCCTGTGTGTAACTTAATGTAAAACTCATGACACAACGTCTTCTCCCAACTCTGAGGATTTGCTTGCAGGCTATGTGTAATAATGCCACCTGCTGCCACCTGCCAAATATAATTTGTTTATCTGCACAGCAATGTAGTGATTATCTTTTTACAAAGTCTTCAAAGTTGTAAATTCATAACATTAATTTTGAGATGAACAGAAATTTTACCTGAGCCACGTTGAGAGAAACTCTATTCATTTCCTTAATATTTCAAGACAACTCCTGATTAAACCGTCACACACATACTCATAATGCATAAATTCATGCTTTTATTCTACTAAAATTAAAACAGATTCTTCACCAAAAATAAATACAGTGTCAAATCTCAATAATCTGACTAGAGTTTTGCGAATATATTATGCTTCAGATGTTAACTTTTCAGACTAAGAAAAGGAAAACATGACTTACCTGGAGTCAATAAGTCAGTATTTTCAGCAGTACTTAAATCACATATTAAATAAAGGAACATTTAAGAAATCAGCAGTAAAGTAATAACTTTTAGATTCATAAAAGCTTAAGCATACAAAAAAATATTCCTTTATTTTTTACTAATTACAGAGAACTGTAACTCCGTATTTAATCATTCAGTTCTATGCTTACTCCATTTTACATTCCTTTTATACTGAATCTATAAGTAAGGGGATTTTTAAAATTAACTTTGGACATTTATGATCAAATTTTTAAACTTGGTACATAGAATTCTGGTGCTACGTCCATAGTCAGCAAGCAGAAGACTTAAATACGTGCCTGAATGTTTGTAGTAACACTGTATATGTTTTCTTAATTTACAATTGTTTCAAAAGTCATGGCAAGAGTAATGCATTACACTTCCACCGTAATTCTAATTACAGCTGCACATGTTCCAAAGAACAAATATTAGATCTGCCAAAAAATGTATTTTACAAATCAACCCTGACTGGAAAAATACAAATGCATTTCTATTTAGAAACATGATTTTATTAAAAGCAGATAATGTACTACTCTCTTTTTATTCAGCGGGTGAATGTGAATAATGTGCTTGTACAAGACTTGGAGGAATCGAGTCCACTTCGACCTTTTACATCAGAAGATTTAAACCCATGTATCATTCTGAGAGACACCTACCCACTATCCTGAGCTGAAAGGGACTCTATTGGACGTTATTTATTTAGCAGAAATAATTTTTCATTAAAACACATAGTTAGACACAGTTTTTCAACAACCTAACTGGTCTAATGGACTAGTCCTAACTGGACTAGTGACACTGCACTAGTCCTAACTGAACTAGTGACACTGCACTAGTGACTAGGGCTTTTTTTTAACCTATTCCATGATGTTTAAAATAACCCAGCAGCCCCTGAGAGATGAGCAAAATATGATTTTGTTACCTTCGCCTGGAGGTAGAAATGGGACTTCAGTTCCTCTGTTTATTGTATGTATTTATTTACAAAACGGGGAACCAAGGACATCGGAAGGGAAAACGTGAGACAAAGAAGCAGCAAGAATTTGTCATACACCTGAAGATCATCCCTTCCCTTGCCTTCCCTTGCCTTGCCTTGCTTCTTGCCTTGCCTTGCCTTCCCTTCCCTTCCCTTCACTTCCCAAAAATCCTCAAAAATCAGCTTCTTATAAAACATATTATGATTATATTCCTTGGTGATCCTTGTAAGTTTGTATTTGCTTTTCTAAGCCATAAGACTTTAGGGTTTTCTATCACTTGAAAAGGTAGTTTCATTGACAGTGGAGCAAAACTCGGTAACTAGTTTGCTAAATGAGGTCCATTGTGAAGTTTGCTTTATATTATTTTTATTTTATAGGTGTTCTGGTAGCATGAGGTAATTTCATACACATAATGAAATTTTAATTTGATTACAAAAGAGATTACGGATAGATGTATCTCAGAAAGCTGAATCTGGTTAATTTTTGTTCCGAGAGGGTAGCTGGAGTTTGAGAGCTGCTTTGACTGATATTTACATGATCTGTCAGTTTTTTCTAAAATACATGTCATTTAGCTGATGACATGTTTTTTTGCACTTCTTCATCTTGAGTCATAAAGCAACATCTTTAGTAAATAATTCATAGAAACAGACCCTTAAGCTTAACTAGCTTATTCAGCACAAAGATCTTGAAGGGTATTTAACTAAAAGACAACACACTGGAGAACGGAATGCCAACCCTCTTTAATTAACAGCAGCATTGTTAATTCCAGAAGAAATCACAGAAGGATCCAGCAGCTGACTTGGCATACTCCAGAGTTTTGTCTTTATCAGTCTTGAAGACAACAGACAGCAAGAGCGAAGGCCTCCGGGCTGTGCGCCGCTGGTGCTCC
>JAOXNO010000001.1:166146856-166161618 GCA_028565335.1 Limnodromus scolopaceus
AGGACACCAAGCTGAGTGGTGTGATTCACATGCCTGAGGACAGGTTGCCATCCAGAGGGACCTGGAGAAGCTCAAGAAATAGGCCCATATAAACTTCATGAGGTTCAACAAGGCCAAGTGCAGGGTTCTGGACCTGGGTTGGGGCAGTCCCTGGTGTCAGTAAAGGTTGGGGGATGAAGGAACTGAGAGTAGCCCTGCTGAGAAGGACTGGGGGTGCTGATGGATGAAAGGCTAGACGTGAGCTGGCAATGTACACTTGCAGCCCAGAAGGCCAATTGTATCCTGGGCTGCATCAAAACAATCATGGCCAGCAGGCTGAGGGAGCTGATTCTGCCCATCTATTTCCCTCTGGTAAGACCCCACCTGGAGTACTGCATCCAGCTCCGGAGCCCTCAGCACAGGATGCAGAGCGGGTGCAGAGGACAGACACAAAAATGATCAGAGGGATGGAACACCTCTCCTGTGAGAAAAAGCTGAGAGTTGGGGTTGTTTAGCCTGGAGAATAGAAGGCTTGGGGAAGATCTTATTGCAGCCTTTCAGTATTTATAGGTGATTTATGAAAAAGATGGGGACTAACTTTTTAGCAGGGCCTGTCCTGATAGGACAAGGGGTAGCAATTTTAAACTGAAAGAGGGTAAATTTAGACTCAGTATAACAAAGAAATTTTTTATAATGAGGACTGCAAAATACTGGAACAGATTGCCCAGAATGGTGGTTGATGTCCTATTCCTGGAAACATTCAAGGTCAGGTTGGACACAGCTCTGAGCAACCTGATCCAGTTGAAGATGTCCCTGATCGTTGCAGGGGATTTGAAGTAAATCACCTTTAAACATCCATTCCAACCCAAACAATTCCATGACTATATGATTTTATGCTGAGGTGTCATGCAGACTTCTCATGGCAAGTGCTGAACATGCAAAAACAGTTCTAATCTTTCCTGCTACTTACATATCGTTTGGAATATCAGCCACTTCTAAATTAATTAGAAGATCATCCTTGGCAAAGAACAGTTTTTCATATATATGGCTTTATTTTTATGGTTTTCAAAGCAGTTTCTCTCCAGTCATGGTTAGTCCTACAAAAAATTGTTGTTACTACACCATTGTTTTGTGTGTGATTAATCATGCCTTCTTTATTTAGTATCAACAAAACAAGAACACAACTTTGAAAATTATTATTATTGATGACAATTTATATATTTTTGGAATTAATCTATAAATAAGTTTGTTGTTGGAGTGTAAGGAGTACTATGAGATGTGTGCACAAAAAATGAAATAGTAAGATGACAAATATATTATCTCAGAAAACATTCTTGAGCTCGGTACCTTGTACATACAAAATAAGAAGCCATACAAATTCTCACGCCTGAGAGCTCTCATGCATTAACACGGTCCATTCGGAGCCATAACACACATTGTTATATAGAAGACATATATGACGAATACCTAACTTAGAAAGCTGACAGAGGCAAAATTGTCTGGAAACTGGAAAACTAGAATTTGCTTAGCCACATAACATTTGATTTGAATCAAAGAGATTTTGTGCCTCAAATCTCCTAAAGCTTCCAGATGTTACAGCTTACTTTCCCTCCCCTGGAGTTACAGCATCAAAGAATTTTTGCTGCTACATCCACTTTTTATAGTTGATATGATAGGTACTGTGACATTCAGTGTGTTTTTTCAGTGACTGAGCCATCTGCAGAGAGAACACTATGTAGGCAGCTAGAAGGGCCATGATCACTGTATAAAGACAGCACTATCCTAATGTATCAATGTAGAAATTACTTTAAAACTCTGAAACATAAACTCTTTACTATGGTTGAAAATTATACCAGAGTGTCTAAAGTATCCATGCATGTGGATGGAAGCTTTACAAATATCCACGTGCATGGATGAGAACTCTACCACACGCATTTCACCCAGGAATTTTCCACTTACAAAACTGGCAATCACCATAGCTAGCACCATGGTCAACATGCAGACAAGGTTATTAATCATAGCTATAAGTATTATTACATCTAACCAGAACGGCAGAGAATCAGCCTGGCCTGAAAAAAATTACATGATAATTACTTTGACATCCTGGCTTTTGTTTTGTAGATGGTCTTGATGTGTTTTACTTTATCTTAAAAGCTAACAAAGAATACATAAAAGAGTTGCTTCTGCCATTGGGAGTAAAGGAACATAATATATTTTGGAAATACATGGTAAATGACACAACCAGTTATTATCTACTCAGAAAGGAGACCCCAGGCTCTATAGCTGGTGCAGGTAGAACAAGGAGGACCCTGACTTTAACTTCACCTTCACACTTCCCTCTTGGATAGTACGGCAGCTAGGGCTGAAGGTGAGCTGGGACAGAATTTTAAGTGGGTGCTGGGATGATTTGAGTAATTTTGTGAACTACCTGCAACTATGAAAGCCAAAAATCGGAAACAGGAGCATGGGTTCTGTCCTGCTCTCTCCTTCCTTCTGTCCTGCTTTCTCCTTCCTTCCCCCAGGTTTGCCTGCAAAACAAGGGACAGAGAGCCACCTAGTAGGTTTCTGTCCCTTGAAGACTGCTTAATGAGAAAATCCACACCTTTCTGGCTATTTTGCACTGCTTCAACCAACCAAAATAATTTCTCTTCCTCTTCCATTGTGCCTTTTCTCATTTGTTTTTATGGCACTTCCTTTCTTCAGAGTTCAGTCTCCTGCTGTGTTCATCATTCCCTCTGCTTTCCCCCCATGTTTCCCTCCCCAATGTTTCTCCATTCATCTATTCACTTTCCTTTCATTTTCCCAGTACTGTACCCTTACATACCTCCTGCTGTCTCTGATATCCATTTTTTCCTCCCCTACTTCCTCAATAGGCAGGAGATTATACAACAGGTTTGAAAAAAAATATTAATATAATGAAGACTACTAAAAGACATAGCGTTCCTAAAATGCTGAAAGCCCTCTGGCTTACAGGAACCTCCTTTTATGTATGGGGTTTGGTGCCTTGGGCCAAAGTGCTTTTCTTCCATAAAAATAATTATTTTCCACTAAAAAAAAATCCAGAAAAGTCTCTTTAAACAATGTATGCTCTAAAACCATGATGTCAAGCATGAATTGCTCAAATGTCATTAATTATTTAGGAGACTTTGAAAGTTCAGAGAGAAATTAATTCACAGGTTTCTGTCACCTCACTATTACACAAGTTACAACTTAATTATGGTTGATCTCTTTTTGTACACATTTGGTCTCTAAGGCAGGTAACTGATTTTCAACCTGTTTCTGACTTGTTATCAAAGAAGTTTTACAGATTCTCTGCCATTTTTTTTTTATTTGATAATGTATTTATTTTATAATTAGTATTTTCTGTTTATTGGATCTTGAACTATCTTTTGCATTTTTAAAACTGGCAGGGATATTTCTCTCAGTCTATGGTAGTGCACTCATTTTAATTTTGCTCCCTTTCATTCCTGTCTTGGTGTAGGTTAAATGGGAATACTTCTCTTGCAATGCTATTCATTAAAATGCTCATTTTTAACAATACCTAGTATCACCCTCTCAAAAACTGGCAAAACATAGTTATGGGTTTACTGTATGATTTTGGAAGAAATCATGAAAGCCTTTCTTTGCTGGGCTTGGCAGAAGCCCCATGGGGCTGCAGCTGGTATAAAAGGATAATGGCTTGACTTAGAATCATAGAATTGCCTAGGTTGGAAGGGACCTTTCAGATCATCTAGTCCAAACAAATTAACACTGAAAAAAACCATCACTAGACCATATCTCCAAGCGCTATGTCTACCCATCTTTTAAATACCTCCAGGGATGGTGCCTTAACCACTCCACTGGGCCGCCTGTTCTAATGCTTAATGATCTTAAAGATCTCTTCCAACCAAAACTATTCTATGATTCTGTGGTTCTGTAACACTATACCACCTGCTAGTAAGAAAGTTAACTCTATCACCTCAACTGGTTCTTTCCTGGGCTGGTGGAGGATACGAGCAAAATATAGTCAATTATTCTGTAATTCCGAGCCATATCTAAAATACCAGAAATAACAAGTAAGCAAATAAATATTTTCACTATGTGTTGTACACTGGGATTGACCAGATCTGAGAGTCTCCTCCATACTAGGAAACCCCCTCGGCAGACTGTTACTCTCCTTTCCTGTTGCTTCCCATTCATGTAGCAGTGGGAAACGTTTTGTGGTATTTAAGCATTAATCAAACCTAGGAGATCTGGTTTTCTGAACTCACTGTCACTTATCTATGTTTTCCACTAGGGCTGGACTGTCCATAACTAGGTAACAAGTATTAATTACAATATTTGTTCCATTAGGTGCTTGGACTGCCTGCCTACAGCTCAATACTGTATGAGAAGCACCAGGCTACAGATTGCAGACACAAGCTTATGCCAGGTGCCACCTGTATATCTATAACCTAGTCCTAAAATATTCTCTTACTTACAAGAAAAGGGCAAGATATCATTGAAAATAAAAAGCAAGCATTAGCTTTTCTGCACACAGTCTCCAGAAAGCACTAAGTTAAATTTGTTGGTGCTTCCATCAGGGAATATCATCAATTGGAGATTGATCGCCTTCAGGCCTCTGAAGATCTATGAAGAAAACTGTCTGCTGGTAGTTCTGCACAAACATACTATAAAGTGGTGAAGATGAGAACAGCTTTAGTGTTAGTTTCTAGTTTGACATCAGCAGAAGTGGGGATCCACAGAAGCAGAGAGAATAAAGGGTCAGCAGGGAGAAAGTGCTGATGAGCAACAGAGGAGGCAACTCAAGAGAGCAGAAAACAGAGATAAAGGACAAGGGATGCTGGAGGTCTGAAGGGCACTGGAGGATAGGGGAGGGAAGTTCCTTGTTTGGCTCTGGGCTACATGCAACAGGAGGTATGCCTGCTTCAGGCAGACAGATCCCATGCTTCAAGTGTTTTCAGATTTTAGGAACAGTACTTCCAGCGTAAGTTCTCTACTTTGGCAAGAGGGAACAGGAGGTGTCTTTGAAAGCCTCAGTGGTGACCTTTTTTGCCCAAGTTTAGACACCTGGACTATTAGTTACAAGTGACAGACAGGATTTCCCATCTGACTTCTTTCCCTTGACAGACTGGAGCAGGAACATGGGCACCTTCCTTCATTAAGTACCTAAAATTTTACCACAAGTTATGTGCCAAAACTAAGCAGATATAGAATCTCACACAATGGCATTTTAGGTTGAAGATAGCTAGCAGGTTTGAACTTCCTTGCTCACAGCAGAGATAATCTCTCTTTTGAAGACACACAGAGGAAGACAAATATTCCTAAATTTCTCCAGTAAAAGCAACTTGTTAGGTCCCAGGCATCAGCTTTCATCTCAGCTGCTGTCTGTTATGAGCACACTTCAGTCTGGGATGAAGCGTTCAGATTACAAT
Organism: Limnodromus scolopaceus; assembly: GCA_028565335.1. Taxonomy (NCBI): domain Eukaryota; kingdom Metazoa; phylum Chordata; class Aves; order Charadriiformes; family Scolopacidae; genus Limnodromus; species Limnodromus scolopaceus. Next base: position 166,152,250 of record JAOXNO010000001.1, read on the forward strand.
ATCAAACATATAAAGGGTATAGGGGAAGGCATCATGTGGTTTCTTTCTTGTTAACTCACAATTATGGCCAGTACTAAATGAGAAGGATTCCTGCAGGGATTAGCAAAGTAGAAAAGGATGCACTTTCCTATGCTACAGGAACCAGAGTCCCATCTTCTCAAGTCCTAGACCTCACTAACCTGGCTTCCTATTTTCCACATGGCTTCCAGTCAGGTGTCAAACAACTATTCCTCCTACCAAGGTTCGAGGCTATACAGTTCATATAGGTTAGGCTGAAGGAAGAAGAGTAGAAAAGATGATGGTACCAAACACTAGGAACATAGAGCGAACAAGCACAGAGGTTTTTATCATTCCTGTTGTCTTCACTGCTTTCTGACCACCCAAAGGGAAGATATTCCCATTTTGCTAGTGTCACCAGTCTTCCTCCACTTCCTTCCCTTCACACATGTTCAGATGTTGGAATATCCCTTAATTGCTATTAAAAACCACAGTGAATAAAGGAAGTTATAATCAGAGGCACTTATCTTCCTTATTTTGTGTTCTCAGGTAAGTGATTCACCAGGAGGGGTGTTTTGCTGTCCTATGCCTTGTCCTGTATCTGCTGTGAAGGCAATGTCTCCCTTGACTGTAGGAAATGTTGGTCCACTTTTCACTAAGTCAGGAATAAAATTCTTACGAGCGTCTTTCTCTCTGTTCCCACATTTTTGCCTTAATGTTTCCAATGACTCACACCAATACAAATTACTGTGAAAGGAAGCCAGGCTTCTTAAATGTATCAAACAGCCACTGTAAGAACTTCCAAATACTGAAGGGGATAATAACAAAGCAAAAGTGTTTTAGCTCTGGAGTTTAACACACAATCAAATTTCATTAAAGAAGTCTAATTCCTTACTGTTCTGAAAATTAAAGGAGTTTGGAGATTATTGTGCAAAGCTGCACTTAACTCGTGGTACACAATATCACATAAACAGATAAACCAGAGAGAAATCAGGCAGGTCTGAAAACTTCCTCCTCTCATAAAAATAAATGTTTTAACCATTACTTGTAAATCAACATGTTTCTCAGTACATTTTAAAAATCACTAGCAACTCTTTTCTTGTTAAAGCTGTCTCTGCTTCCAGGTTGTCAGACAAAACAGGAGATAAAGGTACCAAAGTCATAATTTTTGCAGATAGCCAGTACGCTACCACCATGCAAAATCATGAAAGAACGTAACATCTTTTGCTTGTAGTTGGGAGGAAAGATCTCATCATATTTCATCCATATCCTGGTGGTATTTTCTTTCTCCAAGAAGATTAACGTGTGAAAAATAAGTTTATCAAACCGAAAGAGTAAATGACGTAAGCTGAGAGAGCACTAAAATGCTTTATGGTAATATCCTTATTTGTCCTTTTGTATTCTTGTGGAAATCAAAATGTCTATATATAGTCTAGCAATATATAACAGTCAAAAAGCTTTAATGAAAGTTTCTGATAGCGTCTCCTGAATGTGGTCATGACCCAAAGATGGACTTCTATTTAGCACAGACTAACAAATTGTATCTAAGTTTTCTGGCTGTGCTTTTAGTAACTTATGTTTGATTGTACATTGGATTTTTCGTGTTAGTAAACAAAAATGTTAGCAGTGATATTAATATTGAAAGCATCTGTCTTTTCTAACTCTCCAGTATGTAAAGAAAAAGTTCAGCTGTAATTGAAAAACAACAGATTTAAATAATGTAGGTAATAGACAATGAAGCAGGGAAGGGATCTACAAAGCTATTGAAAACAGGACAGAAAACAGGATTTTTTTGGACAAGAGTTTATATTTGAAACCTGTCAGAGATTTGAAAAGTAACTATGTGAGATTATTTTGCAATACAGTTTCTAGAATTTATCTTGATATGCCTTTAAAAACATGTTGGAAAAAGAAAACTGCATACACACAGAATCAGTTGACACTTGCGTTTGAATTGTCTCAATGCAGCTCAAAGAGAATTGAGGCAAGCAATACAAAAAATAAAAGTAACATCTAGCAAAAATGTTGTGCAGCAATGAATGATGGTAGGGGTTCTGGGGAAGGTTTTTTTTAGGTGAATATGGAAAGCAATTCCTTGAAGCAATTCATACGGAGTCCACACAGGAAAGGTCACTTTGGACAAAGTCAGAAAGACCAACTGGAACAGAAAGACACGTGGTCATCTAACATAATTTCATTTATTGACCCATATGGAAGGAGAGAGACTTGCTATAGCATGCTGATATGCATCATTTCAGTTTGTGTGGGGAAAGAAAAAATGAATTTTGTTGTTCTTCTACCTGCCAATATTTTAAGTTGCTATTGTATTTCAGAGTATTTTGCTTCTATATGCCTGTCACTGGAACAGTCATCCCCAGTGATGACAGACCTGTTTCACATCTGACATCCAACATTTTTCTAACAGTACCTTGAAGAATGATTCACATCAATCCTGTATGAGATTAGTCAGCTTGACAAATACAGCCCATCTACTCAATGAGTGTCAGAGATTTTGACACTCAGACTCTGGACTTAACAGCTGTAGTCAAGTTTAGAGTGAAGATCATAAATCTTCCAGGGCTGTGGTAGCTGCAGTTTATTTGATAGCTGCAAGCCGCTGAGGACTGCAACAAACTCTCAGTGAAAGTCTCATGTTCTTCTGGAATAGAACTTGGACCATATCCAAAATCGTACTGTGTAGTTTAATTGAATGAATGAAACACAATGTTGATTTGCCAGCTGTTATATTAGAATCCAGACTTTTAATTCCTTGCTCACAAATGACTCTCTGCATGCAGGAGGGACTAAAGGGTTGTTCCATTTAACACCCAGTAATTCAGAGCCTGTTGGGAGCTCTGTTGCACATAATGCAAATACTGGGTACAAATACCAAAATGTTCCCAAGTATGTAAATTAAACACCTTCAGAAGTTTTAAAAAGTAGCACCGTCTTAAGACTAGCAATCACATTCTGCGATGAAATGCATAAAAACATACATGCATATGTATGCATAAATATATATGTTACAGAGAATTATTTCAGTCTGGTCTTGGTTTGCTCCGACTTGTCTTCTATTTGTCTATTCCAGTTTTGAATTGAAAAAAGCATTAACACAAAATTCTCTTGCCTTCGCCCTACCCAGTATCATGAATTATAACTGCCCAGTGTGTCATCTTTTAAAATGAGCACTCTGACTTGCAGAAAAAGAGACAGAACCTAGAACAAAGATTTGGGTAGGCAGAGAAACACAGCTTGAAGGCAGATAATGGTGTTGAAATGTAGCTGTCATCTCCAAATGCAAAGATTTGAAAATAATTCTTCACTCACCTGCCAGGATGATTTGGATGAAAGGAGAGAATAATTGTTGCTTCTTCAATAAGTGAAGACCTGGGATAAAGGTCTAAGCTCTTAGTTTTTTAATCTATTCCTAAAAATGTAGCATTAGAGAGTAGAAATTAACTCTGGGAATTAGATGTTTTAGCCACATGGGCAGTCATTTGGATCTTCAATAATGGATTGCAAGGTCAGGTCCTGAACTATTGTATTTGATTCAGTCAGAAATGCCACTTTATATAGAGCGTGTGTGATATTTAAATTCCATTTCACAACTTCATATGGCTAGTTACAACACTATGTAATGTCTGAATGAAGGCAGAGAAGAAAACTGGTTACTAAATATATATATTTGATATCGCCATGGATCTTAGATGATTAAAATCATCACCTTTAAAAACAAGAAGATACCATGTTCTCAATGAAAATTTATGATAGAGTATTGACCTTCTTTTGTATGAGTTAGGGTGATTAGATTTCCAAAAACCCTTATGATAACTCATTTCCTAAAGGAAAGAATCCCAGGAATTATTATCTCCTCTTCCTTTGGTACTTTCTTGATATATAATTAGTTCAGGCAACACAGTACTTTCATTCCTGACTCTCAGGACTCCCTTTCTTCATTGAATGCAAGAATGTAAATAGAAATCTGCAGACAGAAAAATTATTAGAGAGTTCCCCAACCAATACTTGCTGGAAATTATTTTTAAATAATTTCAAAATTATTGTAGGGAACAAAATATTGTAGGTAGGGAAAATTCCGTTTTGCCACTTTAATGAAGTACAGCAGTGTACCCAGACTTTGTTTGTTACTTTTATTATGGCTAAGAGTCCATGTGTGAAATCCTAGCCCGACTAAACCCAGTGATAAGATATCATTGCCAATTTTTTCTAATTGCTCTTTCCTTGTCATAACAGCTACTCCTCAGAGATTAAAGTGAGTTTCAAGTTTCATTAACAGCAAAAATATAATAAGTAAATCAAGTCCAAAATGCATCTCATTTGCTATTGCATCTTACCCAGAGGCAAAATGTGCCTGTAGCCAAATTTTCAAAGTTTAGGCCTGTTAGATTATTTACTAAGCATTAAGTGCCAACTTCTAAACTACAAATCCACAAATTTAACTGAAGGAATATATAAGATTGCCATAGAGACAAAATCCAGGGTTAAGATATTATGCCATTTAGTGCAACAACACTTTTTGTGCCATCACTGCAACGTATGCATTATGATGCACTACTGAATTTCCTACTATTTTTAAAAGAAACACACTCTTCCCCATGCAGTGGATGAAGTGGTCAGCACATCTATTCAGTAGTTTCTATTCTTCTCGATTAACATGTCACTTCCCATGCATCATACACTGCTGAAAAGACAAAAGAATTCTTTTTCTCCCTGATGTGCCACTTATTGGAGGTCTTCAAAAATATAAGCAGATTGATTTTCACAACTATTATTGTCTCTTTTACAGAGAACTTAATTAGAGAAATACAGTTGAAAGTATGGATATTCTTAGAAGTATTGCATATGGTACTGGATACTTTTCTATGCAACTGAATCCTCTTATAGATCTCCAGTGGGAATTTAGACATTTAGCACACATACAGGCACGTACTTACAAACACTGTTGCATAACTAATCTGAAACCTGTTGAAAATATGCGCTGCTGCCTCGAGCCAGTGAACAAGTCTCTTATTTATCCAAGGCTAACTAGATAGATTTCCCACACTTTAATATCATTTAAAGCCTCGGCAGAAAGGTAGGAAAGCCTTCTGACAAAAAGAGGGAGGTTTGGTCGCCTCTCCCTGGTTTTGAAGACCTTTTCCAAAGATTCATTTGAAATAGCAGCACCACTTTCTAGAAATTGCAACTGCTTTTAATACTTGTTCTGGGTGTCTATAAAACCTTTGCAGCATCCTGGCATACCCAAGTTTATTTCTGTCTGGGAATAGAAAGGCATCTTTCTACCAGGATATCTTGGGTAGAAATATTACAGTTGCAGTGATGAAGACTGCAAAGTTAAGCCACAAATAAATTAGGAGATTCCAAATTTAAATCTGCTTTTTCAAGTCTAGTAGAAGACACAGATTAAGTCATAGAAAACTAAAAGTCATACTTTATTTTCAGATTTGCTTCAATTGTCTGGAGCAAGTCACATAGGAAAAAACCCCACCACTTTGTTTATCTTCAAAATGGAGAAAACAGCATCTTTTGCAAAATACTTCTTCTAGCAGTAACATGATCACCTTCCAGTGTGGGCACCGCAGGAGGCAGGGCTCTAATAAGAATTTTCTCTGTGTAGGTATAGGTGAGTATGTTGTCTCCTGTGATCCAGCTTTCTTCACTAAGTTATAAGGATCACCTGGACACGCTGCTTTCTACTGACAGACTCAGAATGCAGCATGAGCAATCTGTTAATACACAGCTACTTATTACAACTTCAAAACAAAGAGCAACACTGGATGCCAAGTATTATTAACTAAGAGATATCACAGACTATGTTGACATTATGGACACTCAGAAATTAAAGTCAAAGTGGAACTACACCACCAGTGGGCTATAGCGTTCTCGTGTCCATGAACTCAAACGTCCCTGGGTACCAATAGGAATAACAATGAGGAACACCATCTGCTGAGCTCTGAAATGAGCTCTTTATTCATGCTTGGCAGACCTGCAAAAAAAGGAGGGGAAGGGAAGGGGTGTGGGGAGTTTGTAGCCAAAATTTTCAGCTAGATAAAGGTAAGCACAGCAGATGTTGTCAGCACTTCCCTCATTGGGGTTTTATTTGCCCATCCGCTATTTTTCTGTAGAGACTAGAAGCTGTCATTCAAGGGGCCCACTGAAATTGCCAGTGATGCTTTCCTAAGCCTGGTACTTTCAGCAATCAGGTGTTAACAACACATAAATACATGCCGCTGTGAAATAAATTTAGATCCTAACAGAACCTAACTGCAATAATTGAGATGGAACTAATGCCTTTTGTGATTTCTGTGGGGTAGGCTAAACTAAATGCTTTACAGAGAATGGAAGGTGCGTCAGGGACATTTTCTCATATAGAAGCATATAAGTTCAGACCTCCGTCATTCTAAACATTGTCATTGTAGTTACATAGTCATTGTAATCCAGATAGCTCAGTTCACAAGTCCATAGCACAGCTGATCTGTCAGCTGAAAAGCAAAAGAAAGCTCCTATTGATCATGCTTTCAATTACCAGTTATATAAAGCAGATTTACAGAGCATCATACAGTTTTACAAAGGGTTCAGATGAGCACCCAACACTGAGGCTGTACCCCAGTAAACATGATTTTTGCCATAATTAGTATAAGCCTGCAGGCTTTGTGCTGACTTGACAGCTCAGGGTCTAAGGATTTTTTGGCCTTGCCTTGGCCTGAGCTTGTTTTAATAATTGTGTAGTGGTCAATTGACTAATGCCTGTCCTGCCTGTTGTAACTTCATCTCTGGGAATATTGCATGTGGTAAAGGCCTGACAAACCTAGGTAGTCACCGTGGGACAAGCAGCAGCCTTTTATGTCAGATAGGGCAGGTGGTGGCTGCTGTGCAGCTTTCACACTTCACCTGGGAACAGAGGAGAAGCAGGCAGATCTTCCTGGTAAAACATATGAAATTACACCAAGCAGACCCAAACAATTTAAAGCTGTTACTGATGAGACATCTCTGTATAAATTTGAACAATGAGTATATATTTTTGTAACAGGGTTAATAATTTTGACTGTTAAAATATTCATTTGACTTAGAGCAAATACTCAGTTTTAGGTATGTGGTATGTTCCCTTCTGCTCATAACAACATTTGCAGGGTATCAAGACCATTTGCTATCAGATCTATGCCCTCCTGGACCAGGGCTGTAGATTTGATTACGAACACATGAACACATTTCCGCTGAATTAGCCAGAGCACGCAACACAAATTTTATGTTAGATTTATGCTGTTATGCTGGCTTTATGTCAGCTGTGGGAGGACAGATGACACATGATAAAGCCTGTTAATAGTAGAAAGTTAACATACCAGAAGTTCTACACTAATTTGAACCAGCAGAGCAAGCTTACATGGGATCAGCACTTAGCTCCTTGCAGCTGCAGCAACTTGATCTGGTTCTGGGAACCTGAAGACGGGCTTTCCCTTATCATAATATGATGGCCTCAGAAACTCTGGTGCTGTGGATCTGATTGACATGTGGGCTCTAGGATGTTCATATGAGAGAGAATGTTCCTCAGGATACATAAGTAAGGGATATTGCGATGAATATACTGTTTATTTTTCTCCTCAGTGCTTACATTTGTTAGCTTATCTTATCTTCCCTTCTTTCTCTCTTCTCCCCACCATCTCTGTTTATCATTCTCCTTGATTTTCTGGCTTTTTTCTTCACTACTTCTCTCGTGATTATTTCTCTCCCTTTCTCCAGCTTCTTGCCTTCCCCTGTTTTTTGATGAGTCTCTCTGCTCTGGCTTTCCTACAACCCACTCCACCCCTCCTCCTTGCTGATCTCTCTCCGTATGCCAAGCCCTGCAGACTGCTCAGCAGCAGCATTCCCTCGCTGAGGAGCTGGGGCAGAGCAGGGCAATGGCCTAGCATGCTGGTTCCAGTTTTGAATAAGATGCTCGTGTTTATGGAAATAATTGGTGTGTGCAAAGCTTTGCTTTGACTACAAAGCTATAAGTGGTGCTAGTAGTTCATCACTTTCAATTTCTGCTAAAAGTAAGTAAATGGGAGGTAAATAATGGAATTTAACATCATGGATTTAAATATATTGTAATTTGATTGTGTGTTCAGTAAGCAACTGAGAAAAAATGTGTGAGAAGGTAATAATTATTTGACAGATCTCGGGCTGACAGTATAAACATTTTGTCCTTTGAAATTAAAAAATCATAGAATCACAGAATCATAGAAATAGGGAAAACAATAAAAAAGGAAAAAAAGTAATATATTGTGAAGCAGGGGAGAAACACTCTATTTGCATATACTCATAATCAAATAAATCTATCTACTCATCCAGGGATGGAATTTACGACCAGAAAAAATGGTTAAAAACCTTAAAAATAAATCAACAGGAGCCACATTAAAGCTGTATTAGATCAGAGTAGGATACTGACCTTATAAAAGCTCTAGTTACCCTTTTCAAGGCACCACTGGATATACTGTTGTATCACTAGATGACTTTTGGTTACCTACATGAAGTGAGCTGATGACTTTGATTCAGGCTGTAAAGTAATTCACCCAAAACATACAGGAAGTTAACATGAATGACAAGGAGAAATATACATTTTGGGTTGTTCACCAAGAGTTAAAAGGAGATCTTTCTTCTCAGCAATTTTCTCACAAGAGGAAAATGGCATTTTAGGATTGCTAATATATCCAGAGGGCTAACAGGGTGAGATTGCCACATCAGCAGCAGAGAACAATAAAATAATGCAATGCTTGCTGAAAATGTAAAATAAAAAGATCTTTATAGAGGGCAAGCCTTCATTAATATGAAAAAAAGATGATATGTCCCAAGGGAATCATTTAGTACTTTGTCTGTGGCTGTCAAAAGAGAGAAAGCACTCAGTGACTCCAATTTCATCTATCCCTTCCCTTAGCAGTCAATGAGCTTTCAAATCACCACTCCCTTCTTGAGCTACTTAATCCAGACCATAACCAGAGAATTTCATTGCTGCCTTCATCTCTCAAGCAATAGTACGAGATGTACATGGACTCGTTAAACTTTCTCGAGCCCCCTGTTCCGCCAGAGTCCAGAGACCCAACCAAAGCACCTAATTGAGAAGCCAGGTTGTCCTCACTTTCCACTGTAGCCTAGGAGAAATGCAGACACTAACAAAGGTGACTCAGCCCTTAAACAAGCTAAATCTCTTTTAGGATGTCTGTGTAAGAAACTATAGGGGAACTTTATTCCTAATTATTGCTCCTAATTGCTAAAAATTAAATAGAATCATAGAATCATTTCTGTTGGAAAAGACTCTTGGGATCATCGAGTCCAACCATCTACCCTACTCCACAAAGTTCTCCCCTACACCATATCCCC
>JAOXNO010000001.1:166161718-166185132 GCA_028565335.1 Limnodromus scolopaceus
GTCCTTTCAAGTAGTTGTAGAGAGTGATGAGGTCTCCCCTCAGCCTCCTCTTCCTCAAACTAAACAGTCCCAGCAATTAGGATAAATTAGGGATGAAGGAGGACCTGAAATAAACATGGTGCTGTGACAAAGACGCATCAAATAAGCAAGGCCCCTGAGGGATTCTACAGCCTAGCCTGCTGGGCGATGCAGGTTGGCACAGCAGGAGGACCCAGAGGGACACGTTGTCTTAAGACCCAATTCAAAGCATGTTGAAGTAAATGAGCTTTGATTGATTTCAGTGGGCTTTAGCCTCTGCTTCCCTGCGGGGTGTCCGCAGAGGTGAGCCAGCACCTTTCACTTGTCGGAAGAAGTGAGGTGTGACTGCCTGTCCGACCCGCACGCGTTATCTGTTACAGCTGACATCACTTGTTGTGGGGCAAATGTGTTTCTCTATGAATTTTGCACTTGCGTGTTGTGTTCGCTTTCGTGTTGTACTTACACTCCTGCCTACAGCAGCATCTACATGCTGGGCATGTCCTCCTGACCTTTCTCAAAGGCAGGAAGCAGCTGCGTTGCTGCGTCCATGCTGACAGCTTCAGTCTGGGTTTTACATCTGTTGTCATCTTGCCAACTACTTTTCATTACTCTTCCAAAAAGACACAAAAAAAAAAAAAAAACCACAACCAAAAAAACCCCAAAACAAAACCCAACCACACACCTTATTCAAATCCAAATTATCACAATAATTTGTGATAACAGTTGTGGTCACAGTTTGGATCACAACTGCTTTACTGAGCTTGTACGAAGCCTTGTGCTTGTGGAGTGCACGGTAGAATGAGAACAGGGAGACAGAAAAGTAAATGCTTCACTAGTTTATTCCTCCCCGGTCTTTTAATTTAAAAATGATGGCACTATTTAAATGCCAGATCTGATCAGCTGCTGAACTACAGAGGTGCAAAGAGATCATAACTGATCTGCAAAACATTTTTTGCTGTGGGAAACTTGGTAACATACACTATTATTGCTTGTTGTATGCTTATGTTTCTAGTTAGACTGAGACCCTATTCTTCCACAGATCAAATTTATATTGGTATGTTTCAGCAAAAATCTCTCAGCCACTTCAGAAAAGATATAGAAGATAAAAGCAGATTGTTTGCCCACTTCAGCATGAGCAGGCTTTGCTCTGATAGTTAACAACGTTTTCATGCACAGTGATTTTTCAATCTTGAAAAATGTTCTTTTAATTTATTTGTGTGCAGGGTGTGGGTTTTTTTGTGTAGAAGTCTCTAGGTTTTTAAGAAAGTAAACTGTAACAATCAGAACTTTACCAGCTCTGTCATTTGAGGTAACAAGCACTTAGCAATAGCAGTGATTCATGTAGGATTGACAACAGAAAAGAAAATAAGTGGAACTCAAGAAAAATGGATTATAGCAAGCACTGTGCAATGCAAAGGCACTGGGAAACTGGATCACGGTTCTGTTAGTGTGGTACTTTTCCCTGCCTAATTCCTCCTGATGACAAGTGCAAATTAAGCGGGGTTAATTTGCCCAGAGCTTTGTGCTTGCACAGTTATATTGATTCAGGTATGGAACACATACATGGCCATGGACTGCGCATTTAAGACTGATCCTTGTATCAAACTCAAGCTGTGGTAGGAGTTTTCTGCTTGCCTAAAGGCTGTTTTTCACGTTCCTTCCAAACTTAATTTTATCTGGCCCATTGCAGAAGAGTCTCTCCATTGCAGTCCTTTCCCACACTGTCCTGCAGCCTCACCATAGTCTGACGCAGTCAATCCCATTTCTCCAATTTTTAATAAAAGTGAAAGCCTCCTTGTCTGAACAACTCTTTTCCCTCCGTTTAAACAACTGGGATCACCTCCTGAGCCCACAGACACGCTGTAACTTTTTGACCGCTTCCCTTTTAGCAGTACTGAACCTTGAGTGCCCAGAGTTTTTGCCAGATTTCATTTCCACCTAGCTCCTCATCCATGGATCTTCCTGCACCCACATCCCTTTTCCCCGCCCTTCAACCCCACCTCAGCATCAGGTGATATCTATCCACCCTGTTACATTTTGTCCTTTGGCTCACTGATTCCCAACTTGACTCTTAGCCAGATGCCCAATCTGCTTGAAGTTCCTGTTTTTTCACATTTACACAGTAGACTTTAATTTCCTTCTTCCATATTTCTTCCTCTGCTTTCGCCCTCAATCTCTTGCCCTGGTAAACACACTATTCCTCTCCCCACTTCCAGTTCCACTTTCCCCACAGCCTGCAATACAAACTCACTATCTACAACCTCCCATCTCATCCCACGCCCCAGGAGGTGTTCCTATGTGCTGTTCTGTGGTCACCCTTACTTTCCCCTGCTATTTTAACCCCTTGGCATATCGATAAATTATAGTCTTCCTCCAATTTTCTTGGGCCCAGCAAGAAAGTCACTACCCAGCACACAGGAGACCCTCAAGATCTGAAACCTGGGCTTGGCACAAAGAGTTAGGTCACAACTACAATTTTAAACAGTTTCGGTCAACCACATGCTAGACCTGCCACAGCTGGGATTTTGGGAGACGTTATCCTGGAAAGCTGCAGCAAGAGGATATCTGTAGGACATAAACTAACAGTGGTTTTTCAAAGGCTGAACTGAGCTGCTTTTTCCAAAGAGAGAAAAGGCACATGCCTGCCAGAACACACAACCGCGTATGTACGTGATGGGTCTCCTTAAAGAAAAAAAAGAGGCTGAATCTTTCAACATGAGCAAAACAAATGTATTTCTCCATTCTGTTACTGTTACCAAACCATTTATAAGTTGATTTAAAAATAAATAAATCTATTGGGCAGAAACAGGCATTCAGTATGGAAAATTTGAGCTGAAAACAGCCAATTCAAGGAAGGCTTGTAAGCAGCTGAAAAAAAGTCTTCTAATAGGAAGCATAAGGCATACTGATGGCTAACTGATGCTAACAACTCCAAATCTACTACTTTTCTGATTTTTTTTAATTATTATCTGACACTAAATGCAGACAACAATCTGAGATGATAACAAGAGGGTGTGAGAGAAGCACATAATGTCATAACTGCTAGGCTTTCAGAAACGGCTGAGGGGGACTGGCTGAAGCAGAAGATAAGCTTTTCATTGTAAGACTATTGATGAAATAGATAAACCACATACTGAGTCTAATCTGGGAATCTGGAGATGCTCAAATGACTGTCAAAACAAAATGAGAAATAGAGGAGGAAACACTGTTCCAAAGCCTGCTCATTGATTTAAGCATTTTTGGTGCCAATAGGAATAATAACAATGAAAACCATCTGCTGATCTCTGCAATGAATTCTTTATCTATGCTTGAAAGACTTGTGCAGAAATGGGAAGCTACGTGTAAGGCTGCAGACAAAACAAGGTGTGTGTGGCAGATGTTTGCAGGGTTCCACTCACAGGAATTGAACCACCACATTGTTAAGACCTCTCTAGGGACTGGACATCACCTTCTTGTGGAGATACTCTCATCAGAGCTAACAACACGTTTCTAAATCTTGTGGTTTAATTCACCAACCATTAACCAAAAATAAAAGTGAGATTCTGAAATGAAAGGAGGTTCAAAAAAGGACATTGCCATAATAATTTAATATATACTGACCTAAATATAAATTGATGAATAAACAGAAAATCGAAAGAGGATATACTGGGCTATTTTTTTCCTCCTGCGGAAAATTCCATAAATCCCTAATGTCACTGGTATGGCCTTTATTGTATGCACTGCCTCAATCCAAATCAGGCTGCTGTATGCTCACAACAGTTGTGATTCTTAAATATTTTTCCTAAAGTTGTAGTATATGATATATTTAGGAATGGCCTATTTGCATTTGCATGCAAAGAGACTTGACCGTACAGGCAGAATGGGCAGAAGGGTGTTGTGCAAATCAAAGGGAAATGAAAACTGAAGATTATTTTATTAGGGTGGCAGCGGTAACCTTTAAACCACTCCCATATAGATATTCACATGTTGAATAGTCTCTTCCCAGCGCAGGAGAGGGAAAAGGGAACTTAAATTTGTCCTTAGAGAAGAAAAAAAGCTGCTTTGGACAGTAAAAGTAGGATTTTTAACCACTGGGTCAGATCATGGCACTTCTTTTGGGCAAGGTGGAAGATGGTAACTTCTTTCTAATTGTCAAATCCATTCCACTTGCTCCAACCAAAAGAGACTGGAGTCTGATTTTCATTAATTAAGGAGTTAGAATACTTACTCCAAAATGCTCTGATTTTGCTGGACATGATGACCAACGGAATATACAATAAAAAAAGCCATCAATGAAAAATCAGCACAAGTAGAAACCCTGTGAACTTGCCACCTTGCTCATTTACCCTTCCCAGCTTTCACCAGCTGTTGTACCGAGAGGTATCCTGCAGTGGTGACTGTGAACCTTTTGTTTGGACCTTACAAGTCAGATTTGGCCTACAGCCCATTGCTTGAAAAGCCCAGCGCTACAAACTGAAGTGACTGATTTGGTACTTATGTTGTTCACATTTGCCTCTCTAGATCGCAGCTCCCTGCCTGGTGACTCATATCAAGTCCTCTAGGTGGCTATTTTGGTTTTGTTGGTGTTTTTTAGTCAGTTCTTCTTGTCAATAAAATGTTTGAAGGCTATCTGGAGAAGAAGCTAGCAGAGACACTCTTGTGCTCTTGCCAGCTGCAAAATAGGGTTTGAGAAACATCTCCTTTGGAGAACTAATGGTGCCCTTCAGAGATTAAAGGGTCAGTCTGTACCATGTGGTTGCTGTCCTAAATCAGCCTCTGAAGACAGATGAGCTTTCCATGGCAGAAAGCAACAGAAGTGTAACTTACATGAGTAAGAGGAGCACTCATCAGCTAGCAGAAGTTTGGGATTCTTTTGAGCAGAGATGGGGGGTCCTGACGCCTGCTAAGTAAAATAAGCACAACCCTGTCACTCCTCCCAACTCTGCCTGAGCAGAGCTGTATATATTTCGGCATTCTTCCTCTACAAATTCCTTTCAAGTGTACTCAGTATTCAGTAAGAGACTATGCACATCTGCTGTTCCAAGAAGCAAGTTTAATTGCTGATGGGATTTTTTCCCACTAGCATTTCAACCCATCTGCATGTTGCGATTACTGAAGCCTAATTTTGTTTTTGTCTACTTCAACCTTTTCAAGTGATATTCATTAATCCCATCTATGGCATCTCTAACATGTGGGAAATCTGCCTAGAGTAATTACAAAGTATTTCCTCTACACTTAGTTCTCATATAAGAGCATGGGAAGATAATGAAGGCTGATTGTAGTGTCATCATTCCATTGAGGAAATGAATGATGCTGTTCAAATAACAGCTGGCTTGTTACATAAAAGAAATGACAGATCAGAATAATAAAGGCAAACTCCTCTTTAACAGATCATTCTAATTTGAAAGTCTCAAATAATTGCCTGGAATCCTGGAAATACAGAAAACAGTACGAAAAAGGCCCTTAAGTTTGCTCTCTGTATGGTTGTATGTATACACGTTATATACATATATACACACTTATACATACATGCCTACAAACATATAGTATTTTTTCTTTTTATTATTTTTGCATATGATACATATATATATATTTATGTATGTATGCAACGCAGTGAGACAGCAAGAAATATCACCAAGAATATCACCAATAATCTGGAGTATCCATTCTTGAAAATAGAATACAATTAGGGAAATTTCTTTTTATTGTTAAATGACTTGAAGTGGACATTTAGGAATGTGAATGATATGTATTATAATTGTATTTAAGGTATCCAATGAGACTTTTACCATGTAATAATAATTTACGCTAGAGTGCCTTTATAAAAAATCTTATGAGTCTTTTAATCTCCAGCACATATATAAGAAAAACAATGCAGGTTTTTGTATTTTTTACACATATATATATTTAATATGATTTATATATATATTAACATCACATATAAACATCACATATATAAAAATCACATATGTATAAACATCATATATATATATATACATAGAAAACCTCAATTGCTTAATGGTCTGTTTAGAAGTGCCCTCCACAGACAAAATTTGCAGTGCTGAGCCCGCGCTCTGAGAAGCCAAAGGGCTGATTTCACTGTGTCTTTCTGCCTGAGGGTGTGTTCCTACATAGTCTTTCAGGCAGTCTAAACCCTAAAGCCTGATTCCTTTATTAAGGAAGGGATAAAATCATATGGCATTATCAGACTACAACACCTGATCGCTAATTGGAGTTTGAAAGAAAGACAGGCTAGTAGGCATCACTCAAAATGTGATGCCTTTCAGGTCTAAGAATTTCCTCAAATGATCCAAGAAAAACATCATTCAGAGAAGGGTGTGACCTCAAATGATATAGAAGATAAAATTACAGCTAATAACATTAGGGTAAAATGAGGCACTGGGATGAAGCCTTTGAGAACAGAATTTCTCAGCAGCACCGGCTACATTCCTAAACTTCATGGTTTTTACTTCCTAAAATCTTCATGTATTCCCATTTCACATTTTCAAGCCGCAGCAACTGACATAAACTGGGCTCTTGGGATCCGCAGGTAAGATGGACCCCAATAAAAGAATCACAGAATAATACCAGTTTCTAGTCCAGCCTCATGCTTCAAGCAGTGTCTCCAAGGGTGGAGACCGCACAACCTGTCTGGGCAATGTGTTTCACTGCTTGACTGTCCTATTAAAAAAAGACACATTTTGTATTTATGCATTAATGTTTGCCAGTGGGGTAGCATAAGCTAAAATCAATGCTTTTAACAAAGAAACCCATGTCGAACATAAAACCCTGTTAGCGAGGGCAATAAAGTAGTTTAAGTTGAGTGTATACAAAGTCTTCATGAAAGGATAGCTTCAGGAAATGGTGGAATAAAAATGTAACTTGATTGAATTAGGTTTTTAATATTATTCATAAATGAAGAAATAGGGATCTATATTGCCATAGCAACAAAATGCCATATGTTATTTCTATATAAATTTGAAAATGTACTGTCCTCACATGAAATTAAAACCAGAGACCAGGAGCACAAAGAATATTAAAGTAGTGCATTTATTATAGGAAACTGATAATTTTCTGACCAATTGGTTTTGTCTTTAAATTAAAAGATTATTGAAAGGGATATTTAACACTGAAGTTGATTTCTGAGAAGCGTCCTTTCACTCCAGAACTAAAAACGATCTCAGAGCCCATTTTTTCTTGAAAAACCACACACGTAGCTTTGTGGAAATAATATGTTGCTTGATAGCTCAGAGCATAACTCCTTTTAAAAAAACATAATTGGGTAGACAGAACTGTCAGCTATGCTGCACACATGAACTGATACTGACTCTTGAGAACATAGCTTCTAAAGGAGTTGTTAATCCCATATTCAGTGAATAAATTCAGTGAAAGGCTTTTATTGAAAGTCATTTTATACAGCAGAGGGACATCTGCACACATTTAGAACTGGATTCAGCAATCCTGAGTTACTAACCTCTGCACATGCTGTAAGCCCTCTGACCTGAATGCCTCTTATTACCAAACTAAGCCCAACTGCAAATTTAAGGTAGTGGAGGTTGGAGCCAAAATCAGAGTGAAAGTAGGCTGCAGTCTTTTAGCTAGTGGACAGCATTTGCATTTAGCATTTCAGTATCCCATTTGAATTCAGACAGCAGATGAAACTGAGTTCTTAATGGTAACTCAAAATGTCTTTTTATTAGCATCAGACTTCTTCCAGCTCTCAGGAAAATATCAAAGCAAACAGACTGAGTAAGGACCTCTTCTACTGCTTATTCTTTTAAAGTCTGGATCTTAAACCCTGCTGCTTGTGTGAGAAACCACATCAGACTTTAAGAATTTGGAGGCTTCCAGGAAGGGATAAAAGAAGGTAATTTTAATTCAAGTTTTTTGCACCTGACCTGCTCTTATTGATGTCACTGGAATTTTTCCAGACTTAAGTGTGGCATAATGTGTACAAAGGCACTATGGCTCTCCATCCTGAGTGAATTTTCTCAGATGACTGGGTCTCTCATCTGACGTACATTTCTAATTTTCAATAACCGGGATATACCCCTTGTTCTTTTCCCTGCTGATTTTACAGGGGTAGAAATTTTATATTATATATTGAGTGTCATATTAAAAATTCAGAATTTAGTTCTGTTAGTGAATAATTATATCAAGACCAAGAGAATTAAGGAGATAGATGTGACACGTTGTATTCCTTGATAAATTTTTAAGTCTTTAGCAATAAAAAGGCATTTCACTGCTATTTCAGCTTTAGCAATTAAAAGTTCTCTGAAATTTTATGCATTCATCCTCATCACATTTTTCCAGTTCTCCACGTTTTCTTCACATTTCAGAACCTAGTGGTGAGTTTAGCATGTAAAAACACAATACTTAGATACTAATTGAAGCCAAGTGGCCTTAAATTGAATGACGCTGCCAATTTTGACCGATGAAATCACCAGCTACTCTTGTCAGCAGTGCATTCTCATCAGTTACAGAGCAGTCACTGGTTCCACAGTATTTCCAACTGACCAAGGAGATAAGTCTACCAAAACATTCCCTGTTTCAGCTGGCAAACCACAAATGAATGCCTGTCAAGGAAAAAGAAATTCATGCTGCATGCATTGCTAAATTGGTAGTTGCTACCGTTTCTGCACTGGACTCAACAATAATGGAAAAAATGGGGTAGGGAGAGAGCAGAGAAGAGGAGAAGCTCTTCTCTGAATTGTTTTCATTTAAATTGGACTCTTCCTGGTCCACATCTGTGTCTCAGTCTAGATTCAAGGGTTATAGTTGCGATATAAAACTATTAATGGACAAAGACTTTTGAAACTTTCTCTAAAATTTTCAAAGAATCTAAAAGGAATTAAGCACACGCAGTTAAAGTGAAGCAGAAATAAGGTGCTCAGTACTTCTAGGTCAAAGAAATGTATTTCCTAAACTGAAAACATCTAAATACATACTGTGTGGGTATCAAAACAACATAAACCTTACATCCAAAATCCAATGCTCAGTTTTTCACTTTCTTCAAAAGACAAAGTGATTTTTTACTTTGACTTTCCCAAGGCACTTACTAGTCCTGCCCTTGGTTATTTCCTTCTCCATTTGCCCTAGTCTGAGCACCTTTTTGGCTAATCGACATCTACATCCTTGGTATAAAGCATAGGCACAATCTTGCTGCAGCAAGCACAAGCCAGGATTCTCCCTGTCTACATTAAGTACTGGAAGTAAAATGTCCAAGGTCCAGCTTGAGCAATCTGACTTCTGGGATCCTGGGTCCTTTTCAGTAACACAACTTTCACAAAGGGACGGCCATACTCAGGGTAGCTTGCAGCCTGCCACAGCACTATGCCTGCAACAACAGCAATAAATCACTTCAAATTTCTGCAGAAGGGAATTCCAAACACTAGGACCTTGCATATAAAGTATTCTTTCAGGCTTGTACTTGTTGCTCATGAAAGCAAGCCATGTGTGCTGCTGAAGTATTTGTATGACTCAATGTGGACAATCTCCAGCCATGGACCCCAGACAGAGGCCAAGATTATGGCCCTTGAGATGGCAAGAAGATGGCCTTGTGCATATTTTTTTATATTAGCTGGTTCAAGTGGTACCTTCTCAGATCCTGCTCCAGGTTGCACATCCCTTCACCCAATATAGGAAGCCTAGTCACAAATCTGGGAGAGGAACCCAGCCCCTAAAACACTGGTGCAGCAGTATTTGTTTCTGCAATTACAGATTAACTAAATCTTCCACATAACAGTTGAATCCTATAGCACTCATCACAAGAGTACTCAGGTCTTGCTTGAAACCTTTGAGTTTGCTACCAGCAGCTGTAGGGTTGGTCTCTTACTGAAACATAAGAGCATCTGAACCAGTAAGAGAAGAATAAGATTCTACCCAGGGAATTTCAGAATGCATTTGATCTCCTGAGAAGATAAGATTTCAATGTGATAAAGCCAAAAAGGTGAATGAGAATAGTATGAACTTCAGGAATGAATACAGCAATACCAAAACATCTCTTGAATACATCTAAACTGAAGTCCAGTCGATCTGACTTGCAAACGTAGCATGCCCATATACCATTTCTAGCAAAACAGCTTTCCAAAATAAGAGCCCAGGTTTCCTATAAAATTAATGAAGACAAGGAGAGAACTTGAAAGGACTCCAAAGGGAGATCCTGTGACCTCAAATTTTAGTCCGTAAGCTGGATGGTCGGGGGTGTCTGGAGGATTCCCCTGCCCAACAGGGAACATCTCAATGTCAGATGTTTAACGCAGAAACACCAGATTCTTGCCTGACATTTTTGTAGAGAATGTCACTATATTTTAAGGAGAGGCCTAGGAATATTGATCATGTAGTAAGAAGGAAGGTTTCTGAATTTCCTGGTATTCTACACAACCACATTGCATAATTCTCTTCAAAAATGTCAATGTTACCTTCCAACCAGTCCGATTTGGAACTCCCTCTACCAGATCCATTGCAGAACTGCTCCTCTCATATTTTTCTTCTAAAAGCTAAAGAACATGGAGACAAGTAAGTGGATCACAGAGCAAAGTGTAGGAAAGAATAGTGGTGGAAATTAAGACAGACAAGCTCTGATCTATACCTCTTTATTTTTTATTTAGGTTTGCCTTTTAGTCCTACTGAAGATTACTTAGTATATTTTCTATTTTATTTGGCACTTTGATTGTAGTGTTCATGAAATGTGAATTCAAAACCAAGTGGCAACACACCTGCTTAGTATGGGATAGCCAAAAGAGGGATCTCAGCAGAATTGACAGCAAATGTCTAAAATGCCCATGAGAGACAGACCGAGATGGAAAAACTTTGTGTTATGGCAGCTCCCATTACATGCATGTAGCGTATGTGAGGTGCTGGGAAGTAATAATGAGGGAACTATATTAAAACAGTAGGACTTAACCTTTAAAAAATTAAATGAGCGGTTTGGACAAATAATAAATGAAACTCAAGGGTAATTTTGTTGCAATGCTTTTCCATTGACTAATTCTGTTCTCTATCCTCAGACAAAGACTATTAGCAGTTTTCAAACTGATAACGACCAAGCCTGTTGTTTTGATCAGCTCTACTCTCAGTCTGAAGCATAAATACTAGATGATTTCCCCGACCCAAAAAAATTATTGTAAATGCCAAACTGATTGATTGTATGCGATTCAGATGAATGGATTCAAATTGTGTAATTCAACAGCTAAGTCCCTTTCAGGATCCGAACATCATGCTAACAACTACCCAGTCCGCAAAAAACTACTGCATATTTCCGGTGTGTAACTACACACAGTATAACAGTGTACACAAAAGTCCTATCCAAGTGCACAGCTTCACCTCAGAATCTGTCCAGCTTACAATATGCTATGCTCATCTGCATTTCTTGGAAAAGGTCTTTATTTGTGAAGGGGGAGCGGGGGGTCTGCAGCACTCCATATGCATGTATTCCTCTCACAAGATACATGAAGATAATGCAATCTGTGCAGCTGCTCATTTCCCACTTCAGCCTGCGCTGAGAAGCGCAGAAGGTGTTAGCTGAACATTGAACAACATGAAGGTGGCTGTGAATTAAGTTACCACATTCACATGGTGGCATAATGGAGGTTGGGAATAGGAATAACTCAATGGTCTGTTGACACATCCCTGAATAATAGACTAGATTAGACTAAACTAGAATACAATCATTTCAGTTGGAAAAGACCTACAGCAATCATCTGGTCCAACTGCCTGACCAATTCAGGGCTGACCAAAAGTTATAGCATCTTATTTGGGGCATTGTCCAAATTAAACACTGACAGGCTCAGGGCACCAACCACCTCTCTAGAAACCCTGCTCCAGTGTTTGACCACCCTGTCTGTAAAGAAATAGCTCCTAACGTCAAGTCTGAACCTCCTCTGATGCAGCTGTGAACTGTTCCCATGGTTCATGTCATTGCTTATTTCCTTTGCAATTTCAAAGTTGGAATATGTTCTACTAAACTTCATCTAGTTTTTTTTTTTTTTTTTGCATGGAATTTTTTAGCTTCCTATTTGTCTGCATACCTACTCTTTATCTCTTTATACATGTGCAGAACCACCTACAGGGTACCGAGTATATACTTAGATCTTTGAGTGGATTATGTAATTTTAAAATGTGTAGGCTATATGAAAACAAAGGGTTTAAACAGAATACTAACTTAAATATAACAGAAAAAATTAGGAAGAGAGACTTCTCGAGAGTTAGCAGAGAGTTAGTAGCAGGTCTTTTCTTTTTACTAATTTTGAAATTTTAAAAAAATGCATCAAATGAAATTTTGAAATAAGATATCCTTCTGAGCAAATAATGAACAAGCTTTTTGGGTGGTGCTTGACAATGACTCTCTATTTTCTCCACTTGCTTTTTTTAGCATTTGAAATTTGCCTCTGAAAGTAGCACTTTGAGGAATTTCTCACAAAAAGCAATAGAAATTAAAAAATGAGAATGTAATTAAGGGGTGCATAAATATCAAGTAGAAAGAGGGAAAGAGCCACAATTATTATATTTTCCTTCACCCATTGATTATGTCATCAAAGATAATTTCTGTTTACTTTCTTTCCTTCTGTGAAACATTAGAAAATGGAGCTTCTTGCTTGTGTCTAATATATTTCACATATGAGCCATTACTGTGGTGCTTCTATTGCACTTCAGAAGGATTTGGAAGAAGCTGATTTATTTTTCTGACACATAAGAATTTCCCTATAAGGCGCTATTAGATTGCTGAGGGTCAGTCATTGCTCCCTTTATCCAGGTATTTGGAAGTCTGAATGATTCAAAAGCGAGACATATTTACACTATGTTTGGGGCATAAGCAGTTAGGCAGGGAGCTACAAAAATAGATTTTAAGCAACTTTCCATCTCTATTTGTATTTAACAGTTACATGTGCTTTGTATAAACTTTGTATAAAACAGTTACCGGATCTATGTCCAAGAACCTCAGTGTATGGCAAGCCTCGTTGGTCTTACACCTTATGTTCAAAGTCAGTTTTAAAAGATTATTTTCTTCAAAATGCTGCATGAAAATACAATCTAAATATTTTTCTTAGAAGGTTACCTTAGATACCAGCTCAGGAATTCTTTCAGAGTCTCAGCAATGGGAGTTCAACAGGAGGAATGGTTTCCAAGTAGCAGAAGATTCATTAATATCTATTTTACCCCCTGCAGAACAAGATACCGATGTATCTTGGATGCCTTCTGCAAGTCAGGTCTAAAATAAATCATGGCAACCAAGAAGTATGATATGAGCAGTGCTGGATAAATACTGGATACGGATTTTTACTGGGTGCTTTTCTTTTTTTTCTTTTTTTTCTTTTTTTTTTCTTTTTTTTTCTTTTTTTTCTTTTTTTCTTTTTTTTTCCTTTTTTGCTTTTTTTTTTTTTGTAGCTACTGTTTCATTTGAAAAAATCTGATTTGATTTTAAAGTGGTGGAGAACATTTTCTTGAAACTCTGTATAGGGTTGTTAAAGAATCTATGCTTCTGTATCCCTCTAGTACTTGCTATGCAAGTATCTCAATGCAGCCACAACATTGTTATAATCAAATCCCTTCAAAATCAAATGCATGTTTCAGCAAAAACTGGATTAAAATGTCTGATTTCTACAATTTATTCCATACTAGTAGCAAAACCACAATTTATTCCATACTAGTAGAAAACCAAAGAAATTAAGAAGGCTTTTCTTGATGCAAAGATGCAGATAGAAAGTCAATGTGCTGCATCAATCAAAAATGAGATAAAACAAGCCAGTGTGTAGCTGAACATAGGAGTTTTACTTTGCTACAGTGTCTGACAACATAATCACACCGATACCAACTCCTAAAGTTTGCACGTTTCCGAGCATTAACACTAGGTTCATTTTCACTCCAAAATAGTTAACAATATGATCCTATTTGTGCTTTGATTTAAGCCATGTAGCTCCTCCTCTTGGAACACTCCAGCGCAGAAAGATAAATTCTTGAGAGTCTTCCTTCTCTTCATTACCTTGGAAAATTTCATAAGGTTTCATATTAAAGTTGCTGCCTTAAGGCTATCAGATTGCTTATCCACCTCAAAAAATCATCTCATGTCCTCAGTTAAAAATCTTATTAGACATAATGAAGCAGAAATCAATCTCTTTATGAAGTACAGAGATATTTTTCACAAAAAAACATACTTCCCAGAGTTGTGCCTAACAATATGTTTAACACATACTTTGTAATTTCCTTTTTTGTGCAGTCACAGAAGAATGTATGTCAGAAGAAACCTCTAAAGACCACCTAGTCCAAAAGTGGACACAGCTTCAGACATGGTTTGACAAGTGCCAAGCAGAGGGGAATAATCACTTAGACCTACAGTTTGTGGTCTCACTAACATAGCCCAGCATGGCTAGCCTTCATTGCCACAAAGGTGTGGTGCTGACTCATGTTCGTTTTGCTATCTGTAGGGACCTCAGGTCCTTCTCAGCAAAGCTATGACCTAACCACTCAGTTCCCAGCCTGCAATGCTCAATGAGGTTGTTCTGCTCCACATCCAGAACTTTGCATCTATCTTTAATGAACTTCTTGAGGTTCTTTTCAGACCATTCCTCCAACTTGCCAAGGTTCCTACAAACAGCAGATGTTCTCACCAGCCATTCACCACAATTTTGTGTCATCAATTAATTTGTTGAGGGTACCTTCCTTCCCGCAGTCCAGATTGGTAATGAAGATATTAAAGAGCTTTAGCCCCATACCAATCACAGTGAATACCACGTTTCACTGGCTAACAGTTAGATTTTGAACCATTGACCAGTAACGCTTAAAGCCCAATGGCCTACTTAGTTTTTCAACAGCTTAGAGTCCAGCCCAGCTTAGAGTCCAGAGTCTACAGTTGGGTTACAAGGATGCTATGGGAGACCATTTCAAAGTCTTTAAAAGCCAAGGTAAATGATGTGCATTGCTTTCCCCTTGTACACACAGCCAGTCATTTCATCACAGAAAGCAACCATGGTGATCAAACATTATTTGTACTAGGAAAATCCATGTCAGCTGCTCCCAATCACCTTCTTGTTCTTAATTTTCTTGGAAATAGCTTCCATGAAGACAGTCCTTATAACTGTAACAGGAACTGAGGCGAGGCTGACCCTTCTATAGTGACCTGGATCCTCCTTCTCGTTCTCTTCCTGAAGGTGGACAGTCTTCAGAAAGTTCCCCTAATTGCCACACCCTTTGAAAAAATGCTACAGATAGGCCTCACAGTAATATTGGCAACACCCAAAATTCATCCTGTTCAGTTCCACTGGCTTGTCTATTTTCAGTTTGCTCTTGCTCATTCTTCCTTTGCTTCAGGTACAGCTTCTGTCTATGCTACTAGGCACTAGGCTACTAGGCTCTGTGCTACTAGGCACAGAGATCTGAGACTGACAATAAAGACTAAGATTTACTCGCCAGAACAGGTCAAGGCAAAGAATATATTGACTACCTCCACCTTTTCTATGTCATTCATCACCAAGCTGCACACCCCATTCAGTAGCAGAACTCAATTTTCGTGTTTTCTTTTGCTGCCAAAGTATCAATAGGATCTTTCTATTTGTGCTTCACATTTCTCACTAGTTTCAGCTGCTGCTGACATTTGACCTTCCTTGTGTCACCCTTTCCTGCCTGGTTAGCTCAGTCAGGAGGTACCCTTTCAGTCAAGCTAGTTTTCTGTTCAACTCTCTGCACATCAGAATGGACTGCTCTTGCACTTTGAGAAGGTCGTTCCTGAAGATCAGTCACCAATCTTTGTACACTTTAAGCCTCACGGCAGCCTCCCATGACTATCAGTTCCCTGAACAAACTTTCTTGAAGTTTTCTCTCCTGAAGATCATGGTCATTATTCTGATAGCAGCTTTCCTTCATTTCCTCAGGTTCTTCAGCTCTATCATCTCATGATCGCTGCAGCAATGGCTACCACCGGCTATCACGTCCCCTCAAGCAGATCCAGCAGAGCACCTCTCTGTCAGTCCATCTAGCACCCGTGCCACAAAATTATCTCTAGAAATCTCTTGACTGGTTTCTAGCACATATCCCTCCTCTCAACAACAGATAAACCAGAAGGAATAGAGTTGCAAAACTTCATTCACCTCTGTTTTCACTAATTCAAGAACATCTGAAGATGCCTTTAGCCATTTTTATGCAACAGATCTAACATGGAGTATTAGATTTCCTCATTGAATTCTTTAGCTTGCTTGTTTACGAGTAATGTCAGTTTGGGAGCTATGGTTCATCTCAATCAAAAATTACATTTGATGCAGTAATTCCTGGAAGCGAAAGTCCACATTACATGCTGTTAATGAGAAATCAAATGAGGTGAGTAGAATGATACCTTGCAGGCTTAGAAGTCAATTACTTGGAGGACACAGAGAAATGATTTAGTTAAAATAAGAAGCCTTTTGGCCTTCCGACAGTATTCAAGCCCAAAGCCAAGGGATATTAAAAAAAAAAAACAACCCACGTTATTTCTTTGCTTTAGTATCAGCACTGCTTTATTCTTCACAAAATCTAAAGAAAATCTATCAAACATTTGCAAAAAATATTGAGCTTGTCTCATATATTTCTGGTATAAATAAAGGTAGTCAGAAACTTCAGAAAAAGACTCTCAAGTGTTCTCGTACAATCCTCTGCATTGCTGAGTGTCTTAACTCAGTTACAGATTTCAAGGGAGCAAAAGCTAAAGGAATGTAGTTCTCTTACTAGCATTATCCAATGTGATAATTGTGGCTACAGCACTGTGGTCATACAGACCCCATTACAAGACACCAACTTACCTATATTGACAATTTGCATCTACAGACATTTTATTGTTTTAACATTTAGCATTTGACTCCTGCTGTTAACTTATCTCTCATCAAGAACTTTGCAGATGCACCTTTGATCAAAGTATAAAGGCCATCCCCATTTCCATTTCTCCTTGGTTGTCTGCTTTCATGATAGTCTCTTTTTTCTCCTTTCAGAAAAAAAAGAAAGCTCAGTGCACAGTAGATTGTCCCTTTGCTAAATTTATGGGCTTTGGTCTTAGCCTTTGTGAAACTGAAATTTCATCTCAACTGCAGCATCCCTCATCTACCAACATAATCAGAGATGTGCTGCTTTAATGTTCTGTTGATACTGGAAAAATGAGAACAATGACCTTTGTTTTAATTAGTTAGCCCAGAGAAGCCACTAAGATGAAAAGTCTGGAACTTCGCAGGCCACTAGGTTACATATTCCACCCATATCTTATGTTAATTATGGGCTTGAATGAATGTTGCTGTACATGCTAGTAGCCTTCTAACTCCTTCATTTCGGTTGGGGCAGGCATATACTTCCTCTCAAATATTATTTTTTTTTTAATTCAGATGAACTGGAGCATTAGAAACTGATCAGTGGATTGTGTACATGATGCTGAGTGATTCACTATGCTATTTTCTTCTTTCTCAAGATACTCTCGTGACACATTCCCTTTTTATTTTTGATAATATAAAGAGTTAAGCCATTATACATGTCATTACAATAAAAAACCTTCTCATAAACATGCAAATTGGATCTTTTCAACATGCAGATTGTGCCTTTTCAGATACCTCAGCAGTGTATCTACCTGAACTATAACAATAAAATTGCAGCACGCTTCTAAATAAATACAATTGTCAGATTCTCCACTCTCAGCCCCTGCCCCTACAATGAAAATGTCCACAGTCTAAATGCTATTCTTGGCTAAGTCACCAGTTCCTTAAGACCCTTCAGAGGTGACCATTGTGCTCTGAGAATGCATTATCTTCAAAATTATTACTTGAAATGTTATTTGACAGTGAAGCTAACAGAGAGATTGTCAGGTAAGACTGATGCTGTCAGCCTGAAAGCACAGTCACACAGGCAGTAATGCACAGATACAGAGTTGAAACTGCGTGAGCTTCCACTGCAACAGGACCTGTCAATCTGTCACATGTCACCTGCTTTGATTTCTGCAAATCCAGCAAAGGCTTCCTGGAAGGTAATGAAACAAAAATAAAAATCTGACTTATGTGTCCATCACAGAATGGTCAAGGGCAAGAAAGTTAGTTTAAAAGCTTGTTCATCTGCATGTTTTCATTAATCAGATAGCTTTTTGGTGGAAGTTGCTGAAAAGATCTCTTTTGACTCCCTATTGCCTCAGAAAATTCATATAGTATATGTCATCAATACAGACATTTCAGATCCTTCATCTGCCACCTCTGTTTAAGAAAACAATTGTAGGCTGGAACAAACAAAGAACTTCAAATGTAGAAAAATATATTTTCTGCTCTCTTTCTGAGTTTTCAGAAATTCATCTGCATCAGGATTATATTTTGTCTCCTCTCCAAATGAGGTCTTCTACCCATAGCCTTGGAAAGGGCCCTTCAGTGAAAATAATCCCTAGAAACTTTGGCTCTAAATCACAGAGCTCTGTGGATGACTTGTAATAAATAGCAGGAAGATCAAAGGAGGATTAGAGGCTGTCTGTGAAGAACATCAGCAGGAATGACAAAAGGAAAGTCACTGGTGCTAACTTAGTTATGTTCCCACCATGAAAATAATAAAAGTAAAAACCCCTTCACCTTATTCAAATTTGCTGGATTCATTGCCTAATACAAGAGTTCCTTGTAATCCTGTGTTACTATTGTCCTGTTGTCCTATATGCCACATAGGAAGAGATTCCTGCAGAGTGTTTCATGTTTATGAATGAGTAGATTATATGTCGCAAATTCAAAGAATAGGCAGCAGGAATTTTAAATGTTCTTTTAAATATAGTAACATTCTAAGATTTAGAAAAATACATGCATAAAACAAAGTAGAAGACCAGACTTTCTCCATAATTATTATTTCTTTCCTTGACTTTTCCTCTTTCTTTCTCACACAGCTGGGTTTGTCCCAGCTTCCTCTAAAAGGCACATTTATTTAGTCAAGGTCAAATAATAAACAGCAACCTTGTTTTTTAGATTAATGAACACCGACTAAAATTTTCCCTTCTTTTCTTGCCTTCAGAATTAGATAAATGTCTATTTTAAGGTCATCTTTATCTTTTAATCTATACTTTCACAGTTGTGTGCTTCAGGACTTCATTCACAGCAAAGTGGGTTTGAGTTCAGACCTGAGTACTATGCTACTAAATTTAGGTGATTAACACATTATATTTTGTCCTCTGACTTACCGGTTTATGGTGATAGTCTTCTACTATGTGTGGCCAAATTATGTACCATGACCCTTTCTGCTCACAACAGGGGTCAGGGTCTGATAGATCATGGCTGTAAGCAGTCTAGGACTAGTGGCTAGGGTAAGCATAAAATAAGTCTCGTCAGTTGAAGTTCCCACATGACCAGGTTATCCTTCTGTGGAAAATGGAGCACAGGGAAGAGAAGAAGAGGAGGAGAAAAATGGTGAGGAGCCGTGATCAGGGCAGAAACCCACACTTGGGAACTGAGAAGTTCCCACAGGCCACCTAACGTAGACAAAATTCTCACAAGGCCTCAGGTAAGCATGTACAATACCTGGCCAAGCACTCGTCTGGGATCACATTGTACTTCCTGCATCAACTTTCATTTGAGCATCCAAAAATGCATTGCCAAGGCAGACTTTATGTCTCCTCTTTAGCAAAATGGGTAGCTGGAACGCAATGAAGTTAAGCGATTCTTAATCATAGAACCACTTATCTTTATTGCTAAGATCAAAGATACTAGAGTAGTGGGACAGCTGAGACTGGAAAGTAATGATGAAATGATGAGGCCACAGAAATTAATCATCATTTTCCCATTGACTTCAGCAACCAAGCGAATAGCCAGGATTTCAGCTCAAATCTTTTACCGACCAACTGCTGCTTTGCACATGACGGAGCCTAATTCCTCTGATGGGGGCTGAGACTTCTCCTCCAAAATATTTTCTTTCATGCTTATGTTAAAGAACAGAGAAAACTAAGAACTCAGAATCAAAAAAGTAATCAAATTGTGGGTTTGAATATATTGATTTATGCCAAGAAACTCTGCTGAGGCTCATCCAAGCCTTAAGCCATTTCTCTGTTTGGAGACTTTGCAACTCATAAAATGCAATTGGTAGGAAATGTAAACTCTGCCTGACGTCAGTAAGACTGTTTATGTGGATAAGGACTGTCAAATGCAGTTAAGCTTGATTCTGTAATGGTAAGAACTTAAAATCAGCCAAACTGAAACCGAGTAATACCAGAGATCCATCCAACTCAACAGCCTGTTTTCAAAAGTGGCTTGTAACTCGTGCTTGGGAGAGTGGGCATGCAGATATCAGGTTCCCCTGATACATCTGTGACTGTTCACTCAACTCCTGCTTAGATTTTGGCTAAGCCATCTCATGCTAAATCCTGATGTACACTGAGAGCAGCGTCATCAGGTCAAAGCAAGAGTACCACATAGGAAGGATGGATGGCCAGAAGAGTTGAAGGGCTGTTATGCAGCAACTATCATCTGCAAGTTGCTGTCTTTTGCAGGCATTGTTTTTTATCTGTAGTTTCCTCAGAGTCCACTAACAGTACATTATCCTGTAAATTTGAGAGATCTAAATGGACCTTGACATACGTCCCATTCAGCTTTAAGAGTGCACTTCCTACACCAGAGATTGCATCCAGATAATAATCTTTAAAAGATGCTGAAGGATGTGAACCCATTTTGGCCTCCACAATATCCTGTGACAATGAATTACGCAGTTTAATTATTTATAATGTGAAAATAATCTCTCTGGAGAGAAAGCAATAGTTTAAGTGAATTGTAAGGCAGCTTGCTCAGTCAGACGTACTGTGGATCGTGTTGCAATGTCTGGGCCATGGCAAATACTCCAGACAGCGATACCAAGAGCGAAGAATATGCATTAGCAACAATCTGGTTCCATTTTCTTTCTATTAGTAGCTCACTGAAGTGTGATGAGAACCACGTCTTGTATATCCCAACAGGACCTATGCCACAAAGAGGAACAGGGGGAGACATCTCAGGAAGAGGTCTCAGCCCACAACTTTGGTTATGCCATTAAAATTGACAGTGACTTCAAGCACACTGTTCAGCAAATTGTTCCACTAAGCAGCTCAAGAATTATCTGAGGATCTCTCCAGTTTTGCAAGCAGAAACATGACTTAGTAGAGTAACAGCAAGTGCTGCCTATTTTCTTTATTACAGGTTTGAGAGAAACTATTACAGCTTGAAGTAGAAGCATTTCCTTGTAGAAATGGACCAGAGATCGAAAAGTGATGGAAAATTTTGACTTCTTCATATGCTGGCAGCCATATAAGAGATTTATAAAGAAACTAAAGGTATTGTGATCTATTCACTGCCCCTCATACAGTAGGATGGGCAGTTTTAGGAGACAATAGTATTAGGAGGCTATCAAATACAGAAAAAATGTTTGAAAGAAAATAAGTCAGAAAGTAAATGTTTCTTCATCTCACCTTTCAATTCTTGCTGCAGTTAGATAGCTACATGACTCACATATTCAGAATCTTAATAATTTTTCCGTGTTGATATGCAAGATGCATAAAAACTCTATATTCTCTTGCTGTGAAAAAAAAAAATCATACAAAACAAAACTTCAATTTCAGAAAGGGGAGGTAAGCAAATTTATGGTTACCAATTGAATTAGGATCACACCAGGAATTTATAAAAGATTGTCCTGATCTTTCGACACTATTAGGAGCTGATGTCTGCTACTTTGTCAGAAAACCGGAATTAAAGTTACTCAGTCAGGTTTGTTGGCATGAAAGATTTTGCAGGTTGACTCTGTACATTTTATTCACTTGTGTTTGTCATAGGGCTTTCAAAATGTCAGGGTTTCTGTGTAATAGCGCATGAGATGGCTGACCTAATCTAATAGCTTCCTACTGACAGCTGGGCCGCTCCATAAAGAAGGGGTTGAGGAGATTGGAGGGAGTTCAGCTCTTGCTCCTGCTCCTGTCTTTCCCCTGTCTGACCAACTGCCAACCATGGATAACCTTTTTTGCCCCTGTGGCTACATTGCATTGCATTGCTGTGATCATCTGGAGAGAAACTGCAGCAAAGCTTTGCAGTTGCAATCCAAATTATTTGAACAGAAAGGAAAAGGAAAACAGGAAAGGCAAAACAAGTAGCAGATATCACTGACAAATAGGCTCCCCTGGCATTGTAGTTTAAATATTTCTTCTTTGGCCCCAAGATTTGGTTTGGTTATTAGTGGCTTTCCTTGCCGCCAGCAGGTCTGACTGTTTGCTCTGAAGTCTCCAATTCTATGTATATCTGAGACTGTCCAGAGCTTGTTTAATCTTTTGTAGCTTCTTAGTTATTTGTAAGGAGACAGGAGGCTGTAGCAATGTCAAAAGGATTTATTGAGATACACAGAAAGGGCAAACAATCTATTCAAGCCAATAAAATGTCACCATGTGACCCACAACTAGCAAGCAGAGATTTACATTTAAATTGATACTTCATTTAAATTGATACTTAATTCTATACCAACAAAATATTCAACCCTTATCAACTGCAATCCCAAACATTCAGCAAGGCCAAAATAATCCATGTAGATTAAACGCTTCCCTCACATTCCTACTGAATTTTAAAATACAAGCACAGCAAGCCTGTGGCAGAGTTGTACAACTCATTCAAACTGAAAAAAACTACTAGATTCTAGAAGCCACAATAATATCTAATGAACATGAACTGAACTTAGCAACTGTGTGTTCTGAGACATGATGTGTGTGTCTCCCTCTGCGGGCAAGGATCTTTTGCAAATCAACAAAACACCTTCTGCAAGTTCTGGAGTCAGCTATTAGCCAGCCTGTATCCATAAAAAAAATCTGACCTTATCTTATCTTTTTAAATTTGTCCAGGAAAGGTGAAGTGTGTTTGGAGTCCCAGCAGGAAGTGTAAGATAGAAAGGGTTACTCAGAGCTATCTGAATATTCCTTCATGTCCTGTCATTCACGACCATTCAACAGTTTTTCAAATTCTGTACCCTATTCATATCAGCAATTCCTAACATGAACTAGTAGGTTGCAGTCACATGGTGTTCCTCAAAAGACATTTGTTGCTTTTTCTTTTACATAAATAGTAAAAGTTTAAATCACTTTAGCTGTCTAACTGCCCTGGCTATCATAAGAAAAGGAAAGACGTTCCCATGCATACCATGACAATGCTTGGGGTCTCTTAGCTCTGTGTGGCACTGCAAAACCTGAGAAATCTGTACCTATACGTTTACCTCACTGAATATACCTAATATAATGTGCACCCAAAGAGCCAGTATAGGAAAAAATACCAGTGTGCAGCAAGAAGACACAGATAACCAGAGCTCAGTAGGAATAGTTTGCATTCTTAATTTCCTATGTCCCTATCAAAGTAACAATAATAAGCAGCTGCAACACACATTCATAGAATCATAGAATCGTTTGAGTTGGAAGGGACCTTAAAGATCATCAAGTTCCAACCCCCCTGCCATGGGCAGGG
>JAOXNO010000001.1:166191442-166216507 GCA_028565335.1 Limnodromus scolopaceus
TCACAGAATCACCTAGGTTGGAAGGGACCTTTTAAGATCATCTAGTCCAACCAACAGAAATAAAAAACAAAAACAAACAAACAAACAAAAAAAAACAACAAAAAAATCCCCGTTTTCAGGCAACTAAACCGAGCCTTTGGGCCAGAATCAATTTCAGACTAGGAAACTTAAAATGTCTCCACGTAGGTGTCTATAGAAGTCTAAAATCCTATTACAGGCAATAGAGCCTAGAAAGCATTTCAGTTCATGATAAAACAGACATCTAGAGGATGACTCAGCTGCCTACGCACTGGTTTGCAGTGGCATTTGGTGCATCTCGAGGTATGCATGATGTCAAATGGACTTCTGGGAGACACTTGCCTGTCTAGAGCCACAGCTGGAAGCCAGATGAGATTACCGAGGACATGGGAAGTGGCATTAATGTCTCTGTGGTATGAATGAATCATATCCCTCCTCATGATCAGCTGAGCATGAAGTCTCCTCCACAGACACCACTGGGCACTAAATTTGTCTCCCTAAACTGGTAAATTCTGTCTTAGTTTTGAAATGAATCCCACCTGTCAGAACCATTCAAGAAAAAAAAAAGGATGCCACAGTTACATGGTGCCAGTTTTCTACTTCAACATAAAGGCACTGAAAAAACATTAGGCATCAGGGTAATGAACGAGCAGAATGTGATAGCTTGTAGGGCAAGCGGTATCTCACAGGAGGAGGAAGGTGGTGTTGCCTCCCTGCATACCATCTGCAATAGCTTTTGTAGCTCTGTTGTCAACATTTTAAAGAAGAAGATGATGAAAGCTGGGGAAGGATTTCATAGAAAGCTGCAAGACCTGGTCATGGTCTAGAAAACACACTAATAAATGGCACGGGAGATATTATCGCACATTATTGCCAATATTTACATCTGTTTACATGGAAAGAAATTTCTGTAAGTAAAATTCTGCAAACTAGCAGGAAAATATTCAGAGAGATGCCATGTTTGAAAACTAAGGACTTATTAATCCAAAGGCTTTTTTTTCCCCCTAAATAAAGAGAAGCTAGCACACAGAGATGGGTAATTTTTAACCTGGGTTTGCCTAGCTTTTTCACAGTCATGCCCTAGGATGATTTGTTCTGGTGCTGAACAAGCAGTGTTCTGCAGGAGGTCAGATCAGAAGAGCAGATAGGCCCCCTGTAGCTGTGATACTTATGACACCACTTAGTGTTGCTGCCACGTCAAAGTGTAACCCCCAGAAATGTCGCCAGGCTCTGCATGAGACCTCACAGACCTTGGGGAATGCACTAAGAGAGAGCGGAGAGCAAAGGCAAAGGCTGCCTTTTAGAAGAGGGCAGACTGTGCCAATTAGCACAGAGATACGCTGAGGTGCATCTTGGTGGCAGTGCTTTTCCTTTCATCTTTCACAGAATATGCAATCCCCCCCCAAAGCCACGTAAGAAGTACAACTACTAGCACATCCCAATGTTTATCACAAGAAACTGTTAATAAGATTGAAGATTACCTAGAGGGAAACTCAGGAAACATTCCATGACTAAAAAATTACAAACATACCTTTAACGTTTTAGACAGCTCTGGCAGTGTAAAAGCAAGATATTCTCGAACAAAACCTGGCAATGAGTTGTCTCTGATTAAACAGTATCATCTAGAGAAGGATGATTTCCTCACAAGGTGGGGAATTACTTCCTTTTTGTGTAGTGAAAGAAACTTAACAAGGAGCTGCTGGGATCTCCACTGTCTCCCACAACAGTGATTGCAAAATTGTTGCAAAATTCATAGGCATCTATGAGGGAATCAGAGGGGATCTGGGAGGAAAAACATTGTACATATAAAGTAATGTAATAATTACTAGTTTCAACTCAACATAATTACAAATGAGCTTCCACCAGCTACTAATTATCTTCTCGGTTTCAAAGGCCATATTTTATTTAAATGAAGTGGAATGAAATGCTGGTAAAAGCTACATAGTACTAATGAGAGAATGCATTGGAGGAGACGTATTTCCCCTTTAGGCCCTTGAATTACAGGTCTTGTTTTTAAAGTTACAGAAGAAAAAGCACACAGAAACTGAGCATCCTCCTGAGCATCTGAGGGACCCCAGGTCTAGCTCAGAAACAAACTTACTTTCTTTGAATATGTAACAAAAAGTACATGCAGAGAAATAAAGTTAATTTGTCATAGAGCTAGTTGTTCTTGAGTCCTTTCTGAAAACATCCAGGCCTAATAATTTTTTTGGATGGGGATCTTGGATCATATCCCTCTCACCTTTCTTCAGGCACCCATGGTACATGTACCTTCAACATTTTCTGCAGTCATGGAGGTAAGCACATCTTTGTTGGGTGTCTAGATGCCTAAGTTATGTGGGAGGAACATTTTGCCCAACTTCACCTAAGGAACTTACAAAATACCCCATGAATTGAAGTCCACTTTTCCACATAGCGGAAAGCCTAAACCTAAAATATCTCTCAAGACAATGTTATGTCACATTTATCTGTGAAAACTAATTAGTATTCATAATCATGGTTACTGGAATAAATTCTAAGGAATAAACAGAGCAAGACAGGACAACCTGCAATCCTTGCCTAAAAGTTCCACTCTAAATAGATAAGGCAGGAAAAGGATGGAAAAAATGATACAACATGAGAGCAGAAGGGGGTGATAACACTCACCATCTGAGATGGTCCACAAGTCTCATTTTTCAGTTAGAAGACAAAGCTCATAGAAATAGAGGAGAAGGAAAGAGACATGTTGGAAAGGAAGACAGGGGGGAAAAGAAGGAACCAACTATAAAGTCTATGCAAGGAAAGAAGTTGCAAGGATCACCATTTTCCCCATATGCTGCGAAGCATATAGGGTTAATGATGGACCACTTGGACATAAATTCACAGTGAAATCAAAGCACTGAAAGACAAACCCAGAAATACCAGAATGATCAAAGAGAAGAGAATGAAACTTTTGTAAGAATAGCATATCCATAGAAATATTTTTGACATTTAAATGTCAAAACGATTTCATGACAACAACAATAGCTGTCAAGTGCAAATGCATGGAGCTTTCCATTCACCTTTCAAATAGTAATTTAATAAGTAATTTTAATATTTTTTCCTTTCATAGACAAGAGGTCTACGTTTTGTTTACAGGATTTGTCATTTATAGTCAAAAATGTCATTCTGATCATGAAACATTCATCTAGTAAGTACCACAAACATCTAAGTTTTGTTTATTATTTATTCCTAGCACGCTGGCTCTTCTGAGGATCAGGGCTACGGTGGCTAAGCACTCATGATCTTGCTGTGAGATACTCACTACTCCCAGTAGATTTACAGCTGAAGACACAAAGCCCTGCCATAAAGCCCACGAGCATGGAGCTCTCTGGAGTCACCGATGTGGCACTGTCAGTCTGCACAGGCATGAAAACCTTGGCAAGCATCTCAGATTGCAGGCGTGATAGCTAAAAAACCCAGACACAACTGCAGTATACAAAACTTTACATACGCACACAGTCTTCTTATTATAGCGTAATGAATGTACATTATCTGTATTTGCAGCTGGTTCAGCGTACTCGTAATTATCTGGCTCATTTCTTGTACATCACACTGAATACATAAATGTAATATCCAGAGATGTAGCACAAGGATAAAAACACAAACATAATTCATATGACTAGAAAAAAAAGTTGAAGGCAATATTACTGTGCTGATGAAGATTCCAAGCTGAAGACCACATATTTTTTGGAATGGCATTTATTTTTTTAGTTTTGTCTCAAAAAGGAATAGACATTTGGCTTTAAGCCTCCACTTTTACAGCCTGTTTTATAACACACATGAAATTATTTTTCAGTATTTAGTTATTTGAACATTAAGCACCAGATGCTCAGCACTCTATATTGTATATGAAATATATATATATATTTTAGTATCTCTGTTGAAACTCAGTAAAAATAAAAGCAGGATTGTTTCTGCAGTTTCTCTAGATAGCAACCTATGCCTCTTGTGTGTGGACTACATTTCCATGTGTGATTAAAATTATAGGTGTCTTGTGGTTTATAAAACCCAATCCTATTTACTTAGCTGTGTTTTTAATTAAGTGTGCTTTGCAGTCGAACTCTCTGTGGCACTTGTATGGAGAATGCTATAAAAATAAAATGAGTGACTGAATGTAATATTGGATAGGGATTGCTGAAACGCATTTTAATGTATTTAAAGTGTGCTCGTAACACTTTTGTTGGACAGGCTAAAAATTCAAATTTCCTGGAGGAGAAGAAACTTTTTTCATTATTTAGGCAGAGTGACATATGATTAGTCATTACAGTCTACCCGGAAAAATTAAAAATCTTCTTTATGCCCCTATTTCCCTTCTGAGTTTCAGGTTGTTCTACCTTACAGCTATTTTCATCAACCATAGTAGAGCAGGTGATAAATGAGGCTCCTCTCCCTGCTTCTAGATTTGCTATTCTGGTGGCTGTGTCACCGGGAACAAAGGACTCAGAGCACCGATACTGTTTGAATTCTGCATCTTTTCAAACCATGTGTACATCTTACATCTGGAAACTCAAACATCCTTAAATTACTAGATGACATCGGACAAGAGATATATAATTATCTGGAAGTATATGCAGTACTTTGTGCTTTTATTGTTCTAATGCCCATGACTGGAACATTCAGAGCTTCAATTTTGATCCCATTCAGCTAATGCCTGTACCAACACAAAACAGAAGATGGTCTCTGCCCATAGAAGTATATGATCTCAAGAAGAGATTGCAGAGACATACAGGATGATGCATAGATTATGCCAGAGAGAATGATGAACAGTGAAGCAGTCACTCTAAAAATATACATCCATTTTAGAGTGAAGTAGGCGATGCCCTCCAAGGTGCCCCTTTCTCTCTAGAGACTATATAAGGAATCTGGGGATGTGAGAACCAGACATCCACCTTACAGACATCTGAAAGAAAAGGGGACAAATCCCGAAGACTCAGAATAGCTAATTATTGCCGATTTTCTCTGGGGAGCACAAAGATAAGACTCAAGGAAGGATCTTTATATAAAAGAGAGCGAAGGAGTGGTTTTGTGCATATTTAGATGGAGCTGATCTCAGTCAGTTTGACACCCACTATGATACCTGGTCAAGCACTTCCCGGTAATGTAATGATGCAATCAATGATTTTTCAATGTATTTTTTTGATACTTAATTCAATTTCCTCATTATCCTCTGCGGTAATAAGACAATACTCTATATATGGTATAAACTTTTATTAAGTTGCAGTAGCAAAATGTACAGCTACAGCTGCAGGTACTTCTTTGCTTTGTGAGTCAACTTGCATGACTCGTTGCTAACCCTGTTTTATACTCCAGCTGGGAGCAGTGAAATTAAAGTTTGTGCTCTTTCTGGTGGCCTCTTTCCCCTCTAAAACAGAATTTTCTGTGTCATCCTGTATGTGTTTGCAGTATGTCAGCTACACAATGATCTGAGCCCCTTCTTGACTCAGATGACTTGCCCTCTTGAACATTTGTTGCAAGTGCGAGTCAAAGACTCGCATTACGGTCTGGGATTTTCCTTTGGGAAAAGCCAAAGTTCTTGCTCATACAATGCAAAGTGATTAGGCACGGTGGGACTAGATCAAGCTGCAGCTAAAGCCACCATTATATCATTTGCCTCTTTCTAAGTTTTTTGGGTGCTTTGAGCCTGAGCTGCAGCTGTGGCCGTAGCTCACAAGACAGACAGAAAGTCTGCAGATCAGGCAGCAGCGCCCTCATGCTTATTTTTCACCTCTACAGTATGCTTAAATACACAGCCTTTTGGTACCTATCTGGATAGAAACTTTTATCACAGACTTTCACTTGCAGAATAGGAATCATACCAGCTTCTTCGTCACCTTCTTTGTCTATCCTGGATTTCAAAAAGAGAAGCACCACCACAAATAACTCCAGTGAGCAGTGAGAAGCACCTTCAGCAATTTTTTTTTGCGTGTTTTTAGTAGGTTCAGCTCCTCCTATTAGTTTCTGTATTAAAGCAGCAAAAGATGGCTAGTTGAAGAAGGAAACTGTATTCTGTGTTGTGATCCTAAGGGTAATCTCTACACTCTTACATTTGCAATGAGCACAGTATTCTAACCATTTAAATTACCCATTTACTGCACTTTAAATTTCCACAATACATCCAAGTAGGGCATAAGAAAGTGTAAAGTAATGAAGGAAATGGCGTAGCTGTTCCAAAGCCATACTTTAAAAAAAAAAAAACCAAAAAAAAACCAGACTACATGCTGCTAACTACAGGAGAGGTGAATATTTCTTTACATCCACTTTTAACACATTGAATTCATCATGTAGGTACAGCCTGAGTTGCTTACATTTCTTTGGCTGTGTACAAATCTTCAGATTTTAAAATGGAAAGTAGTTTTACTTGTTGCCTCATGCTGTCTTGTAGACAAAGCAGTGAACTTTGATAATATTAAATTTTGTGGCTTAACACGGGCTGGGGGCACAAACAGAGGATGAATGTTCAGCCTAAAGGGAGAGACAAGGAGCGCTCTGCCTGTTTCCCCTTGAGGAACAAAGGGATGCTGGCCAAAAGGAAGCACAGTCTCTGAAGGATAAGCTTCTCCTCTGCTAACATCATTCTTCTGCCAACAAATAGGCAGGAATATAATTTTCAAGGATCATAAAGAATATAAATTTAATCTTTTACTATCTTGTTCTGCACATCCTCACTAATTGTTGCACTTGGATTTGGACAGAACTCAAGGGATTGCGAACGGGTGAATCTTCTGCAATTTTCTTTTGTGATGTCGCATTACTGGTGGTTTCCAGTAAAAACAAAGCTTTTCACCCAGTCACAAGAAACACTGAAAGCAAGCATAACAATGTTCTGGTTTGGGAAAAGTGCTCCCATAACAGGTCGGAAACGGCACAATATTGACGTGTTATGTGAAGACCCTTGCTTATATTATTAGCTGATAGAAATTTTGCTGGACAAGAGCTGGACAAGAGCAAAGCTTACAGGAACTCAGAGTCTGTTTTGTGATGACATTCTTTAATTATTGATTAATTAATTAGATAGGCATACAATAATAAGCCGTTAAGCATTCCTGATTCCAGAGATTTACAGATAGTACAGCGATAAAATCCATGCTGCGAGGTCAACATAGCACAACTGTTTTAACTCTTTGGTTTCTTTCCCTGTTGAACTTTGAAGAAGCGCTAGCTACAGCATGTGACATATAGCATCCCTACCTCTTAAGGCTGTTATTTCATTACTGATTATGACATACAAAAAAGCTTGGTACCAGTCTCTGGCATGTATAAAAACAATAATGGGATATAAAGCTCAATATTATTGATTTTTTTTTCTGAGATTTTATTAGTTCTCTATAAATGAATACACTTGTAGGACAATCTAATGAATGGGGGGCATTTGAGGCAAATAGTTTTATCAGTTCAGTTCTTTCTGATGTGTAAGTAATTTAGGGACAGGAATCAGGGTTGTTTTGCCTGGTGTCTGGGCACGCTTACTGTGAATTGAGGCTTCTACTGCTGAGACCTCACCACCACTAAAGGTGTCACCATTGCTGGAGAGGAACAGCTCTGCAACCTCTCAGAGCGATGGCTCTACAGTGACACTGGACATGGTGTCTTTTTAACCAACTAAGTCATCCCTGGGGGCAGGACAGCAAAAGGGAGGTGACAGAAAGGGCAATTTGGATTGAATAGGGGGAAAGGTGGGAGCAATGGACTGTGGGGTTTTTGGCAGGCGGTCAGAAATTACCTCCTTCCTGCTGCATGGACAGAAAGCTTCCTCTCATTTGTCTCCTTCCTCTTTAGAAAAACTCAGCCACCTTTTGCCTCCATATTTCTGTGCTCAGCAGCCAGGCCAGATCCTCCTGCAGTGCTGGGCACTGCATATCCTGCAGCATTACTGAGACTCAGCAACTCCAGACGCGCTGCATGTCCCCTCCTTGGTAGCAAGTGATACTGCTTGTCCATCACCCACACTCCCCAAGTTTGATTTTGTCAGTCTGCCTTAATTGCACACCCACTTACAATCAATCTGCTGGGTATATGTGTGCTGTTATTGTACAGTTACAGCATTTAGTATGTTTTATACATTCATCCAGTTTATTTCATCTTCTGTTCCTACAAAAACATATATATCCTCTCAATTCAATATCGGCAAAATCATTCAATTTCTCTCCTTTCTTCAGCTTCCTTTCTGGCACTTGTATTTATCTTTTCAAGCCCAAGTAACAAAACACATTTACTAGCTGCAGTTGCAAGAATTGTAAATGAGTTTCTTGCTTTGCTTAATTTCATCAAACCAGGAGGCTTGGTAGTACCATCATAACAGGAATTTGTAGCGACACAACATTGAAATAAGCTCTGCATCAATTTGTTCGTATCAGGGCAGAAGTTTTTCAGTATGAAAGAATCCCAGGGGAAATCAGGAGGAATACTGAGTACATAGACACAGAAAAAAAGAGCCATATCACTTACTGATTCCAAGGCATCTTGCTGAAATACAAGCTACTTCTTCTTGCACCAGAGGGAACCATGCTGAGAAATACTTCTATGAGTCTGTTGCTTCACTCACTGATTTGATAAAAACAGAACAAAAAAAAATTACACTTGGTGCCGGATTCTTCAAACTGTTATGCAGCTGCTTAATTACAGGTGTTTGCAAGAGCCCCAGTGACTCAAGCTTAGATGTGCGTTAAGTAGTTGCGGTGTTAAGGCTACAAGTGCATAATGCTAGCTTCTTAAGATATACCACTAGAAGTGGGGTTCTGTCCATTCATGAGATTATTATGATCAAAGTGCTTGAATCAATCTTAGAGTTTTTAATCAATAAGTATAAAAAACACTCCTTTTGAAGCATGAGGGCTTATATAGTAGGAAAAGCTTGAATAGATGTTTCTTATAGAGAAAACTTAAGATATCCAGATTCCAAACAGGGAAAAACAAGGACACAAGAATCAAAGCAGGACTTTGCTCTTTTTTCAAAGTAAAAATCAATTGTAGGATACAGCTGTGAGGACCTCAAGATCACAAAATATATTGGATTTAGATGCCAGACAGCTATAAAAGCTTTTTTGAATGCGTGGACTTCCCAGGGCTTCTTATTCACAACAGTCTCTTTAGTGTCTATTTTTTTCCTTTTCTTGGCAACAAAATAAGCCTAAAAAAAGCCAAAAAGCTGTAACGTCATCCCTGCTAGTACTGCGGCATAATGACCTAAAATTGAATAGATTAGCTTAAATTGAAACATTTTTTGGCATCGTAACAGAGCCATTATGGGATATTTGGTTACTATAGAAACACAGGTAATGAATGAGGCACTGTCACTAAATCAAGAAACCTGAAATAAATGGATACAGACATCAGAAACGTAGCCTCATGTATTAAAGGACCAATCTCACTGACACACCACTGTCTCTAGAATACAAACTCTAACTTTACTGATGGGGCAAATCTAGGAGACAAACTGTGCCTACATGTCATTCAAATAAAAAAAAAAAAAAAACCAGACTTTGTTCAGTGTTTTGAAGGAAAAAGAATAAGTGAAGTTTTAAGAACCTGCTGCTATATATTTACTGTTCCCCTATGTTAAACAAATATTCTTAAATAAGCAAATGGTACTGCCTAAAGGGTAACATTTAACAAAGAGGGCAGAACCAAAGCAGCTACTACAATACTTAGGCAGAATCTGTAACTGCTAGAAATAGCTTTTTTTCTAGTACTTGTGTTGTCTGAGTTTTACAGTTAAATACCATTCTGTTGTTATTGTTTTTTTCCCCAAGGTAAATAAGGAGGAGTTCTTTGCCTTCTCTATCAAACAGCTTTGTCAACGGCTATGAAATCATGTCTTTGCTCTGCTTGACCACATTGAAAAAGCTCAGTCTCTACTGCCTCTACCCAAAAGGTGAAAACCATAGGTAGCCTATATGAAGGTCTGTGCAGCGAGGCAGGGGTGCATGTACTTATGTTTCCCCTTTCCCACACATATGGAAATTTAGCATCAGCACCCACAGAAGCAAATTTAAAAATCTGAATCTTCAACAAACTTGCAAATGCACAAAGCTGGCCCTTTCGACTCTCTCTAACCACGTCTGCCGTTCTCAGCTCACCCTCCTCATCCCTCGTTCTTCCTTCTCTTCCCCGACTTTCTTCCCAGAATCCCTCACACGCAGACTTGCCTACTTTGATAAAGAAGAGGTGTGCCAGTGCAAATTTAAAACTTTCTTAAAATTTTAAATTTTTCCACTCCAGTAATTCTGAACATATTTG
Source organism: Limnodromus scolopaceus (assembly GCA_028565335.1). Taxonomy (NCBI): domain Eukaryota; kingdom Metazoa; phylum Chordata; class Aves; order Charadriiformes; family Scolopacidae; genus Limnodromus; species Limnodromus scolopaceus. The sequence goes on from JAOXNO010000001.1 coordinate 166,201,718, forward strand.
CTTGGAAGGTAGTTCTTCATTACTGCATATGTTGCCAGTTAGAGAACACAGTGTCTTACTAGCTAAAGTTTATTATGGCAATGTGAAGTATAAATATGATGACTGGAGAAAGAGAATGAAGAACAAGGAAAGATGCAACCTAACAACTTTGGTATTTACCTAAGCCTTAGCAACCTTACACTTACCGTGCAACACTTATATGAAGACCAGTGTTATAAATGTTAGAGGACAAGTGAGATCCAAAGATAGGACTATGGGACAGAAAGCATTTATTACATACATGACTGGTCTCTGAAGGTGATTGACAGCTTTATCAGGACACTTGAGAAGAGGATCTGGATTTCAAATGTTGCATTTGCAGGACTGAAGGATCAGTATCTACGGTAGAATTTAGGAAATATTTGTTTCTGCATAGTAGGCATACTTCAGACACCTTACACTAACAGAATTTAACAGTAATATGTTAATACTCCTTGTTTCTGATTCTATTATTACAGTGTTATAAGAGCAATTAAGGGAGAATTACTTTCCAGGAAAGATGATAATTGTAATCTCATCTTCCATCCTACCCCTGAAATATGACAACTGGTGTCATGTCTCACTTTGCAGGCAAAAGGAAACAAAAAAAATAATAAATCTGTAAAACACAGCCTAATTCCTTTCTCCCTGATAAGAGTTTTGCCAGCACACAGCTGAAATAAATGTTGCAAATGACACTCTCCGCATGAGAAACAGTGATGTAATAAGAAAAGGTGAATTTCTAGTTTGTAGCTTGTGTTTGTCATACTTACCCTTTCCCCCGCAAAGATGAGTGGAGAAAACTGTTGGGTTTTCAGCAGGGTTGTACAAATCCTTCCCCAAGCCTTCAACAGAACATCTCCACCAGAGGATGGGTTCCTCGGACCAACTGATGGGTCTCTTTGGTAACTGTTTTTTCGGTCTCTAACTGGGTTATGCTGCATGTGTAAGCTCCTACCACCCAGGGAATGGCAGTGCCTCTAGCCTGGAAGCAGCTGGAGCAGTTCGCACAGCACTTGCTGCTCCTGCAGGAGATGGTTCCTAGACTTTAGCGAAGGGGATCATGACAGGTACCTTTCTTTCACGTCGGTCAGGAAAGAAATAGCTTTTGCAATTTTTTTTTGCAATTTTGCAATACTCAGACAGGCTAATGGCGACCTCATAAGGCATTTAACATCTAAATAAAGCACTGCTTTAAATGCAGTACCAACACAAAGGGGTATTGCTTTAATTCTCTCACAAAGGAGTCCCCATTAAGTCCATTTAGCAGAATACTTTCATGGGGAAAGTCTAACCATCCCTCCTTTCGTTTACATTGACATACAGTCTGAAAAGTCTATGGGGTTAGAAAGACCAGAAAAGTTGCATTTATTGATCTTCTCTTGCTATCTTATGCTGGTCCACTGGAGAAAGAAGGGGAGAAGACAAGTTGTACTGAGTCTATCTGGGATGGCATCCATTTTCTTCACAGCAGCCTATGTGGTGCTGTGTTTTGGATTTGTGACTAAGACAGCGTCAATAGGACACGGGTGTTTTGGCTACTGCTGAGCAGTCCCTCTACAGCACTGAGGTTTTCTTTTTCCCACTCTGCTCCCGCCAGTGATCAGGCCGGAGGTGCACAAGAAGCTGGGAGGTGCACAAGAAGCGCAGTCAGGACAGCTGACCCCGGCTGACCACAGGGATATTCCATGCTTTATAATGCTCAGAGGTAAAAGCTCAAGAAAAGGAGGAGGATGCCTTCACGGTTATGGCATTTGTCTTTCCAAGTAACCATTAGGCGTGCTGAGGCACAGCTTTCTGGGAAGTGGCTAAACATCTGCCTGCCGATGGGAAGTAGTGGATGAATGCCCTATTTTGCTTCGCTGCACACGCGGCTTTGCTTCACCTATTAAATTGTCTTTATATCAAGCAGAAAGTCTTCTTGCTTTTGCTCTTCTGATTCTCTCCCCCATCCTGCTGAGGTGGGAGTGAGCACGTGACCAGGTGGAGGTCAGAATCAGCCCACCGCAAGAATACAGAAGAAGGGAGACAAAACTAAGACTCCAAGATGACATTTTTGTATTTCCTGATGAAAGGAGCCAAATCCCAAGGTTGGAAAGGGCAGGTCACAGCTGGCACTAAAAGCAGGCCCTGTAGCATCAAAGATTAATTCCACCACATTTTTTAGTGGAATTTTAGGCTGAATAGTAACTGAGACAAGACTAGTCTTCTTCTATGAAACTGGATTTCAAAACTTTGTGATTTTCCATTTCTAAAGTCCTAGAAATATTTCTATATTTTGTAAAGGATATCTTGAATTATTGATGTAATATCCTTTTGGCAATGTTCTTAACAGCTTTTTTAATACTGTAAAAAACCTCTCTGTGGTCAGATTTTTCTTCAGCGAATTAAAGAAAGACATAGACTCATAGCTCACCTAATGAATATACATAAAACTTCTCTTCATTTCTATAAAATCAAATTGTAATGAAAGATGTTTTCAAACATTTGCCTTTTCTTTCTATTGATCCAAAGAAAATCCTTTACAAATTGACTGTCATCCTACTGTGATATCCTCAGGTGATAACATGTAAGTATTTCATTTTAGTACTAAAAGAACAACTACTGTATCAGCTGCTTGTGCAAAAGTTTTTGCACAAAAGACATTTGTAGTCTGCAGAACCCAATTACTATTTCCAGGCAATGAGGGTAGCAAGGCAAGGAGGCACTGCTAAGTGGTATAAGGCATGAGTGGTGCAGGTCTCTACGGGCAGAGGCAGCCCCGTGCGGGCATTTCTCTGAGACCCTCCGCTCCATTGCTGCTACGTAGAGCCTGGGGAAGGCAAAGGGGACCAGAACAAGGGAGGAGAAGGGACGACACATTTGAAACTGAAGCAATTCGAAACCTTAAAAAAAGCAAATCCGAGACCCAGGACAATATTTTCTACATTTGGCAAATGTGTTTATTTTTTAGGCCACTTCTTCATGTGTGTGGATACACAAGCCAGGCATACACATGACACCTTCTGTTCACCCTGCCACATACTCCAAAGAGATACCAGCCTGCAAAGTGCTCTGTGCCCAAAAACAAAACTCCTTAGAGCCTCTGTCATTTAGAATATAAGTGCCCTAATGTAGCTGCATTTACGCTAAAAGGGCAGGATGGAGATCTTGAAATCGTAAGAGAGGATGCACCAATTTGTTAGTCTTTCAGAGCACTGTGTACTGGCACAGCAGCAGGCCAGGGGAGGGGAGGCAAGATGCTGCTTCTGTAACTGCACAGTTTTTTCTTTTAAAGCAGACTAATAAAAGCTCAGTGGAAAGTAAAAAATGTTGTAAAGGCTTTCTTGACTTTGCCAAAGACTGTAGTCAGGAGCATTCAACAGCTTAAAACTTCCTTGCCCGCTGTTCCCAGGTCAGCTGCTTCTGCCCAGTTTCTTTGAGGAGCTGACTACACTGCAGCAATAAATTTCACCAGCTGGAAGGGGAAAAGATGGAGAATTCCTTCTGCACCAAAAATACAAATGAGCACAGTTGTGCCACAAAGGCAAGGCAGGAAGGAAGAACACAAACACTCATTCCTCATATTTCTATGCACCTAAATATATCATAGCTTTCCTACAAAAATCTCTCACAGAGAGATTCTGTTTATTAATTACAGTAGCTAACAGCACAGTAAAAAATACTGGCTGTAGGCTGCCATCTGCTGTTTTGTGTAATGAAAGGTCACTTGCAAGCAGATTTTATCACAGTTAGTTTCCACTATAAGCAGCGTGACAAATCCCCTCCCATGGCAGGCTGGGGGCATCCCATTTCCATCAGTGGCAGCTGATGAAGTTTCTGGAAGCCAGTGGGTTCTCTGAACCTGATGTATTGCTCCCTAGGACTCTTTAAAAGACACAGTTTTGCACAGACATTGCTTCTCTATTAATGCTAATTTCAAAGGAATGTGATTTGATACTTACTGTAAGGTTATGAATCTTTAAGGCACACAGACACACACGTGCAATCCCCATGGAAGCCACACTAATAGACAAGGTTTAATTTTTGTGGAACTTCATGTCATATGTACAACTTGTACATTGTTTTCTTGCAGTAGGGTTATAGTTTTATACTCATCAGATGGCATGCCCTGAAGGTTTTCCATCTGTTTTCCTGGGCTCTTAAAATCATTTAATGACTTATTACAGCTCTGAACATAAACACTTTACTGGGTTCAAGTGCAGCATGTAAATTAAATGAACCTGTACTGATGAGGAGATACTGGTTCCTTTATCAGCTGGCATTTACGTTAACATGTGCAAGACAAGTGCTCATAGGAAGTTCTAGAAATAAAAGCCAGGCTTGTGTGATTCAGTAGCATTTTTGCTATTGCCTTCAATGAGTTCAGGATTTCAACTGATATATCTTGGTCTTGGTGCATGAATTCCCAAGCTTGCAATAAGCCTTGCACGTACAGACTCTCAGACTACAGATAGTGCTGTTAGTTTTGCAAGGGAAAGGAGGGACATGAAATTCTCTCCGTATTGATCATATTCTCAGAAAAAGGCTCCAGTGATCATTTCAGTATGTAGTGTGTACCTCCATCTTGTGGTAGTTACTGTTTCAGAAATGGTGCTATTAATACTTCAGTTCTTCATCTGAATCACTCATCGTTTTTTTAAAAGTCTCACAAGTCCCTATTACAAGCAATGTTAAACTTTCTTTGTTCCAAAAAATACACAGCAGAGTAATTGACTACGTAATGGCCAACAACACAGTTGAATTTTGAGATACTTGAGCATCACATTCATGATGCTGTAATCAAGAGGATATTGTCAAGATTAACAGACCTTATACTAACTTACTTTTATGTTCTCTATAGCCTTTTCCAGAATGGATACAATGCTTTATAATGTGAAAGGGTCTTTGCTTGCTTGCTTGCTTGCTTGTGTGTTTTAATAGATCTCAGTGGAAAGTAGAGAAATCTGTGCTATTATGTATGTATACGCATTCGTAAGTACGTGGTTGCATTTGCATGCACATATTTACAATTTCTGAGAGAAAGAGAATAGGGGCTTCATATTAAGTTTTTGGAAGCTAAAAGAGTTGTGAAACTTATTCAAGCTTTCCGTTTACACCCAATAAGAGTCTTCAACAACTTAAGCAAATTTTGTTGGAGCCACCTTCTAAATTCTACTATCTCTTCTTAAAAACGCTGGATGTCTTAAAATTTAACATGACACTTCTCCATTCCTTGAGCTGACAGTTCCGCAAAAAAACCCCAAATGCAGAGTCTTGCACATGGGATAGGATAATGCCATGCAGCATGGCAGGCTGGGGCCCAGCTGGCCAGAAAGTGGCTTTGCAGGAAGGGATCCAGAGATTCCGATAGAGTGTTTGAACACGAGCCACCAATACAACTTTGCAGCAAACCAAAGTGTCCTGGACCATATTAGCCAAAGTTAAGTCAGCAAGTCAAGGGAAGAGATTATATTCAGCACTTGTGAGACCACATCTGAAGTGCTGTGTCCAGTTATGGGCTCCACAGTAGAAGACAGACACTGGCATACTGGAACAAGTGGAGCAGAGGCCACCAAGCAGGTTTTGGGCTGGATAACATGGTGTGCAAGGAGATATGTGAGGTCAGGGCCTATTCAGCCTGGAGAAGAGACAGCTGTTGGTGGGGAGATCTTACTGCTATGAACAACACCAGATGGGAAGGTGTAGAGAAAGTGGAGTCAGATTTTTCTTGAAGGCGCACAGTTATAGATCAAGAGGCAACAAGCACAAATTGGAACACAGGAAAATCTGAATAGCTATGAAGACAAAGGTATTTACTATGAGGGTGGTCAAACACTGGAACAGGTTGTCTCAAGAGGCTGTGGGATCTCTACATGTAGAAATATTCAAAAGCCAACTGAACGTGGGTCTGAGCAAATCCTAACTCTGCTTTGAGCAGGGGAGTTGGATGAGACACCTCCAGAAGGTACCTTCTGGCCTGTCTGATCCTCTCCTTCAGCTTCTGAAGACTTTTCTTGTTCGCACAGCAGTAACAACATAACACAGAAATTCTCTGCTGGCTCTCAGGCATTTCAGCAGCTAACGAAGAAACAGCACATGACACTGGAACAGAACATTCATCTGGAACTGTTAAATCCATCAGTTCTCTGTGAGACAGTGAGACAATTCCTACCATTGCACCTCTATAAAATGTTTGCTTCTCTTTCGTTTGTTGGGGAAACAGCTACCTTTGTGCTATTTAATCACTGTTCCTGGACATCATGTGTAAATGGCTTTGCCAGTCTAACAGTACAACAATATGAGCTGTCACATTAGCAGATAACATGAACAGTTAGCCTTTTCCAGTTAGTGGAAAACAATTAAGAAACTCCCTTGTCACTCCAATAGGGATGATCTATTGTTAATCAGACACAAATCTCACCTTAAAAAGATAAATAGGCAGGTTATTTCTAAGTAGAACACACCCACTAACAACTCTGGGGGCTTGTTTTATACAAAACAGTAGCTCTCATTGAGTCTGGTCTGGGCTCCAATGAAGATGAGGGTAAGGGAACATTTGGCAGCCTACTGAGTTATTTCCTTTAAGTCTGTGGGAGTGGAGAGGTTGAGGGACATCATGAGGACTCAAATCTTTAAAAACCAAGGTTACAAATAGTAGTTTTCAGTATCCATTCTTGTCTGTCGACTCTGGCACTTATATTGCCATCAGGACAAACAAAAAGCAATCCTCGGTTACATCGCAGTATTGTATGCAAAAATGTACTAATACAAGACTAAATGTTATTATAAAGAAATTCCTATATTCAAATATATAGCTTTTAATGTATTTTTATTAATGAAAACTTTTTATAACAGCTGAGTGAAATATCCTGCATCTCTGTTCACAATAAAGCAAATCCTAGTGCTATTTTGAATGACCTCGGCATCTTCAGGCTGACAAACTGAACATCTCAACTGACAGTCAGTGGATATATCTGTTAAGTCCTGAGACATAAGACATAACTTTTATTTGCTATGGAAACTCCATTGGTGCCATTCTCAGTAGGCTAATGTAGATTTTATGATGACTTCTATTGGAAAAACTCATAGATTATAGATAGCAAGAGAAATCTTTTTTTTTTCATTCTACCTCCTAGAATGCAAAATTAAGGGTTATAATTTAAAATCAGTTGCCAATTGAGAAGAACATATGAAACTGTGTATCAATGCCTGTAATTGGCACATGTAATGACAGCTCCATGAATAATGTATGAGCAAGAGTGATTGCTAATCATATTTGGAGTCTCTTAAATGTGGCTCTGACTTCATTTGGTCTGAAATTGGAGGAAAGTAGTAAAGTTTATGGAGCATGAAGTACTGCAGTTTTTTGTTACATACACGGGCTTCAAAGGGCATTAAGAGTGCTTTCTGTCACTCTTTAACTATAAAAGAAATGTTAACTCCTTTGGGGAAAAATACAGAATTTGGGACTTATATTTGGAGTGTTTCTGATTGAAGAAATATGGTAGTAAAGATAGATACTTATTTCAGGCAGATCTTCTGTCTTTATTTCAGAACTTCCTAGGTTTGCCTTGATTGTTGGCTGTCTTGCTCAAGTAAGTATGTCTAACAAATAGTTGGTTTCTGTGTATACATGGAGAGGAAACAGGTGACACCAGAACCATTATTTTTAATTTATCATAAGCCTTTCAAATTTTCGTAGCTTTCAGTCCTGCAGAAATGTCTCCAATGTTCAGCAGATTACTTATCTCTTAGCTTTTAAAGTTACCAATTCTTAGTCCTGAAAGAGAAAAAAAAAAAACCTCAACAAAAAATCCCACAGAGATGAAAGCATCTAGGCATCACATAAGAAAACTGGTGATTTTCCAGGCTCTCCCACTGCCTCCTTCTACGTGAGCAAGGTGTCTGGTAGCAAACACGACTTTGATCTCCTGAGGGAGAGGGTCTTCTCCATAAATCATGATGGCAAGAGTAAAAGGAAAGCAACAGATTCCTTTGATGCTTTGCCATGCACAGCAGCTGGTCTGGGTGTTTAAAAAAGTAACCCGCTCTGAACACATTGAGTTGCAGCTCCCCAGCTTTTTGATTAGGAGCCCTGTTGAGCATCACTGTGTTAAGATACTGTTCTCATACCCATGGCATGTAGTAACTTGTCTGCTTTAAGGGATGGGAGCAAATTCAATCAGAATTGTTTGAATGGCTGTATGCTTATCCACTTCCTTATTTCCCTGATGCCCTTTGTCACAGGTGTAGATCTTTTTGTCACCCTGAGTTTACTTCTCTAGTGCTGTACAGCTCCTCCGCAGCCTACAGTTCCCTTAGCGGGGAGAAAACAAGCTGTCAGCCTGTTGCCAGGGCTGAAGTACGTCTGCTTCTTTTTATCATGAGAAGCCAAGACAACATTTTATCTATGTTCACTGTATTAAGAGCAAGGTGAGACAGTTACTTCAAAAAGCAGAAAGAGAAAGGACAGTTCAGGAGGTGTATGACAGGATTAACATCATGCATAAAGACCACGGACATGGATGGGATGCCTCTGGCAAAAAACAGGAGTGATCTGATTCTAGGACAGAAACAAATACCTTGATATTTAACTAAGAAAAAAAAAACAAGCGAAGAATGAGGAGAAAGGTAGAGGTAAAATAGAAGAATTGGAGCTTCAACATTGCTACCATAATATTTTGTCAGAAGCAAAATGGTAAATAAGGGAACTGGCAGTTTCTCAAAGATACCTAATACCAAGATTTCTCAGTGCTAAGGCTTTCTAGGAGAAGCACAAATGCTTAGGCACTTCAAAGGTAACATAACACAGAAGAACACGACATGGATATTAATGTAAGGCAAACAGATACATGATTTCAAAAAGGAAAGCCAGACAGCTCATTTAAAGACAAAAAGAAAAAAAAGAAGAAAAAAAACCCCAAAACCACCGAGCAGTGCTATTAGGTAAATTTACTTTCACAGTTGACCTTTTCCTCCTGTCCCTATAGTAAATGCTCAGTCAAGCATTTAACTTCTGCCACTTTGCTGGCTGCTCCCTGCACTCTTGGGCCTCTTTCAACATTCACAATTCTCACAGTTCATGCAAAACATAGCTACCTGTCTGTCTATCCACACATACACACAGACACACAGGTACACAGAGTCAACATCCTCGCCCTTTGGTCTGATCTTTTCTTACTTGCCTCTGAATTCTGTTGCTCTGATCTGCCACTTACAGTTCAAGCTGCTTGCCTTTCCTTTCACTCTCATGCTGACTTCTTTCTCCTGTTGCTCTATGCCTTCTCCATCAGGGACGACCAAAACATAGTATGGAAGAAAAGGGAAGAAGTTGGAAATTTTAGATTTTTATTTTTTTATTGCATTCTTCTAATTCTTTTTTGTCTGGATAGAAAACATTTTTTGCTAGAAGGGTAGCAGCCTTCTTTGTTTGTGTGGCAGGTATCACTCTGACAATGGCATTGCCAGCAAATTGCAATGGAGACAATATACAGTTTTCCCCAGAAAGCTGACAGAGTGTGTAAGGGAAATTGAAGATGTGGATTTCCCCACAGCATTCAAAGTGATAAAAGGGAAGGACTTAATTCTCACCGAGAGAGAATTGTTTCAGACTGCTCTACAGAAACCTATTAAAGGGCATCAGGAGAGGCTCTGAGATCAATAGGTATTTAAGGGGTAGCCTGTATGAGAGGAATATTTTTGGAGGAGAAAGAAGTATTAAGAAAGAATGTGGGTGCTAGTGGAAAACTGACTGTTGCTTGAACAAGAACAACAACAAAAAAAACCCAATCCCTGAAAAACAAGGTCCATGTGCTTCTGGCACCTTGAAAATATTTGCCCGAGTTAGTGGGAGTTCTGGCTGTGTGCACATTTTTTGTTGTTTTTGCTATTAAACATACGGCTGAAAACCATTTCCTTGACTTATTTACAGAACTGTAATTGGAAAAAAGGATTTTCTTTTCTAACTTACTCTGTTACAGTGTTGTTAGTCAAGCAAACAATGACACAAAAAGCATACAGAAATGCAAGTTGAGCAGTTTTTAACCTCTTCATTGTTTACAAAATATGCTTATTTTGTCTCCATATGTACTAATTCATTAAAACTACCTCTTTCCCATAAGCAATATAATTGTACCAGTATGGAAATATCAGGTTGACCTTTCAGCCCTTCTGTAATCATGACCTTAGCTATTCCATTAAGGTAGAAAAACTTAGGAACTGTCAGGAAGTGTCTCTGCAAATGCATCAGTGGGAAATTTCTCTCCTGTATTGCTGTCAGAAAACACACTGGGATGTTCCATTTGCTGGATAAAAAAGATGACACTTCAATGAGAAAGGCTTATGAAAGCTATCCCAGCAAAACAAGAAAGTGAGGCAGCATCTGGAATAAGCACAAAGCAAGAGCAGCCGCCCAAGTGTGAACTGGAACTATGTAAAAGTGATGAAGAAAAGAAATTCTGAGCCTTTGAAACAACTCCAGTCAGCCTGAAATAAACTGGACTGCTATTCCAGTAATAATACTCCTAAACAAATTGTTACTGTTCCAACAAGCAATGCAATCAGACTTTCTTTCTTTTCTTTGATGAAACCATATATACTGACTCCCTTTTATCTGTCTATCACAATGCTCTCTTCTGAGCTACAGTGATTCATCCTTTAGTATTGAATTCTCCCAATAAAATTTCAATTAATAAATAGATCCTTTGGTTGCAGAACACATTGCCTGTGAATTTTCAAACAGTCAGGATGACTATTTAAGACAATTGTTTATAGAAACAATACTAACAGTTGGCCAAGGTTTACAAGACCTTTTCTTCTCGGTAACGAAGTGCTTAGAAATAATGTATTTTTTGTTAATCTGATCTTCCCTGTAGGAAACACTTTATAGTTAAATATAGAAAACAAATTTGACTTACAAATCTGTGTTACAATAATAAGCATTGTTTTTACAAATATATTACAAAGATCAAGGAAAGTGCATGCCGTCTGGTGATGTGCTGCCAATATTTTAACAAAGATATCTAAAAAAAAAGGTCCTTCCTTTGTTCATGCTAAGCTTTATGGACTATGTGCTACACAGCAATAAAGTTGTAAAAATCTTTGTTTTTAACCGAAAACACTCTTGTTCAGATTTGCAAAAAGGACAGAATCACAAAAAAGGGAAAAGCCATTTTAAATTAGCTTTTTCTGGAATTTTTATTATGTGTTCTGAAAAATAAATTAATAGAAAGTTAGAGTTTCTCAGCAATTGAGCTCTTCCCTGCACAAGCCTCACACTCCATGAGGTTTGGCAGATTATGTCCAGAATCACCTTGGGGTGTAGAAATCAGTTGTTCCCCTGCCAGTATCTAGTAATCATTTCAATTCAGTAAATGTACACTGAAAAGAACTATCATAAATCCATGGATGTGTTACACAGTGGCAATAATTTTCTTTTAAAATATTGCTGTTACTACCTTCTCTCCTCAGCCTCTACTCCAAATTTCTACAGAGAGCTCAATAGTTAAGTCACATATCCAAGGCAAGGGAGATCGAGGTCTACTTCCTATGTTTTCTTGAGATTATCTTAATCATTAGACTCCTCTAGCTGACAGTGACTATACAGAGGGAAAGACCTTGTAAGAACCACTTACTTCAGTCAGTCCATATTACTTTGAGCTTTTCACAAATTATTTCAAGATTCATTGCATCAGAGACAGAGCATAGAGACCATGAAGACTATGCTGTATCCCTTGCCCCACAGGCTGTTTAATGAGACTTCAATGTTGTTTATGAACAAGGTTTGTGTCTGTGAAGACATCTCAGGTGAAACTGCATAGGCTCCAGACTAATCTCTTGCTTTGTTTTCCTCATTTGTCACTTTTAGAGTCACTTACACGATGGCCTCTACTTTGATTCCCATTCTGATGCACCAGACTCTCCCCATGAACTATAGTAGGATCTGAAAGCACTCCTGAACATAAAGTCCTTTTTTGGAATCAGAATATAACTCATTAATCAATCAAATGTCTTACTTCCCATCTATGATCAGTCCATAGAGGAAGAGAGCTTGTAAAGGGCCACTCATAGCTGTTTCGGCTCAGAATTTGTCTGAAGACTCCGGGTTACTGCAGTTCAGTTTGATTCATTTCACAGGGAAAACATTCAGTCTCCAGTAATATGTGTATCTGTCTTGGAAATGTGACTAAGTTGTAGCCTAGAGGTGAGCTGCAGGACTTTCTCCAGATCAGACACAAGGGCATCACTCTGTCTTCAATCTGGTAGAAAAATTATAACAAGCCTCTTTAGAGTACCCTTCAGCAGATCGCTAGCATTGAACACCACTAAATTGCAGTCATATGAAGAATTATAACCACCAGAACCATAATCAAAATGCTTAAAGACTGCAATACATGTAATTTCTGTGCGCTCATCAAACTATTCCAAACTCATCGAATATAAGCCTTTTAGACTCCTTTGTCTACCACTGACAAGTAATTCTGAGTCTTTTGCTCACAGCTGAGATACTACTTAGTATATCATAAAATTCCTGAGTTATTTTGTTTAAATAATTGAAGAAACATGCATATTTGGGAAATGTTGAGTTGGAGTTGTGAACAGCGTAATTCAGACTTAGCTACTGTTTTAAGGTTCGTGCAAGGATCCATCTTTCTAAAGAAATTCCAGAAGATTTAAAGTTTGGTTTCTCTATAATGTTTTTCACCAGTCTGTGACCACCAAGCTTGAGACGTATTGACTGTGATAATACATGTGCGATCAGCATCTCCCAGTATAGCAAATACCTGGCGAGTCACACGGAGCTTTGGAGTGTAGGTTGTGTAAGAATTTTCAGCATAGGAGAAAAAACAATGAAACTCAGGAAAAATTTCATAGTTATTAAAAAACCAGAAAAGACAGCAAAATTTATGGCCCGTTGGATGGTCTCTTAGTACAAGATTCATATCTCCCTGTAAGACCTGGGGCACACAAGGAGGAATGATGAGTGTGGTACTTCAAACAGTTCAGTGTGATCATTTAAGGGGTTCAGGGGACAGCAAACAGCTACGAACTGGACAATTATTTCAGTACATCTTCAACTGGAAGACCTGCGTACAGTGCATCCTACTACTCTTTAGTACAGAGCAAAACTTCTCTCAGGCCCTTGTCCTTTAAATATTGAGTATCTTATAGACTCATCTCTATTTACCCTTTCAGGCCCAAGATCAGCAAGCCACCAAACCCAGTTAACCAGGAAGATCCATTAGCTTAAAGAAATTCTAACAATTAGTGAGCATTTATTTTGTGAGTTTGTGGTAGATTTTTTTGTGCAGTTTCCCAAGAAAAAAGAATTCAGAGAATTTGTAATGGATTGGCTCTTGAAACCAAGGGCACTCTTTAAATTGCTTTACAGCTGCAGTACCTGTTTCATTTCAGCCTTTGCTGATTTTTTTTTTTTACAGCTCAGTGAGAGGTTTATAGCTTACTGACAAAGACAGAAAGAGAAAGAAAGGAAAACAGAAAGGTGTCAGTTGTATCCCCCGGGCTCTGATAATCGTAAAAGGGCTTCCCATTTATCTGGTTCTATTTTGGATCATTGGATCAAATCCACCTTTCATGTGTTGAATTATTACAGTAGAGTTTTAAGCTTTTATGTGGGAGGCTCATTACAGCTCCTATAATGTGCAAGAGGCAACTATTTCAGTGCTGTTTCAGAGGGAGGAAAATGGTTTAAAGCTCAGCAGGCCCTGGAAATGGCTCTCTTTCACAGGAGAATCCTGCTCTCTTTCTTTGTGAGACATTGAAGGACACCAGGCTCCATGAAACTCAAGCAACCATCCAGGACTCACAGCCTTTCACCACCACAGGGTACTGCCAATCAGGGGTATCCAGCAGACGTGGAGTCCTGGGACCTGCAGACAGGCAGCCCAGCAGAGCTGGGTGGCCTCCTCTCACTGCCCAGGGATGCTGGATGCCTGAATCAGGGGACAAAGCACCTTCCTGAGGCAGAGGGTTGCAGCTTCTCAGGGCTCCAGCTGGGCTCACAGCTCTTGCATGTTCCAGGAGCAGCATTTTCCATTTAGCTTCTGCATGCACTTTAGATAAAACCCTCTTCCCCTGGAAGTACCAAGCATATTTTGGTGGACTTGACAGTGTTAGGTTAAAGGTTGGACTTGATGATCTTAAAGGTCTTTTCCAACCCAAACAATTCTATGATTCTGTCTTAGTAGAACAGGAAGAAACCTGAGGCCACAGCATACCTCTGTTCTCCCACTTTGAGGATTATTCTTACACCTATCTGCAAATAGACAAACTGTAAGTGCAGATAAGAGAGTAATTTACCTGCCTTAGCTCAGTGATTGAACTGCTGACAGAAGCCAGCCATCCTGACCTCCTGACTCTGCTCTAATGTTATCACCACAGTTATGAACAACTCAGTCAGACTTGAAAATACCAGTGGTGTGGGTGACATCTTACAGTGAAAACAGTAAGGTATCAAATATGAGCAAAGACAAATCACTCCATTGTAATACTAAAAAGAATTAGAATGGATAACTAGTCATAAATGAGGTCTGAAAAATAAAGCACCTGATCCAACAAAAGCCAAACGGCAGAATTTGCAGCAATCTGGATAGCGACTGTAACTGTTCATAAAGATGAACAGTATCATCTATCATCCCTACCAATATCTGAAAGGAGTCTACAGGAGAGCCAGAGAGGGATTCTTTGTCAGCAGGTGTAGTGACAGGACAAGGGGTAATGGTTTTAAATTGGAAGAGGGGAGATTTAGATTAGATACCAGAAAGAAATTCT
>JAOXNO010000001.1:166216607-166244549 GCA_028565335.1 Limnodromus scolopaceus
TGAGCAACCTGGTCTAATGGGAGGTGTCCCTGCCCATGGCAGGGGGGTTGGAACTCGATGATCTTTAAGGTCCCTTCAAAACTCTAACCATTCTATGATTCTATGATTCTATGTCTAGATGCACGCTTATCTGTGCAAAGATCACCTGATGGACAGCCACAAAGGGCTGCATCCTCCAGCAACGAGTCTTACAGGTCGACTACCCATTTTTGTGAAGAACTGGCTTCTTGCAGTTACTTTGAATCTGGCTACCACTCATTGCACTTCATGGTACTTTGCTCTCATACTAGAAGAGTCAGCGAACAGCCTTTTACCCTTCCCAGGGCTACAAAGATGATTAGGGGCCTAGAACAACTCTCTTATGAGGAAAGGCTGAGGGACTTGGGTCTGTTTAGTCTGGAGAAGACAAGACTGAGGGGAGATCTGATCAATGCTTATAAATACTTAAAGGTTGGATGTCAAGAGGATGGGGCCAGTCTTTTTTCAGTGGTGCCCAGGGATAGGACAAGAGGAAATGGGCACAAACTTATACATAAGAAGTTTCATCTAAACATGAGGAGGAACTTCTTCACTTTGAGGGTGGCAGAGGACTGGAACAGGCTGCCCAGAAAGGTGGTGGAGACTCCGTCTCTGGAGACATTCAAAACCCACCTGGACATGTTCACAGGAACATGAGCAACCTGCTCTAGGTGGACCTTCTTTGGCAGGGGGATTGGACTAGATGATCTCCAGAGGTCCCTTCCAACCCCATATCATTCTGTGATTCTGTGATGCCTGCGGCACTCACAGGTCTTGCAGACCTCTGCCAAGCTGTACTGGTGATCTCCATCCCTTAATTTTTCTCACTCTTTTTCTCTCAACCTTTTCCAATTGCAATGTATCCTTTAAAAGATGGAAGGACCAAAACTCCACTCAGTGTATCAGCTGTGTATCAGAAACCCAGGGTTTTTCTCCACAGCAGTAACGACCACTTCAGAGCCTATCATATTATACAATGATAGGGCTGGTTTTTTCCCATGTACATCGCTTTACATTTATCTACACTGAATTTCATCTGCCATTTTTTTGCCCAGTCATCCAGTTAGTGACATACATATTCAACTTTTTCCTGCCAAAAATAAAAGTACCGCTCCATCTAACTACTTCATTTGCTTTTTGCCCTCTATCAAATGCTTTCACATGAAGATCTTTGCAGAACTCATACATCTCCAATAACTATTTTTGTTTTGCTGAAGCAATGGCTTTTCAACAAAGAGCTGTATTCATCAAAAATATTGCATCCAGCTTTTCTTGGTAATATAATAGAGTCTTCATTTGCTTTGTAGTTCTGTGACTTTAAGCCTTTCCAATGTTTTGCATATAAATTAAGCTAAAAAGGACATAGACACAGCTGGTGTAACTCAATGTGCTTTCAATGAAAGTTTCTAATTTTCTGCCCTTATTTTCCGTTATTTGAATAATTTTTTTGTGCAGTTGAGTGGAACTGCATATAGAAATATGGTGGGATGTGTGAAGTAGAAATGCTAGAGATGATCAAAGAAGTCCTTTAAGACTTTTAATTATTTTAGCATTCCCTTCTTCGTCTTCTCTGCTTTCATTTTATCCACAATCTCTTTCGCACACCTGCATTGAAATGACAAGACCCACAACTGACATGGACATGGAGGCATGCCAGTTTGCACTGGCAGACTGTTTGCTGGGATACACGAATAAATGGGAGAATTCATAGCAGGAGGCTTTTCAAAATATTGAATTGGAATTTCTTTGCAGAACCCTAATTGCAAATATAAACCCAGAACATTGCACAGCACATGGCGTATTGTTTACACTATGGTCCATATTAGAATAACTACTGGATAAGACATATGATTATCACACCATGTGGTGATACAATCCCGTACAACAAAATAAACTGTTTTTATTCCTGTCTAATGATCCAGAACAAGGGAGCCCCAGTAAGCAATATAACATGAGCACTGAATCAACAGCTTATTTTGAACACACAAGAACATCTACCAGACAGTGATATTGTGGAAAAATGTTATTTTATTAAACACCTTTAGAGAATTTAAAGCAATTAATGATCCAGTTGTTAGTGTATTCTATTTGTCAGTGGTTGTATTAGTTTGCAGAAAATATAATTGCTTTGGCAGCCCTCACTGTCATTTTCTGCTTCAGCATTTTATTATACACCTATAAAAAACAAGACGGTAACTGCTTTGAAATGCTAAAGGCAGAGCTAGATGCTATTTTATCCATTAAAGAGATTACCTGACCTCTCTGTGTTTAATCACCTACATTGCAAGATGCTTACTATGTTTAATTGGACAAAGGAGCTTAAAAGATAAGACACATCAAAAATGGTATAAGTACCAATGACATTTCCAACTACAGCTGGAACTCTCCAAGACATTATAGATGTGGTTTTATTATATTATAGTAATGCCACTCTTTTATATATATATATATATATATATATATACTGTTTTCTAGCACTCATGTATTAAGACTCTAAATATATGGATTTCAGAGATGCATTAATTATGAATATTAATAGGAAATAATTTCATATAAAGATGTGTACATGTATTCTGGGGATCAGGGACATAAATGTATTCTGAGCCAAAATATGACAGCTATTTTGTAATCCTAACAGATATATATAAAGTATTCAGTGTTTCAGTGTTAGATCTACCACAAATGTCTTGTAGACTATATTCTAGGATAACCTGTGAATACTGCATTATCATTTTCCTGGGACTGAGTTAAAATTCTGATTAACAGTTTGAACTCTGCAACAATTTCTTAAAAATGGAGAAATCGTCATATAACATGAAGGTTGTGTTTGCACTGCAATAGGCCTAGGGTAACCAGGAGACCGTCATTCCACTCCCAGAAGAAGTGTCCTGTTGCAAAGGCATTATCATCTCAAAAAAAGGAGGGCCATTCAAAAAGATGTAAGCATTGTGTGTTCACTGGTATTAACTGTATGACTTATGTTAAGGCAAATAAAAATCAGGGAGTTCTTACCCTGCATTTCTCACAGTCTCCTAGCAAACCAGTGGGTGACAAGAAAAGGGGTGGCAAAAATAATTTCTTTGTTGTTTTATATTCCTAACAAACCAACAATGGCCTCCCTTTCTGTTATGACCAAATCAGTGTGCAGGGTAAAGGTATTTATGTGTGTAGTGCAAATGTATTGAACAGCTGCATTTTAAATAGAATAAAGTGTGTGTTTGGGATGCTGAGAAATAGTAACTGGGACAAGGAGATACAGAGGGCTACCTGAGATATTTGACATGAGGAAAGGGAAGAAATGGGAGATCTGAAAGATGCTGAAGAAGAAAAAGCACTGGATGCAGCATAGATGCATCAAGCTAAGAAAAATGCCTGAAAGACAGAGAAGGGGCTTTCCAGGTAAGCCAAGCTAACTTCAGCTTTTTGCAGTTTACCCAGGTGAAAATTTCCGAGATATCAAGTGAAACAGCTAGATGGAAGATCAGGGAATTTGTCAATTACTGAAATAAAGAGGCTGCCTGAAACCACGCACTTAGGTGAGCTGCTGTAAAGACTGTATAGTGAGGTACATAGTAAGGGTCAAGGAGTTTTAGAGAAAATGGGAACAGGGAAAATGAATACTGCAAAAAAAAGACAATGAAGGTCAGAACCAGATAAAATGATCCAAAGCATTCACTCACAGAAATTTTAACAGAAAGATTGATTGGTCTGAATAAAGAACTAATGGAAATATCTGTATGTGAAAGCACCAAAGGACTCAATATAGAACAAAGGTCAAAATAATAGCATATATTAATAACCAAGGACACTACTGACAGTAATAGACTGGTTAAAACTCAGGGACCTGTCACTGTTCACATCAAGACCAGCAGGTCTATGATCTGATAAACCCCTTGCACAATGGCTTTTCAGCAGATGACCTGTGTGCTGACATCAGGAAGGTGGCAATAAGGTGGCACCACAATGTGTGTGCTATTCTTCTTCCTCTTACCCCAGCTGGAAGACTGAGTATAGCTGTGAGGAGACCCAAAATGAGGAATCCCTAACAAAACTTTGCTGTGTTTTAGGCAGGATGAAGCAAGAAATATTCTGAGGCAAAAGAATCATATCATGGCTTATAAAAAGAGTTTTAAAAAAATCATTTATCATTGCTATAAAATAATATTGTGACATGATTAGGACTCAATTGCTGGTGTTCCTTTTCCCTGCCACACACAAGTGACCCTGGGCAGGCTACTCAGACGTGTCTTTGCGCTTGTTGGTAGGTCTAAGAGTGAGTGAAACCTATGTGGGAATGACCATGAGTGTCTGATTGAATTGTTTGGAAAAAGATATCTCCATGCCCTTTTACAAGGTCTCACAACAAGCTAATTTCCTGTTTATCTCAGATAAACCAGGCCTGTGCATTTTGATCACACTTACCGGCTTAAGAAATAAAAAAAATCCCTTTTAAACAAGATAAATGTATCTATTTAATGAGAGCATATGCACTGTAGAGCTTTTTTTAACCTTTTCACATTACTTTTTTTTTTTTTTAGATTGTCTGTAGAAATAATAAGTACTGTATTGCAAATCCGTATAAAAAGAAGTGATAAAGACCTCAGCATCAATAGTACACATTTACTGGTGAATATTTATTAATAATTTTTAGCTCAATTAGGAATTAAATTTTGCTGACTAGTTTGAGCTTTACCCACAACTTGTCAAAAATGGACCATTTCTTACAGAATGTTTTCATTTCTTTATAGCCAAATTATACAGTAACAAAGGTTTTTTAATGCACATGATTGTAATCTTCTTACTAAAACCAAGAATATATTATCAGGAGGTGGGATGTGTGAATGGTAGAGAGAGGAAGCTTAATATTAAGCAAGAAGGACAATAATAAGTATAAGGCTTAACTTTGATATTTATGCTTCAGAGTTCAGGGGGGAGGAAAATAACAGAGTGGTATTAAAATTAAGCTCAAAAGCTCTTGCCCCAAAAATTGTAATGTATTTTCTCTGTATGAATGAGAATACAGTCCTCTGCTAGTTAGCATGGCAATATTCTGAAATGCCAAGTGAATCCTAAGTATAAAAGTGCACTGAAGATACGGAGGTAACAGTGCTGTCCATGACTCACACCTGCACAAATGGTCATTATTCAAAATAGTGCCTGGATTGTACAGACCATGTGAAAACTGCAGTGCTCGTTCTTTTTGGTCCCAGAAACTATGGACCAATTAAAAGCCACATGAGCTCCTAGACAGAGGGAAACCTGTATTCTGCATTGCGTGGGACCACTCTGAAATTCATCACCTAAGAGGGAGTCACATCAACACAGCCAGGAAAAGCAGATTGGCCACTTATAAAATTGGTCTCTGCAGCCTTTGAAGAACCATATAGGTGACTCCTGCATCTGTGCTAACAGCACATGATGCAAAGTGACAAAGGACAAAACCAAAAAATATGTATAGAAAGATACAGATACAGATATATAAGTATATAGACATACAGATATACAGATATATAGAGATAGAGAGATATAGACATAGACATAGATATATAGATATAGATGGATGATAGAGATAGAGATAGAGATAGAGATAGAGATAGAGATAGAGATAGAGAAAGAGATAGAGATAGGTGATATAGATGATATAGATGATATAGGTGATATAGATGATATAGGTGATATAGATGATATAGATGATATAGATATAGATTGATATAGATGATAGATATATAGATAGATATAGATATAGATATAGATATAGATATAGATAGATAGATACAGATATAGATATAGATTAGATAGAGAGAGAGAGAGAATTACTTGAAAAGCATTTGTCCAGACACTGGGACAACTGGCTGAAAGAGAATAATCCGAGTAAAAGGCAACCCAGAAAGAAAGACAAAACACAGCACTTCACCTCTCCTGAGGATTTAGAGACCTGCTTCTCCCTGTTGACCTAACAATTGCAAACACATTGGCTTTCAGAACTCTTAGTACATCAGACAACCTGGAGCAATTTACTTTGATGAAGCCCCTGTGTTACACCTGTGCAGACCTTTTCTGAGATCTGTGGCTGACTGTGCTGAATACGGGGAACAATCAGTTCTGTAAGCATGAAACCTTCTGAACTCACCTCACTTCAGGCAGGACCTTGGAGGATCCAAACCCTTCTGACGGAAATTTGATGAAATTGCATCAGATTTGGCTCCTTTAATGAAAACTCCTTCAACATTACCTCAGCAGTCTCTACCTGTTTCAACTCTCCCTCATGTTCTCATGCCACATACCATTTACTTAGCTTTCTGCTAGAAAAACACCACTTTGGTGAGACATACCACAGCCAACTGAAATTTCAGATGCTTTGAGCTGGGACATAAAAAGCATGAAAAATAGTAAATAGTACTTAGAGGTGGGGAAAAGCACGTAAAATAGAAAATATCATGTAGGGCTACAGGACATTCCATGGGATCTAGAAAAAAACAAAGGCCAAGTGTGATAGGGTGGTGTCCTCATTTCAGGTGCAATAGAGTTAATTTTCTTTCACAGTGGTTGCTGTGTTTCAGATCTGGTGTGAAAGGAATATCAATAATGCTAAGTGTTTTGGTTGTTGCTAGGTGATGTTTATACTCTTCAAGGAATTTTTTCAGCTTCCCACAGAAGCTTAGAAGAAGCACAGATAGAATGGAATGGCCAGAAAAACTTTCTATACCATAGATGTCATGCTTAGTATATAAATGGGAGTTGGCCAGGATGTGGGAATCTTCGATCACTGCTCAGGACAGGCTGGGCAAGCAATTCACCAGGTGGTGAGAGTGAATTGTATTGTATTAATTCATCTGGTATATTCTTTTACCATTATTATTATTATAATAATCATCATCATTATGATTATTGTCATTATTGTCATCATTATTATCATTGTATTGTTATTTTCCGTTTTCCATTATTTTTCTATTAAACTTTCTTTATGTCAACCCACGAGTTTTTTCCCTTCCCCTCCTTTTCTCCCTCTCCTCCCTACCCTTCTCAGGGGGAAGGGGAAAAACTAACTGAGTGGCTGCATGGTCCTAGCTGCCAACTGGGGTTAAACCACAGCAACTGGAAACATAGTCAGTTGTGATTTGGCTCTTCAAGCAAACGAGAAGAGAAAGAAGAGCAGGATCCAGAAACAGAGGGAAAAAAGCAAACAAAAAAAAACCCCAAACCTGGAAACCTGGTTGGTTCAGGTAACTAGGCGGCTAATCACTATTCTTGAAGTCTTTTCATTGTGCCTCTTTCCCTTTCCCTCTCTCATTCCTCTGCTGCACAGCCTGGTGTGCTACTGCCGAGAATGTCAAAACAGGACCAGTACCTCACTTCTCACGTGAGCTGAGGAGAGACAGAACTGGTTGCTATGTACTATCTGTTCCATGAGATCTCCCCATCCTCTGCCAGTTTTGCCTTTGACAAGAGCATGTGTATTTGTACATACATCCTCACCTGGCCCAAAATATTAAGGGTGGAGGGTATGTTTTCTTGCAGATACCCCATTACAGGGGTGTCCCATACTGAGCACCATTCTGCTATGTGATTGCTGAAGAAGCTGTTTGTTCAGGGATTACCATGATACAATTAGAAATAGAGGAATTTGTTTCTTTGTCAGTCAGCTTTCCAGAGGAGAGAACTCTTGACCTGACTGAACAGCTGGCTCCATCACAGCACCAAGTGGTGGGAGTCAAATACATAGGGCACAGCTAGGGTAGGAGAAGACCACATGTCCCATGCTGCCCATATTAGATAACAGCTTCACTGTCCCAGGACAGTTTAAATCCCTCCTGAACTGCATTTCTGAGAGAAACCAGGCTGTTGAGGGCTCAGCTTGGAGTGAGACAGTTCTGCATGAGGACATGCTTCATTGTGCCCTTCTGCAGCATGCTGGGATGGCAGAAGAGTCCAGACTAAATGGTGTATATGTTTGCAAATAATCACTGAATCACAGAATTGTAGGAGTTGGAGGAGACTTTCAGAGATCATCTAGTGCAACCTCCAACACCAAAGCATGGTCACCTAGAGCAGGTTGCACAGGATCGCATCCAGGTAGGTTTTGAACATCTCCAGAGAAGGAGACTCCACAGCCCCTCTGGGCAGCCTGTTCTAGTGCTCTGTCACCCTCAAAGTAAAGAAGTTGTTCCTTATGTTCAGATGGAATTTCCTGTGTTTCAGTTTGTCCCCTTTGCTTCTTGTCCTGTCACTGGGCACCACTGAAAAGAGCCCCATCCTCTTGACACCCACCCTTTTGATATTTATAAGCATTAATGCGATTCCCCTCTCAGTCTTCTCTTCTCCAGGCTAAATAGACCTAGGTCTCTCAGCCTTTCCTCATAAGAGAGGTTCTCCAGTCCCTTGATCAGCTTGGTAGCCTTCCTCTGGACTCTCTCCAGTAGTTCCGTGTCTCTCTTGAACTGGGGAACCCAGAACTGGACACAATACTCCAGATGTGGCCACCACTCACATGTGACAGAGTAGAGGGGGAGGATGACCTCCCTCGACCTGCTTGCCACACTCTTTTTTATGTACCCCAGGAGACCATTGGCCTTCTTGGCTACAAGGGCGTGTTGCTGCCTCATGGTCAACTTGTCCACCAGGATTCCCAGGTCCCTCTCTGCAGAGCTGCTTTGCAGGAGGTCAACCTCTCACCTGTCCTAGTGCATGGGGTTATTCCTCCCCAAGTGCAGGACCCTACACTTGCCCTTGTTGAACTTCATTAGGTTCCTCTCCGCCCAACTCTCCAGCCTGTCCAGATCTTGATGAATGGCGGCATAGCCTTTTGGCATGTCAGCCACTTTTACCAATTTTGTGTCATCAGCAAACTTGCTAAGGGTACACTCTGTCCCCTCATCCAGGTCATTGATGAATATGTTGAACAAGACTGGACCCAGTACTGACTCCTGGGGAACACCGCTAGTTACAGGCCTCCAACTGGACTCCGTGCTGCTGATCACAACTCTCTGAGCACTGCAGTTTAGCCAGTTCTCAGTCCACCTTACTGTCCAATAATGACTGATCTATTAATCTTCCTTATGCATTTACTCACCCTGACTGTACATAGGATTGGTGTTTGCTCAGAAATAACAGGTCTTGGCAAACAACACCTGAAGGCAAGTACAGGCAACATGAAGAATCAAAATAACAATGACAAAGTGGATAGGATGGCGTCTTGCCTCCACCAGCAGAAAGATTAGAGGGCAGCTTATAGCATACAATTATTCTATTC
This sequence comes from Limnodromus scolopaceus, assembly GCA_028565335.1. NCBI lineage: Eukaryota > Metazoa > Chordata > Aves > Charadriiformes > Scolopacidae > Limnodromus > Limnodromus scolopaceus. The sequence goes on from JAOXNO010000001.1 coordinate 166,225,876, forward strand.
CTCCAACCATTTCCACGGTCATCTCTGATGATTTTATCTTTTCTTTTATTGCTTTCTTTACATATTTTCTCTGCTGATACACATGTAAAGAGTTGTATAAGACAACAGTGAAGCTCTGTTTCTTGACGCAAGTTGTGTTTTTTCTTGTTCTGAGACTTTGAAGATTCACAGGAGTTTTCACTAATGTTAGCTAGATACTTCTCAGAAAATCTTCATCTTCGTTCCCTTAACACCCCCTCCCAGCAGTCTGCATGTCAACAGAGAAAATCTTAGAGCAAATTTTAAACAGCTATTTCTCCCATCCATAGTATCATATGTTGCTCCCTTAGACTTTCTGTGTTTCATTCTTCCCAAAGAACACAATCAGCTTCTGTGGCACTGCGAATAAATGAGCTTGAAACAGATGTATCAGCTAATACTGTGTCAGTTAATAATAAAACGGTTTCCTCCATGCAGTACATATATAGAGCAAACTTACATAACATGTCCATGAACTTACACTGAGCAAAATCCCTGCTTAAAACTTCTAGGTTCTCCAACCCTAATTTGGGCATCATCTTCAAGAAATCTGTGCTACAGAGAGTCTATATCTGGGTCAGGCATCTGGAACCACAGCGGAAAAGTTCCCTGGTTTCTCCCACACTTGCCCATTTTGGGGTTCATAAATAGGAGATGTCATGGAAACAAGCAGAGTTCAAAACAATGAAAGATGGAAAATGCCTTTTTTTGTTCATATCTTATCAAAAAGCAAATTTTCTCACTTTTTTCTCTTTATTTAATTCTTCATGCATGAATAGTTTCCATACTGTTTCATCTCACTAAAAGAAACCTTTAAATATTACTTTGGGGAAAAAAAAATCTCCTTTTGAAATTTTCCAATTATTTTTTTCTGTGCACGGTGCAAAGAAAACTAGCATGGGCAAAAACTCATTTGGTAATCTCATTCTGACTTTAGAATTTCTTTCAGTCTCATTTTAATTCCTCAGCATAGGCTTTGTTTTGCGCAATATTCAAGCCTGTGAATCTAAATTTGATCTACGCATATTTGTATTCTTCCACAGATCCTACAGCTGTCAAAATTTTTTTCCAGTTAATGCAGCATATTCTCATAGTCACTCACCAATGAAACAAATGCACTACATCTACATAGCTAATGAGAATACATTAACAATATTTGATTGCGCAGCACAACTTCAGCTGTTATTTAAAGACAGAGCTATGTTATCATAGTTAATGCATACAATTAACTATTGGAATTCCTGTTGTTTGTGTATTCCTATTGTTTGAGGCACACTGATTAAGTCCCAAAGAAAAGAGTTCTTCAAAAGTAATTTTATGAACCACAGATCATATCTGGCCTGGAACAAAAGCAGAGTTTTACCAGATGCATGGAAATTAGTTTCTTCAATCTATAAGAAGGGTTTTAATAAAGGACTCCAGGAGGTTGTGTGAGCAATTTCCAGCACAGCAGTGGAAATATATATTACAGCATTTGCACACTTTCTGAACTTACTCCTCAGCAATATTTGAAGAAACAAAAAAAAAAAAAAAAAAAAGAAAGAGAATGACCACCATCCAGTTGTACTTTTTTCCTTACTGCTATAAATGTCACCAGTGTTCCAATGGAGTCTCTAACGACAGCACATAAAAAATGAAGAAAGGAAAGAAAGAAAATACTTTTAAAGTGAGTTAAAAATATTAATGCCTTGCTTAAGCTGAAAGATTTGGGTCCAGGTCTGTTTTTGTGACATTTGTGGATGAGGACTCCTAGCTGAAGCAGCTACTGTTCTATCCTTGAATACTTATTTTACATATCTTTATGTTGTTGAGTAAACAAAATTTAGAAATGTTCATACATGCTGACACACAGAATTTTTCACTTTCAAATGTCTGAAGGAAGGGCAAATAATAGTCTTTAAATCTATTTCTGTAGTTTATGGAGAAAAGAAAGGTCTCTTCCAAAAGCCCTCTGATAACAGCCCTCTGTATTAAATGGGAATTTACTGAGAAGACACAATTCTTTCCTGAAAACATGTAAATGTTGGCAATACAGCCCAGGGATATCCTATCAGATAAAAGAGGAAGGAAAAGGACACTAGTACGTATCTGAATTATATACAATTAGTACATGGAATGTAAGCCAGAACTACTTCACCCACGTCTAGTTCACACAACTCTATCAATACCAATGACTGAACTGAACTGAATGGTACATCTGCTCGTTATTTCAGTCATGCTTTATCAATGCCCCTGGCTGATAAATCATGTAGCTCTTAGTGTCACAGAACTAAAGCTATGACACCTTCCCACTGCAGGTTTTTTAGCAGCTTGGCTCTAAATGTGTGTAGTATGAACTATGTTTTCGCACTTATTTGGATAGCGCCTGGCACAATTACACTCAAATCTGTGTGCTCTTTCAAAACAAGTATTAAATAAGAGTGATAATTATAATGGTAATATTCACTTGGAATGGAAAAATATCTAGCTATATCTGAGAGACAGAAAGATCTTCCCAAAAGACTGAATTCCTATTGTTCTTCCCATCTTACTCTACTTTTTTGAAAAAGAATATTTTTTTTTCTTGAAGCCAACTAAAAAACTTTTTTTTTTGCAGTGAGTGATGTAATCTTGCTTTTGACACATACAGTATTATGAAGAAATAGTAATATGATTTCAAATCCCATTAAACTGAAAATATATTCCTAGCATATGTAAGAATAGCCATTTAGGAACCATAACACAGAAAAGATAGAAGTGTTAACAACAGACAAGGAGAAGGCTGAGGTTCTCAACAACTTTTTTGCCTCAGTCTTCACTGCCAACCCCTCTCCTCACACCTCCTGAGTTAAAGGACCAGGCAAAAACAGGGGCTATGAGAATGAAGAACTGCCCACTGTAGGTGAAAACCAGGTTCAAGACCTTCTAAGGACATAAGTCCACGGGACCTGATGAAATCCATCCACAGGTCCTGAGGGGGCTGGCAGATGGAGTTTCCAAGACCCTTTCCATTATATTTGAAAAGTCGTGGTGAAGTTCCCACTGACTGGAAAAGGGGAAACCTAACCCCCATTTTCAAAAAGGGAAAAAAAGAAGACCTAGGGAACTACAGGCCAGTCAGTCTCACCTCTGTGCCTGGCAAGATCATGGAGCAGATCCTCCTGGAATTGCTGCTAAGGCACACGGAAAATAAGGAGGTGATTGCTAACAGCCAGCCTGGCTTCACAAAGGGCAAGTCAAGTGTGACAAATTTGGTGACCTTCTACAAATGTGCTACAACATTGGCAGATAAGGGGAGAGCAACAGACATCATCTACCTGGACTTATGCAAAGTGTTTGACACTGTCCCGCAGGACATTCTGGTCTCTAAACTGGAGAGACATGGATTTGATGGATGGACCACTCAGTGGATCAGGAACTGGCTAGATAGCTGCACTCAAAGGGTTGCAGTCAATGGCTCAATGTCCAAGTAGAAGCCAGTGACAAGTGGTGCTCCTCAGGGATTGGTACTGGGTCCAGTGTTGTTTAGCGTATTTCTTGGAGACATGGACAGTGGGATTGAGTGCACCCTCAGCAAGTTTGCCAACGACACCAAGTTGTGTGGTGCAGTCAACATGATGGAGGGAAGGGATCCCATCCAGAGGGACCTGGACAGGCTTGAGCAGTGGGCTTGTGGGAACCTCATAAAATTCAACAAGGCCAGGAGCAAGGTCCTGCATGCGGGTCACGGCAATCCCAGGCACAAATACAGGCTGGGTGGAGAATGGATTGCCAGCAGCCCTGAGGAGAAGGACTTGGCAGTGTTGGTGGATGAGAAGCTCAAAATGAGTTGGCAAAGTGCGTTGGCAGTCCAGAAAACCAACCGCATCCTGGGCTACATCAAAAGAAGTGTGACCGACAGGTCAAGGGAGATTATTCTGCCCCTCTGCTCTGGTGAGACCCCACTTGGAGTACTACGTCCAGATCTGGAGTCCTCAGCACAGGAAGAACATGGACCTGTTGGAACAGGTCCAGCAAAGGGCCACGAAGATGATCAGAGGGCTGGAGAACCTCTCCTGTGAAGAAAGGCTGAGAGAGTTGGGATTGTTATGCCTGGAGAAGAGAAGGCTCCAGGGAGACCTCATAGCAGTCTTCCAGTACCTGAAGGGGGCCTACAGGAGATATGGGGAGGGACTCTTTATCAGGGAATGTAGTGATAGGACAAGGGGTAATGGTTTTAAACTGAAAGAAGATAGATTTAGATTAGATATTAGGAAGAAATTCTTTCATGTCAGGGTGGTGAGATACTGGAACAGGTTGCCCAGAGAAGTTGTGGATGTCCCATCCTTGGAAGTGTTCAAGACCAAGCTGGATGGGACTTTGAGCAACCTGGTCTAGTGGGAGGTGTCCCTGCCTATGGCAGGGGAGTTGGAACTCAATGATCTTTAAGGTCGCTTCCAACCCAAACCATTCTATGATTCTACAAAATCTTTCATTTGCTTGAAACAAGACAGTTGTGCGACTACCACAGCACTGGTATTAACATGGTTCTGATGGCAACACCTCAGTTGTTAGGCTTGAAAACCCTTCATTAATTCTTCTGGAAAGAGCTACTTCTTCATAAATCTCCTCCTTCTATATTTTTCTGTCTTGAATACCAATAAGGTCCATCAGCTAATGTTCTTTTTGACCAAAACATAGAGATTGGGTGAGTCTATAAAACCTGAGTATACAAATGCATTCAAGTATATTTTTTGTAACAGTCAGATCATCCCACTTACACAGTGAATTAAAAAAAGAAAAACCATTCTGTTTGCTTATAGGTTTTAATTACTGTTTATAGTCATTTAAGGTCATTTCTGAATTGTGTCTCCTGTCTTACAATGCTGAAATGCAATTTTAAGGCTCTCCCTGAACTAATAATTTTTAAGTGCACTGTATGTGGATTGCATATTTACAGGAAAAAATATTATAATGAGGCTTTCATTGAGTTCAATTACGCAGGACTTGCATTTATAGAAACATCTCCTACTGTTCATTAAAGAAACTCATGAAGTTCCTTCGTCTCTTTAGCAGCAAGAACAAAAAAAAAAAACCTGAGCGTTATCTAGAGCTAATCTCTGGCAGATTTGGTTTTGATTCATGATGATAAATTAGAATTGTGGCTTGAATTCATTAGTAAAACCAGGGACTCGGGGCCTGAGTCTGTTGTTGTTGTTCATGCAGGAGCTTTATCCATGATAGAGAAAAACACCTGTTTTAAGTTACTGAAGGGAAACTTGAGTTACTGTAGTGTAACTGAGAGGATAATCCAATCAATTATCCAAAAGGATGTACAGGAATTCTTACACCTTGGGCTAAACTTTCACTCTAATTTACATAGACTTGCACTAATTATACTTTTTTCAAAGCTATTTCCATAAAGTAAAAGGTGAGTGTTTGGTCAGTGATCCCACTAGGCTACTCCAGAAATAAGTAACACGTCCAGATACTGCACCCCAAATTAAGACAATGTCAGTACAATGAGTTGAAAACATCTCCTCTGGTTTAGTCCCTTAGCATACAGAGTAACTAAAAGTCAAACTCTGCCTCAGCCCACTACTTAATAAGGTCCAGTTACATTTTGCCGCTTTCCTTGACTGTGAAACAAATAGTTTGGGTGTAACATCTACATAGCTAGAGACAGCCTGAACTTATGGAAACATGAAAATGCTGTTGGGGAAATATAAGGCCCTCAAAAGCTAAAAGCATACACTTTGTGCTCTGTTCAATAGGACAGATCAATTTCTATTACCTGGACCACAAAGTCTCCCGCAGGCCTTTTCAATGGTTCATATTAAATTGAGGACACAGTCAAGATGTGGAGGTATCTTATCGTTGCTGTATGATGTGTCTGCTCTGATCATAATCTAGCCATGACTATTTTTCATTCCCCCGGTGTCAAAAAAGTATCAGGTCCTCACCAAAGTTTCTGTTCTCATTACCCTTGGTTGAGCACACTTTGGAAGATCATACAGGCAATAGTCAGGAGTTTCAGAAGCTAATTGGTGACCGAAGCTGTTTCAGGTGAACCTGGACTTCACACCACCTTCTTGTCTATGCACCAGGGTAGGTTTATTTGGTGGTACGGCTTCCAGGGGTGAACTAAGAAACACAGTTTTCCCCATTCAAAGTGCAATTGCTGTTCCTGTACTCATGCAAATTCATCCCTGAGCCTACACAACTCTTAAAAGCTGCACGTAAGGTCAGTGATTGTGCAGCGCAAGAGGGGGTGGTTTTTAGTTAATGCAGCTGCTTTATTTGCAGTACTCTTCTAAAATGACTGAGTGACAGCCAGCATGCATTCTGCATTTGACTGGCCTGTGTTCCACTCCCCTTCCTATTATATGTCTTCTTTCAAGCTACTACTTATTTCATTTCCTTTCAGACACTTTCAGAGGTCCCTATTGAAAAAAAAATAGCCCTTAGCTGTCCACCACATACAGAAAACCAGCAACTAAAGAAATCTAGCAATGACAAAAAGATAACGCCAGGGAACAAAAGGTTTCTATTTATGGTGTCTGAAATCTCAAGGGGAAAAGAACACATGGAGGAGCTGAGAAAAGACAGGTGGGAGGGAGAGATGTTCTTGCTGAACGATAAAAACCTCATTATTGCTCCTCACTTGTGTGTTTGCACTTCATTTTGAAGAGTAGTATCCTACTATGTTGATTCTGAACTCAATTAGAAAAGAGCAAATTCCAGAATGGTATTAGGTTTTACTCAGAAGAATGGCTCAGGGAATTTAATATCCAACAGGCCACAGGCCAGAGCTGAGATGATTGTTTGCTGTGAAGGCAAAAATAGGTCTAGACTTCCACTACAGTACTACTGCTGCAAGCTAAAAAATACCCCAAAACCCCAAACTTGCACTTCCTGAGTCTCAGTACTTTTACATGTGGTTTGTTCCAACACAACAAAATATCGCTGTTTGCATGATGTGTGACATTAAAAATCACAGTTTGGGATCTCTGTAAGCAGCATCACTTTGCTAAAATCCAGCAACTTTCATCAAGTCTTATCAGGTAAGGATCTGACCCTGTGTCTTCTCATGGCTCACAACATGACTTTGCAGGAAATATAGTTGTAGTGGGTTGACCTTGACAGGGTGCCAGATGCCCACCCAGCCACTCTCTGACTCCCTCTCCTCAACAGGACAGGGGAAGAAAATAAGATTAAAAAGCTCACGGGCTGAGATAAAGACAGGGAGATCACTTACCAGTTACCATCATGGGAAAAACAGACTTGAATTGGGGAAGATTAATTTAATTTATTGCCAAACAAAATAGAGCTAGATGGTGAAAAACAAAGACAAATTTAAAACAGCACTTTCCCCGTAGTCCTCCTTTTTTCCCAGGCTAAAACATTAAACATAATGCCCAGGGTTAATATTGCATGATTTCAAAATCAGATGTCAGCAGTTAACTAGTGGCAATGATTTTCTCCTTCCTCCCATGGTCAACTACAAAATCAGGTGTTGGTAATGCTAAAATCAAAAAATCGTTTTAGTTGATAGGTAACCATAATGGTCAAGAGTATGATAGCAACGTGATACCTTTTCTCATCCAATACAGTACTACTCTGTAGCTAATAAATAAAATTTTTCATTTGAAATTATTCTCTGGAGAGGTTCAGAAAGAATTAAATGATCAGAAATTAAAGCTATCTCCAACACTACAATTAAAACCAAATTATTTACTATTCCAGAATAAAAAACTGTACTCACTTTAATGTTCAATGTCAGACGGTGACACTAAAGTTACTAAAAGTAACTCACTGAAAGTCATTCCAGTTTAAAATCCCTGAACTGACATTTTTTAAATAGTCAATAAATACATGATTGTGTCCTTATGTATATAATCATGATAAAGTCAGACCCTATTACTGGTGTTCCAGTAGAGTTTTCAAGCACAATAAGCTGAATGAAGATCTGTGAGTTACTAGGTATTTTTCCCTAATTTATTGTGCTTTATTTAGCTGGAAGAGTCTAGCCCTACTCTGAGTGCTATGGGGGAGCATAATACAAAACACCTATGCCCATTTATCCACTGTTAAGTTGCTGATTTTACATGAGAATTGGGGAAGCTAAAAAGAATGAAAAATCATTTTTTTTTCTATAACTAAGTTGGTGGCTAATAATATTAAAGTTACCTTGCCTTGATAGACAGAAATAAGTAGAGGATAAAAAAATAGACATATTCAAAGCACAGAAATTGAGAGGCCAATTAACATTAGCAGAAAAGTGCCTTAGGGATAATTTAGGTGGGAATTTCCAGAGGCAAATGCAAGTTACTGTCATGGCATTTCCCTGATGGAGTAGAGGATATTACTAGTCATCTCCATGATAATAGTTACTTCAAGGATTAAAATAAGGAAAATAGCAAAGCTTCATGGCTTTTTTAATACTCATATTTTGTTTTAAAATATACTTTCTGAAGATAAAAGTCCCTCTCTCTCACGTGTACACAGAAATGACCTCTAGGAAAAAAGAATTGTGTTAATGATAAATTTAGGCATTATACTTTGAGAAAATAAAAGTTAAAAGGAAAAAATAACGAAGAGCTTTCTGCTGTGGCCCCGATTCAGGAAAACACACACCTGCTTCATTCGATTTCACACAGGAGTTTAAATACAAACTCAGTTGGACTCTAAACGGAGTATGCTTAACTGAAGTTCAGTAGAATCACAGACTCACAGAATGATTAGAGTTGGAAGGGACCTTAGAGACCATTGAGTTCCAACCCCCCTGCCATGGGCAGGGACATCTCCCACTAGACCAGGCTGCTCAAAGCTCCATCCAGCCTGGCCTTGAACACTTCCAGGAATGAGGCATACACAACTTCCCTGGGCAACCTGTTCCAGTGCCTCACCACCCTCACAGTAAAGAATTTCTTCCTAGTATCTAATCTAAATCTCCCCTCTTTCAGTTTAAAACCATTACCCCTCATCCTATTGCTACACTCCCTGATAAAGACTCCCTCCCCATCTCTCCTGTAAGCCACCTTCAGCAAGATAAATCTTTTCCAAAAGACATTTAACCTAACGCTCTAACAGTTAGGCTCCTCTAACAGTCAAGAAAAAGAGAGGTGAGTCCCAAAGTCGATTCCTAGCACAACCCGAGTCACTTCACATTGTGCTCAACTGTCCCTCAATTGCTCATCTTTCTTCATGTGGGAGGCTGAACGACTAGGAAATTGCTCGCTTGAAGAAAGGTTTCTGTCCCGAACTCATCTCCTGGTGCCAAGATGCACATCAGGGCCCTGAAGTAATGTGGGGGTCTTGGCGCCTTACCAGTACAGAGATAAGGAAGCTGGGAGTTCAGAGCTAGGTTTAGTTCTTGATAAGGCATTAATCTCACCGAACTTTGGCTCATTAAATCGCCATAAACTCTCTGTGTAGCCAATAGAGAAATGACCGATCCATTTATCTGGTTTAGACATCTACACTGGGATGAGATGAAATGTCCCCCTTCCTCTCCACTGGGTGAGAAGGAAGCACAAAACTGCTCCCAGTGTTGTTAATATCTGCACTGGAGATGGCTGGATGAATCCTGCTTCAGGCATCACACGAGGATGGTCTGAGCGATACGATACTAGAATTCTTATAAAAGATACCCAGTTGTTCTGATGTGATAGCAGAAAGATACCTGGCTCCAAGGCTGTGCCCAGATGCCTGGGCACCTAAAACAGCGTGTCATTAAGTGGGCCATCATCTGCACCTTTTTTCAATAATTACCCCAAAGTGATAATTCTGTTTCTAATTAGAGTGTGCTGTCAGGCCCAGGCAGAAAGGAAGGCAGGAGCTGTGCTGAAAGATAAGGTTTTCCCTCAAGTCTGTCACCTGTCGTCGCTTTGCATCCCATTTTAGCAATTGCTACACTTGTGTCGGTGAAACATTTTGTCTCCATGAGCATATTAGTGAAAGTTATATATATAAACTTTATGATTTACGAAACACTCATCTCATAGACTGCTCAATGAAAACAGAGGAAGAAGGAGAGGCTTTATGAATACTATTCACTACATGACTTAAGAGTATCAAAAAGTAGCTGTGGGTTTCCTCCAGTGCCTCAGCCTTTGATCTACACCTAGTCCTGCCTCCTCAAATGATTCTGGCTATAATCCCATTTTATTCTAAATAAACATTTAGCCCTGTGAACTCTCCTTTTTATTGTGAAGACCTCACTTTCCTTCCTTCTCACTTTCCTTATTTCTCTGTCAGACAGGAACCTATTTGTTCTTTTCTCTTTTCCCCATCAACTATTATCAAAATGTTAATTTCTTTTTTTTTTCCTGTTGGAGAAAATACTGAAATCCTCTGACAGCTCTTCTTTCACTCTCATCTTGTCTGAATTGCTTTCTCCTCCAAACTTCCTTTATTCTACATCATCTTGTGTCCTAGATTTTATGGGTTGTTGGCAGTTGCCTTCATTTATATCTTTTAATCTTTCCCTGTCACTCTTTTAAGATGCTATTTCAGGCTTATCTCAGTCACCTGTCATTCACTCCAATCCCCTGACTTCTACTCACTACCTTTTTTTTCAGTGAGGCATCTTAGACACTCATCATGTTCACTCTCTATTTAACAAAAAAAAAAAAACAACCAAAAACAAAAGAAACAGATACACAAAGGACTAAGCTCTGTTCTTCTATGTCTATACATACTAAATGATTTAAATGGAGAAAGTTGTTTTAAATGCGAGCACTGAGATCCCAGTCTCAAGTGTGCCTATTGGAGCACTTTGAAAATGCTAAAGGCAGATGAGATCAAAAGACTGAGTGGAGAAGAATATATAACTGGATACCCATGATCTTTTTTTTTTTTTTTTTTTTAAATCTCGGCAGACGGTGATGTTTTGCAATGCAAACACTGAAAGAAAAGGAAAAAAGCTTTCTTCAGTAACAGTTTTGAAATCAAATGAAACTTCATAGTCTTTCCCTACTATAACATCTGGACTGGAAGAAAAAAAAATTAAATAGATTAATGTAACCATAAAATAAAATGGACAGCAGAAAACTTTTGAAGCATCCCAAATCTATCAACACTTTTCTGCCCACAGTTTAATATAGAGTAGTACATCGTGCATCATGGCAAGTGCTGTTAAAGTGTTACTCAAATATCAATGAACTCACAGGCCTTAGCACCTAGTTCATGAAATATATTGTAAATAGATTTAAATGCAATGCTAATAAACATAAGTAAGTTAATAAATAAAATTATATAAATATATAAAACTAATAAATAAAATTGCTATATACTGAGCAAAATATGTCAAAAGTAGTAATACTCTTTTAGTATCTAGGTTTTCCAGTATAAAAGCAGAAAATTATTCTTCTGGTAGCCTTATTTTCATTCAGAGAAGGACTATTCTGAGGGCTGTGGTTCATCCTTAAAAAAAATCATGAGATGGACTCAGTTTTGTGAAAATAAATCATTTCATAAAATACCATTCAATCTTTTCTTGCTTGTCACCTCAAGGCCATAGCACTGATATTTGTTGTAGTTATGATGGCATCCAAGACATACAGACATTTAACAAATGAGCTTTTTTCTACCCTGACAGCAGCTTTTCTAAGTGCTTTTGAGGTCTGCAGAAGGAAAAGGTGCACAACAATGATTTTGCTTTTCCAGCCCCTCCTGCCTTTGTAGGGCATGCGGGAATTGAATCCTGCAGTGCAAAAGGAAACCACCCCCAATATGTTATATTAAGAAATGAAACAAAGCAGTATACAAGCCAACACGGTAGGATATCACATTTTTAACACCAGGTTATGTTGGCTGGTAGCCTGTGAAATGTCTCACACATCTTCAGCTTCCTGCAGACAGTGGTTTTGAGCTCCCGACCTCCACACTATTCTTGTGTTTTCACCTGCAGCAGAATGGTCAATGGCATGAAATAGAAAGCAAAAATTACAGCCTATCCATTACAAAAGCAGTTTAAGGCACCCTGTACACAAATTTCAGTAATAGCCAAGGTCAGATCAGAAACCCAAACCATCCAAACCATTTACAAGATAAAAGTATATAAAACCTAACAGGAGCATGAGTTTTATTACATAATGAACTGAAGAGCTTCTTGAATCATTCTCAGGGTTACTGCAATGATGGTCAATTTATTACTTTGAGTGCACAGCAATCAAATGGAGATTCAGAAGACCGAATATGGATTATATTTGTTTTGCAGTTGATACTCAGAAAAAGTGCCAGTATACAATTAATATCCTAAACCCCACTGCTATAAGAAGCCTACATACGTTCTACAGAATCTTGCATGTCAAGATAGCTGTTTTCTATGTTTACATGCCACCCATTCCCTCCACAACTGTAGTCAGCAGAAATGTACCCAGGGCAATTAGTTAGAACTGATGCTTGGTGGATATGAATTTTGTAAGTTCATATAGGACTGTGTCAAGCCACTCTCTGTATTTGAAGTTATGACAATCAGGTGAAGTCCTGGGTGACTGGAAAAAGGGAAACGTTGCACTCATTTTTTAAAAGGATAGAAAGGAGGACCCTGGGAACTACCAACCTGGCAGCCTCACCTCTGTGCCTGGGAAGATCATGGAACAGATCCTCCTTGAAGCTATGCTAAGGCACGTGGAGGACAGGGACCTGATTTGAGACTGCCAGAGTGGCTTCACCGAGAGCAAGTCTTTCCTGACCAGCCTAGTGGCCTTTGATAATTGAGTGACTACATCAGGGGACAAGGGAAGAGCTATGGATGTCATCTATCTGGATTTCAGTAAGGCCTTAGACACAGCCCCACAGCATCTTTCTCTCTAAATTGGAGACATATGGATTTGATGGATGAACTATTCAGTGGATGAGGAATTGGCTGGACAGTCACATCCAAAGGGTAGTGGTCAGTAGGCTCAATGTCCACATGGAGATTGGTGACAAGTGGTGCCCCTTGGGTGTCCATACTGGGACCAGTACTGTTTAATATCTTCACCAGTGACACAGATAGTGGGATTGAGGACATCCCCAGCAAGTTTGCTGATGACACCAAGCTGAGTGGGGCAGTTGACAAGCCCAAGGGATGGGATGCCATCCAGACAGACATGGAGTAGCTCAAGAAGTGGCCCATGTGAACCTCATGAGGTTCAACAAGGCCAAATGCAAGGTTCTGCAAAGGTCCAGGACAATCCCTGGTATCGGTAGAGGTTGGGGGATAAAGGGATTTAGAGCAGACCTGAGGAGAAGGACTTGGCAGTACTGGTGGATGAAAAACTGGGCATAAGCTGACAATGTGCACTCACAGTCCAGAAAGCCAACCGCATCCTGGGCTGCATCAAAGGAAGCATGGCCAGCAGCTCAAGGCAGGTGATTCTGCCCCTCTACTTTGCTTCTGTGAGACCCCACCGGGACTACTGTATCCAGCTCTAGAGTCCTCAGCACAGGAAAGACCTGTTGGAGTGGGTCCAGAGGAGGGTCACAAAAATAGAGTGCTGGACCACCTCTCCTATGAGGACAGGCTGAGAGAGTTGGGCTTGTTCAGCCTGGAGAAGAGAAGGCTCTGGGGAGACCTTATAGCAGCCTTTCAGTACTTATACAGGTCTTGTAAGAAAGATGGGGACAGACATTTTAGCAGGGCCTGTTGCAATAGGACAAGGGGTAATGGTTTTAAACTAAAAGAAGGTAGCTCCAAACTAGATATAAGGAAGACGTTTTTTAATATGAGGGTAGTGAAATATTGGAACAGGTTGCCCAGAGAAGCTGTAGGTGCCCCATCCTTGGAAACATTCAAGGTCAGGTTGGACGTGGCTCTGAGCAACCTGATCTAGTTGAAGATGTCCCTGCTCATTGCAAGGGGGTTAGACTAGATGACCTCTAAAGATGACATTTGGGGATGACCTTCCAACCCCAACCATTCAATGATTCTATGATCAGAGTCCAGATTTACATAGAGAAATTCAGAACATAGGGTGTTGCTTTTTAGGCTTTTTGTTTCATTCCAAAAAGAATGGATGTAAGATGTGTGTTGCAGTGAGCAGTGGTTTGAAATCTTCTTCAGTATGCTGATTGTGAAAAGTTTCCAAGGGAGGAACACTCAGGGTTCAGATTTAATCCCACTGCTTTTCTTAGCTTCCTTTTGCAGATCCCTTGGAAATCATGCATGGAGGTCACCCCTCAGCCCTAAGAAACAGCTTAAACCCCACTGTTGTAAATCAGGCAAAAAGACTGGGGGAAGTAAAGACACTATTTTTAAGGCTGTACAAAACCACACAGAGACAAACCATTTGAAAAACAGCCTGAAAAAAAACAGGAGAGAGAAATAGACTCTGCTTTCCTACAAGCCTTCTTGAAAACAGCTCTGCAGTGGAAAGCATAGAGACATCCCATTATTCCCCTGCAGCAGGCAGAAGGCTCACAGATAGACAGCTGTTCCCTAAATAAGAAGTCATTAAAAATAAAGTTTGATGAAAAAGGGACACAGTTGGGTTATGGCAGAGATTTAAAGGAAACTTTTCTACTTAGAGTTGCTCCCTTAGAACTTAAGTTTTGTAAAAACAAGCTTTTATGGAACTGTACTGTTGGCTTTCCTTTAATACATCTACGGAAATAGATTTATTTTAAACAAATAACATATTCCCCAGCACTGTTGGCAGCCTAAACTTCCTCAGACACAGGGCCCGAAAACAAAGCTGATATTAAACAAAAATGTAACTAATCTCAACGTCTAAAATGAGCAAAATGAAAGAAAGGAACAAAACAAGCAGTCCACAGCCTGGAGAGTGACAGGCTGTTTAATATCTTCAGTCTTTCTGAGGTAAGAGGTTGATCTCAGTCTTACTCAAATCAGTGAAAAGATTTGCAGTGACTTTTAGGAAGCTCTGCGTTAAGACTTCCATTATTATAATGTATCATCTAATATCTGTTTAGCAATGATCAGTAGCTTACTAATTAGTTAAGCTCATTAATTATCAAATACTCTAGGATACACCCATATTAAAAACCAAAAATTTAACTTCTAATATGTTTCTAAAAGCTTTATGGGAACTGTTGGTTTTGCCAGAGAAGTTTTTCCATATTTCTTTTGCTGACAATCAGACACACGATTCAAATATGAACCATACTTAATATCATATCCAAGTGCTTGTTCCAAATGTGAGGATTTAAGAGGCGAGGCTATTCCTGAATAATATTACAGGATTCTTAATGAGTCATCTCGATTTTGGTTAACATATGTCATAATTAAAAAAAAATGGACATTTCACCAGTCCCACCCCAAAGAGATTAGCTAATGCCTGGGTCAAAACACGGGCAAAGTAACGTGCACAGTTTCCTTTGGTCTGCTATCTCAGTACATTTGCTGTATTTCAAACCTCAGCACCTAAGATCATGACAGGAGAAATCAGGAAAGGGAGAGGGAAAGAGTGAAAGAAGATATCCAGGAGCTTGCAGCCAAATCAACAATTAAGATCGTAGTGCTTAACACTGCAATGAGTACTTTAAAGTGGAAAGTAAAAAGCACAGTATATGTGCTTCAACCCACCGCTGCAAGCAATGGCCTCTGCATTCTCACAAAGAGAGCAAATCCTTTAAAGCCCTTCATCCATTTTCAAGTTTTCTAACACGAAAGCAGTAACTTGCAGTGATGCCCCTCGCTTTGCTGCTGGGCTTTGCTACGGCTGTGATTGCTTGAAGCCTTTTTCCATGCTCTGTACAAAGAGGGGACATGAAACAGCCACAGAAAAGCTGCTTCTTAGTTTCTCATCTCCTTCAAGTATGTATTGAAAGCAATCTCTCCAAGAAGAAAAAGGTACTTCTCCCACATCTTCATTGTGAGATGGAGTCTCAATAGTTTTTGAAAATAATTCCATGTTGTGGTTACCTGAAAATGTTAGTACTCACTTTCTCTTCAGTCTCATATTTCTATAGAATTATTTCCATGCACGCATAGTTGTATACGTACCTATATATAAAATAATATGTAATTATAAAAGCTTTTTGATTTGTACTTTTTTTCCTTTTTTTTTCCTTTCTTTCAGGGACAAGAGGGAGTAGCAGCAGCCTGATCTTGTAATGCAAGGGCACAGCAATAATGAATCTCATAGTCCACTGTCCCCCAGAACTGGCTCCTGACATCATGTCATCTAACTTTAAAGGCCTAGCTGAAGAGTCTTGATGCTCATGTGATCAGTGAAGGGAAAAAGGCATCTGGAAGGCATCTAAAAAGGGAAGCAAAGTATACATATCTCACCAGTGCAAATTACTCTCTGGAGTTAACTCTTCTCACAGCTATGTAGGGAACCTCAGCTCTTAAACTAAAATGAATAACTAAAATGTTCCAACTTTAAATGTTGTGGATAACTTCCCAAACTTCAGCCCTCAAGTATCTTTGCTACTTATGGAGAAGATCAGATAAGCCAGTTAAATGACTCCATATTTTATCTCAAAAAAAATCATTTACCCTCATGAATAACCAACTGTGAGTTAATGTGTATAATCATTCAGTGTCTGTCATATTCAGAGACTGATAAGACATATAATCCTTCCTGTAAAGGTAATTTGAAAGATTTAAACATTTAGGGGTCAATGGATCTATATTGTTTTGGGGCATTTTTTGAAAAATTATTCATATGCTCAAGGCCAGGCAACATCATTACATTTATTTAATCTACTTTCATGTCTAATAGTAAACACAGCTACAATTCAGTGATTCATCCAGAAGATCTATAATTTCTGACAAGACTAGAAGTTTGGAAGCAAATTTTTAGTCTGAGCTCATTTCTGTCTTGGTCAAACATGGAAGCTTGCATAAGTAGTATTTAAATACCAAATTAGGCCAAATACGTGTTTAGGGATTTTTTAAGACCTAGTTCATTGATACATTTGAGCTATTAGCATCTACTCCAGACACACATTCATAAAGTTCATAAAATCTTTATTAACCGAACTGAGAAGCAGGGCTCTTGCTCATTGCTGTAAAGCAAAAATTTCAAATTAAATGTCATTTTAATATCAGATGGATTATAAAACACCCAATAATTATTTTTACATAGACAGTATAAAAAGCATAGACTTCTTTATGGAAAATCTCTATTAAAACCAGAAGCATGCTTATGTCCGGCAGCTGACTTAAAATTGCATTAAAAAGGAGTTATTTTTAGCACATCAGGGGAGGAAAGTATGAGACCACAGTCAGGGATTAACAGCTAGACACAGTGCCTGAGTTGGGTAAAAATACAGATCTCCCCGTCTTAACAGTCGAAGTCACCAACTCCTGAAACGATTCCAAAAAATCTTTCCTAGTACGGGTAAGATGCCATACGCCAGACTTTGGAGATCTCTGGGGTTGGGCTGAGCAGAGGAGAGCAGAGCAGCACTTCACATACCAGGTTCCCTTATCACCATGCTGTTTGGACACAGCAGCCGTCTCTCCACCCCTTCCCCTTTTGGCAGACTTGCTTTTCACAGAGGCTTCGGACCTCACCTCCAGCAAATCCTGAAGTTTCATGGACCACCTGCATGTAAGACATCCGTTGGTCCTGTCATCATCACCCTGTCATGTATCACCCCGCCCCACCCCCATATTTTCTGTTTCATGTGCTGGTACATACTGCATTGCTTTCTCACCCAGACTGGAGGAGCAGATCCCTCCAGCCTGTGTCCTGCAGAGGGAGTGGTTGCCCTGGGATTAGCCTGTGCTCCCCAGCATCTCCGTCTCTCCTACAGAGGGAGAGAGAGGAGAGAGAAGCCTCATGCAACAGTTGCTAAAGGAAAAAAATGAAATAGCAGCAGGTCCCTTCTTGCCTTTGGTCTCTTATTGATCACATCTGGTGCAACAGGGATGGGAGCACCAGTTCCTCAAGTGTCAGGATCACCGGTCTTCATTCCTACGTGGTGTTTCTAGCCAGTTTTTCTAGAAGGGAAGAGGTCTGCGTTTTCAAAAGTATATATATAAAAGTATATAATAAAGTAGTGATATCAGGATCCTTGTACTTTGCTCAACTGACTTTAAAAGGTTTTGCTCTGAAAGTAATGTACTCCCATCCTTGGACTGTAAAGCCTGTTATTGAAGGTATCTCACACACTGAGTATGAAAAAAAGTACAAATGCATCCAGACTCCAGTGCTTTTCCAAAAGTCAGGCTAACAATTTTAATAATTAACATCAACTTCCTTGTGTTACCCCTCAGACATGTGCCTGCTATTCTTCTGCCACACGTAAGTGAGAAAAGTGTCAGAGCTAAAAAGAAAAGGGTGAAACCACCAAAGAAATCAATCACTAGATGTGACACTTAAATGTCTCACCTGCTAAACCTTCTGAGGGTTGCCCGCTGACATTTACTGATTGCATTTGGTCCCAGGTGCTGGAAGACTCCCTGATTTCTTTGTAAGGCAGCTCTCTGCTTTGCTGGTGGTCCTGTTACATGTAGTTCATGCCAGACTTGCCCTTTGATGAATTAGAAAGCACAAAGCCTCTCCTAGTAAATACATGCTACATAAAGGCCATGGCAGCAGGGTGCTGTAGTGTTTTCTTTAAAAATCAATGGCAAGGTGCCTGTTGACTTTGCTGGAGACGGGAGTTGTAGCAGTGTGGCGGTGTGCTCTGCCCCCCCCCCACACCCCCCCACCAGCTCCTGCTCAGGCCTTGGCCACCATGGCCATCACAACAGCAGCTGTGTGGCACAGCGAGCAGGGTGATAACTTGTA